>JAGXJF010003787.1:0-600000 GCA_019208055.1 Stipa capillata | reverse complement strand
CGGTGAAGCAAACGCCAAGGGTTCAGGCGTTTGCGCGGGTTAACCAAACGCCAAGGACTGTGGCGTTTACCCCCCTTGCTGGCCAAAATAGCTTTCAGTCACATCACTATTCAATTTGTCACGAATTGCTTTAGCTATGAAAAAAATTCTTTGTGAACTAAATGTGAATGTCATCAGCAATTAATTATTCGTACAAAAAATTCAAAACGAATTTATTGGTGGGTTTAATACATGCTATAACAAAATTTAAAAATATTAAATTTTGTTAGAGCTCTTTAAAATTATTTTGTTGTGCTCATGTTTTTCTCTTCAAACCAGCAATACATGTAGTTTTTTTTTCAAAGAAAAGAAAAAAAGCCGAGGCAGCGTGGGGCCGCCGTGGCCCGAGTCGCCCTGGCCGGAGGCGACGGCGAAGGGATGATTTTGGAAACACATAGAAAGCAATCGGATGGTCTGGGCTGGGTCGTCCGATTAGGTGTGATCAAATAGTTGATGACTATCCCGCCTAGCCATGTCCATTTTTTATTTGAGATTTAAATTGCATTGGCGTACTGCCAAGTATGATTTTCAAGCAGAGAACCTGTAGGCCTTTAGCTACCACGCAAATGCTCTTGTTGCTTCAAGTTTACGGCTTTATCTTCTCATTGGGAACTGGAGTTGCATGGCTCTCTTTTTTTTTGCCATTGTAGAAACCGTAGCAGGGAGTTGGTCAAAAAGGCATTAATTTATCAGGAGGAATAAATAAGAACCTTAGTAGGCCAACCGGGATTCCCCAAAGTTTCTTCTTAATTTGTGCTGATCACGGTCGCCCTCGGTGGAGGCGACGGTGACGTGTCGCCCTCCGCCGGGGCGACGCTGGCCTCTTTTTGTACCCCGCGCACGCTAGAAGCCAAGTTGTTGTACCGTTCTGCACGTTTTGCAACTTTTTGTACCTATTTGCACCCGGCTGCCAAGTTTATGTACCTGGGTGCAATTTCCTCTTTTCGGTATATGTATTACCAAAATTCTACTCTCCCTTCTTCTACGTTGAAATTTAGTCTACATGTTCTTTTTTTTTGTAATTTCCCACCGGTTACTTTCAGCTTATACAATCAACTGCATACTCTCTCCTTTCCCATCTCTCCTTTCCCATCTCTCCTTCCCTCCGTCTAGAATTGATTGATCTTTACCTACATGAAACAGAGCTTTCTCTAAGCATAGGGTATGCCAGATAATTGATTGATCTTTACCTACATGAAACAGAGCTTTTTGTAAGGGACGACCTGATGACTGTAAGAAAATTTTCAGTTGCTGTAAATGTAAAATTTTATCTTGCCTTGGACGAAAGCCATGAACAACTGAAATTTACCGTCTCTGTAGGCTATGAGGAGACTATTTATCTTCTACGGAAACCAGAGGATTATGCTTGGCAGCACTCTTCTATCTTCCTTAAGAGGACTCGCCTTGTTAAGGATCCCAAAGTTCTCATTGTATTGTTCCTTTGCCCATTGACATCTTTCGCATGATACTAACTTGTACATATTCCCTCGCTGTGACCACCACCCTGTAATGGCTTGCCCATTAACATTTCATGATTCATGAACACTATCTTCGATCCATGACCATGAGAACAGCTCATATAGATGAATCATACATGTATGTATATATGTATGTGTGTGTGCGCGCACGTCTGCTGCATCAGGAAATAAGAGTCAATTTATTTCTAAGAGATAAGGCTTACCCTGTTCCTAAGAATCAAAAGAGTTACATCATCTGAGATATATCTACTAGACAAAGTCATCAGAACAATATATCAAAATGATACAACGCTAGCTCGACATATTAGTAGATGACAATACCACCAGATTATCCACTCAAAACTCTTGCAAATCACGAAACAATTCATCACAGTAATATAAGTTGTTTCATCAACCAAACACAAAGCTGAATTTAGGGTTCATCAGTCACACACCGTGCTAGGTTGTGAACACCAAACCAAGCTGGGGAAAGCTAGCACTCCAGTGCTTGACACACCAACCCAACCCAAGCATACCAAGATCAGGTAGCTTGGCCGTGCAAGTAGCAACACAAACACACTTCGCAAATACACTGGCAGTTGGAAAAGCACTTCAGAGTTGTAAGATCAGAACTTGCAGTAATAAACCGATGCTTCATGCAAGCCAACCTCCCTTGCATCGCGGAGCCACACACGCCAGAGTAGTACAACAAATTACCTGAGAAATGAAGAACGAAAAGTGGAAAGATTACTTAGAGAATTTATGGCACCTTCTCAATCTATGTATATGAATATACGAAATCAATGTGCAACAAACCTCAGAAGGGAACGCATCGGGACGGCCTCCACCTCGCACACGCAGCGGAGTAGGCCACTAGGGATTTGGGAAGAGGCTCCAACCTCTGCTGGAGCTGAGATCTCGGTGATGCGGTCCTCTGCTCTATCCCGATGACCTGGGCGCCGCCAAAACTTCTCCACACCATTGTCCTCCTCAACGCTGGGAAGTAGCAACACCACCACCACCATGGAGCCAGTTGGATGATTCCCTGGACCCCTACCGAAGCTCCTTATGCTCGGACTCGAGCTTGGGCTGCTTGGGAACACCAAGCCATGCTAGACGCCGTCGTGTTTTCTCCTCTGATGGCTCATGGTAGAGTCCATTTTTTATGTGGTCATCGGAGTCGGGGCAAACAGCCGTGGAGAGATACATAGATAGATAGATTGATAGATAAGCAGGAGGAAGAAGAAGAGAAAGGGAGGAAGAAGATGAGGCTGACAGATGGGTCTCACGTTTAACTGATTAGCATAGAAATTACGTGAACGGTAACGTGATTCGTGTCAGTTTTGCTATCAACTGTTCGAAAGTGGTCGGTTTGGGTTATTTATGGAAGATTAGACTAGAAGTTGTGGTTGTAAAAAAAGTTCAAATGTGTGGTAAAGTGACATAAGGTGCCCTCAAATTGTGGTTTTGAGTGATTTACTCAAAATTGAAATTCTTGTTACGGGTATGCAAGGACTCAGCCAAATCGATAGTCCGGTTTCACCGCTAGATTGTGTTTTCACGAGGATTTCGAAACTAGATCTCACTTAAATATGTTCGACAATTTTTTTTCGTAGCCCCATAGTTATCATACATTGGTACGAGGTACCATATTATGTATGCAGTGATGCAATAATTTACGAGCTATCAAAACATATGTGCAGGCTATGTGAGACCATCTTTAGAAAGTAGTCCATTGATCTATCTATTTTCAATGTAGTTATCCAGCTATTTCCTTTTTGTTATCAGCACATTATAATATCTTCCAAAATATTTGTAAATCCATCTTCCATAAAATGGTATCAATGTATAAACCCTACCTCGTATTGGTGTATACTTATTAGACCAGTTCACTATAGTTATTAGACTATTTAACAGTGAGATAAAACTTTACGCATTCACGACTACGAGCTTGATGATGAATAGTACGGTATCCCGCGTATTGGGGGTATCCGTATAACGAATCCCGGGACTTTAGGAAGGTACAGCGTACCCGGTAAGGATCCCTGGACGATAAGGTAACCCCTCCCGGGAAGGGAAGACTCCCCTTAAACTAGGAAGTCGATCCCGACGTTTAAGGAAGCCAGAATCCTACTCGGGCGTAAGTCCATGTCCAGTACGACCCTGGGAACCCCCTATATAAGGATCAGCAATCCCATAGGGGAGGACAGGTCAAATAGGTCCAACAGATCAATCTAGTCGCAGCGCAAGAAGCATAGGATCCCAGGAGGCGAAGCCCTAGAAGACCCGCTGCCTCGAAGGAGTCGAGCCCGGCGGTTTTAGCATAGATTAGTCTACGATTAGGCCTAGGGTAGCCACTAACATACACCCCCATTGTAAAGCGTGTTCTCCATCAATATATAGCAACAGGACGTAGGGTTATTATCCTGAGGGAGGCCCGAACCTGTATAAAAACGGTTGTCCCCTGCTGTCAGAGCTCCTGGCACTTGGGCCCTAGAGGTCCCTACCCCCCAGTAATCCTCATTCCACGAATACCGTAAGATCGCCGATTCACCGATCGTCGACAGAGCTATTCAAACATCCCCTTCCTCTGCTACAGTAGAGAGAGAGGCGGAAAAGCGGCGTCCCCAGTTTTCTCCCGTTCTCTCCGGCGAGGCCGCGGTCTCTCCCCGCTTCCGGTCGCCCGTGGGCACCGTGAGGTGGGGAGAAACGTGGCCTCCATCCGGTTTGTAGATAGGGCCTGGTGTGGCCCCCTTTTGTCTCTCCGCTCCGGCGTCGGTTCGTCGGGTTTTTTGGCGCCGGCAGGAGTTTTGGTAGCCCGGCTCCAACCTCGGCTCACCGCTGCCTTCGTCGGTGACGGTGAGGATCTAGTGGTTGTTTCGTTTCTTTCGTTTTTGTTGTGTAGGTTCTCGGAGTGGAGCTCTGCGGGGTAGAGTTGGAGGCCGTCTTCGTTGCAGCTCCGGCGGCAACATCATCGACCTCGAGACTTCCTCCGACGGCTGCCTCCCTTGGTTGTTTAGCGTGTTGCCTCTTCGGCTTTGGCTCTTGGCGAGGATTCGGCGACTCGTGTGGGCTCCGTGACCAGCTCGAGATCGGGGCGATGCCCCCGCCGAAATCTTTCAACGTTGCTTTAGATCCGCCTCTCGTGGCGATCTCCTCCTGCGGCGTTTGGACCGAGCCTTCGTGCTCTAGTGGTCTGTGCCAGTTTTTTAGGTGGCTCGCGGGTCTTCGTCTTCCTCCGCTCCGGCCGGCCGTTGCGGCGACATGCAGGAACAGTGTCGAAGCGCCAGGGACTGTCTTGTTATTTTTCCTTTCTATAGGGGTTTCTTTGCAAGCTTTCGGGGCAGCTGTCTGTTCTAGATGTTTCTTGTGTTTTCCTTAACTTTTTAATGAAAGTGTGCTCTCAAAAAAAAACTTCACGCATTCCAGCATATCCCTATGTTGGAGGGAATTATGGAATCTAACATATCACCATCATCTATTCTAACCAGAGTGAAAGAGTGTAGAACATGTCTAAGAAACTATATCAAATACGCTAGCCGTGAGCAGTGATGTTCAACTTCCTAATAACGCATTACTAATAGGGTGGTAACTAATACATTTCCACATTATAACTAACGAGATCGAAAAAAGTTGTGAACATACCTGATTGGCATCTAGTTTTAAAGCCTCGTTGAGATGAATCCGATGGTGAAAACAAATCATGAATTCGATATACGGTCTAAGACTTAAAACATTTTGAACTTTATGATTTAGAAATTCATGCAATGATAACATCAATTTTGTCTGATCCCTATCTGAAAAAGAAGACATGCAGTAGGCTTGCATGTAACTTCCCAGTGCATCCCAATATCATCATCTCAGCTCCATCCAGTAGTGCGGCTGTACGTCACTGGTTTTAGCCTAAAATTACTGTCCCCTTTTAAGATTTCTCCAAATATATATACATTGTATGATGGATAAAATTAGTAAACTAATTGATACTCCGGGCATTGCCACAGGCATAACAGATTAATTTGAAATATCTGAAGTCAATATTAACTATATATCCAAACATAAGATTATATAACTTGCTAAGAGATTTACTTGCATCCAAATCTTTCATGATGCTTGTAGCATTAGTGACAGTGTAAAGGAATAAGTCAAAAAATGGGCAACGGTGAGACGTGGGCGACCGGTGGACGTCGTGGTCGGAGTGAGAGCATCGGAGCAGCGGCCATCTGTGATTTTGACCCGATGTGGAACAAATACTAAATTACTAGTTAAACAAAGAAATACTCATTTAGAATCCAAAAAAACCAACCGTGAATTAAATAAATCCTGAATATTTAGAATCGATCTTGTTTTGAACATTCCATCACTGGGAACACGCTACTTCAATCGAACACTACCGGAATCACGACGTTTGCCGAGTGCCGTCCGGTTTGCCGAGTGCATAACATCGGGCACTCGGCAAAGGTCCAGGAAACCGAGTGCAAAAATAAAAACGCTCGGCAAAGGGCCGACACTCGGCAAAGACGTGCTTTGCCGAGTGCCGCCCGTGTGGCACTCGGCAAACACATCTTTTTTCTGTTTTCTTTTTCTTCTCCTTTCTTTTGCCAACTTTTCTTTTGTACATTATTTGTTTTCTTTTTCCTTTTTGTGCTCTGTTCTTTTCTACATTATTTGTTTTTATTTTTTTGTTTTCTTTTCTTTCCGCCTCTCTATTTCCTTTTATAGGCATTTAGTGCATTTTCTAGGCATTTAATGAATATAATTCAAATTTGAACTGCAAGTGCATGAAAAAGTTGGCAAAATTGGGTTGAAAAATCCTATTTGTGGTCTTTAGTCTATGTTTAGGCCTTATCCAAGAAAAGAAAAGGAATTCCAAACATCAGGGTGCCAAGACTCGACCCCGAACATGGAGCTTATTGGTTTTTTAATTCCAAAAAATGCAAAGGAAGTCTGAAAAACATGATACTTGGCATGGTGCCCTCATATGGCATTAATATGCTGTGGTAAAAATTTGAGAAGGTTTCGCAAAAGTTGTGACGTACACTGCTTAGAAACCTGACCATCTCCGAGGAAGAATCTAGGTTTCGAGAGGGAAACGGGTCAGATTTGAAGGCAAAGTGACGGTTGCTTCATCGGTTAATCTTGAAATTTTTTCTACACTCAAGATACACCATTACATGTTCCATGTCAAAATTTTGTATTTTTGGGGGTTCGTTTGCTATATTTAAGTCATTTAGTGCATTTCTAGGCATTTAGTGAATATAATTCAAATTTGAACTGCAAGTGTATGAAAATTTTGGCAAAATTGGGTTGAAAAATCTTATTTGTGGTCTTTAGTCTATGTTTAGCTCTTATACCACAAAAGAAAATGAGTGCCAAACACCAGGGCCTGTGCTCAGACACCAACGTGGAGCTTAGTGGTTATTTAATTCTAAAAATTCAAACGAAGTCAGAAAAATACGAAACTTGGCATGGTGTCATGATATAACCCCTAGAGGCTGTGGTAAAAATTTGAGAATGCTTCACAAAAGTATTGGGTATACAAGTATTATTTTTTTGCAAGTTATATAAACAGAGTTTGCCGAGTGTAACACTCGGCAAAGTCTTGAGTGTTTGCCGACTGCAACACTCGGTAAAGCCGTTCCTGCGTTCTGATTGGTCAGCGCCAGACTCCCACGGATCGCGCCTCGTAGCCGTTCGATTGTCTCAGATCCAACGGCAGGGAACCCTTATCCCCTTATCCTCTTATCTTCTCATCCCCTTGTCCCCCTTATCTCCCTTCTCTCCTCCTCCTCGGCAGGGACCACCGCCTCCTCACACATCGCCGCCTCTAGCGATCGCCGCCTCCTCACACATCGCCGCCTCTAGCGACCGCCGCCTCCTCGCACTTCGTCGCCGCGGGCCAATGCCGTCCAGCCGCCGCCTCCTCCTCGGCAAGGACCAACGCTGTCCGGGGAGCCGCGCCTCTGCCATCCCCGCCTCCACTTCGCCGGCCGCCCATGGACCCGAGCGCTGGACCTCCTCCGCGCCCTCCCGTCGAGCTCCCACGGCCGCGTCTTGCCGTCCGCGGTGCTCCCCGTCCCCGACGTCGCGACCCACGGCCAGGGCGTCCGCGGTGCTCCACCGCCCTGTCGTCGCCTCCGCCACCGCACCGTCGTCCCCGGCGGCGCAGACCGGAGCCACGGACGGCGAGCTCCAGCCCACAACCACACCACGCACCTCCTCTCGGCGACGCGGACGTTTCGACGCCGCGCGAGGCTGCCGCGATCACGGCCCAACCGCGCCGGCGCCGGCGCCAGGCGGCGTCTTTTTTTTTAATTTTGCTAAAATTATTTGCCGAGTACCAGCCTTTTGACACTCGGCAAAGGACTTTGCCGAGTGCGCGACGAAAAGCACTCGGCAAAGAGCGCTTTGCCGGCAGGGTATATGCCGACTGTGGTTTGCCAAGTGTAACACTCGGTGAAGCCTTTGCCGAGTGTTTTTTCGGCCTTCGCCGAGTGTTTGTGGCGCTCGGCATACGAGCCGATTCCGGTAGTGGAACCACGAATCGAACACTCGTGTCCAAATGTAATTTACATACATATCTCGAAATACAGATTAATTAAATGCATACGCAGATCTATACTACAACACCTACGGAATAAAACATTCTGGAAAGTAGAACGAAGAATATACGAAAAGAAGCTAATGAGAGTCTAGCAGAGGGTCGTGTCCATCTTCAGGTGCAAAGATGGAAGAAGAGTTATCTTCTATTACTAAGAAAAAGAGAGCCTAGTACAAAATAAACGTGCACGACTACAAAGTAGAAAGAAGTCCAGCCGACGCACGTTGCAACCACACGTCTTCATGGAAAATCCTGATGGGCGGTTTGTTAGTTGGTACGGAACAAAACCGTACACCCCTATAGATAGATGACCTGAGCAGGAGATCAGATCGATCCCACAAAGCTCGCAAGATGGAAGCCCTCAAGGCGCTCGCCCTCCGCCGCTTCCCTAAGCTGAGCCGATGGATCTCGACGGAATCAGCCGAAGCCGACCAGCTCGCCGCCGCCCGGTCCGCGAGCTCCGGCCTGCAGGCGCTCGCCCTCGGCCTCAACAAGCGACTCGCGGACGACGCCCGCAGGAGCAGCGACGGCGGCAACCTCGTCTTCTCGCCGCTGTCCGTCTACGCGGCTCTCTCGCTGGTGGCCGCCGGCTCCCGCCGGAGCACCCTTGACGAGCTTCTCGACGTCCTGGGCGCGCCCTCGCGGGACGGCCTCGCCGGGTCCGTCCCGCGCGCTGGCGGAGCAGGCCCTCGCCGACCGGTCGCAGACGGACGGGCCGCACGTCAGCTATATACACATACAGATCCATCGATGTACGTCGTGCTGCAGGCGGAGGAAGCAGCGAAGCAGATCAACGGATGGGTCGCGGCATCGACGAACAACCTCATCACCGAAATCGTTAATCCGAGCGCACTGTCCGAGCAGACTGACCTCGTGCTCGCCAACGCCATCTACTTCAAGGGCAAGTGGGAGAAGCCTTTCGACAAGGAGGACACCAAGGACGACAAGTTCCACCGCCTCGACGGCAGCGCCGTCGACGTGCCCTTCATGCGGAGCTGGGGCAGGCAGCGCATCACTTGCCACGACGGGTTCAAGGTGCTGCAGCTCCAGTACGAGAGCGGCCGGCGCGTGCCCGCTCAGCCGCCGGCGCTCTACTCGATGTGCATCTTCCTCCCGGACTCCCGCAACGGGCTGTGGCGGCTGATCGACAAGATGGCGTGCACCTCGCCGGACTTCGTAAGCAAGCACCTGCCGACGAGCGCCGTCCCGGTCGGCGACTTCCGTCTGCCCAGGTTCAAGCTCAACTTCTCCGGGAGCATGACCGACGTTCTCCGGACCTTGGGACTCCGGGAGACTTTCGAGCAGGGGAAGGCCGATCTGTCCGACATGGCGGTGGAGGTCCGCTCCGGCAGGACACTGGCGCTGCAGGAAGTATTCCACGAGGCTGTCATCGAGGTGAACGAGGAAGGCACCGAGGCGGCGGCCGTCACCTGCTGCATGATGGCCGGGTGTTCTCTGGACTACCGCCCGCCGGTGCCCGTGGACTTCGTAGCTGACCATCCGTTCGTCTTCTTTGTGATTGAGGAGATGTCGGGTGCAATCTTGTTTGCGGGGCACGTCCTTGACCCCTCAAGTTAGGACCAAGCTTGAATTTTAAATAGGTCTACTTTAATATTTTTGCTACAATTGCTATTCCGGTTGATCGATATATAGAGTTAATTCCATGATCTATCTTGTTGGAGAATTCAAGCAGATTTCTATGTATTTTGTGCAATTAAAATTGAGGCTATTCAATTTACTAACAAGGACCACGTCATCTAGGTGCAACCGTGGTTGGATGTCAGGGTTAACCGTAATCTTTTGAAGAAAACCGTGAGATCCTTCCGGGAGGAGAGGAGGACAAGTTGATATGTTATTATCCTAAAATTTTCTTCACTTTCGTATTGTGTGAGCTAATATCCTAGTACGGCGTACTCGTTTATATCTGTCGTCCTCACCACGCCAAGTCGCAAAGCAGAGCGTGCTTGGTTTGAGGCTAATTTTTACCAATGACATTGTTAAAATTAGGGCATGCCAAAATTTGGCAAGGCCATTACTTGATTTGCTACAAACAAGGCATGATTCTTTGCTAAATTCTTGTAGACACTATCAAATTTTGGCACCAAACCAGTTTGGTGGCCTTTATTTCTTTTTGCCAAACTTGTCCAAGGTGGTTTGGTTCGTAATTGTTACGAACCAGGCCTCCCACGAGAGTGGACCAGCTGGTGCGCAATTTCTCCATATGACCTATGTTGTCAATCATTGAACTACATAGTGGTTATGTTTGATCTACTATCTGTTACACCACTAATAAATCACATCTTGTGATGTTGGTATTGTAACAGTAGCCATACTTTTTTAAGTGTGTTCATATTTTTTCTACCACCGTCCCCACGTGTTGTACATGCATGCTTGCAAAAATTTGCCTTAGTTGTGGTGGCAAATTTGGACGGCCCAAAAAATGTAGCAAACCACACTTTGTAAAGAAAACATAGGCTTTGGCTGGTGTTGATTCAGGCATGTCCTAGATCATAAAACATGGTGCCACACTTTAGCTAGAGACTAAAGGAATCTCATTATGTCGTTCTTGACTGATACGTCGAACCCGAGCGGCAGAAAAGGAATACTGAGACAGGTACGGCAACTCCCGGTTAATATTCCCAACATATTGGAAGTACAATAGAGAAAAGTGGTTCCGTTTCAGATTTGTATCAAATTTCAAATATTACTACTGATCTTAACAAAATAAAAAGGGTTCTTCAAATTTTTTCAAAAAGGTGCTCTTAAAGGAAAAAGTTTCAGCTAAGCTGGGCCTAAGGGTGGACAAAAAAATCTGAGAAACCGAAACCGATGTTGAAACTGAAACCAAATTAACCGAAATTACCGCAAACTCGGTGCACCGTTATTACTTCGGTTGGCAAGTGTCAAAAACCAAAATTACTTTGATGTATTCGGCTGTGGCACCCGGTTAACTCAAAAACCGATTTTTACTCCCTCGTACATAGGCGTGCAACCAGCTATGAAGGTCCTCATGTTTTCTCGTTCAATTTCTTGCTTTGCAACCAGCCTATCTAATTTCCAACCCAGTCCAACGTGATCAATCCTAGCCGCCACTCTCTTCAATCCCATCGTCTCATCTCAACTCGCATAGCACCGCTCGCACAGCGAAGCAGAAGCATGGTCCCGGCAACCTTAGCCGTCCGCGTCAGGCGACAAGCGTCGCCGCCGCGGCGATCTTTGACAAGCACAGTCGTGACCCCCGTCGACCTGCAATTCTTTGGTTGATTTTTCTGTTAGATTAGTGATTTTTTGTTGATTTCTTATCCAGTTAGTGTTTATTTGGTGAATATCTCACTCGATCGGTGCTAGTTTATCCGCCGCCTCCGCTCGTTCTCTGACGTCGGCGCCGCCCCGGTCTCCTTCCCCCCCCTCCGGCCGAGCCGGCGCCGCTCCGCCTCGCCTCCCCGACGCCGGCCGCCCGCGCCTCCAACGCCGCCTCTCCTCCCCGCCGGCGCCGCTCCTTTTCCCGTCGCCACCCCCGTCGCCGCCCTCGCCGCCGCTGCTGCCTACCCCGCCACTGCGTCCGGTGAGCCACCGCCCCCGCCCCTCTCTCCCCTTCCCTCGGCCTAGCGAGGCCGCGGCCGCACCTGGCCCGCGACACCACGGCCGCGCGGAGCCGGCCGCTTCCCGCGCAGCCCGCCTCCCGGCTCCGGTGGGCCGGGCCCTCCGGGCCAACAACCCGCGAACAAATTTTTTAAAAAATTAATTAAATTAAAATTAATTAATTCAAATTAAATTAAAATTAATAATAATAAGTAAAAAATATAAAATAAAAATAAAATAAAATAAAGAAAATAAAAACTGAGACCTAGGGCCCACTGGTCAGTGGCTAGGGTTAAGTTAGTCTAGGTATAAAAAGTTTTTAGATTAATTTCGTATTTTAGAAAATGCAGAAAATTAATTAAAATTGCTAAAAACTTAGAAAATTCACCAAAAATTCATATGAACTCCGAAAATTATGAAAATTTTATATTTGGGATCAGTGCAACTTGTAGTGTCCATTAAAAATAAGTTTGGCCATGTAATTGTGCTGAAAATTTCCAGAATTAATTAAAATGCATTAAAACTTGTATAAATTCCTATAAATTCAATTCTTGCCCAAAAATTATGAAATTTTGCCAACATGACCAACAAATTATATGTTACCATTTAAAAATAACCCCATAATATTTTGATGTTCCGAAATCAAATAATTAAGAATAGAGTCATTTGATCGCTAATCGGTCAACGGTAATCGCTAAAACCCTGGTTTCCGATGCCCGCCTCAAAGGCCCAAGCGTATTTTCAAATGTTTTCCAACTATAATAATAGTTATTGCTATGCATTTCATACAATATTCATGCAATGCCATATTGAATTCTTATTCATTATTTCTGTTCTTTTCGTCGTCATTTTGCAAAACCCTAGAAAACAGCGCCGAGGGAGTGGAGCCTCAGCCATCTGACTTCCAGGAATCCGAGGAATTCCCCAGTCCAGGCAAGCTAAGCTTGCGACATTGCCATGTTACTTTTGTCGTTGTTATTTTATTATCACATACCCTGTTATAACTTACTTTCCAGTTCAATGTGTTGTGATGCCATTATCATGCTAAGGTTAGCTTGACAATCAATCAATTTGAAACCTTGTTAAGTGAGATGAGAGAGACGAGGGAGCATGTTCGGGAGGACGGCTGTACAATGTAGTGGTTACTCGAGCCCGATATCGAGTTTATTGGAGGTACAGCAGTAACCCTCACTTGATGCTCCCTGAGAAGCCGCGAGGCAGTTGGTTGTGCCGGGAACCATAGTTGAGGTCTGGTTGGTGCCCGCTCATGGTGGACTAGCTATCCTCATGAGCCGGACTGAATGAATCATATGGGGTCATCGGTCAACCAAGGTCTCTTTGTGTGAATTGAACTGAATGATGTTGATCTGTAGGTCAAAGCATGTATCCATGTGATTATATCGTGCTGATCGGTCAAATCTAGTTATATCCGTTGATGGATGTTAACTTAATCATGTTATATGACGATTCTAGATTACTCGGTGTTGATTATATTTACTAGCATGATAGGGCGGATGCTCTTATTCTTGTTAATGCCATGTTAATTTCATGTCCAAGCACTACTAAGTCTTGCGAGTACGTTTGTACTCATTGGTAGTTGTTATTGCATGCTTAGGAACAGGTGAACCCTCCCTCGGCGATTATTTCCCTGAAGACGCCTGAATTGGTTATCTCTTCAGCTTTTATGAACCTGTGACTGATGTAGGGTATTTTGGGTCTTTTGAGATACTAGCTTATATCTCAGGGTAAAACTGCGTGTTTCTGCTGTTTATTTCTCGTACTTAAGGCCTTTGAGCCAGCTGTTTGTAAATAAGTAATTGCCCAAATTTAAGGGATGTGTAATATTTATCTGGTAATCTTTCCTGTAGAGTTTGTGCAATGATATGCGAAGTTGTTACCACAGCTCTTCGTGCACAATGCGTGTATGTTTGAAGTGTGCAAAGAGACGGTAGTGAGTTGGTACGAATTTGCTGTACGGGGTTCGTGATCACGAGTTGAGTGACCCGCTAAAAGTGATGCGACTGCCGGCTGGGCAGGGTGTGGACGTCAGTGTCGGGCCTTCGGGTGACCCACCAATTGTGCTACGGCCGATTGGGTTAGGGTGTGGACACGGACGTCGGGCTCCTCTTGTGATTATGTTTCTCGTCACGGGAGCTGAGTACTAACCCACTACAGGGTTCGGAACTATATTTGGCTCATTGAATGATATTCGTTTCTGGCCGGCTGTACCAGTAGTGAGACATACGACCAGGTGGTCAGGTGGAGTTCGTATGCGGTGTTGGTTCGATGTCGGACCCTTAACGGTATATACACGCGAGGTAACGTGTATCCACGTTAAGCGGTTGCTCGGTCTTTGACGACGTACCAGCAGCAAAGGAAAACCATGACAAACAAATCTATCTAACCCATCGCGTGGCTGCAGTTTTCTCCACTCCCTAAGAAAGATGAGATGGTTAATTTCCTGATCTGACACTGCGAGAACCAATGACGAAAAAGGCTTATATGTGTCTATGCACAAGATACAATTGTAGTACCTCTAGACCTGCGAGGCAGAGCGAGTCAAGGAGGAGCGAAGTGATTAAGACTTGTAGAGAAAAGAAAAGTTATCTCCAAGAAATCCAGTCCCAGATGAAGATGTATCACTCGATCATCTCCAAGAAATCGGCATAGCTGGTGGCAAAGCTCAGGAACAGAGTGCACTGCAAGATAGAGTAGCCAAATGCTTTGGCAGATAGGTGTGATGGTAATGGTAGGAGCTTTTGGCATCGCCCCACATTGCTTTCATTCTTTTCCAAAGCATGGTTCCTTGCTTGCAGCTGCAGACAATGCCGTCGGTGATCCTTTTTGTTCTTTTCTTCTTTAGAGCAGAGTCGGCTTTTCCCCTTTTGTTTCAGCATAGATGCAAATTAAGAATATATATGTTTGCAGCATGTTTAACTCTAAACATCAGGTACTACAAATACTTCATTGCAAAAAAGAAACATACAACCTACATCTTTTCACAAATCATTTTTGACATCGATGTGGTCCGGGATACACCTCTTTGACCGTTATATCAACACGGCCTCAAACCGGAGCGATGCGCCGCTGGATCCGGCCTCTGCCATGAAGCGAGCGAAAGAAGCAAATCTGAAGACTCCTGAAGTTTGAATTCATGGAGAAACGGGACTGCCTACAATTATCAAGGAGCTAGATATGCTGAGGATTCTGTTGTTCTGGTCACGGGATTCAAAATTTCTCTGTGTCCATGTATACCAAAATATTTCTTCTCACGGCATTAGTCATACAGATTACTGGTTGAAATGGCGTGTCGTTAAGACAGAAATACTTGTTGCGTGTAGACGACTGATACTACTGATGAATGCAAATCTTGGGACACTGGTAATAGACAAACAGATGAATTTTTTTTCCTGCAAGATTTGTCTCAATGCGGTCTATATTTCTGTGGTTCCCTGATGCTTGTGGATTTGGATATTTTGCTCTGAATCTACTCAGGCTATTCACATCTCAAGCTGTATCTTTGTTCCAAGCCTTGCATTTGTATTTCTGACAACTGCATCTCTGCAGGGTGTACGTGTGAATAACAGGTGATATGCCGTTTCTTCTTTCTTTAGGAAGGTGATGGTGGCAGTTTCATAAGCTATTCATTGCTTTTGTCTTAGGTAATCTTCCTATTGTTACTCCGAGATGCAGGGTTTAGTTTTACATTCATACCCATGCACATTTTTATTGCAAATTAGACTAAAAGATGTGGTTCAAATTTCAAATTTTCACGTTACTAATCAAGATCCCGAGTATGAAAGGAACAGAATGTAGTATGATTCCTTCAAATTTGGGATTGGCTCATTTTGGGTGCTGGCTGTCTTGTACGGCATGAAATATCTTCTGGTAGTGAAAAGGGGTAATATTTTGTCATTTTATCTCCTGATAGCTTAATTATGATGCAGACAAAAGATTCAATGGATTGATTTGTTGGTTTGCATGGCCGATTTCAGGGAGTTGATCCTAGAGATAGTAAAAGAAGGGATGATTGTTCCGTCAGAGATAACTGCTGAACTGATCAGAATAGCAATAGAATCAAATAATGCTTAAGGATTTCGTATTGACGGTTTCCCAAACAGAAATGTCTTTTTTAGATATGGAAGAGAATATTCTTCCAGCCTTTGCATCTGTAGCTTATACTAATACATTTTCATGCATGCTAGTCATTGAAAATAAATTCATGATTAAATAATAGTCGAATCTAGACAATATTGACCATGTCGTATGCATGGCAACCATGTAAATTTAACTTTATTAAGAGGTGTAAAATGAGGGTGTGCTACAGTGACGATGATGGAAGTATGTGAATCTCAAAGCACAAACTCACGTTAGATTTAGAGGTGGTATTACCTCAGGGTTACAACATATTTTCGGTATATGTATTACTAAATTCTACTCTCCCTTCTTCTACGTTGAAATTTAGTCTGCATGTTCTTTTTTATTGTAATTTCCCACCGGTTACTTTCCGCTTATACAATCAACTGCATACTCCCTCCTTTCCCATCTCTCCTTCCGTCCGTCTAGAATTGATTGATCTTTACGTACATGAAACAGAGCTTTCTCTAAGCATAGAGTATGCCAGATAATTGATTGATCTTTACCTACATGAATCAGAGCTTTTTGTAAGGGACGACCTGATGACTGTTAGAAAATTTTCAGTTGCTGTAAATGTAAAATTTATCTTGTCTTGGACGAAAGCCATGAACAACTGAAATTTACCGTCTCTGTAGGCTATGAGGAGGCTATTTGTCTTCTACGGAAACCGGGGGGATTATGCTTGGCAGCACTCTTCTATCTTCCTTAAGAGGACTCGCTTTGTTAAGGATCCCAAAGTTCTCATTGTATTGTTCCTTTGCCCATTGACATCTTTCGCATGATACTAACTTGTACATATTCCCTCACTGTGACCACCACCCTGTAATGGCTTGCCCATTAACATTTCATGATTCATGAACACTATCTTCGATCCATGACCATGAGAACAGCTCATATAGATGAATCATACATGTATGTATATATGTATGTGTGTGTGCGCGCACGTCTGCTGCATCAGGAAATAAGAGTCAATTTATTTCTAAGAGATAAGGCTTACCCTGTTCCTAAGAATCAAAAGAGTTACATCATCTGAGATATATCTACTAGACAAAGTCATCAGAACAATATATCAAAATGATACAACGCTAGCTCGACATATTAGTAGATGACAATACCACCCGATTATCCACTCAAAACTCTTGCAAATCACGAAACAATTCATCACAGTAATATATGTTGTTTCATCAACCAAACACAAAAGCTGAATTTAGGGTTCATCAGTCACACACCATGCTAGGTTGATGCACACAGGCATACCCTCGTATTCCAAATAGACGGCAAATCAGCACAAACCAGCTAGGTTGTGAACACCAAACCAAGCTGGGGAAAGCTAGCACTCCAGTGCTTGACACACCAACCCAAGCATACCAAGATCAGGTAGCTTGGCCGTGCAAGTAGCAACACAAACACACTTCACAAATACACTGGTAGTTGGAAAAGCACTTCAGAGTTGTAAGATCAGAACTTGTAACAATAAACCGATGCTTCATGCAAGCCAACCTCCCTTGCATCGCGGAGCCACACACGCCAGAGTAGTACAACAAATTGCCTGAGAAATGAAGAACGAAAAGTGGAAAGATTACTTAGAGAATTTATGGCACCTTCTCAATCTATGTATATGTATATACGAATTCAATGTGCAACAAACCTCAGAAGGGAACGCATCAGGACGGCCTCCACCTCGCACACGCAGCCAAGAGGCTCCAACCTCTGCTGGAGCTCAGATCTCGGCGATGCGGTCCTCTGCTCTATCCCGATGACCTGGGCGCCGCCAAAACTTCTCAACACCATTGTCTTCCTCAACGCTGGGAAGTAGCAACACCACCACCACCATGGAGCCACTTGGATGATTCCCTGGACCCCTACCGAAGCTCCTTATGCTTGGACTCAAGCTTGGGCTGCTTGGGAACACCAAGCCATGCTAGACGCCGTCGTGTTTTCTCCTCTGATGGCTCATGGTAGAGTCCATTTTTTATGTGGTCATCGGAGTCGGGGCAAACAGCCGTGGAGAGATACATAGATAGATTGATTGATAGATAAGCAGGAGGAAGAAGAAGAGAAAGGGAGGAAGAAGATGAGGCTGACAGATGGGTCTCACGTTAACTGATTAGCATGGAAATTACGTGAACGGTAACGTAATTCGTGTCAGTTTTGCTATCAAATGTTCGAAGGTGGTTGGTTTGGGTTATTTATGGAAGATTAGACTAGAAGTTGTGGTTGTAAAAAAAGTTCAAATGTGTGGTAAAGTGATATAAGGTGCCCTCAAATTGTGGTTTTGAGTGATTTACTCAAAATTGAAATTCTTGTTACGGGTATGCAAGGACTCAGCCAGATCGATAGTCCGGCTTCACCGCTAGATTGTTTTCACGAGGACTTCCAAACTAGATCTCACTTAAATATGTTCCACGACTTATTTTTAGCCCAATAGTCATCATACATTAGTACAAGGTACCATATTATGTATGTAGTGATGCAATAATTTACGAGCTATCAGAACATATGTGCAGGCTATGTGAGACCATCTAGTCCATTGATCTATCTATTTTCAATGTAGTTATCCAGCTATTTCTTTTTTGTTATCAGCACGTTATAATATCTTCCAAATATTTGTAAATCTGTCTTCGATAAAATGGTATCAATGTATAAATCCTACCTTGTATCGGTGTATACTTATTAGACCGGTTCACTATAGTTATCAGACTATTTAACATTGAGATAAAACTTTACGCATTCCAGCATATCCCTATGTTGGAGGAATTATGGAATCTAACATATCACCGTCATCTATTCTAACCAGAGTGAAAGAGTGTAGAACATGACTAAGAAACTACATCAAATACGCTAGCCGTGAGCACTGATGTTCAACTTCCTAATAACGCATTACTAATAGGGTGGTAACTAATACATTTCCATGTTATAACTAACGAGATCGAAAAAGGTTGTGAAACATACCTGATTGAGATCTAGTTTTGAAGCCCTCATTGAGATGAATCCGACGGTGAAAACAGATCATGAATTCGATATACGGTCTAAGACTTAAAACATTTTGAACTTTATGATTTAAAAATTCATGCGATGATAACATCAACTAGATAGGAGGCGCGGCTTGCCGCGCGGTGCCTGTTCTGACGAATGCTGTTTGGTAGGGTGCATGCAGATATAATAAATCAAGTACTGTTTGTTTGTTATTAAATTATTTATTGCCCATGGCTTTAGATCGTGCAGAGAGATAACATATTAGATAAGTGTTTATTGGAGTGAATAAGTTGAATACCAAAAATATAACACGCAGTGCAATAGTTTAGAAAGACAGTAGACAGAAGGCCAAAGTAATCTGGAGGAAGCATTGGGTAGGTTTCATTCTACAGATCATGTAATACGGAAAGAATAAAAAAGCATATATATAGATTGTTACATCGTTTTAGAAACATACGCATAAAAGCTGTTCATGTAGTACAAAATATAAGCTATCTTAGCAATAGGGCAATACAGTTCTCTTAGTAATTACATAATATAATATAACATTGGGACGGCTCTAATGCTATAGCTTAAATAGATTGAGCTGAATTAGGAAGATGCCTGGCGACTTGTACAACCAAGCAGTCAAAAGGCGAGCTGCACAGACAAATACATAGATGTTGCCCTGCCTGATTGTTGGCTTTAAGAAATTTTTTAGGTATTCCATTCCTTTGTGAAAGACACATAAAACTACTGCAAAAGGAGTAAGAAACAGCAGGTTTATGTCATATAGCACCATCCTCTGGTTAGGAGTGACAAATGTCTGTTCATTGTGCAGATATAGTATGGTATGGCGGGTTCTGTGGTCCCAACTAATTGTTCTAGACGTTTTACTTGGCATGGAGTCATTGCTATTTCATTTCCATACGTGTAGTGTATGTCATATATTTCACAATATTGCCAGACATATGGAGCTGGACGCTGTTACAGAATTATTGAATATTTCAAAGAAAGTACAAATATAAAACCCAGTTGAATGGTAGGTGAGTGCCACCTCGTATAAGTATGCGTCTCTGACTCGCACGGTTCTTTGCCTGGAAGGGAGATTCTGGAACTGCCTGTGCTGTTGAGATCTTCTGAAGCTGTAGAACACCGCTGTCATAAGAAACTGCTAAAAATAATCACATTTCTTGAGTAAAGAGTTCGGTCTTGATATTGTGTTCCAGTACCTTTGCCGTCGCTGATGTATATAATAATCGAGGATCGAGGTCCATGCTGCACAGCGATGTCGTATCCTGGACAAATACACATGGGGGGTACTTATAAAGTAAGGAAAACATTGGTAAAATAAGATTTGGCATAGAACAGAGAAAAAGAATTCATTAAACTAAATGAGGTCTTGTAAATAAGTTGATAAATTAAGCGACTTTACACTGTTGCAACTGTAAAAGCTTTAGGGCCTGTTTGGTTGGGCTGTGGCTGTTGGAAAAGCGGCTGTAGCTGTTGATTCGTGAGTCTGCGAACGAACGTGTTTGGTTCGGCTATGGCTGTTGGCTGTTGTATGAGGAAAAATCCGAAATGCCCCTAAGATCAATTGGAACAAAATTTATATTTCGACATTGTTTGAGGTTCGATCCAACATATAAATAAAAATACAAAGTACAAAATTACAAATACACATAAAAATACTTATTTAAACTAGAATTACATATAATAATAAATATAAATACAAATATCTATATAAAAATACAAATACAAATAAAAAATAAAAAAAACCTAACCCTAAAAGGGGCCAGGGGGCCACGGGCAGGCCACCCCAGCCCCCGTTCACACCGGGATGCGCCGCCCTCGCCTCCCCGGGGTGCGCCGCCGCCCTCGCCTCCCCAGGATGCGCCGCCGCCCTCGCCTCCCCGGGGTGCGCCGCCGCCCTCCGACCCACCGGCCGTCCTCCTCCTCCTGGTGATCACCTCCACCGCCAGCGCCGGCCGTCGCCCCCACCGGCCTCCCACTGTGCCGCTTCCGCCTCGGCAGCCTCCGCCACGTCCGGCCACCAGCTGCTCCCTCCCCCTTCTCTCTCCGTGGCTTCGGCCCCATCACCGCGCCCCGAGCCCAGTGGGCCGTCCTCCTTGGCGCGCTCTAGTGACCCCGGTTGGCGGCGTGGTCCAGTGACCCCGGGGCGGCAGCGGGACGTGGGAGGCAGCCGGAGAGGAGGGCGGCATCGGAGGGGGAGGAGGAGGGCGGGGGCGGAGGAGCAGATCCGGGGCCAGTGGGAGAGGAGGAGGGTCGTCCTCGGCTCCGGCCCTGGCGGCTCCCCCTTCACGTCGGGCGCCGCGTACGCCGCCGCCGACCATTCTTCACGGAGGCCTGCGCTGCCGCCGGCGAACGCCACCGCCGACTGGCCCAGCACGGCACCAGCCCCGCTCGGCCGCCGCCCTGTCCCACGCGTGAGAGAAAGGGGATCGGGCTCTACTCGGTAGGGATAAGGGCAATTGGGCGTAAATTCAACCAAATCGATGGGTAAAATGGGAATCCTGTTAGTTGCTATTGCGGGAAGCTGGGGGTGGGGAGGCTTTTCCGCGTGGCCCAATTAACACAGAGAAGCCAACAGCCGATGTTGCCAATTTACACAGGGAAGCTGGTCGTTTGGTTTAGCTTAAGCTTTTCTAAGGGAAAAGCTGGCCTAAAAGCTAAACCAAACAGGCCCTTAGTAATGCAGCTGCAACAACAGGAAGTGAATGACAAATTTAATATCTTCCCCATGTACCCTACACTTGAGCAATCTTTGAGTTGAGCTAGCAGATAATACGACTCTCTTGTGTATTTGCATGGAATAGAAACATAAGGCAAGAGAAAGACAACAAAAAGAGATATGTTGCCTCAATACTGACTTTCATTTTACGAACCTCAATACTGATATGGTGCCCATCTAAAGAACACTACACATGATAGCCAGTTGCTGCAGTACATTTTCTATAATGCCATCACCACCAGCTGTACCTTAATGACCAATCGTGTTTGTTTTAGCACAGCAACGTCTTTGAGGCTCCTAAATCACACTTTCAGTAGCAAAGTTCTGCCTTTTGGAAACAAAATCAAACACCTAATCATGTGCACGCCGGGTCTAGTAGATTAAAGGTCCAACACTTCAGCCTCTTAAAACCAAACTTGTACTCTGATCAGTCTAACCAAATTAATTGAATTCAAAGTTCCTGATATGGACAAACATATGAATTATGTCTCAGCTTTCATACTTTTATAGTATTAAAGTAGAGTTAATTGCACTGGCAGTCCTTAAACTTGGGTGGCGGGTGCAAGTTAGTACAATTTTCTAAAAAACGCTCGATCGGGTCCTTAAACTTGTTTTGCGGGTGCAAATACGGTCCAAATTAGCCCACGTCAGCGTATTTTGCCACCATGGCGTGCTGATGTGGATAAAATAAACAAATACGTCCTTCTATTCTTCTCTTCTTTTTGGTCCTCGGCACTGTACTCACAAAACAAAACGAAAAAAAATCAAAAAGGGGGCCGTAGCCCCCCAATCCGCCTCCGCTCCCCCTTGGTCAACCGGAGCGGCGCAGGTGGGGGCCTCGTACCACCACCACCACCACCACCAGCAGCACCACCACCACCACCACCACCACGCGGCACAGGTGGGTGGCCGCTTGCTTGGAAGGCGCGCGGCTAGATTGCTGTGGGGTTTTGGGTGTTTGTGCTTGGTTTCTTGATCGATGCGGCGTGCGCCCGTGCTTGTTCGCAGGTCTGCGGGCTGGAAGGGAGGGTCTTCGTGGTGTGCGGCGGCGGAAGCAATGGACATGGCGCGGCAGCGTGGCCGTTCTTGCCCTACTCGCAGCTGCAGTGGCAGGTGAGCGGACGCAGCCTTTGCTGCTGCTTCTTTTTTCCTTTTGTCTTCTCTCTTTTTTCCCGTTGATTTGCGAATCGATTTCTGTTTTTTTTTCTCAACGCCGATCGTTTCCGTCTAGGTCGCGACCAATTTCGGCGGCGGCGGCGGGGTTCTGGGCCCGAGGCACGCTCCGTTGCGGCCCTGCGGCGGCCCCCCCGCCGGCGAAGTGGCGTCTCGGCGGCACCGTCGTGTTCCTGCCGCGCGCCGAGGTGTATCAGTACCCGCACAAGGCGGCGGCGACCAAATCTCCCACCACGGCCACGCCCCTGACTCCCCGCCGAGGTTCTCGTCGTCGCAGCACCCTGCGCCGTCGATGTACCATCGGCGGTACGCGTGCCACCCGCCGAACAGGGCCATAAACGCGGCGACGACGGCGAGCATCCCCACGAGCCACCCCACCGCGATGTGCCTGAGGCGCGCGCTGCCACGCGGCGCGGCGCGGCGGCCGTGGCACGGCTCCCGAAGCACGGCGGGAGCACGCCGCCGCACAGCCCGGTGTTGCCGAACGGGCGCGTGGCGGCGTTTCGTCCCCTCTGCCGATGGACGCCAAGAAGCCCGACGATGTCAAGGCGCCGGGGCTAGTGCTCTTCGGGCACACAATCCTAACCGAGCAGCAGATGAGCCACAGCAACTCAGCCGGCGTGACCTTAGTGCCGCCCTCGACGGCCACTCGCTGCTGCCACCCGAGCGCCCTTTTTGTTTTTTTTTCATTTTCTTTTGTGAGTAAAGCTAGCCAGAGGACCAAAAAGATGAAGAAGAGAAGAATAGAAGGACGTATTTGTTTATTTTATCCAGATCAGCACGCCACGGTGGCAAAATACGTTGACATGGGCTAATTTGGACCGTATTTACACCCGCAAAACAAGTTTAAGGACCCGATTGAGCGTTTTTGAGAAAATTGTACTAACTTGCACCCGCCACCCAAGTTTAAGGACTGCCAGTGCAATTAACTCATTAAAGTAAATACAAGCTACAAATTAGTGGATATATGAAATTCCATAGCCATGATCGAAAGCCCTAGAGAGCCAAAAAGAAAGCACAGTACGTAGTACACACGCAGCTTCATATCAAATATATGTACAAATAGAAACCGAAACTTGACTGGATGCTACATAGAAAAATGATCCCAACAGATTGCCTAAGAGGCGATAAAAGCTCCAAATTTGGACAATCAAGCAAATGCTCAATTTTAATTCTTCAATAGTTATAAGTTTTAAGTATTTTCCACGAGAAGGTTCTATTATAACAAATCTTAAGCTCGGACCTTTCACATAACTGTCTTTTTTACAATATCCTAGTATCATTATCAACCACTGTAAATCATCATAAACCATCGATCCTCTCATCACTACACAGTACACCACTGCATTTGCTGTAGTTGAAAAGAGACCATAAGCATCCTAATCGGTTACCTGGAGATAATCTGATCGCACATGTTTTAAACGTCCATGTCGGCCCTTGTCTTGATCACTTGATCAGCATGCAGCGGGAGTAGCTGCTGCCACCACAAAAAAATTAACCATCACCGAACTATCCCGAGGAAAACAGGACCAAATGAAATGTAAAAAACATACAAAGATGAAATGTTCTAGGAGTCTGAAGGGAAGGCAGCAAGGGCTAATGATTGGATACAAATTGTCATATTGCAAGGAAAACTTAGAAAGAAAAGACTGCAGACAATTGCTGAGGTAGGAACTGCCCTTAATTGCTCCATCAACGAGCTGGCAATTTGTCATCTCAACTACGGCTCTATCAACTTGGGAACGAATTATCTGAACCGAAGCACAAATAAACCAAAAGCAAAATAAATAAACCAATTCGTGACGTGGATGGATGGAGGCGAAAACAATTTATCTTGGTGAAGGGGGAGATGAATCCTGACCTGGAGACAAAGAAATTGAAAGGAGCAGAACTTAACCTGGGCTTGGGACCTTCGATCTGGGAATGGTATTCCAGCCATGTAGAGAGGAATCCTAGGCAGGTGCGACCAGGTCTCATCCTTCCATGCTTTCCATCGGCCGCCTCCACCATGTTGCTCCTCCTAGTGAAAATTCGGCCTGAACATCAGTACAAGAGCATGAGCAAGAACAAATAACATCTATCTCATGGCTCAACTTATTATGATGCAAATCCTGCTCCCTCTCAGGATCGAAAACTTAAAGATACTCCAAGGACAGCAGGGCAGTGGGATAGTTCAAGGAAGGGAAATATCAAGGATTCAACAGTTGACAGGCTCTCAACAGAATGAATTCTAAAAAAATTCAATCTTTAGTACCTGGGAGCTGGATTGAAGAGATAAACCCAGTGTCACAACTACTAAAAGATCCGGCTTGACATAACCATTGAGGTTTGCGCGTCTTTGTTGACCTCCTCGGTGGATTGCTGGTGAATAGTTACTAAATGTAAATGATAAGCACGTAAGAAGATCAACATATTTTGTAAGAACTAACTAATCTAGCGTGTCAGATTGAATAGCTATGATGGTGGCATGATACGTGTACATCTTTACACATTCTTTTAGTGTGGTAAACAAGTATGCTAGGAATAGGCCTGTGTAACTTTATTATGCAGGCCGGATATGAATTTTATGCTAATGCCAGCAAAACTATTGACATGAAATTCATATGTTGCCCTAACTCAGCTATGAACTGCATCAGTTGATATTTTTTAACAATCAGTCACAACAATTGTATCTGAATTAGTGTATGCATCGTTCAAAGTAAACTCATCATGGAAGCAGAGATGTATATGTCCAAGAGACAAATCTAAACTTTTTTTTTCAACTAACACCACTCATTTAGGAAGCAGAGATGTATATGTCCAAGAGACAAATCTAAACTTTTTTTTTGCAACTAACACCACTCATTTAGGAAGCAGAGATGTATATGGCGACTCGACGACAGATCGACGGCGGCTCGAGAAATCGCTAGGACGTGTATGGCGGTGTTGTCCTTGCGAACGGTCTCGAGGGCGTACTCCAGCTCAGCCACCGCATCCGGCGTCGTCGGGCCACCACGGCCGTTGCGCATCCTGCAGGGCGAATGAAACGCGGCTCACCTCGGCTCGCCGTCCACGCCCTTCTCTGGTTCGGCCTGGGGGTCACCCTCTCGCGCGGTACAGCGGGCCCAGGGTCGCCCTCTCGTGCAAAGGTGGCCGAGCTCCTCTTGCCGAGCGCCGCGGAGGAGGAGAGGAACGAGCGCAGTAGCGGCGCCGTCCGACCACGGTGAGAGGACGAGGGAGGATAAGGATGGTGGCGGCGGAGCGAGGGAAAAGAGCGTGAAGGGGAGGGTTTGTACTGCTTGGTGTTGGTTTTTATCCAACCCAGTAAGAAAATGGACGGCCAAGATCGCGGGGAGAAACGTATCGGACGGCAAAAAATCCCAAAGCTCTGAGAGGCGGCCCTTTCCCGCACCAATTACCTTTGGTGATTTTGTCTGATCCCTATCTGAAAAAGAAGACATGCAGTAGGCTTGCTTGTAACTTCCCAGTGCATCCCAATATCATCATCTCAGCACCATGCAATAGTGCGGCGGTACGTCACTGGTTTAGCCTAAAACTAGTAAAGTGCGGCGGTACGTCACTGGTTTAGCCTAAAACTAGTAAATGTTCCCGTGCGTTGCACCGGAAGAAAATGAGCAATGCAAGATAAAATATAAATGCTTAAATTTGTTGTAAATGAACCTACTGTTGGGGAAGGGGTCCCCGCGCTACCCGGTTTCGACGCATTTTCCGCACTTAGGGGAAATCAATGAATCTCCAACCTCGTCGTGACGCCAAGACCGCTCAATGCTGACTCCGCGACAACTCCAACCTCGTCGTAATGCCAAGGCCGCTCAATGCCGAGACCGTGACGGCGACAAGTCCGTGCATGACGGACGGGACCCCCGGGATATTCCCGGAATATTCTCGAAGGAAAAGACCTACGCGCCCCTAGGGGCGTTAGTACATCTAGAGGCATAATTGTAAAACACCTGAGGGCATTCCTGTAATCTTCCCTACCCCTCCTTTTTCCCTATAAATAGAGGGACACCCCTTCCATTTGGGGGATCCAAATTTTTGAATAAAAGTTCATTTGCTCCTCCTCTCCTCTGGTTTGTGGCACTTAGCCAGTTCGGGTGTCTTCGCGCCGTGCGATCTGCGTGCGCGACTGCGGTGTCTCTGCGACATAGTTTCCCAGGCAACCCTCGTAGGTCCGCGAAGCCGTGCGGGGGTGCCACAAGTTCACTGTCTAGCCTCGTTGCTACGACAGTTGGCGCCGTCTGTGGGAACCTAACAAGAAGCCGTGTGACGAAGACCGCAGCCACCACCGGGATCGCGAAGACGCCACCGTCAACCCACAGGATGATCAAACCATGCCACCCAAGAAGCGAGGAGGAACGAAGCGGAAGGCCGTTACCACCGCCACGGCGAGCGCGAGAGCAACGACCCGAAGGACGGCGCGTACCGAGGCACGCGCAGCGAACACTGCACCCAACCCCTCCACCGACACACAGGTAGTCGGCTCAGAAGCCTCCGCCCAGGCTGCCAACAGTGAGGCGAAAATCGAGGCCCTAAGGCAGCAAGCTGCAGAAGCAAACCGGAAGGCGGAGGAGCTGTAGGCTGGGCTGGAAGCACTCAAAGCCGATGGCCTGCGCATGGAGGGGCTCCTACGCGAGGCCACCGAAGCACGCGCACGACAGGCAGCGGCGGTGGACACGGCGAGCCCGGCCCTCGACGCTGCGACGGCACAGGCTGACGCCCTTCACAACCAGCAAGCGCTAGGACGCGTGGCGGCAATGGAGCAAGTCCAAACAAACCCACAGATCGCCGAAGAACAGCGACGCCGACTACAGGAGACAGTTGCGCGCGCCGCGACCTGCGACCCCGCCGGGAACCTCGGAAGCGGAAGCGCTGCGAGCGGAAATTCGCGGAGACGCGAAGCGGCCCTCGCCACCCTGCGCGAGACGGATGCCATCCTGGACAGCGCCGAAGACGCCCGCGAGTACGTCGCCGCACCAACTACACACGCTGCGAGGCACGAAGTCATCAACATCGCCGACGACCGAAGTCCCCTCAGCCCCCGGCTCGAAGCAAAGCCGTGGCCACACAAGTTCCGTCTCGCGGATCTCCCGAGCTATGCAGGTGACGCCGACCCGGCCGAGTTCACCCGCGTGTATGAGGCCGCCGTATCTGCGGCGGGAGGGAATGAAGCCACCATGGCGAAGAGCCTCCTCCTCAAGCTCTTTGGGATAGCGCAGTCGTGGTACCTCACGCTCTCCGCCGGCTCGGTATACTCCTGGGAGCAACTCCGCCAGCTGCTGCACTCGCGCTTCCAGGGAAACAAGACCAAGGCCATGACAGCTGCGGATCTCTATGCGCTGATCCAAGGACCGCGGGAAACCATCCAAGCATTTCACAAGCGCTTCGCCAACGTGCAATGTCAGATACGCAGCATCACCGACGAAAGCGTGTGCTCCGCCGCGCGAAGGTCCATCTGGAACCCGGCCCTGTGCACCAAACTGGACCGGAGCCCGCCAACCACCATCCAAAAATTGTACGACATCATGGAGAGATATGCTCTTCAAGAAGAAGGAGAACTCCAGCTGCGAAACAAGGCGCTGGCGGCCACCAGGCAGCCCAAGGCGACTCATGATGATCCTCAGCCACACCATCGTGGCGTGCACCAAGTGGACGGATACGACGAGCGGTCCCCCACCCATCCCAGGCGCGGCGACGACCGTGACCAAGTGCGGAGCCATGAGCGCCCCGAGGACCGTGACCCCGTGCGTCGGGGTCTCCACAGCGACGAGCGAAACCACGATCGTGGTGGAGGACGTGGCAACCGTGGCCGACAGAGCCATCAACATGCTACCGGGAACAGCAACCACGCAAGGAAGTTCTGCGAGCTACACCGGTCGTACAACCACTCCACCGCCGAGTGCGATGTGATCCGCAGGACGCGCGAGCAGCTTCGCTCAAGACCGACGGACGATGCTCGACCACCAGCATGGGCTCCCGCCCCAAGGGAGCCATGCCTTCAGTTGCCACCGCCACCGCCCCTTCCCCAGGGCGCGGCACCGGTACAAGTGGTCAACCCACACCGTGTTATCCACGCCATCATAGGAGGCAACGCGCATACCTTCCCGTCCAAGCGCCAAAGGCGCGCGTATGCCCGACAGATAAGCCACATCGCCTCCTTTCCGCCTACTGAGCTCCCTGCTTGGGCATCCACACCCGTGACCTTCGGGCCTGAAGATGCCGTGGGGGTCACCCTCCCTCATCATGACGCGCTCGTCATAACTGCGATGATCTCGGATGCGGAGGTGCATCGCGTCTTCGTCGACGGGGGGAGTTCCGCGGACATCATGTTCTCGTCAACCTTCAAAGAGATGGGCATACCGTCATCACTCCTCCGAGCCCCCGGCATCCCCTTGCTGGGCTTTGGAGGCGAGCCAATCGCCGCCATCGGACGCATCGAGCTCCCCGTCACGTTCGGCTCGGGTAATTGCTCCCGCACCGAGAACATCACATTCGACGTCGTCGACCTACCGTACCAGTACAACATCATCATGGGGCGGGTGTCACTCAACAAGTTCGGCGCTATACCCCACCACGCATACCTGTGCATGAAGGTCCCAGCACCACAAGGCGTCATCACGGTGCGCGGGGATCAAAACTTGTCCCGAAGAATCGATGAACGAGCGCAAGCTGTCAACTGCTACGTCCACAACGTACAGTTAGAAGAAGGCCCGACGGAGCCAGGGACTCACCCCTTGCCAGGCGCGGGGCGATAGACCCCGAAGCCAAAGCCGAACGGGGAGACGCATGCCATTCCCCTACGCGACGATGCTCCGGGTAGGACCGAGCTCCTTGGGGCGGATCTTGCTCCGGAGGTGTCTGAAGAGGTCCTCAAGGTCCTCCGGGAAACGCCGATATCTTTGCTTGGGAACACGAGGATCTCCTAGGTGTCCCGCGAGAGATCATCGAGCACAAGCTGTACGTCCGCCCGGACGCCCGCCCCGTGAAGCAAAGGATGAGGAAGATGTGTGCCGAGCGCCAGCAGGCAGCCCGCGAACAGGTCAATGAGCTTCTGAAAGCCGGAGTCATTCGAGAAGTTTTGCACCCGGAGTGGCTCGCCAACCCCTGTGCTTGTGAAGAAAGCCAACGGCAAGTGGCGCATGTACGTCGACTACACCAGCCTCAACAAGGCATGTCCTAAGGACGAGTTCCCGCTCCCGCGCATCGACCAACTCGTCGACGCCACGTCCGGCTGCAAGCTCATGAGCTTCTTGGACGCATTCTCAGGGTACCACCAAGTCTGGATGGCCAAGGATGATGAGAAAAAAACGAGCTTCATCACACCATCTGGGACTTTCTGCTATGTACGCATGGTGTTCGGCTTAAAAAACGCTGGGGCATCCTTCGCCCGCTTAGTGCAGAAGGCGCTCCACGCCCAAGTGGGGCGTAATGTCGAGGCCTACGTGGATGATGTGGTCATCAAGAGCACCATCGCACGCTCTCACGCGCAGGATTTGGAAGAAACATTCAGCAATCTCCGCGTGGCTGGGATGAAGCTCAATCCCGAGAAGTGTGTGTTCGGGGTGCAGGCGGGTAAACTACTGGGTTTTCTCGTATCCAAAAGAGGGATCGAGGCTAACCCAGCCAAGATCAAGGCCGTGCTGGACATGCAAAATATTAAGGAGGTGCAGAAGCTCACTGGGCGCCTTGCCGTGCTAGGAAGATTTGTGTCCAGGTCCGCCGAAAAGGGACTACCGTTCTTCAGGGCCCTTAGGGGCTCGTCCAGTTTCAAGTAGGGTTCTGACAGCCAGCAAGCATTTGATGAGCTCAAGGCATACCTGACTTCATCTCCTCTGCTACAAAGCCCAACCCCGGGGGAGACCCTGCTCCTGTACTTGGCCGCGACACCGGGAGCCGTGAGCGCAGTGCTGGTTAAGGAAAGAGACCGTATCCAGCACCCTGTCTATTATGTATCTGAGTCGCTTCAAGGCGCAAGGGTTCGCTACACCGAGCTAGAGAAGCTTGCTTACGCTCTCCTCATGGCATCAAGGAAGCTTCGGCATTACTTCCAGGAACACCCCATCCAAGTACCATCCTCATACCCTATTGGCGAGATGCTCCGCAACAGGGAGGCCTCAGGACGCATCGGGAAGTGGGCGACAGAGCTCGCGCAATTCACCGTCGAGTTCCTCCCTCGCACGGCAATCAAGTCACAGGCCCTCGCGGACTTCGTGGCAGAATGGGTCGCTTCCGAGCACCCAACTCCCCCGGGACACGCCGAGCCAGTGTGGACCGTCTGCGTGGACGGCTCATGGTGCGCCGAGGGCACCGGCACCGGGGCAGTCCTCGAGTCGCCGGATGGAGCACGCACTTCATTCGCCGCCCGACTGGAGTTCAAGGCCACCAACAACATCGCCGAGTACGAAGCCCTACTACTCGGCTTACGCAAAGCGCGAGCCGCGGGAGCCCAACGGGTGTTAGTCAAGAGCGACTCCCAGCTCATCGCGGGACACGTTGACAAGAGCTATCAAGCAAAAGAGCCAGAAATGATCAAGTACTTGGCCATGGCGCGGGCAATGGAGAAGCACTTCTCAGGCTTCACTGTTCGGCCCATCCCCCGGGGCGAGAACACGGAGGCAGACATGCTGGCCCGAGCGGCAAGTACTTCAGTGGGCATGCCGCCTGGTGCCTTCTACGAAGTCCTCACAACCCCTATGACGAAAGGGCTACCGGAGGTGAACGTCATAACCCCGCAGGACTGGCGAATGCCCATGATACGGTACCTCGTCAATGAGACTGAGCCCGAAGATCATGTCGAGGCCCGCCGGCTCAAGGCGCGGGCAAGGGGCTTCGTCATCCACCAAGGCTCCCTGTACAAGCGCGGCGTGTGCGCGCCGTACCTTAAATGTATCTCGAAGGAGGAAGGAGCCGAGCTGGTTCGGGACATACACGAGGGGCTGTGCGGATCCCACCTCGCACCGCTCGCTCTAGTCTCCAAGGCTTTCCGTCAAGGCTTCTATTGGCCAACGGCACTACACAACGCGCAAGACTTGGTGAAACTATGCCCGGCGTGCCAATGGATGGGACGAGGCACGAACCTTCCGGCGCACGACCTGCAGCCCATCTCACCTCGTGGCCGCTCGCACGCTGGGGGGTCGACCTGGTTGGCCCGTTTAGGACCGCGAGCCATGGCGCTAAGTTTGTAATTGTGGCAGTCGATTATTTCTCCAAGTGGGTAGAGGCAGAACCGCTCATCAAGATCACCTCCGCCTCTGTGCAGAAGTTCATATGGAAGAATCTGATATGACCGCACGAAATCACAGTCGACAATGGCACCCAATTCGACGCCGAGCCATTCCGCAAATTCTGTATTTCACTTGGCGTCAACCTCTGCTTCGCCTCCGTGGCCAACCCTCGGGCGAACGGTGCTGTCGAGCGCGCTAACAGTGTACTCCTCCACAGCTTGCGCACGCGTCTCTTTGACCTCCCCAAAGGACGCTGGGCGGACGAGCTCCCTAACGTGCTGTGGTCAACTCGCACGGCCGCCAGCAGAGCCACGGGCTTCACCCCGTTCAAGCTGCTCTTCGGCGACGAGGCCGTCACTCCCGAAGAAATCAAACTAGGTTCCTCTCGCACCGAAACGCCACCTGAAGACGAGACCCGCAAAGCCTCCCTCGACGGCCTTGATGCGCTGAGACAAGACGCCACACTCAACATCGAACGCTATCAAGCATCCATGGCAAAGGCGTACAACAAAGCCGTTCATCCGCGTCCCCTCCAGGTGGGTGACCTCGTCTTGAAGAAAAAGGCGAACCCCGAAGCCGACGGGAAGCTGAGCTCCAAGTGGGAAGGGCCATACGAGATCGTCAGCCAGTCGCGCCCAACGTCATTTCGATTGAAGACACTTGAGGGCGAAGAGCTGAAGCACAGTTGGAACACGATCAACTTGAAGAAATATTACGTATGAAGCCGCCAGGGACTCGGGAAGACCTCACTCATTTTGTAGGCCAACCGTGGCCGAGACCGCTGCGTCGGTCCAAGCATTTACTTACCCTCTTTAAATTCTTCCAAAGTGCCGCTGCGTCAGCCATCGCTAGATTTCCCAAGGAGTGCCATCTTGTCACGACCTTTTCGTATCCTTGTAACAAATGCTAAAGTCATCTCATGACATATATATATACGTATGAAACTGCCACAACAAGTGTGAATGCCGAGGTCTACTCGCCTACATCGCGTGCCTGTCTAAACAAAAGTCTCCTCGCGTTGGCCGGGAGGAACCACCTCCCCCACGCGGGCCGAGCGCCTAAAAACTCCTCGTGTGCACTGGGAAGCCCTATCTCCCCCACACAAGTCGAGCCCAAAAGCCTCCTCGCGTCGGCCGGGAGGAACCACCTCCCCCACGCGGGCCGAGCACCTAAAACTCCTCGTGTGCGCTGGGAAGCCCTATCTCCCCCACACAAGTCGAGCCCAAAAGCCTCCTCGCGTCGGCCGGGAGGAACCACCTCCCCCACGCGGGCCGAGCACCTAAATCTCCTCGTGTGCGCTGGGAAGCCCTATCTCTCCCGCATGAGTCGAGTCAAAAGCCTCCTCACGTTGGCCGGGAGGAACCACCTTCCCCGCGTGGGCCGAGCGCCTGAACATCCTCGTGTGTGCTGGGAGGCCCCGCCTCCCCCGCACAAGTCAAGTCAAGCCTCAGGATGGCTAGAAGAAACGTCCCCCGCGTAAATCGAGTATTGTCACTGTTGGAGTAGGGGTCCCCGCGCTAGCCCGTTTTTCAAAGCCTTCCGCATGTATTATCAGGGACCACACTGACACCATCAAGAGCAGCCCCAGTCTTCGCCGCCATCGCGGACTACGTCAACACCGTCAAGGGCAACCTCGGCGTCCGTCATCGTCGGAGTCTACGTCGTCAATACCGCCAAGGGAAACCTCTCGTCACTAAGGGCAACCTCGACGTCGTCGACATCCTCGACGTCCGTCATCATCGAAGTCTACGTCGGCGACGCCGGATCAAGAACTACACCGACATCGCCAACGATCGTCCCAGTGTTCGTCGCCGCCAAGGTCCGCGCCGGCATCGTCACCGAAGATGTCAGAGAATATTCCCCGAAGATGCCCGGAATATTCTCCTAAAAATATCTTCTATGCACGGGAAATGACGACTACGCCCTTGTAAAAGTCCCTCTCATGTGAGGGCAAAATTGTAATCTCACCTTTTCCATCCTCCAACCCTATAAATACCCCCCTAGGGGTAGAGAGGAGGGGGAGAGAAATCTTGTAACCCTAGCACATTGCTTCAATAGAAGAGTAACTTTCACTTCGTCGTACACCAGAGGGGTTTCGCCTCCTCGTACACGGCTTGTGTTTCACCCTGTCGTACGTGTTTCGTTCCTCGGCTTGACGGACGTTCGGAAGGTCTTACTCGCTCGCACTCCTCGTGCACCACCGACGGTCCCTGTAGCCGTTCGGGGGTGCCATAAGTTTACTGTCTAGACTTGTATCTACGACAGTCACTCTCGGGCACGGACTCACCATCGCATAAGCAAACAAAATGCACATTAGTATACCGACCCAGCGCGCACGCTGTCGCGGGCAGAGCACCGAGTACTCCCCACATTTGTTAGGGCAAGGGCCCGGATTCAACACCTAGCTATCTAATGCAAGAAGAGAACACGAGGTCGTAAGGCAACTGCTTGCATCCCCGCCAAGCCGAGGGACGCAAGTTTTTTTTTATTGGGAGGCAAGGTACCAAGTACCGTGCGCAATATCGCGAGGGGCTATGAAATGCTACACCCATCAAAGCACTCATTGACGCAAGGGGCCAAATACCATACACGACACCGCGTGGGGCTACATCCACCAAGGCGCACTCACGCGCTAGCCAACTCAAGCACCTCCACCAGCAACTAGCAGCAATGCCGCATGAAGCCTGAAACGAACGCCATTAGGTCGGCGGCACCCCTCAACGTGCGCATATCAACAAGGGGCTCGCGTTGCGGAGCCATCTCACTCCCCACCAGGCGCAAACCCTGCAAGTACCACAGCTAAGAAACCTTGAACTCACAAGTCAAAGCGAAGAAGACATCGATTTCCCAAAAAGCCTTTATAAATCTATCACCAGGGCTACATACAAATCAGGTACCAAAAGCACGACCACGTCGGCACAACCAAAAAGAGGAGCTTCATCACACTAAGCGAAGCCAGAAAGTCGACATAGAAGTAAACAGACGAAAGAAACCCGACGCTCCCAGCCAAAAGCTACAAAAAAAGGGAGAAGCTAAAGAGACCTCACACCTCGGAGAGAGGACCGGAACCGACACCCGCGCTCTCAGGAACCGAGGCCACCGCCCCCGCCTCGGCAACACGACGAGCTTCCGCCACGGCACTGAGGTACGCCTTGCCGTGCGCTGCCCACACGGTGAGGAAGGCACCCGAATCTGCCTTGACCTCCCTGAGGAAGCCCCGAAGGTCGCGATACCGAGGAGCCTTGCCCTGAAGCGGCACAAGCATGCCCGGCGAACCAACCCCAACATGCCGAACGCACGAGAGCACGAGATCGGCGGTAGCCAGCGCGCAGTCCTCGTTGCACCGGCTCTCGCCACGTCGCACAGCGTCGCAAGCTGACGTCGCCCACTGCAGCAGGCCGGCCGTCTCCCCCTCTCCCTCACCTGAGAAGGGGTCGACCCTGGCCTTGGAGGCCTCGCACAGGTTACGCAGTGCCGCGCACATGGTCGACGCCTGAGCAGAAACCTCACAGCGATGAGCCCACTCCGCCTCCAACGAAGTCTGGAGGGAGTCCGCACGCCTCACGGTAGCGGCCAAGCACGTGTTGAGCTCCGTGTTCTCCCGACGCAACCCGTCCAAAAGTGCCTCCGCCTCAGCCTTCGCCTTCTCGGCGTCATGCAGCGCGGTCACAACCCGCCCCTGAGCGGCCCACGCACGCGACATGTGCTCCACCGCGAACAAACCCTACATCACAAAGAACAACCCGAGTCAGATAAATAAACCCACACAAGCGAGTGACCGAAGAACCAAAACTTATCTTACCTTCAGAAGGGAGGATCGTGCCGTGTCGCACGCCTGACCCACGGTCAATCCCTGGAACGCGGTCTCCAGATCGGCAACAGCAATCCGCTCGGCGGCCTCCTGGTAGAACTCCGCCTCCACGGCGGTGTCGGTGAAGTGCGAGGGAGTGAGGCGCCCCGCCAAGCGGAGCGTGCTCGCCACCCTTGGTAGAGCGCTATCTCCAGTAGCTGCCCGGAGTGTCACAGGAGACTGCACCGAGTGCGAGGCGGAGTTGGGGGCTGGCGACGCCCCCGCTGGTGCCGGCTCCTCGTCACTCCCCGGCGCCTCGGCTGGGACAGCCACGACGTCGACGACCCGGGGCGAGAGGACGATCAGGTCGTCGTCAGAATCAAGGTGGAGCACCCCCGGGGGAGGCGTCGGGACACGCACGTCACGGCCCCTCAGCGCCGCCTCAAGCTCGCTAGCAAAGACGCCCGTCCCTACGTCGGGCGCGGTCTGCGTCTCCTCCGTGTCACACGCGTCACCATCATCGTCGTCGTCCAGCGCGGACTCGCCGTCCCACCCAGTGCCACCAGGGGGGATGGCACCGAAGAGGCCCTTCCCGATCCCGGGCCCCAGGCGAGGAGGAACAAGGATGGCGGCGTCCTCGGAAGCAGCATCACCTCGCACGATGTCGCCAGGAGCCGCGCCGCCTCGAACTCGCACAGTCGGTGAAGTGGCGGACGAGCCGGACTTGTCCACACGGGAGCCAGACGCTCGCTTCGAGGAAGGGGCCTCCCCCGCGTCGCTGGGCCGGGGACGCTTGGAGCTCCCCACACGCATCTCCTCACTAGTCAGGGGCTTAGGACGCGCTGGCACCTCCAGCTTGTAGTACGCGCACCCCCTGTTCTCCCGACCTTCAGGGAGTGATTGGAGCAGCGTCCACTCCCTCACAACGAGTCGCCCCAAGAGCTCCGATGCCGCGTCCTCGGCGTGACGAAGCCCGACACCTGTCGCAAGGCGAACGAGGATGATTAGCCAATGACAATAAAGTATATGGAAGGGTGGGGGAGTTGAGTATCAGAAATGAGGCAAGGAAGACATACCCTCTCGGAGAGGACAACGCTGAAAAGCACATCCGCTCGCCCCCACCCTCGGAGGACAAGGAACGAGCTCCAAATCTCAATCTGTTGAGAGTGGGTCGATCCCCAGTAGGCAGAACTCCTCGACAAGGTCGCGCATCCCAAACCGACGTGAAAGAAGAGAAAAGAAAAAAAAGAGAAGAAAATCTGGCCCGCGGGGGGCTCCGCCTCCCGCACCCCCCGGGATAATTGTGCAAAAAAGAGAAGGGGGAAAGAAAAGGAAAAAGAAAGAAAAAGAAAAAAATATAATAATTTTACCGCAAATTGGACCCGGTCGATTAAGTCCCCGGTTTTACCGCGAATTGGACTCGGAGGATTTTCGCTAAGTCCCCGGTTTTACCACAAGATCCCGGCCATTCGTATTCCGCAAACCCGGGAACGTCGCGACAATCCTGAGCTCGTCAGTCCGGCCAGCGCGCCGACCCCGCTAGGATCGGTGCGCCGGTCCGGACGGGCGCTGAATGACCGCCCGCACTGGCGAGGGACTACTGTTGGGGAAGGGGTCCCCGCGCTACCCGGTTTCGACGCATTTTCCGCACTTAGGGGAAATCGATGAATCTCCAACCTCGTCGCGACGCCAAGACCGCTCAATGCCGACTCCGCGACAACTCCAACCTCGTCGTAATGCCAAGGCCGCTCAATGCCGAGACCGTGACGGCGACAAGTCCGTGCATGACGGGCGGGACCCCCGGGATATTCCCGGAATATTCTCGAAGGAAAAGACCTACACGCCCCTAGGGGCGTTAGTACATCTAGGGGCATAATTGTAAAACGCCTGAGGGCATTCCTGTAATCTCCCATACCCCTCCTTTTTCCCTATAAATAGAGGGACACCCCTTCCATTTGGGGGATCCAAATTTCTGAATAAAAGTTCATTTGCTCCTCCTCTCCTCTGGTTTGTGGCACTTAGCCGGTTCGGGTGTCTTCGCGCCGTGCGATCCGCATGCGCGACTGCGGTGTCTCTGCGACATGGTTTCCCAGGCAACCCTCGTAGGTCCGCGAAGCCGTGCGGGGGTGCCACAAGTTCACTGTCTAGCCTCGTTGCTACGACACCTACCAAGTAGAAAGTGAAACTCTGAAGGACGCCGGTCAGTGAAACATCAGCATTTATTCAATCTTCACAATCAGCACAAGATACAGTTGGCAGTTGGTGGTACAAAAAAAGATAGACAAGTGGGAAGTGCTCTTACCGATTTGCATGTTGAAACATTATATTTAATACCAGGCCAGCTACAAACGGAATATGCTAGTTGTTCGACATCTAATTTTTTTCGGAAGTTTAGGTGTTATTTTCTTAAAGAGTACATGTCTAAATTTTATGAAAGGTAAAAACTCAAGTCATTTACAGCCAATATAATATATAATTGACCCTACTGATTTACATCCAATGAATCATGAGGCGCATTTTTCTTAGCTACGTTGGGTTTTCTTGATACAACTGATGAATTCCAGTACACCGGCAGGTATGTTGTCTTGATATTCATTATCCTTGAATGTTAGTAGTTGTCCCAAAATTTGTTTTCTGAGTTCGTATCCATCCTGTACATTCATATTTTTTGTAAACGAATAAGATTAGTACCACATGTGTAAAATAATATTAATGATTTAAACGGTTATGATATTGACTTTTAAAAATGGCAAATGTGGTTTTTCGTCTTCCCATGTGGACATGAAGAGGGAAACAAGATAACCAGACAGTTCCCTGGTATAAAATATAAATTAATAATCAATGCCAAAAATAGTATTCCAAAAAATGATTCTAAATAACGCAAAAAAATATTGTTAAATAATGGCATTCAAATACTTAGTATAGTCTTTATCTGTTCTAAAGAAATGTTACCTGTTGTGAACCGGAATATCATGTAGGATTTTTTGATGCCATAGGAAAACATTCTCGTTCCATCTAGACACAGGGCATGCCTTTGACATGGCTTTTGGTAAGTATTCAGCAATCCATAAAAGTTTGTGCACATATTTTGCGTGTGGATTATATTGGTAAATAGGATTAAGAAGAGTAAGGTCCAAAATGCAGTAGGCTTGCTTGTAACTTCCCAGTGCATCCCAATATCATCATCTCAGCTCCATGCAATAGTGCGGCGGTACGTCACTGGTTTAGCCTAAAATTAGTGTCCCCTTTTAAGATTTCTCGAAATATATATGCATTGTAGTGATGCATAAAATTAGTAAACTAATTGATACTCCGGGCATTGCCACAGGCATAATAGATTAATTTGAAATATCTGAAGTTAATATTAACTATATATTCAAACATAAGATTATATAACTTGCTAAGAGATTTGCTTGCATCCAAATCTTTCATGATGCTTGTAGCATTAGTGACAGTGTAAAGGAATAAGTCGAAAAATGGGCAACGGTGAGACGTGGGCGACCGGTGGACGTCGTGGTCGGAGTGAGAGCATCGGAGCAGCGGCCACCTGTGATTTTGACCCGATGTGGGTTTGTGCAGCAGTTGACATAACGTGGCTCGCACCGGGAATGCCAAAAAAATATCACGTGGAACAAATACTAAATTACTAGTTAAACAAAGAAATACTCATTTAGAACAAAAAAACAACCGTGAATTAAATAAATCCTGAATATTTAGAATCGATCTTGTTTTGAACATTCCATCACAGGGAACACGCTACTTCAATCGAACCACGAATCGAACACTCGTGTCCAAATGTAATTTACATACATATCTCGAAATACAGATTAATTAAACGTATACGCAGATCTATACTACAACACCTACGGGATAAAACATTCTGGAAAGTAGAACGAAGAATATACGAAAAGAAGCTAATGAGAGTCTAGCAGAGGGTCGTGTCCATCTTCAGATGCAAAGATGAAAGAAGAGTTATCTTCTATTATTACTAAGAAAAAGAGAGCCTAGTACAAAATAAACGTGCACGACTACAAAGTAGAAAGAAGTCCAGCCGACGCACGTTGCAACCACACGTCTTCATGGAAAATCCTGATGGACGGTTTGTTAGTTGGTACGGAACAAAACCGTACACCCCTATGATGAGGTTATAAATAGATGACCTGAGCAGGAGAGATCGATCCCACAAAGGCCAAAGCTTGCAAGATGGAAGCCCTCAAGGCCCTCGCCCTCCGCCGCTTCCCTAAGCTGAGCCGATGGATCTCGACGGAATCAGCCGAGGCCGACCAGCTCGCCGCCGCCCGGTCCGCGAGCTCCGGCCTGCAGGCGCTCGCCCTCGGCCTCAACAAGCGGCTCGCGGAGGACGCCCGCAGGAGCAGCGACGTCGGTGGCAACCTCGTCTTCTCGCCGCTGTCCGTCTACGCGGCGCTCTCGCTGGTGGCCGCCGGCTCCCGCCGGAGCACCCTTGACGAGCTTCTCGACGTCCTCGGCGCGCCCTCGCGGGACGGCCTCGCCGGGTCCGTCCGCGCGCTGGCGGAGCAGGCCCTCGCCGACCGGTCGCAGACGGACGGGCCGCACGTCAGCTTCGCGTGCGGCGTGTGGCACGACGTGACGAGGCCTCTCAGGCCCGCCTACAGCGACGCCGCCGTCGAGTCGTACAAGGCGGAGACGCGCGCCGTCGACTTCCACGGAAAGGTCAGTGCATCTCTCGCGCGTTTGCCATGATCCATCTGCATGTACATGCATGTATCTATACACATACAGATCCATCGATGTACGTCGTGCTGCAGGCGGAGGAAGCAGCGAAGCAGATCAACGGATGGGTCGCGGCATCGACGAACAACCTCATCACCGAAATCGTTAATCCGAGCGCACTGTCCGAGCAGACTGACCTCGTGCTCGCCAACGCCATCTACTTCAAGGGCAAGTGGGAGAAGCCTTTCGACAAGGAGGACACCAAGGACGACAAGTTCCACCGCCTCGACGGCAGCGCCGTCGACGTGCCCTTCATGCGGAGCTGGGGCAGGCAGCGCATCGCCTGCCACGACGGGTTCAAGGTGCTGCAGCTCCAGTACGAGAGCGGCCGGCGCGTGCCCGCTCAGCCGCCGGCGCTCTACTCGATGTGCATCTTCCTCCCGGACTCCCGCAACGGGCTGTGGCGGCTGATCGACAAGATGGCGTGCACCCCGCCAGACTTCGTAAGCAAGCACCTGCCGACGAGCGCCGTCCCGGTCGGCGACTTCCGTCTGCCCAGGTTCAAGCCCAACTTCTCCGGGAGCATGACCGACGTTCTCCGGACCTTGGGACTCCGGGAGACTTTCGAGCAGGGGAAGGCCGATCTGTCCGACATGGCGGTGGAGGTCCGCTCCGGCAGGACACTGGCGCTGCAGGAAGTATTCCACGAGGCTGTCATCGAGGTGAACGAGGAAGGCACCGAGGCGGCGGCCGTCACCTGCTGCATGATGGCCGGGTGTTCTCTGGACTACCGCCCGCCGGTGCCCGTGGACTTCGTAGCTGACCATCCGTTCGTCTTCTTTGTGATCGAGGAGATGTCGGGTGCAATCTTGTTTGCGGGGCACGTCCTTGACCCCTCAAGTTAGGACCAAGCTTGAATTTTAAATAGGTCTACTTTAATATTTTTTGCTACAATTGCTATTCCGGTTGATCGATATATAGAGTTAATTCCATGATCTATCTTGTTGGAGAATTCAAGCAGATTTCTGTATATTTTGTGCAATTAAAATTGAGGCTATTTAATTTACTGTAACCTAATCTCGCCGACCATGTCGACCGGCAAACCAACAAGGACCACGTCATCTAGGTGCAACCGTGGTTGGATGGTAGGGTTGGCCGTAATCTTTTGAAGAAACTGCGAGATCCTTCCGGGAGGAGAGGAGGACGCCAAGCGCTACTAACTTGAGGGGCAAGTTGATATGTTATTATCCTAAAATTTTCTTCACTTTCGTATTGTGTGAGCTAGTATCCTAGTACGGCATACTCATTTATATCTGTCGTCCTCACCATGCCAAGCCGCAAAGCAGAGCGTGCTTGGTTTGAGGCTAATTTTTATCAATGACATTGTTAAAATTAGGGCATGCCAAAATTTGGCAAGGCCATTACTTGATTTGCTACAAACATGCACTACCGGATTTTCGACCTTTGCCGTGTGCCCAGGGCACACGGCGAAGGAGGAAAAGCTCTCGGCAAAGTGTTTGCCGAGTGTAACACTCGGCAAACACCGCTCGGCGTACACCCTGCCGGCAAAGTCCTCTTTGCCGAGTGTTTTCTATCGGGCACTCGGCAAACTATTTGCCGAGAGTCAAAACCGACACTCGGCAAAAAAAAGCAACTAAACGGCAGGAGCACCCTAACGGCCTCTTTGCCGAGTGTCGACGGCACGCACTCGGCAAAAATAGGACACGTGGCGCTTCCACAGCGCTGCCTGCGGTGGCAGTTTGCCGAGTGTCGGGATCTGTACACTCGGCAAACCCTTGCTATTTGCCGAGTGCATTGTACTGACACTCGGTAAACTACCCCAATTTGCCGAGTGTCGGGATCTGGACACTCGGCAAACCTTTACACTTTGCCGAGTGTCGTGGATGGGCACTCGACAAATGGCGTACCAAATGGCCTGAAAAATGTCAGTTTGCACAGGCTTGCGACACGTGTCACGTTTGCCGAGTGTTACACTCGGCAAACCATGATTTGCCGAGTGTAACACTCGGCAAAGTGTGCATCAGATTTTTTTTTGATTTCATTTCTAAAAATCCCTGCAATTCAAAACAATTTATATATCCCCAGCACCCCATATCACATACACATCACATACATCACATAAACAGAATATCACAAATGTCGCATATCACATAATCACATATCACATATCACATATCACATATCAGTTTGATCAACAGAATATCACAAATGTCGCGACAAGGTACGAAAACAACAAGACATAGTCAATCAAGCGGAATACTCCAAAGCACAAATGTCATAACACCAAAGCACCTTCAGACGGCCGAATACTCCACACTTGATTAGCACCCTAATCTGCATCAATCAAGGAGCAGAAACATGTAGTTAAAAGTAAGAAGTATGCATATGAAAGTAAACAGAAAAGTCAGAAGCACGAACATACCGGAGTCAATGTGACCACGGCTCCCATTGGTGCTGCGAATATCCAACTCCGGGCTCATTCGATGCCGCTGACTGATTCTGCAGAAAAGAGAGAATATAGATCAGTTTGGTATTTCAGAAACTAGAATCAGTGATTAGAAAGTTATGAAGTGACTCACAGTGCCGGGTGGAGTATTTGGAGCAGGTTGAGGAGGAGGGGCTGGCATCGCTGGCGGAGTTTGTCCGATTGCAGCATAGACACCCCTCATCATTTCATACATTTGCGCGCGCTCTGCCGCCAGCCTCTGCTCGATGGACGCCTCTAGTTCCTCCCGTCGCCTCCTTTCCTGTTCCAGCTGGGCCTACAGTATTTCATCCGAATGTTACAATGCAATGCAAAAGTATGTAAAAACAATGGATGACGAATGAAATAGAAATAACCTGGAGTTCGTTCATCTGGAACCGTGTATACTCTGGGCGAGGGCGTATTGCCGGGCTGGAGGTCGTGCTCTGGGCTCGAAGCTGAGAGAGGGAGGGAGTGCAGGCCATATCGAGTGTGCCGTCGCCAATCCAGAACCGGCCATGCTTCTTGCCTCCTCCCGCCCTCATAACCACCTCCCCATCAAGGTCATGTGCGCTCGGATCGTACTCTGGGCCGTGGACCGCCTTTGCCATCGATGTGTATCCATCGAGGCGACTGTGGACGGTCTCGTTGCTGTACGCCGAGGGCGGGTCTTCCGGATTATAATTGACGCCGTGCATCGCCTTCGACTTGTGGGCCAAAGCGTAAGCCTTGAACTGGGAGCAAGGCTGACCTTCGTTTGCCACCGACTGCCAAAGAAAAGCAATATGATTCTTTAAGGGACCGTCCGCGAAGAAATTAAACAGAATTAAGCATTAAAATAAAGAAATACGTTTGCGTACCCATCTAGCCGCGTATCCAGCGAGGTTGAGGTTGCCTTGATGGTGTGGTGCACCTCTCATCAACAAACGCCGTTCCCGACAAGCGTTGTGATTCTCCTCCCACGCGGGGTCGCACCACTTGTCCACGATCTGCGCCCAGCACTGCAGATCGAGGGCGCACCACCTCGGAGGCACCTACGGCATCAAGTACATGATATATAAGAAGATAAAATTAAGCATAAGTAATTTCAGAAATAATAAGTATTAATGTACTACATTTACCCGTATGTATTGATCCCGGGTCAGCTTCATGGTCCTAGCGTCTCTTTTAGTGACCCTCTCTCCAAGGTGTTCCGCGTGGAATTGGATCACGGCCTGGACGCGCGCCTCGTAGTACATGTCCTTGACTAGTTTCTTGGCGGCTTTGTCAGCCACAGCATCGGCCTTAGCCTCGTATCCCGGCTCGCATCTAAAAAAATCCTGCATATAGACACGATGTATCCAGTCATTATTTCAAGAATGTCGAAGCAGTGCGATGTATTGAGTAATGTAGTGCGAAAAAGACTTACCCACAACTCGGCCTTCACCCGCTCAGCTCTGTTGGCGAACTCCCTTCCATCCCGATCACGGGCGTCCGGCGCGGCGGAGTAGTGGGCCCATGTGTACGCCGGCTCGAGAACTCCGCTAAACTGCACCATGCCAGGGAACTTCTCCTTGATCAAAAGTCCAAGGACGCCGTTCACATGGCGTGCGTGATCACCCGCACCAACCTTCTGCCAACCCCTGCCCAAGTGATTAAGACAAATTATTAGTTTCTATTGTAATTTTGAACATACCAAGGGAAAAAATAGTGACAACATCTAGAGTTAATTACCTCTCTCCATCGGGTCGAATAAGCGGGCGTCTTTCTGAAGGTATCGGTCGCCTCGGGAGGCTCGAGGGACCTCTCAACCACACACGAGAAGAAGTAGAGGAGGAGGTACCCCCTGCCTCCTGCTCCACCCCTGCCTCCTCCTCCACCCCTACCTCCTCCTCCTCCCCTGCCTCCTGCTCCACCCCTGCCGCCTCCTCCACCCCTGCCTCCTCCTCCACCTCTACCTCCTCCTCAGAGGCAGAGTGAGCGGAAGGTAGAGAGTCAGACCCAGACGGCGCCGAAGGTACAGGCGACTCTGGCCTCCTCCCGCCTCGACCCCTGCCTCCACCCCTGGGTCTACCCCGAGGTCTCTTCCTGGACCCTTCAGCTGCATCGGACTCTCTCCCCTTCGCCTTCGAGTAAAGCGATGCTAACGTCTTCCTCATACCGCCCACCATTGTTCAATCACCTGCACAGATAATACAGCTAAATATCAGCGACAATAAACGAAACATACTTAGAAAATAACATGGTATGACAAATAAGAAATCAATTAGTACGGATCATACATGTACTAGAAATAATCATCATCATCGAGATTAGCTGGATCATAAGTCTCATCATCACTGTCACGCATATCGAGATAATCATCCTAGTGCTCGGAACGAGGAACATCGTCATCACCATCAAAGCTTAGGTGTAACCGCTGAAGTAATTCTAAGTCATTCACATTGTGAACCTCGTCTCCGGCGTCCTCATCTGCACCAATTTCATTGTCTACTTCCATGCCCTGAGCCTCGGTTAAGTCTATCTCGAAATTCCCTACGAGCCCATCTTCTTGAAAGAACTCTCCATCATATGTGTTGGGGTCCATGTTGTAATCTTCATTGTTTGGGACAGGTAGTTTACCGTGTGGTGGTACCTTGTACACAACATCCCAACCCTTAAGACGGTCGACGGTTTGGCACGGGTAAGAGAGGTAATAAACTTGCGTGGCCTGTTGAGCCACAATATAGACATCGTCTCCGGGTAAGACGGACGATTGTCGAATTTCGACTAGCCCAAGATTAGGGGTCCGTCTCGCTACTTCAGGATCAAACCAATGGCATTTGAATATAACAGGATTAAGAGGTTTGCAACCTTCAAAATTGAGTTCGTAAATTTCTTCAATTCTTCCGTAGTACTCAACCCCATCTAAGCCTGGAACAAAAACTCCGGTATTTGTTGTTCTTCGATTGGGCCGACTCTGCTCGTGGCTTGTTGTATGAAAGCGATATCCATTCACGTCATAAGCCGTAAATGACCTGACCCTATAGGCACAGCCATCAGCAACTTGTCTCAATTCAGCACTCATAGACTGATCGGTTTTTCCCTACAAGTCCGGATTGTGGTAGTTTGTTAGGTTAGTCGCATGGAGCAGCTTATAATGTCAAACTAAATACGAGCATGTACTGGACACTACCTTCTGTTTGAACCAAGAAATGAAATCGGGCAAGCCATTACCCACACCTTCTCTAAGAAGGGTCGTAGCTTCGTGGAGGGTAGCTTCCCTTGATTCACGCCAGAATTGCTCGTGAAACTCCCTGTAGCAATGAGAAACAGGGGAGTTGGACACAAAATTGTGACATGTATTAGAAATAAATTTTTGAGAACTTACAGCATGTACGGCTCCACTTCGGTTAGGTTGGTCAAGACATATAGCATAATAGTGCGCCACTCTTCATGTTTCAAGGTCTTGTTAGTCGCACCACTTGCACTTCCTAGTTGCCCTCTAAAGATGCTAAGGTTTGATTCATCTTCGGGGTTGCCAGCATTGTAACGAGTGGGTGGATTATGCACGCTGGGAAGATTGGCAGCATAGTATTTTGTTGTGAAGTTTGACACCTCTTCCAGGATGTATGCCTCTGCTATGGATGCTTCAATTTTGCATTTATTTTTACATTTACTTCGAAGAACCTTTTGAAATCTCTCAATTGAATAGCACCAACGGCCCTGCACAGGCCCCCCCATTCGTGCCTCATACGGGAGGTGCAAAATCAAATGCTGCATCGGATTAAAGAAGCCGGGTGGAAAGATCTTCTCCAACTTACAAAGCAACACAGGCGCCATTTTTTCCATGTCTGCAACCACGGTACGAGATAACTCTTTAGCACAAAGCTGGCGGAAGAAAATTGCTCAACTCCGCCAGCACTATCCAAACATGCTCATGGACATAACCTCGAATCATCACCGGCAGTAGCCGCTCAAGCCATATATGAATCATATCAAACCTCTTCCATGCTTCACCATCGGACGGATGTACCAGCTTGTCAGGATTGTATCGACGCCCGTCTTTGTGCCATGTCATCTGTTTGGCAGATTCCACGGTCATATAAAGCCGTTGGATTCTGGGTATGAATGGAAGATACCGAAGGATCTTCACGGGGATTGTCAGCTGCCTCTTCTCACCATCACCAGAATCTACCTCAACATACCTAGAGGAATTGCACTTCACACAGTATTTTGCGTCCGCGTGCTCTTTCCTAAATAAGATGCATCCCTTTGGACAAGCATGTATCTGCTCATATGGCATCTTAAGTGCACGGAGGACTTTCTTCGACTCCCACATGCTCTTTGGCAGAATGTGACCATCCGGGAGAAGGCTACCAACAACTGTCAGCATTACATCGAAGGCTTCTCGACTCCAGCTAAATTGGGACTTCACGGCCATTAGGCGTGCGATGGCATCCAGTTGAGAAACCTGGGTATGCCCGTGAAGGGGTTGCTGTGCCGCAGACAACATATCGTAATACGCCTTTGCGGTTGGCTCCGGCTCTTCCTCCCTACGTTCTTCATCAAAATGTGCTTCAGTAAAATCATTTAACATGTTTCCTACCCCGGCATCATAGTCGTCGGTGCGTTGTCGCACGACTTCATCTCTGACACGTTCGGATTCACCATGGTAGATCCACTGGGTATAGTCTGGCATAAACCCATTCTTGCAAAGGTGTTGGCCCATGACCTCCTTTGTTTGTCGACGCGAGTTTCCGCAAATACTGCAGGGACACCAAGTGCCACGAGGTCCCTTAGCCCTTCCAAATGCTACTTCCAAGAATGCGTCGGTCTTCTGAATCCATTCATTGGTCAAAGAACCCTGACTAGAGCGGCCCGTGTACATCCATTCACGGTCATCCATCCTCTGATATATCAGCAAGTAATATAAAAATCAAACTCCATCTACCTAAGTACCTATACTATGTAATAGGTAAAGATAGGTCCTAATCCCACCCGAGGATGTGTAGATTGGGCCGTTTTCATGCTATACTCCAATCCGAGACAGAATTTCGGCAGCACCTCCCCGCTGTTCTCCAAATACACGTCCCGACAAATACAAGCCGGGAGATTGTGTATCCGGAGAACAACAGGGAGACGCTGCCGAAACTCTGTCTCGGATCGGAGTATCGCATGGAAACGAACCCAATCTACACATCCTCAGGCTGTCCAAAAAACGTGGACAATTCGAAACAGTTACGGTTATAGATATGCAAAGACTTGCATATTTCCAACCGTAACTCTTTCGAACGGGAGACGCCTAGGTTACGTGACTGTATGTGAATATATATCTCTATTCTGGTAGTGTATGTTGTTCCCAACTAACTGGAGCTTCGGTTCACTGTGTGTCTGAAGTAGGATACGAGAACAAATCCTAGAATACTTGTTGGAGACATAGGCACGTGCCAAAAGAGACGGCTTCTTTTCTGATCAAAGTAGAGGCTTGCAATTGGCAGCGCAAAAATAATTCATATCACTCAATTACAATCACTGAATATTGACCCTAAAACAGTACCAAAATCACATGTATGCATATACATTTTAAATTTTCCATGACTATGAATATGATCAATTTATCAATATACATAGCAAAATTTCCATATATGCAAATGAAATAATGCGTCTGATTATGTTTGCATGTATACACATCCAAATATAAATACCTAAAATTATTACTAACCCTAGCATAACGCAATAACGAACCCTAAAAAATTTTCAAACCCTAACTCACAATCATATTCACTAATACAATCGTACATATCAAAAAATTCGTGATTATGAATACGATCTATTTATGAATATACATGACAAAATTTCCATGATTATGATTTGCACATATACACCTAAAAATAAACATGCCACATAGTGCAAAAACTTAACCTAAAAATTTGTCAAAGCCTAACACAATCACAATCATAATCATTGAAAATGAGAGAGAGAGGAGAAGAAATTTCACCTTGGCAAGGAGGAAGAAGCAGCTGGGGTGGTGGCGCGCGGTTGCCTGGCGGCGCCCTTCGTGGCTGGTGCGGCCAAGGGAGGACGGCGGGGTGGGCGCCACGGCCAAGGGAGGACGCCGGTGCGGAGGAGGGCCGGAGGGGCAGCGGCCGGGTCTGGGGGAAGCCCTAAGGCGGCGGCGTCGGTAGCGGCAAGGGGGCGGCAATGGCGCGGGAGCAGCGGGGAGGCGCGGCAGCGGCGCGGAGGCGCGGCAGCGGCGCGGCAGTGGCGAGGCAACGCGCGGAGGAGCGCCGCGGAGGAGCGGCGCGGCGGGCGGCGGCCTGGGCGGAGGAGCGGGGCGGGGCGGGAAGGGGCGGCGGGGGCGGGAGACGGGCGGCGGGAAGATTTGTGAATTTGGGGGCCGCGTCGGTGAACCCTAATAAAAGGACTATTTGCCGAGTGCCATAGGAAGACACACGGCAAAGAAATCATTTGCCGAGTGTCCGAGATCCGACACTCGGCAAACAGAACCTTTGCCGAGTGTCCAATCTAGGCACTCGGCAAATGAGCTGTTTGGGGCAGGCGTCGGTGAACCCTAATAAAGGCCTCTTTGCCGAGTGCCAGAGGAAGACACACGGCAAATATAGGCACTCGGCAAACTAGCTGTTTGCCACGTGTCTCCATGTTTGCCGAGTGTCATAAAAGAGACACTCGGCAAACAGATCCTTTGCCGAGTGTAAATCTCAGGACACTCGGCAAATATATTTTTTTCCTTCTCCTTACTTCTTTCTTTGTTTTGTTTTCTTTGCTAAACCTTCTCAAATATTTACCATAGCCTCTAGGTGTCATATTTCATATTTCCACACATTTTATAGCATTATTTCATGATGCTGCAACTTAAATTTGATTTATACCAATTAAAAAGCTATAAATGAACATAATTACTTAAAATTACCAAATGCATCCAGAAAAATGCCAATTTTTGACATGCAACATGTTATGTTGTATATTGAGTGTATAAAAAGTTTCAAAGTCAAACTGCGAAATAAACCGTTACTTTGTGTAAAAAACCTGATCCGTTACTTTCCAAAACTAAGATTCTCATTTGAAGGTGTTCCGATTTCTAAGTATCTCACGTGATAACTACTACGAAACCTTCTCAAATTTTTTCCACACCCTCCACGTGGCATATCATGACACCATGGCAAGTCTCATAATTTTCAGACTTCGTTTCCTTTTTTTAAAATTAAAAAACCAATAACCCACACGTTGGTGATCGTGTATCGGGACCCAGATGTTTGAAATTTCTTTTCATTTCTTGAGAAAGCCCAAAAAATAGACTCAAGGACATAAATATCATTTTTCTACCCATTTTATTCCATATTTTCAAACACTTACACATCAATTTGACTTATATCAAAAAATTCCTAGAAATGCACTTAATGAATTAAATATAGCAAATAAATCTGAAAAAATGCCAAATTTTAAAATAGAATATCATATGATGTATGTTCAGAGGGAAAAAAATTTCAAGGTCAGTTGAAGAAGGAAAAAAAATTCTTTGCCGAGTGCTGCTAACGGACACTCGGCAAATAGTAAATGTTTGCCGAGTGTCCGTTAGACGACACTCGGCAAAGAAGGGACGCGCCGTCAGCCACCGTGCGGTGGGACACGTGGCTCCGTGTTTGCCGAGTGCCCTAATTTGCCGAGAGTTTTTTCACGTGTTTGCCGAGTGTCGTAATTTGCCGAGTGTTTTTTCCCGGGTGTGCCGAGTGTCTTTTTTTTGCCGAGTGTTTAGGGTGCGGCACTCGGCGTATATGATTGTTTGCCGAGTGCTCGATAAAATGCACTCGGCAAATACGTTGACACTCGGCACACACAAATTCTCCGGTAGTGATGTGGCCTGATTCTTTGCTAAATCTTTGTAGACACTATCAAATTTCGGAACCAAACTAGTTTGGTGGCTTTTATTTCTTTTTTGCCAAACTTGTCCCAAGGTAGTTTGCTTTGTAATTGTTACGAAACCAGGCCTCCCACAAGAGCGGACCGGCCGGTGCACTGTTACTCCATATGGCCTATATCGTCAATTATTAAACTCTAGTTGTCACATATATAGATAGAGGAATGGTTATGTTTGATCTACTACTTATTACATGACTAATAGATCTCGTGACGTTGGTATTGTAACAGTAGCCATGCTTTTTCAAGTGTGTCCATATTTTTTCTACCACCATCCCCACGTGTTATACATGCATGCTTGCAAAATTTGCCTTAGTTGTGGTGGCAAAAATTTGCCTTAGTTGCCCAAAAAATCGTAGCAAACCACACTTTGTAAAGAAAACGTTGGCTTTGGCTGGTGTTGATTCAGGCATGTCCTAGATTATAAAACATGGTGCCACACTTTAGCTAGAGACTAAAGGAATCTCATCATGTCGTTCTTGACTGATACGTCGAACCCGAGCGGCAGAAAAGAAATACTGAGACAGGTACGGCGACTCCCGGTTAATATCCCCAACATATTGCAAGTACAATAGAGAAAAGTAGTTCCGTTTCAGAGTTGTATCAAATTTCAAATATTACTACTAATCTTAACAAAATAAAAGGGGCTCTTCAAATTTTCCCAAAAAGGTGGTCTTAAAGGAAAAAGTTTCAGCTAAGCTGGGCCTAAGGGTGGACAAAAAAAAATCGGAGAAACCGAAACCGATGTTGAAACTGAAGCCAAATTAACCGAAATTACCGCAAACTCGGTGCACCGTTATTACTTCGGTTGGCAAGTGTGAAAAACCAAAATTACATGTATTCGGCTGTGGCACCCGGTTAACTGAAAAAACCGATTTTTACTCCCTCCTACTGGCCCTGGGCCAGGGCAGCAGGGGCGACAGCCCGGGGCCCGAGCAAACTAGGGGCCCCGACCCAGTGCATATATACATATGCTAAGAGTGTACAGCCGTACAGTACAGGTCTAGTATTGATGCAAATAAAAAAGGCCTGAGAGGCCCATATGTGATATGTCTAATAGAAAAGCCCAAAGAGCCTAAGAGGCAACGCACACGCAGCTGAATTCACTTTGGATTACCGATCGGCTGAAGCCTCGTATCGTATGTGCACGCGAGCATGTCTTTGCGCGCCGTTGTGGCGGTTCGTTTGATCGCATCTCCAATTCTCCAATCCAATCTACCAACCTCTACACGCAGCCTGTCTACACGCACGCGTGATCAGGGCTCTAGGGTGATTCCTTCCTTGGCTTCGTGTTCCCCGCAGCGCCGCGACTCTGCCGCTGGCCGCAGCGCCGGCTGCTAGCACGGTAGTGCCCTGCGCCTAGGGCAAGGAACAGCTAAACAACCAAGGTATTTTTTTATGAATTCTTTTAGCCCTAAAATCTCCATCTTGTGAATGGTAGTTAATCTATATTCATATTTTTACAACACTTGCAGCCTCAGAGGAGGTAGTTGGTCATCTGGTCTTGCAGTCTTGGATTTGGATAGCCGGAGAGCATAGCCTGCTGCTGCTAATTTACTCCAACGTTCAAGTGTCTTCGCTCCCTTTTTTTGCAAACATGTTGCCTAAAAAACATTTATCGGGTTTCGAGAAAAGGAAAAAGAGGAAACGAGCAGATCAAATATTTGAGTTTGTTAGAGCTGCAGATTGTTATCCAAATGTCTCAATTGCTTATCGAATTCTCTTGACCATGCCTGTGACTGTAGCATCAGCTGAACAGAGTTTTTCAAAATTAAAGTTATTGAAAAATTATTTGAGGTCAACTTTGTCACAAGAAAGACTGAATGGATTGGCAATACGTTATATTGAGAAGGATGTGTTGGATAACATTGATCTGGACACTATCATTAATGATTTTGCATCAAAAAATGCACAAAGGAGCCGTTTCTTATGATTATGGAGACTTGGAGGTTAGTTACTATGTCATTTTTTTTTGTGGTCCGTAACTTCTATGATATTTGATTTAGACCAGAAATAAGACATTGTTATCAAATATAATTTATCATAAAAAATTTACCGTTGTTTATTATAGTTTTACAAAAAAATCTATCAATATATGGAATCAATTTTTTTCTCCACTGTCGCCGTTGGGCCCATTCATAGAGTTCGCCCTGGGCCTCCGAAACTCCAGGACCGGCGCAGTGTTAGAAATATACCCTAGTGGCAATCATAGGGATGATCATATTTTATTGTATCAATGGTTTATTAAATGTTCCTTGAATAATATCATTTGTATTGATTGGCAAGTATGTGACTTATTTGTGGAATTCATATTAACCTTGAATGATTATTCTAAATTGGTCCCTAGTCAAAACTCATGTGAGGACACATATGAATAATAGACTAGCATATGTATTGGTTGATGATCATGTTTCACAAGTCATAGACATAGAGATGTCGAACCAATTGTATGAGCACATGTTAGGGAACATGGGGTTGGACAAACCCAACTTAAGACACAATGTGTGTGCTGTAGGATTGGTGGCTTCCGACAGAGGGGGGTGAATGTTGGATTTCAAATTTTCTTCTCAAAATATGAATATAATGCAGTGTATCCAAATCAGGAAATGCAGCGGAAAACCATCGACAAAAGCAATCAGGATCAGTGGAGCTGAAAACAATCAAATCGGAGGTTTCGGAGTAAAAATATCGGAAGTTCCGACCTTACCGGAAGTTCCGAAGTCACCCCAATTTTGAATGCTTTGGAAAAATCGGAACTTCCGACTTCTGGATCGGAACTTCCGGAGTAAGAAAATTGGAACTTTCGGCTTTGGCAAAAACAGCAAAATTTTGCTCGGAAAAACGTTTGCAGATTTTGATCTATCCGACGGAATTGAATAGAATTTTGCACAGTGGTAGACAAAGGACTTACAAACCTACTCCAATAGGAATCATATCAAAATCTTGTCTGTGCTAAGAGAAAACACCGATGTACTATCAGCTGTTCCAAAAGCAATCAAGAAGAAAACTTGCGCGAAATCAAATCAGTTGATTCCTAGGGCTAGTGAGGGATTTTGATATGCAATCAATATAGATACATCTCACATGTCCTAGCAATCTATTTCAGCACTCAAATCTCAAAAGATCAACCGCCTAATCACTTCGATTTCAAAACCCTATTTCTTACTTCTCTTGCAAGCAAGCCCGAAAACATGAAGAACAAGATTGATTTCTTGAATATGATTGAATGGAATCAAGTTGGAAGTAATCTCTCCATCACTAACTTGTCATATCAAGAATCAAATCACAAGAGAAGTAGAAGAACGAAAATTCAAAGAACAAAAAGGAAAAAACTCCACAATCACGAGGGGAGACACATTGATTCTCTTGGAAATCTTTTTGTATTGAATTTTCGTGGGTTATCTGGGTTTACAAGCCTCTCATCTAGACAAAGCACTCCTCTAAATGCAGCTCACACAAAGCTAATCAAAAGGGTTGAGGGATAAGCACCTCTTACCCCTCCTTTTATAGTGGTGGAGACATACCTCCCACCACTTGGACCTTAAGCCCACTTAGATGGCATGAACACTTAACACACATCACAAAGCGTCTAAATGACTCATCCACCATCCATCTTTCCTTCTACCCTAAGCAACTAACCCTAAACCACTTTCCGGCCTGGTAGATTCCACGTTTTACCAAAACGCCCTCGCACTGACTTGGTCCTCACGTCTCGTCTCCACCCGCTTTCTTGTCATCCGCATACATGCTTTTAAGCCGCACGATGTCGTCACCACCTCCTTGACTGCATCTCAGCCCTCCAAGCCTCATGCCGGTCCATATGGCCAAACCATTACCACACCCAACTCACACCTGCGCACAATAGACCAAGCAAAGCGTTGCGAGCATAAGTTTTCCACTTGACCCAAGTCAGTCGAGAAAAATCCTTCATCCACTCAATTTTTCTTGGAGACAAATTAAGAAACTCATCATACATTCAATCACATTTCATAATTAGTTCATAATTCAAACAATGAATTCATGCAACTAACAATTCAACACCACATAAAGCAGCAAGATATTCATCACACATATTATCAAAGTCATCACATGACTCACATGTGCTAAGTTATTTGACCTGAGAATGTCGTATGTACTTGATATGTGTAAATAACTTACTTAGGGGTTGTCCAACGCTACTCCGTAACTAAGTAGTCATAAAGGCAGTCTTCTTGTTTGTCATGAAGCATGATGCAAGTCATGGTCAATCGAGATGGGATTTGCCCCTCTCTGTGATGAGAGAGATATCTCAGGGCCCCTCGAGTGATCGGATCCAGAAATGCATGGCCGTGCTACTTAAGGTTAAAGAGTTAACCTAGTAAAGGAATCCGAGACACACGATCGAGAAAGAGCTGTCAAGCTCGAGTTTGAGCTTGACAAATATCGCGAGGCAGAGTGAGTTGCATACATAACATTGTGATGGTTCGTCTGATACGATCTTTAACGTACGTTTGGGAGTTGGCACGTCCTGCTAGGGGCCGCTACCAATTAGTCATCAAGTAGGAGTACTTGGTTCATGTCTAAATATGCGTGAACCTATAGGGTCACACACTTAAGGGGCAGGAGCTTAAATTCGGATTAGAATCCGAATTAGACTAAGCATTGAGTCCTAATGGGCCTCTAACGTAGAAGCCCATTATAGGGACGTCTATATAAGGAGGTGGATGGACGTGTTAGGGAAGGCTAACTGAGAGTTCCCGAAACCCTAGCCGTCATCCCTCCCACGCCTAAGGTTGCCCGTTCGGATCTAGCAATCCAGACGAGCGACGTTCCTCCCCGAACGTGTGGATATCTTGGAGGCGTTGCAGCTGTGACGCTTGGACGATCCGCCCGAGGGAACCGTGAGGAGGAGACGATCTGTTTCGAGGGAACCGCGAGGAGGAGAAGGTAGTACGACTACAGCTGTTTCCGCTGCATCGACTCTACTTCCTCTACGGTTCTTGTAACACCCTAATTTTCCAAAACGCAAAATTTAGGGCTAACAAAAACTTTTTGCTAGTAATGCTGATTTAAAATACACCAAATTAAAACTTTTATTCCAAATCATGTTCCTGCTAAACCCTAAAGCAAAGCAACCCAAAGCCGTTCCCTCTGTTCCTGCTCCCTTGATTTCTGCTTTGTCGAAACCCTGTCTAGCGAGGGATACAAACCCTACTCTATCCTTGGTCTCCATGCGGGACCGTTCGCCCTTGTGTCCCAGCCACGACAGCCTGAGGCATCTGCCACAGCCAACTTGCTCTGCCGCGACAACCCATAGCAGCCGTTGCCGCTGCCACGCTCTTGCCACGGCAGCTGCCGCTGCCCATTTTCTCTGCCGCGGCAAGGCCTCTGCCACCGTCGTTGCTATCTTTCTCTGCCGCAGCAAGCCGCTCCTGCCGCGACAAGCTTCTGCCGCGCCACCGATTCCCCGCCACGACATCTCACAGCAGCTACCGTCACTGCCATGCCTCTGCCATGGCAACCCCTCCCCCGCCGCGGCAATGTCACGCCGCTGTTCCTTTCCGCCGCGACAACCAAGTCCCACCGCGGCAAATTCCTTTTCCCCTACCGCGGCAAGTCTTTCCCCTACCGCGGCAACATTTTCTCCGCCGTGACAGCCCTTCTCCCCGCCACAAACATACTTTCGACATCCATCCCCCTCTAACTAATCAGTGGCACCTAAACCCACACCTGCCGCTAAGTGCCCTCTCAGTACCTCTACGAAATCGGAGCATATACCCATCCCAAAATCTCTTCCGAATGACATGAAATTCTACCACCAACTTCGCCACGCCCCATCGCGAGTATGTGCAAAAATATATTGCTTTCGCATATACGTCTATACGCAAAACCCCAAATTCCTTTTCCCCTGATTCGACGAAAGGGCAAAACCATAACGCAATACACGCGCCGTATACGCCACCGCACGTCCTAAGCCAACACAAAGGGTTCATCCCGAGTCTCAAGCCTCTACCCCATCTTGCCGCGCTCCGAAAACTCCGACCCTAGCCCCAACCATTGCCTTCTGATTAAACACCGGTTCTTCCAAGACCCTAATTCGTCGCACAAGCAAAATCCATCAAAGCGCTCGCGGCACCTTGGCACCAAATATTCCCGAGTATCGTGTCGAGACCCCGAAGACCTTTCCATCCATTTCCCCCACCTTGCCACACTCCGGAACCCTAGTTCCGACCTCCGATATCTCTTCCGTCTTATTTAATCTTTTCTTCCTAAAACCCTAATCCGAGAATTCACCCCATCTCCCTGCTCGATCGACACCCAGCGATGCCCTCGCGGCACCTCTCCACCGTTTATCCCCAAACACCGTCTCGAAACTCCGAAGACCTTTCTATCCACTCCCTTCCTTGCCGCGCACCGAAACCCTAGTTTCGACCCCCGATTCCCCTCCCTCCTTATTTAATTATTTCTTCCCAAAACCCTAATCGCGAAATCTATCTCTCCCCGGTCTGCCCAAAAATCCCAAATAAATTTCCGAAGAACCCTAACAACACCCTTGACCTAAATATAGCATAAAATATAAATGGCCAATATAAAAATCCTGAGTTATAAAAATATTAACATCTAGGTCAATTCTGGGCGTTGCACTGCAACCCCTATAATTAATTCTTGGAAAATTACGATAAAATTTCACGACACTCCCCACATTTCCAAGAGTCCAAATATCTAAAAATATGGGCAAGTCATATACAGAAATCCGATAAGGCAGTCATCGAACACCTTCCCCGTATTAGAGCCACGCATGAAATCACATCAACTTTCCTCTGCCAAAGCTGCTACCATTTATTGGAAAGCTACCACACGCTGCCCTCACCTGTCCTAATCTCAATTAACCTCACTGGCTGCTCACATCTAATCCATTGACTTCAATTCAAGCCACGTCTCTCTTGAACGATCACATCCTGGCACCCAAAAAGCTATGAGCATTGATGCCAACCTGATGCATTTGGTAGGTCCAGTCCCCTCCAACCCCTGTGACATGGTTTGACATCTCGCAATTGTTCCAGAGCCTCCATGGCATGCACATGCCACTCTGGACGCGCTCTGGACGCGTCCAGCTCTGCCACAGGGCGCGCCCCCCACTCTCCTCACTGCACGGGCTGCCGTCAAGGCCTATCCGAGAACCAGCCGCTGCCTGAGCTGTCTCTCCACTCCCTTGTAACCGGCCTCACCCTTCATCAGTGCGGCAGCGCCATTAACTCAGCTCGCTTGAGCCGTCCCGTCCCTGACATGGAGAAAGCCCGGCGACCACCGCTAGCCCTACCTCGCCTCCAGCTATAAAATGGTGGCCGGTGCACCCAACTCCCCACAGATCCTCGCCCAACCCCTCACCCAGCCCTAGCTCGAACCATTCTCTCCCCAAGCCCTGCCCCGGTTAGCTAATCTCCCTCCATCGCCTCTGACCTAGCCGGGAGAAGAGCAAGCCGAGCTCCAGGAGTGGACCAAGCCTCGCCACCATTCTCCCCTACTCCTCCGCAACTCCCATTCAGTAGCTAGTTCCGACGATTTTAACCGGCCAGACCCAGAGCTTCGGCACCAGAAAAGCTCCCCGCCGGCCACTCCTCAATTGTTCCGACCAGCACGAAGACCAACCAAACGGGTAAATCCACCCAAGGTACCGCGCAAGGAAACCCCAGAGCCTCTGCCGCGTAGGACCGTTTACAGCTGAGGCCCACGAGCAGACCCGCGGCAGGTGCACCGAGCAAACCCGAGTCCTCTGTGTTTAATACACATTTTATCGCCCGCCGAGTCGCCGCGTCCGACCATGCATGGCGCAATAACCCCAGGCCATTTTCCGACAGCCGTTAGCGCATTAGTTTGGGCCGTTTCCGACCAGGCTGATAGCGTCATAATATGGTCGGAAGCGCATTCACTTTGCTGGTTTAATTCTTTTCAGCATTAGCCTCTAATCCAGCCGGGTTAAGGCCCTAATGGCCGACTGCCCTCACGCCGAATTTTTGTTCTGGAATCCTAGAATTATTTCCTTTAGTTGATTCAAACACATTTTCAAATTCTAAAACCTTTTGAATGAGAACAGTAGGGTTTAAACCTAGGGTTATTTCTTTCAATTTTAAACCACATATGCAATATATATATATATGCACCCATGAACAGCCAAGAATAAATTCCCAACCATCCAGTAGCTTTAGGGTATCTGTGTTTTTTCCATAACTCGTATAGGTATAAAGTTTTCGAGTTTAGAAACTTAGCAAAAGTGTTCTTCCGAACACTAACTCTAACTTTTGCCAAAACTCAAAACCTTTTAAGGGAGCTGATAAAGAATAGGACTTGGGTTAGTTGATTAAGCAGCCGATTCCACATATGTAGCATATTCGCATGCATAAACTTTTGAACAGCCCTAGTGGCCGACTCCTCACTCCGAGTTTTATTCTGACATCCTAGGTTTAGTTCTAGTCCATTGATTCAAATGCATTTCTAAGATTTAAAAGGTTTGCATATAAATGATAGAGATTAGAATTAGGGTTGAATATTGGAGCGGTTAAATCAGCATATACAACTTATATATATGCGCATACCTCCTATAATCGGCCCTGAGCTAAGTCCCTTCCAGCCAGCGTCATTAAAATGCCCCTGCATCCCACATTTCTTTTGGTTGAAAGATTTCTAAACTTAAAAGCTTAACGAGAGTGTTTTCCCCATTTTAAAATACATCGTCATTTTATGTGAAAATTCTGCATATACCTGTCACCAAATTTCTTCTCTGCCCTCTTAAACCTAAGCCATGAAATCTTAGGGTCGAACCTTGAACCTAGCTCCAGGTATATGCATCCCCTTTCTTAATCGCTGTCCAAAACCCTAAATCCTAACTCGATTGTTCTAGGGCAAACATCCTCTTTAGTTCATCGTGTTACTCCCCAGTTCTTTTGTCATGCATATTGTTTGATTTTTCTTGAAGTATTTGGATTGCTTCTTATTCGATGTTTTCTTCCGACGCGTAGTTAGCGGAGTGAGGTATGTGCGTCAGGACGAACCAGGATCACCCCCACCTCAGGAACAGGAGCAGGAACTGCCAGGCAAGCAATCTCCCGCCTTGACCATTTTGAATCCTATATTTGTGAAGTATATCTATTTTGACTTCGAAACATGCATGCTATGTTATAAACAGTATTTTATGTAGAAGTAATTATTTCCGATAGATGCATATGGACTAGGGTCGAACATCTGATTTCTTGTAACCCTAGTGATCCGTCGGTTGGTTTCCAACCAGGCGATATACCAAGGTTATAGGCAGTAGCCATTGCTTAGCCCTGCTATAGTTAAAACTAAATTTTGTTTAACCCGGGGTTGGGAAAAATCAAAACCCGCGGATAGCATATGTTATCCGCGGTGAGTTTTAATGAAATGTTGCCAAAACCCAAAATGGAGATGGAGATGGTTTGGTTCGGGTAGGAAGTAAGGTGGTTTGAAGGGAGACGAAGTAGCTGGAGGCTATTCGGTGACGATGATAACCTGGAGTCCTACTCGAATCAGTTAAGGACCGTGCCACCGTGCCGCTAAACCAGTTCCCCCACCGTACGTCCACATGTCCTTTATGGGAAGGACTTGACTCGGTAACCCACCTAATACTAGGGTTCGGACCCGTGGGAAGTAAGAAGTATGTGCTAGGTAGGACGTTGGGCCCCTAGAGAATTCTCACGACGCTATTTGAGTCAAGATTCTTAGATAGTGAGGCCCAAGGCGTGGGTGAGGATTCGACACAAAGATGAGCGTTTCTCCGGATTGTGGTGTCAGGTTGCCTGGACACAATCCGAGTTAGGGTAAGTCTCATTTAGCGGGTCCGACCCTAATATTAACGTAGGCGAAGGGTCTCGTTGTATTATCTCTGCCAATATACCTCATCAGGTGTATTAGTAGTACTCGGCATAAAGGGATTAATACATCTTGTGGGTAAAGCCGTACAACCTTTGCAGAGTGTTAAAATCTATTCGAATAGCCGCGTCCTCGGTTATGGACATGAACTGGCACAGCCACACTCCGGCTAGACTAAGTTTTGTTTGCCAAAGTTGGGCAAAGGGATTAAGGACGTGGGCATGATGTGTCCACAGTTGGGCAATTTTAGGCTATGAGTCGGTGGTAAGGAAATTGCCGAAGTAACCCGCCGTATTGCCGGGAGTGACCGGAATACGGTTTTAGTGTTGGAAAACCTAGTTATCGGATAGATGGAAGCTACCGTTCGATGGATGGAGCCATGGACGGCGTGTGGAGCTATCAGGTAATAGGTCATGAGATGTTTAGCGGTGTTTACCGCGCAAGATGAGAAAGGAAGGAATGTGATGCGATGCTGTTGATTTGCTACCAGTTTTTCCCAAACTGCATTTACAATCTATTATGCAGTATTTTTTTTAAAATTCAGAACTTACATTTCCGCACAACTGCCAACATAGGTTAGAGAGCTGTCCCTTGAAATATTCCTGCATGAATTATAACCGTATAATCCCCCAATGGGGATTGCTTGCGAGTACATTCAATGTACTCACCTGGCTTGTTGAATTGGCCAGAGGAGGAAGAAGACTTTAGCTTCGAAGAGGGCGACAGCGAAGCCGAGGGTTAGGACGTTTTCCCCAGTCAGCTGCCTGTTGGTTCGGCAAGCCGATGGGCTATCCACTTCGTTATGATTTCCACTGCTGTTTTATTCGGCCAATAGGCCATGTATCGAACCTTGACCGTAAGGGTCTAACCGTGTAATAAGAATTCGGTATTGTATGTGTATGCTATCAAGTATTTGTGCGTACTGGCTACTGATCCAGGGACCAGTACGGTAATCACAAATGACGTGTCCAGCCTTAAAATCGGGCACGCCACAGTTCTGCGCAACAAGGGGTAATCTCATGATCTACTACTACAGCAATTCTTGGTTTACACGATAGAAAATTTTGTTTTACGCTAGTGTAGCCTACCCGTATCCCTACACGCAGCTCCTACATAGGCGTGCAACCAGCTATGAAGGTCCTCATGTTTTCTCGTTCCTTGCTTTGCAACTAGCCTATCTAATTTTCAACCCAGCCCAACGTGATCATACATGTTGCTTGCCCCTTCAATCTTAGCCGCCACCCTCTTCAATCCCATCGTCTCATCTCAACTTGCATAGCGCCGCTCGCGCAGCGAAGCAGAAGCGCAGTCCCGACAACCTTAGTCGTCTACGTCAGGCGACAAGCGTCGCCGCTGCGGCGATCTACGACAAGCACACCCGTGCCCCGCGTCGACCTGCGATTTGTTTCTCTGGTTGATTTTCTGTTAGATTAGTGATTTTTTTTGTTGACACTACCTCAAAAAACACTTCTGCTACAACCTCATCACTGACGGGCACAAGAGGGCCCGTCGCTGATTATATGAAACGCTGACGGGCGATCTAGCACCCGTCAGTACATGTGATACACTTGGGGACTAACCAAACATCTACTGACGGGCGATTAGTGGGCCCGTCAGTAAAAGTGGACCGAGCAACCGCACTTGGCTTCTCCACTGACAGTCAATCTTCACTGACGGGATAGCGTCCAGGACCCGTCAGTAAAGCTTAAGTCTTCACTGACGGGTCCTTTTATTGCCCGTCAGTGGAAGATAGCTCCTTCGAGGGCAGTTATCACTGATCGTCACAGACGGGCGCCCTTACAGAGCCCGTCAGTAAAGATTAAGTGTTCACTGACGGGTCCTTTATTGCCCGTCAGTGGAATATAGCTCCGGGTTTGCCTTCGAGGGCAGAGTTATCACTGACGGGCGACTTGTGTGTGCCCGTCAGTGATAATCCTGCACATATAACTCAGGCCGCGCCTGTAGCTGGCCGTTGAGCTCGCGCGCCTCACACGGCCAGCTGTAAGCTCCGCCGCCGCGGTGGAGATTGTGGTAGGCTGCTGCTCTCCTTCCTTGTCCCCCTCCTCCCTCTCCTCCCTCCCTCCTCCTCTAGATCTAGATCTAGATCTAATCTCGATCCTCCTCCTTCCCCCTTTCCACCTCTTTTTCTCTCTCTCTCTCTCTCCCCCTCCCCTCCTCCCTCCCTCCATCTCTCCCTCCTCCTCCTCCTCTAGATCTCTTTTAACCCTCCTCCCTCCCTCCTTCCCCCTCCACCCATTTTCTCCTCCCCTAATTTTCTCCCCTCCCCTCCTCTCTCTCCTTACCCTATTTCGAAGGCTAGCGAGCTCTCTTTGGTATGATCTAATTCGAATACATGAAAGAAAATAATAAATTTTGTCATTATTTTGTTAATTTAGATTATAATCAATCAGCTTGTTGTTGTAGGGATCGATGGATCGAAGTTGGATGAACGGCGAAAGGGCAACACGGAGTTTCGTCGATACTTTGAATGGGTTTCTAGATGCGGCCAAGGAAGATAGGGAGAAAAAGGGTGCGAACAAGATGTGTTGTCCGTGTTTTGTATGCAAGAACACGATAATGTTCAGGGAGAGAGGCATGTTGCAGCTACACTTGTTGACTAAAGGTTTTATGGAAGGTTATACACGTTGGACAAGTCACGGTGAGGAGACAGAAATTTTAGCTACTCCTGAATGTTTAGAAGAAGAGGCCATACATGGAGACGCAGAAGAAGATGAAGACCATATTTCTAAATGTAGGGATGACTTGACGGGAGGGGCGAGAAACAATTTGGCTGAAATGTTGAGGGATAGTCACATGGCGGACCAGGTGGTCGAAGACCCCGAGGATGAAAGAGAGGTCGCAAAGTTTGCGAAACTGATGGAAGACTCGACAAAACCACTGTATCGCAGCTGCGATCCTGAGCACACACGTCTATCAGTCACGCTAGAACTTCTAAGGATCAAGGCAGCCCACAACTATCCGGACGCAAGCTTCGATGAGACACTGGCTTACCTTGCGACAGTTTTTCCAAAGGAGAACGTGTTGCCTACGAGCACCGAGGAAGCCAAGAAGGTGGTCTGCCCCCTTGGATTGGATGTAGAGAGACTCCATGCTTGTCGAAATGACTGCATTATTTATCGCAAGAAGTATAAAGAGCTGCACAAATGTCCGATGTGCAACACATCTCGATATAAGAGGGGCAAAAACCAAGACAATGACGAGGAAGAAATGACGAGTGGTGCCCCTGCAAAGGTTGTATGGTACCTTCCAATCCTCCCCCGTTTGAAACGTTTGTTCAGTAACAAGAAGGAGACAAAGCTACTGCGTTGGCACGAAGAGGGGCGAAGAAAGGACGGGTTGTTGAGACACCCAGCTGATGCTTGTCAGTGGAGGGCAATCGACGCCGGATACCCAGAATTCGGTAGTGATCCGAGGAATATCTGGTTCGGTATGAGTACGGACGGAATAAATCCATTCGGCAACATGAGCAGCAGACACAGCACATGGCCTGTTGTTCTTTGGATCTATAACCTCCCTCCATGGTTGTGCATGAAGCGGAAGTACATGCACCTGTCTATTCTCATCCAAGGGCCAAAACAACCTAGAATGGATCTTAACGTGTATCAACAGCTACTGAAGGACGAACTAGCTACGCTATGGGAAGAAGGGGCTGAGGTCTGGGACGTGGACAGAGAAGAGTTCTTCACTCTGAAAGGCCTGTTGTTCACAACGGTGCAAGATTATCCCACGTACGGGAACAACGCATATCAGTGCACCAACGGATGCGAAGCATGTGTTAAGTGCATGGAAGAAACGACAAGTGTTTTCTTAGAGGGCTCTAAAAAAATCGTGTTCATGGGACACCGAAGGTGGCTGACCATGAATGACCCATGGAGAGAGGACGCGAAAAGGTTCGACTGAAAAAAAGAAATCCGTCCAAAGCCTCGCGAGAAGACCGGACAAGAAATCTATGATCTCTTGAATGAAATGGACGACGTTGAGCCAGGAAAAAGAAAGAAACAACCGCCGGTAAAGAGCATCTGGAAAAGAAAATCTGTTTTTCGGGAATTGTCTTACTGGCCTCACCTAGACACACGTCACAGCATTGATGTCATGCATATCGAGAAAAATGTCTGCGACAGCTTGCTTGGTCTCTTGCTCAACATTCCGGACAAGACAAAAGATGGACCGAAGGCACGAGCAGACATGCAACACATGAATATAAGACCTGAGCTGTGGGCGACTAGAGAAACGATCAAGACGGGGAAGAAACGATCAAGACGGGGAAGAAGACCAGCTGTCCTGCTGCCTGCTACACTCTGAGTAGAGACGAGCTCCATAGCCTTTGCGAATGCCTCCATGGTGTCAAAGTTTCTTCGGGTTACTCCGCGAACATCCGAAAACTTGTTGACATGAAGACTTACCGACTGATTGGTATGAAGTCTCATGACTGCCACGTGATGATCACACAGATACTGCCCGTTGCAATTAGAGGTATCATGGAGCCAGGTGTCCGTAAGACAATCACGGATCTTTGTAACTTCTTCAACACTATCTGTCAGAAGTCAATCATGATGCAACGCTGCCTGAAACTGAAGGCCGAGATCGCTGTCATTCTATGCGAACTTGAGATGTATTTCGCTCCAGCATTATTCGATGTCATGGTACATCTCATGATCCATATCGTCTCGGAGATACTGGACCTCGGTCCCGTGTTTTTGCACGACATGTACCCTTTTAAAAGGTACAACGGGGTTATCAAGCGCTACGTTCGTAACAGAGCGCATCCGGAAGGTAGCATCATCCAAGTCTATGCTACCGAAGAGGGCGTCGAGTTCTGCACGGATTACATGTGTGATCAAAAACCTATAGGTGTTCCAATTTCGTGGCACACAGGCAGGCTCGACGGTAAAGGTGCGATAGGGCATAAAAATTTACATGTGTATCGATCGAAAAGATCAGATGACTACTGTTCGCACGAAATTGGATCCGTGGAACACCTAGGTGAAGGGAGTCGCCAACTGCACTTACGTGTGCGATAACCGGATGCTTTTCGAGCAAAGCAACAAAGGATAACTATCGTACTTACGCGTACGACGAGCGATTGCTTTCCGAGCAAAGCAACAAAGATCTTCTTACTTACGTGAAGAAGAAACGACTGTTTTACGGCGCAAAACAGCAAAGATCTACTGCTAAAATAAAAGATAAAAGGTAAAAGATTGATTTGATCGATTGTTGGATGTTTTTCAATCGGCCGTCACCCTTTACATATTTATAGGGCGGCTGGTCTTCCCGTAGGAGGCTCGGACTCCTAATCCTAATCTGATTACAAATATATCTCTTTCCTTGCTTAAAGGATCTGGATTCTACCGTACATGTAACTTTCCATACAAACCAAGATAGCTTTCCAAATCTTAACTGCTTCGGACGCCGACATCCGGACTCTTCTCGGCGCACGGGATATCCTTCCTTAACAAACTGGATAGACTTCCAAATCTAGTGGGATTGTTCCTTGCGTCTCAAGTTGAAGTCTCTGGCGCCGGGCGAGTCCTGAAGGGTGGCGCCGTGGCTCGGACTTGCTGAAAATGATCCTTTGCGGGTGCTCGGGGACGAACCCGGACCGCTCGGGAATCCGTTGAGTACTCGGAGGCAAACTCGGACCGCTCGGGGATGAATTTTATACCGCTCGGGAGTCGGTCGAGTACTCGGGAAAAAACCCCTCGGGACTGGAGACCTTCTTGGAGGCTCGGCCACTCGGGATCACCAGCACTCGGGGTCGATGGTGCTCGTGGTCACGAGTGCTCGGGGTCGCCACTGCTGAATATCCAGAGGCACTGCTCGTGGCTTGAGGACGTAGCACTCGGGACGTTGGCGCTCGGGGACACCTCCGACTGCCTGGGTCTTCAATAGATTCCTTGCGAACACTTCGTATCTCTGGGATGCAACGGTCACTCGGGGGCACTCGGAAAGCGCCGCGAGCACTCGGTATCAAGGATACCGCGAGCGTCCAAGCCACTCGGCCGTATTAATCCTGCATTTAAGAGTGAGTGCTGCATCCACCCCGTCAGTCTCATTATTTCAACCTCCAGCAAACCTAATACTTATTTTGGCTAATCAAATAAATTCTCAAGCCAAATTACACTGTAAACAACTACAACAGAGCACATTTCGTGGTGTTGCAACACTTGGCTATGGTACGTCCTTATATTCAGATCCACATGAAACAGTTGCACGAAGCGAATCCGAAAAAGGGCACAGTTGCGCTCACGAAAGAGCATAACGCAAAGTTCTCCGGGTGGCTAAAGGACTACTGGTATGAAAGGGAACCGACAAATGGAGAAGAAGAAACCGTCTGAATGTTGTTACAAGAACCCGATAGCAAAGTCGTGACGTGGCAATCGTATGATATCAACGGATACACATTCTACACCGAGGCTCAAGACCGGCGCAGTACGTACCAGAACTGTGGTGTAACGTAGGAGTCTAGAACTGGTCATCATGGTAAGAAGTGTAGGTACTACGGCGTGATCGAAGAAATCTGGGAACTTGACTACACCGTGACCAAGATCCCCATGTTTCGTGTTAGATGGGTGAAAGACGTCAGAATCGAAGATATGAATACCAGTACCATGGTGATACCTCCATCGATCCCTATGGAGTCACGACAAGTCAAATCAATCAGTCCCAAAGATGAGCCATGGGTATTAGCCAAACAGCTCGCCCAAGTCTTGTACATAACCGACCCGAAGAATAAGAAGCGCGTTGTCGTGAGGAAAGGGAAAATGAGTATTGTCGGAGTCGATGGTGTAGTTGATGAAGAGGACTATGACCAGTTCGACGATTCGGACACAGAAGAAGAAGATGTCGATGATCGAATGAGCAAAAGGCACAAAGGTATTCAGGATGCGTGTCCCTACATAAGACGCAGCCACGCCGAAGGACTGACGTATACCAGCAAGAAGATCAGAACTGCTACTGAGAAGCGTGTCGAAGATGACGAAACCTAGCTTTTCTTGTTTTCCACCGTAGAAGATTAGTAAATGCCATTGGTGTTACAAAGTTTTGTTGTTTACCCTCATTTTGTGTTTGTTCAGAGTTTTCAGTTTGTAATGGTACATGCACGTACGGCTGTTTTCTCCAGCCTGATGATCTTCATACCTAATGGTTATGACTAATGGTTAGTTAGTTCGCCTATATGGTTGTGAATATTACAAAATAATTATATGGTTATGACTAATGGCTAGTGAATATTACTAAAGAATAAATATGCAAATGAAATATATTACAAAAGAATAAATATGCAAATGATAAAGTCACCAAACCCTAAAAATGTAAAACCCAAACCCTAAAATAACTTTGCAACTAGATATGTACCCGTCAGTGGAGTAGACAGATCTAACCCTAAGATAACTTTCACTGACGGGCAACGCGATAAGGGCCGTCAGTGATTATGAACTTTCACTGCGGGCGTGTTAATATGTGCCCGTCAGTGGAGAGGACTAGGACTTCCACTGACGGGCTACCTATGTGTGCCCGTCAGTGATAGTATCGCCCTACTTAATCGGGACTTAGCGAAAATTTCAATCATTCGTCTCGCGCGTTCGTTTGAACCAGTAGCGAGCGCCTTGCCCTAGTCTCGCCGCCAGGCTGCCGCGCCGCCGCCCGAGCTCCCGTCCGCGCCACCGCCGCCGCGGCCGCTCTCTGTGTAATGATCCAACTCCTAAGTTACGATACTAGTGAAAATTATTGTGAATAATTGGATCTCTTCTCCTCACATGCATGCATGAGTGCCATTTAGAAACGACACCGTTAACAAAGCCGTGAATCTAGCGTCGCTCAACTCTCACCTACTAAATTTCTATTAAGTACCAAATATTTCCAAAGGACTAACATTTTAAAACGTTGCTCTAGAGTCGACTCCAACAAAAACTCGTGGAGTTAAGTACCATGGAACTTCAACAAGAGTTTAATCAACCTGCAGGACTAACCTAAAGACTAGCAAATCGAGTAGGATTGCTTTTGCATTTCCCAAAACAAATAATTCTTTTAGCCATATTGTCTAAGATCAATCTTTAGCCCAAAATTTCTTTTAATATATTATTTCAAATCAAAAATTAGAGCAACTGTGATTGTTTCAATTTACAAAATCTAGTGAAGTGTAAAGAACCTAGAGGTTCTATATAATCTTTTCTACTTCTCTCAAAATCTCTTTTGATTCACTGCTTATTTAAATTCTAAATTTGCAAACAAAATGCATAAAATAGAAAAGAACAGAAAAAATAATAATAATAATAAAAAGAAAACCTTCTTCTCCTCTCCCGGCAGCCCAGTTTTTCTTCCTTCTCCCGCACGCGGGCCTCGGCCCGCTCTTCCCTTCGGCACTGCGCCGCGCCCGCGCCTCTCCTTCCAGAGCACGCCGCCGCGCTGCTCGCTTCTGCCAGGCGGGGCCCGCCAGCAGATCCTCGCCGCCGCGTGGCCGGGGCACGCGTCCGGCAGCCCCGTCGGCGCCCCGCCCCGTCTCCTCTCTCCTCCCGGGCATAAATGGGGCCCTCGGGCGCGCCGGTTCCCTTTTCTCTCTTTCCTCTTCCCGAACACCACGCCGCCGCCTCCGCCGAGCTCCTCCACCACCGGCCACTCCTGATTTTCCTCCGCCCTCCACGGCCTCCCATCGCTGCCGTTCCCATGCGCACCGCCTCGCTCTCGGTTGGTCCGCCGCCGCATCACCTCGGTTACACCGCCGCCCTCGGGTGCTCCGCCCTCCGCTCAGGTCTTCCTCGCCACCGCACGCATTGCCGCTTGCCGCCCTCCGCGGATCCCCTCAAGCCGTCGCCCGCTTTGCCTTGCTGCCTTAGCGCCGAGGACCTCGTCTTCCCGGAAGCTTCACTGGGTCCTCACCACCGGGAGCTCCGCCATCGTCGACGCCACCGCTGACCTCGGTCCTCTCCAAGCCGCCAGCAACTCCCCTTCGCCAAGCTCGCCACCGTCCTCCTTCTCACGACCGCAAGCCGTCCTCCCCAGCGTCGTGCAGGTGCTCCATCTCTTCTGAGTCCGAACATAACCAGTGCACCGGTAAATGAAATTTTAAGGTAAGGCTTGATTATGGCAGAGTAGTACTAATTAAGTTAGCTATGTGACCGCATTGGGGGATTCAGTACACATAACCTTGTTAAGGTGTCCTTAGTAAACTGGTGGCTACAACGATTAGTAGCTAATGGGCTAACAGCTAGTTAACTAATGCCAATTATCAACTGATAGCTGAACTATCCAGTACTCTGATTATTAGCTAAATAGCATCATCCATATACTATTGGTAAGAAAGGGAATGACGGTGATTGCCATCTAAACCCGGACGAGTTCCTTAACTATAGAAATCAACTGGGTTAAGACATGATTTACAATCTACATATCCATTAATTGCCATGTCGACTCATGTGAGATTGTGTATATACGACTTAACTAATGCCTTAAACACCCCGGGATCTAGTTAAGTAAGCTGCAATGTGTTAATATACCTACATGCACGAGTAGGCCAGTCAGTTGTAGGCGACTTACTTCATATTCATGGTAAATATTGATTAGCTACTTAGTTGTCCTTATACCAGTTAGCTGAAACTAATGTATTTAAGAATTCTGGTTAGAGGATTTATGTTGGGGTCTTGATCAGACCCTTCAGAACTCAGCTGACCACTAATGTATGTTCTAGTAGTGACCCTACGCCTGTCGAGTCAACTTCAGCAACAACTAGCTGGGGTAATATCACACTAAGTGCCATGATCGATTAAATGAAATTAACACTTGCTATTAAAATTGGTCCATTGCGGTACGAATTATAGAACTGGTTAAGCAAACTAAAGACACAATTGGATTGCGAGATAACTAGGTACTATATGTTACCACAGAAACATAACTAGCAACTGTACATGCTAATCAGTGAGGAAGTTTGGACATTAATTGAAGTTAGGCGATTATTCACAACCAATGACCATAAGTTGTAGTAATTAGATAATAGCAGAGATGATAGTAAATTGTAAGTAACACATACTTAGTGCATCAATAACCACCAGGTGTAGGAGTACGTAAACTAATGGTTAATTATGGTGTGACGACCTTCAACTACTACATAAATCAGTTAAAGGCATGACTAAAAACCTAAGTATTCAAACTATCACGTCAGCTTACTTAATCAACAAAAGAAACGGATTTAGAGATGATATGTATACAACCTAGCTAACAACTTAGCCATACCAGTATCCAATTAAGTAAGTATAACTAGCCGATATATTTGTATGCATATATATATGGTAGTCGACTTCATCTTTTAACCACTCGGCCAAGTAAAATGCTTACACACCAATGTCCTTAACGAACCTCACATGTCATACTATGGGACTAGGATTTACCTAAGTAACAAACTTAATTCACAAAGTTCTCCTTACTGAGAAGAAAACAGGAAATGCTAAATTTGGTTAAACTTGTAGAACTCGTAGAAAATGCATACGACCCCTAAATATATGTATACTAGAGAATCTAGCTTAACAGTCAAATTTAAAATGATTGGCGTCACAATTCATCTAAGAACCAATATATATATAATCCTGACACCATGCTCTCACAAGCCACCACTATGGATAATTTAAAGGTTACAAATCTCTCTCAAGTTCAACCGTAAATACCTTAAAGACATTACAACCTAGAATTATCAAACTCCAAACCGAACGATTCTAATTATGTTAGCTTCGTAGTAGAATCTCCTGCACCATTAGAATGCATCTCATGCATTTTATTTGCTTTTTGTCGTTTTTCCTGGCCTTCCGGTATCTCTTCAATAGAATCGGGCAACAAGGGTGGATTTGAAGTTGTTTCTTCTCAAGCTTACGATCTCGGACAACCAGGCAAGCCTGCTCGCTTGTTGATAATATTTCGGTTACTCTTTACTATGCTTGGTTGATTGAATGATGATTGTGGTGTGTGAACCACTAGCATGAGCAGGGTTTGTTGTGTTGTGGTCAATGGATGGGTCCATTAAGCCGATTGAATTAATACTTGAACCCCTTAATGTGAGATGTGAGAGCCGGGGTACTGTCACCTACATACGGATCGGCAGGTGGATTTAACCTCGACCGATACCAGTATCATAGGGCTTTACCTGTCACCCACGATGGGTTGAATTGAGATTTGGTGGGAAGTCATGGTCGGCCAACCCTGTACTTACACTTTCTCAATTCATCCCTTGAGTCAGGCAAGTTCTGGTTCCCTGGCCTGACCACAATTTAGTCGAATTGGGTGGTCAACCCATTCGGCATCTCCCTAAGTTTTCTGGCTTAGGGAGAATAACATGATTTGATTGCAATGGTTGTCTCCATGCTTGAGAATCTGAAAATTTAATGGTTTGGTGATATGGGAGCTTGGGTGGTTAACCTAACTCTAGGAATTGCTTCGAATGGTTTATATGTGACAATTGGTGAATTACTATGATTGTTTTTCATACTTATTCAGATCTAAACCTGAGAGTTAATTGTATGATTTACCAAGTGGTTAACTTGGTAGAATGAAACATGACATGGTATGCTTAATTTGATAGCTTGAGTAGCTTATTCTCCATGTTATGTTGATTTATTCACATTATCATTGCAATTGCCATGCTATGTTTAAGTTTAACCTGGAATGAGCACATTAGCAGCTTGCGAGTACGAAAGTACTCACTCGGGAATTCCATTCCTGCAGGTTGTTCACGTATCGTAGCGTATTACGACTCCGGTTATTTCGATTTGGATGTTTAGTTGCAGGGATTGCCCAACTTGGTCAAGGGACACTTTTGTGGAGCTTCGGAGATGGCTAGGGCTGCCATCTCGGTGTTTTCCTTTTGTCTTTCGCTGCTGCCTTTAATGTGGTGTTTAATGTAAACGACTTCCAAGTCGCAATGTAAGTATGTTAAGTACTTATCCCGGATGGGGAAGTGCTATACTATCTCGTAATCCTTTCTCTATTAGAGTTTTGTTGTGATATTGAGTTGTTATTGTGGCTGCCCATACACCGTGCGTGTATGAATTGAAGTATATGGGTATGCCGTGAAGGGTTAAAACTGTTCCTCTTTTCACTAAGTCGAACAAGAATCGGTTGAGTGACCCACTGGCTGTGATGCTGTGCCGGCCAGGCAGGGTGTGGGTGTATTCTACCGGGCTTCCGAGCGACCCACTAGCTTCCGAGCTAGGTTAGGGTGTGGGTAGAATCACCGGGCTTCCCCGATCTTGCTTTGCATAGTGGGATTGGGAATGACTCTCAACCTTTACAGGGTCAGGGAATTATATGTGGTTTTGGGAAGTTTAGTTGCTTCCGGCCGGCTTGACCCACGGTGACAGATACATACGACGTAAGCACGTATGGTATGTGGGTCCAGTGTCGGGTTACCCAACGGTGATAGATACATACGACGTAAGCGCGTATGGTATGTTGGGTGACTTCTCGGTCCTTGGCGATTAATCATTCCCCTAATCATATGGAATTTCCGGGTCCGTCACACTCTGCTCCTCCCCCGCCGCCGCTTCGAGGCCCCGCGTCGCCGCCCCGAGCCCGTCCACGCCGCCCCCGACACCCCGTCCGCGCCGCCGCCCCCGACGCCCCGTCCGCACCACTGGCCCCCGACGCCCCATCCGCGCCGCCACCACCAGAGCCCCGCTGCGCCGCCGCCCCCCGACGCTCCTTCCCCAAGGCCGAGAAGCCCGCCGCCGTGTAATACCCAGATTCGACAATTAGGGTTTTCCTCGCATTCATGCATACATGTCATCATATTCATGCATGTAAACACCCACACTCACACCCCTTATTTAAACTAAAATACAGTAATAGGAAACTTTATAGAATATGTACATATCTCATCCTCGGTGGATAGTTTAACAAACACCAATCAATTTATTCAGGTAACGTTATAACCCTAGTAGGTGGAAGGATCCATGGTTCCCCTCTGTTTGGTCACCCCTTCTCACCTCCCCTCTCTTTTCTTCCCGGGTTCTTTATTCCGAGCCCTCTTGCATCGTCCTTTAAACTTAGGGTTAGAGAACATCGGGAGAAGGAGGACCAAGTCGTAAGGGATCGACTAGGGCAAGCCCTGTGGATGAAAAGTTGCAACACCATATTGGCTAAGCCTCGGCCATGCAAACCCTAGTCCCACTTAGATATTAGAGGTTCCGGAAGAGTTAAGGACTCGATTTCATTTCAGATCCATTTCGAAGCCCTACTAAAAGCTTGAATTGAAATGGGGTCAACCCTACTCCAAAAGACTTGAAAGGTTTACAGTGGGTCCCATAACCCATTTTGAACACCCTGGTGAAATTGAGGGAATTATAGAGGACCTAGTTGCGCTTCGAACTCAAATTAGGTCAAAACATGGGATTGAACTAGAGCCTTGGGCAAACTAGCCCCAAATCACTCCAAACTTCCACAGTAGGTTCATTATAATGTTTTGCGCACCCCCTCAAAATTTCAGGATTTTTGGAGCCATATTTGCACATAAAATAACACTTGGAGTACCACTGATATTGGAGAAAAGAGAAAAATAAAACAAAACCCTGACTGGAATTGGGCCGAAACCCCGCTCGGCCCGTTAGTCCGCTCGGCCAGCCCACCTAAACCGGCCGCAGGCTGAACCCGCTTCCCTCCCCCTTCTTCCCGCCTTCTCCGAGGGAAAACGCCCCGTGCCCTCTGCGCCTTCTTCCTCTGTTGGACTGCGGAGCCCACCTGTCAGCGCGTCGGCTCCACGTCGCCGTTGCCGAGAGGCCAAGCCGGGCGGCGGAGCACCACCGTCCCGACAGCGCCGCCTCTTTTATACCCCGTTCGGACAGCCCGGCCGCACTTCTCTCCTTTCCTCCCAACTCGGAACCCTAGCTCTCCCCTAGATCCCCCTCCGAGCCGAGCCTCTACTCGCCACGGTTGTCTTCTTCGCCTCCGGCCAGGTTCCCGGCGAGCTCCCTTGGCGGTTTTAGAAGTCCCCTAGCCCTTTTTGGTTGCTCCCGAGCTTCGCCTCCCCTCCGTTTAACTCCCTCGCCTCCCCTTTCGTGCAGATCCGCGCCTGAGCACCTTCCCGCCGACGACCAGAGCGCCCTCGCCGCCATTGCTCGTCGCCACCTCCCCCCGGGTCGCCGCTCCTCCCCACAAACCGGCGCCTCGCTTGCGGGTGAGTTTCCCCTACCTCCTCCGCCTTCAACCAGGCTAACCGAGCCCCATAGCCCAGATCCGGCGAGGCTCCAGCGACCGCGCCGCCGTCTGAGCATCTCCTCCGGCTGAACCCGAGTGTGAGAAGGGAGGGGTGAGAGAGAGAGGGATGGGGAGCGACGTGGTAGCTCCCCATTAGTTAGCTAAGTCCACACCGACCGACGGGTGGGGCCCCCATGTCAGCGAGAAGCGGTTAGAAGTAGGAAGTTTGGGGTGGTTCTCGGTCGGGTGCGCGTAGGGGTTTAGAAATGGGCCGGGGTACCTCTCGGGTAGCTTTAGCAGATTTGTTTTCGAGAATTAGGGTTAGGGTTAGTTAGGTTTTCCGATGGTTTTCGAATCGCGATAACTTCTCAACCGTAGCTCCAAATTCAGTAAACTTGGACTTTCTGGAAAGCTTAGGAAATTTCCTACATCTTGGCTGAAACCAAAAATTCAAATTGTGAACTGGTACACCCCCTCCAAATTGAATTTGAATTAGAGGCATATTCGTCGAACGAGACTTCGATAATTCGTAACTTGTGATCCGTAGCTCCGATCCCGACGAGTTTTATAGTTTCGGAAACCTTGCGATATTTTCTACAACTTGGAGCAACTAGATTTCCAGTAGGGGCACATGCATGGTAGGACTTGGTAGGGTGCAAGTTGTTAGTTCTCCCCCTTATCGTCGTTCATCGGTGAACCCTAATTCGGTGACCTTAGCTCCGAATCAAGAAATTCCCCTACGTCAGTACACTCACATAACATCAACACCTTATATCACGTCCACCCATCATAACTAGAAGTTCCAAACCCTAAGCTTCATAGCCGCGTAAAATGGCATATATAAAGTTAGGGTTACAAGTTCATTTCCACAAGGTTACTTAGAGCAAGGCTCGCGGTCATGAAACCCTAACGCCTATACAACATCGTAGAAGTTCCTTCTTAACGTTTCATCATGTCGTATAACGTTCCTCGATAATCCGTAACTTGGCGATACTAGCTCCAAATTGATTCGTTCCAGTTGCGTTAATCTTGTATCTCCGAGCACTACTAGAATACAAACATGTTACCTCATGATCCTCTATTATGCATAGTAATCTCTAACCTTAACATGCAATCATATGAAATCGACATGCATGCATGGTTAGAACAATAACCTACTATCTACCATTGCCAATAGAGAATTCCTGATGCCGTAGGCTTGTAATACCTACACTTCACTTTAGGATTGCACATTTAGACTCATTCATCATGCATACATGCTGGATTTTAATATCCCCTTTACCGTTTCTTTTCCGGTTCTTCGTATTGCCTATAAAAGAACCCGAAGAAAGAGACCACCCGGCTTACGACTCCACGCAAGATCAGGAATCCTACGACTAAGGCAAGCAGAGCTTGTTGCATCCTTGCATTGTTATTTATATACTTTACTTGATTATATGTTTGTGTGTGGATCACTGTTTGGAATGTGTACTTCGGTTCAGTAAACTAGCATGTTAGGATGTGTCGTTTGTTGTGTCCAGCGATGGCTGAGAATTAATCAGGTGCTTCTACTAACTTGAACCTAATAATGTGAGATGTGAGAGCCGAGGGTGTGCTCGATGGATTCGGTTGGTAGGTTCTATCATCCTGAGGAGATGCCGCTCGACGAATACGGTTGGTAGGTTCTACCATCCTAAGGTGATTCCGTTCGACGGATACGGTTGATAGGTTCTACCATCCTGAGGTGATTCCATCGTACCACTCCCTTATCACCGCGTGGACGTTAGCGAAAATCTCTTCCATGGACGTTGCGTATGGTGAGCCTTGGTCACGTGGAGATTAGCTACCTCCGGGTGAAGAGCACTGGTTATTTCCATGGGGATGTATTTGCCGGTAACGATCCGAGAGATGTAGAGAATGTGTGTCATAGTGGCTAGTGTCAAGGTGCGATGTGGACTGTCCCAAGTGAATGGGAAGTGGCAAGTGAGTGCCATGTTGTCCATCCATCAAGGTGTCTAATTGGCAAGTGAGTGTCTCTATACCCATCCAGTGTCAATATTGTGGTCTAGGTTGTCCCAAGTGATGTAGGAAATGGCAAGTGAGTGTCTCTATATTCATTCGTGGAAATGTGTGAATTTTAAGCTATGATTTATTATCTATGGTTGACCTCCTTTTCTGTCAATAAGTTATTTATATACTTGTACCCTTCTAGCTTGAGTTCTGTCATGTTTAATTACTGCTATACTAGTATGTGTAGGACATTTAATCAAGCACGGATAAGTCTTGCGAGTACGTTCGTACTCACCCAGGTTATCCCTGGAGCTTGCAGGTGAGCCGGTGGTCGAAGATTACTTTGACGATGCTTAAACTTGGTTTCCTCGGTAGTGTTCGAACAATGGGATAGTTGGTGTTTTGTTCAGCGGTCACGGTGCCGCTGTGGGACTCACTTATTTTGTTTCCGCTATTGTTAAGTTTCTCCGTACTCGGATATGTTTCCGGTGATAACCGACTGATGTAATATGTTGTCCCATCGTGGACTACTATTAGTAATATCGTAATGTAGAGCTTTGTGATGATATCCGAGTTGTTAAATTCAGGCTGCCCCTGCACAATGCGTGAATGATATGAAGTGTATGGGTATACCGTGAAGGATCGAGGCCGTACCATTTTCTACTAAGTCGAGCAGGTGTTGGTTGAGTGACCCGCTGGCTGAGATGCTGTGCCGGTCAGGCAGGGTGTGGGCGTTCTACCGAGCTTTCGAGCGACCCACTAGCTTCCGAGCTAGGTTAGGGTGTGGGTAGAATTGCCGGGCTCCTCCGACCTTGCTTGTCGTGGTAGGATTCGGGAACGGCTCTGACTCTTCACCGGATTACGGAATCGTATGCGGTTTTGGGAAGATTGGTCGCTTCCGGCCGGCTCGCACGTGGCGGGTGTCGGATCGCTCTACCTTGGTGCGTACGGCGCAGGTACCGTGCCACCGGGCGGACGAGTCCTTCGGTCCTTGGCGACTTCGCGTTCCCCTAATCATATGCAATTCCGGGTCCGTGACACGCCGCCGCCAATCTTGTTTAGACTGCGAGGTTTTTTTCCTCAAAACGTATTGCTGCTAATCAAACCGCATGCATGTATGTTTCTTGCATTTTTCTTGCATCATGTGTTTGGTTGTATGGCAACACTGAATTAGTTCCTACGTAAAGTATTTATGTGAAGAAAATGTTCTGGACGTTGGTGCAATCTGTTATATATGCATGATGTTTAACGAGAAATAAAGATGACAATTGGGTTGCCTCCTGCCATTGCCACCGAGCCTTCGTTCACTGATCGTTACCGGTCAATTGGGCTGGGTACTTCAACCATTGGGCTATAGCATGTACACTAAAATGTAGTACATATGCATGGCTGCCCAACAAGCCGGCCCTCGAGAGAGCATAAATATGCTGCTCCAGGACGAGGACGATGCTTGCGCTTGAGTATGTTAAATCGTGCATGAATCTTTGATTATTTGTTTAGACCGAGATTTGAACAAATAGTCTTGATATGAGGGACATAACAAATAGTCCATTCACAGTTATTTTATTTGTATGTGATTATTAATTACAATGCAGTTTTTGTTGTTGATGAGAACTATTATAATGCAAATTAACCAAGTGAACTAGTACTGTCCCAACATGCATGTCAGTCTAGTGGTTATAATTTGCACTCCACTGAATTTGAAGATTAATCAGACGGACGATTGTTTATACATTGTTTTCATTTCTAGATACTTGTTCTGATACATGGTTTTTATTTTTAAAGTTTCTTAATATATCGGAAATGGACTCTTCGCCAACCCGGGAACTAGCTTGCGTAGATGATGACTGGGTGGCGCCCCTTGACGTGGCGGCCCCTATGGACGCCCTGCCCCTAACCGAGCCGGCCAGTGAACCTGCCGTCAAGCCGGAGAATGTACCTTCAGCACCTGCAGCTCCCACGGCGCGAGATGAATAGAGTGCGTCTGCCTCGTCTGACGCTTCTCGGTCTAGCGAGTCGGGATCGGAGGAACAGGAGCCGTCGTCAGTAGCACCATCGAAGCCGAAGAGACGGTACAACCCTAGAGGTGGCAACTAGATGATGAACGAGACTTTCATGGTCACTCGAGTCGGCGTAACAAGTGTTCCTACAAGTCCCGAGAAGGCTGCGAGATCGTTCAGCAACACCTGCGAGTGCATTGTCCGTGATCATGTCAGGATCACATGCCGGGACTTCAAGAAAATGACCGACGCCTAGAAGAAGGTCCTGTTCGACAAGCTGTGGGATAAGTACGCTATCCCAGAGGCTGACAAGGAAAGAGTGCGGAGATTGCGGAGGAAAGCCGACAGTATCATGTGTGTTGCGCTAAGGACATGGCGATATGAAGCAACGAAGTTGCTAGATGCCGATTTCGAAACTGCTATCAAAACTAAATGGCCGAAGATAGAACTCGAACACTGGGAGGAGTTCGTTGCTGACAAGAAGAGTGACGCATTCAAGGAGAAGAGTCGCTGGGCGAAGGAGCTACGCGCAAAGAACAAATTCCCCCACCACTTTGGCAGCCGAGGTGTTCCTGGGAAGAGACCGATCTGGGCGAAAGAGGACACCGCGCTGATAGCGGCTGGCAAACCGGTTCCCTTCGCCGATATCGAGCAGGAACGCGCCCAGATTTGGATGAGGGCGCACACAGTTTCTGACCCAGCCACTGGGTCACCAATTATCACGGACCCCGAGCTTCAGGCAGTGTCCGAACGTTTGGTATGATCTAAACCGCTTGGTCTCTTCAAATATACTGTTGTGCTTCCAATATGCTAACGGCTAGTACCTTGTGCCGTTTCCCTTGCAGAGGCAGCTGTCCCAGCAGCCTAAGAGCTCCCAGGACTCCGTCCAAAGTGAGAGGTGGGAAGACCATCTCTCGCTCTAGGAACGGGGGAGAAGACAGGGCGTGTCCGAGGGATCGGGAGCGGGGCTATCTGGACGAAGTCTTTCGGCAAGACCGCGAGGCTGCCCGCCAGAGGAGGAGAGGAAGGCAAACATCTCTTATGCAAGAGATGATAAGGGCAGCCTAGGAGGCGGGCAAGCTGGCGGCGCAAGAATTTTTAGTGTCTAGAGGCTACGACGCCCGCGATGCATCTCGTCCACCTGTGCATCCTCATGGACATCAGGGGTCCTATCCAGCTGGATGGAGCAGCTGCGCCTCAGCCTCCGACGTCGCCCCCGAGTCGCCAAGTCCCGTCGAAGACATCAATGTAAGCTTCGTCGCCACCATAAATCACTTGTATGACGTCTCTAATTCACACCAGAACTGCGGATAACAATGGGTACCTTTATTATGCAGGGTCCCACGAAATACCACCTCACCATCCCTTTGCTCGGCGTGAAGAAGACGGTTGCGCACGGCCTAGTCTTCCCAACAGTGGGGGGGCGCGACATGCCACAACGCCGCTATACCTTCCCACATGGCGAGGGTGCAGGTGGACCGCATCGTCGCCGAGTTCAGTGACGTCGCAGTCCCTGTCGCCCCTGAAGAGGATGTCATAAGGCTAGGAGACTGCAAGGGGTACTACATCCTGTGGCCGAAGAGTCAGATAGTCCTCCCCGGGGTGTCCTCTCCTAGTACGTCAACCGCCCCCTCTCCATCCACCAGAGCCGGCCCATCTCTGCTCGGCCTGTGCAGTACGCCAGTTTCGTTCGATGATCAGGACGAAGATCTTGCCGAGCTGCAACCCACGACGATCCTTTCGTCCCAGGAGGAGGAGCAACACAAGATGGACTCGCCGCTCCGTGAGAGGCGCTCCAAGCATCACCATAACCCGAGCGCAGCGGGAAAGAATGTCTTATCTCCAACCACGCTCAATGCCGCAGTGGGTGAAGTGTTGACGGGAGGCAAGAGGGCCTCCTCTCCAGAGCCGGAGAGGAAAAGAAAAAGACCACACAGACGGGGCGGCACCGCTGCGAAGGAGGCAAGCAAGGAGAGCAAGAAAAATGCCTTATCCTTCCAGACATCTGCCGAAATGTCAAGAAGCCTCGACGATTAGTGTACGAGATAGGTGAGCCCTTGCTCCCAGATGATGAGGTGCAGAGGTTGCCTGCGCAGATGAAACTTCTCCATCACACGATCATGATGAGGTCACGGGATCGGGACGATTATGAGCTACACTTTAAGGTCGAGGTGCCAAAAGAATTCGGTTTCTTCCTGGACGGACATCATGACATCTTTGACATCAATTTTAAAGATATCTTTAATTTGTTCAACCTCTTCCGGCTCGACACTATGCTCGTCAGGCTGTGGGCGCTTTACCAAACCCAAGAGTCTAGGCGTCTGCCCAACTGCGCTTTTGCAATAATGGATCCGGTCGTCATGAATGAGTACTATGTACGAGAAGCGAAACTGGTCCTAACAAATTTCATCACCGAGTCATTGATATACCATAAGGACAAGGACTACGTGCTCATGCCCTACAACCCCCGTAAGTTACTTACTACCATCCCTAGTTTGCTTTTGTTAAGCACGTATCCCCATCTGTTTATATTCCTTCGTTACCTTTTACGTAGCGACCACTAAATCCTCATTGTCATCCACAAGCATTCCAGAATGATATACTATTTTGATTCCCAAAGAAGTGTCAAGCAGGACTTTTCAGGAATTAAGGAAGTTCTGGAAGCCGCCTTTTAGGAATATAACTTGCGAGGGGGAGGAGTAGAAAGCAAGACCAAAAAGCTGATCCACAAATTCAACTTCCCTTGCAGGCAACAGCCGGAAAATAGTGTGACATGTGGTTACTACGTCTGCGCTCACATAGACGCGTTCGTTATATCCCACAACCCGCAATGGAGTCAGGATCAATTCAATAACTTCATACACGACCTGACCGATGATAAGTACGACTGGAGGAAGGACTTTGCCCGCATCCAGAAGACCTTCGCGTATGTCATCAACAACGAAGTCATCCGGCCAAGCGGCGATTTCTACGCGGGACTCCAATTACCCGCTTACCGCCGCCCTGGAAGTACTAGCCAAGCGTCATAGACGTAGATTAGTAGGGCTAATGAGAATAAACATTGTTAAATTCATGTGTTTGTCGTTTTAATTCGTTGTAAACTTGCTTTTATATGTGCACTTAATATTTCTGATATTAATTGGTATATGTGCTTAATATTTGTGATATTAAATGCTTAATATTTTGTGATATTCAGATATGTTTTTATTAAAAAAAATTATAAAAATACTTCCACTGACGGGCAACATATATATACCGTCAGTGTAAGACTTCAACACTAACGGACACATAATATGAGCCCGTCAGTGGAAGAGCTGTCCAGATGCTGCCTAGTAGCGCTGCAGGCATTTTCACTGACGGGCAGGCCCGTCAGTGAACTGACAGGAGGTTACTGACGGGCCCTAAACCTGTCAGCGATGTCGTTTTTACGCCCGTCAGTGGTTGTATAGTGTGATTTCTTATCCGGTTCGTGCTTATTTGGTGAATATCTCACTCGCTCGGTGCTTGTTTGGTAGTTTTCTCAATCAATTGGACTATTTGTGCTACCCAATTAGTTTATTTTTGATTTAACCGAAAATCGAACCGAATTACGGTTAGCTGACGAGTCAGTTTAGCGATTTTATATACCACTTGGTTGTCAATTCTAGATAACCGAAATAAACTGACCGAATTATCGTTTTAAACTGACGCCCACCCCTGAGCTGGGGTGTAGGTACATCCATTAACTTTGGAAGTAATTTTGTGGCACTATAATTCTAAATAAAATCTATAAAAAAATCATGACTACAGTACACCATAATACAATGGTACAGAAAAAAAATCAGAACAAAAATCGATGGTACAAGGCACGTACAAAAAGAACGTGAATATGTAATTCCTAGAATTTCTTTTTTTCCCCCTCAAACGACACAACACATGACCATGAAATTTTATATGTCAACATATATTTAGTACTACAATGTTCAGAAATATTTTTCATAAATTTTGGTACATTACAAATATTCAAAACCGTGAATGGGTGAAGGTATATGAATGCTTACAAAAAATCATCTCTTGCTCTTAGAGCATGTGCAATGCAAGTGCTCAGAGGAGTGCTTAGCAAAATAAACTGATTTTTTCTTGCCTTGTAAGATAGTATTGATGCTTATTTTATAGCATAAGTGCTTAATTAGACACCTATACTTAAGAGGTGCTTATGTATTTAACTAGTACTAATTAATATAAAATTATCTAAGCACCTATAAAGAGGAGCTTACATTGGACTAAATAAAATTCACATAGTTATTTAATAACGTAGTTGTATTATCTCTCTTTTAACACTCATATATAAACACATTGTATCGTGGATAGCCTTTAAAAGTGAAAGGAGAGCCATACCAATCCAAGCGAATCAAAGCCCATCAAGTCAAAGTCAATCGTGGGTGAGGCTCGCAGCCCTGCCCTGCGCAACCAACAAGACGAGGAGCGAGAGCCATCGGTGGTGGTAGCCTGGGAGCTCGCGCGCATCCGAGATGTGGCGGCGGCGGCTCAGCACCCTTCTTCTCCGATCCCCGTCCTCCTACCACCAGCAGCAGCACCACCACCACCACCTCCTCCCCTCCCCCATCGAGGTAACTCCACGGTTCCCCTTCCTTTTTTGCTCGCGCGCATTTCGTCGAACGCCTCGTCCGCAACCCCCCTGGCCGGACCGAATCCGTGCGGCATGCTTGATTATGTTGTTCTGAGTAGTATTTTTCGTTCTTGCTGATCCCTGCGCTGACTCTTTGAGACAGAAAAATGCTTGTTACGTGTAGATGACTAATATTTTCTAATTAAGGAAAAGATGAACAGATGGTCGTTTCTGGCAAGATTTGTCTCGGCTCATTTTTCTGCAATTGATTTGATGAATTTCCCATGTTTGGCTATCTTGCTCCTGTGCGATCGATATTTCTGTGGTTCCTTGATTCTGATGGACTTGAATATTTTGCTCGCAGAAACCGCTTGCTCTGAATCTGCTCAGGCTATTCACATCCCAAGCTGTACGTTTGTTCCCAAACCTGCATTTGTATTTTGACAACTGCATCTCTGCAGACTGCATGTGAATAACAGGTTTTGTACACTCTCTTCATTCTCTAGGGAAGTGGTGGTGGCAGGCCGTTCATTGCTTTCGTCTTAGGTAATTTTCTTACTTTTACTCCAGGATGCAGGGTTTGTTTTACATCCAGGCGCATCTTATGTAGAGTAAATTTAGGATCCTCCTCCTAATGATAATCAGTGTTATTTCAAGTTGGATTGAGACCTGGCGCTCAAATTTCAAATGTTCACATGACTAATCAAGATCCTGCGAATAGGGGGACCTGGGAGTGGGAAAGGAACACAATGTAGTAGGATTGCTTCAGATTTTGGATTTGCTCATGTGAGTGCTGGCGACCTTCTTCGGAATGAAATATCTTCTGGTACTGATAAAGGGTAATATTCTTTTTCATTCCATCCTCTGATAGCCTGATGATGACGCACACAGAACATTCAATGAATTGATTTGTTGGTTGCATGGCACTTGTCAGGGAGTTGATCCTAGAGATAATAAAGGAAGGGAGGATTGTTCCATCAGAGATAACTGTTGAACTGATCAGAAAAGCAATCGAATCAAGCACTGCTAAAAGGGTTCTTATTGATGGTTTCCCAAGGTGTGAGGAAAACAGAGTTGCCTTCGAAAAGATAGTGAGTTTTCTGTTTGACTATTTTATTACTGGTCTATGATTTTCTATTAATCGAGATAGTACGTACTGAGATGGATAGGTCAATGATGCTCATCGGAGCATCTCCAATAGCTTGTTACTACTAAAGATTTGTACGAAAAGCCACGCAATTAATGAATCATGTGCCTTTTGTCTTGGTTTTTTTTTCTTTTGAGGAAATCACTGGCCGGAGAGCATCCCACCTGAATATATTACTCAAAAGTGTTACAATTACAAGACCAGTTGTCTTGGTTTTTTAGTAACAAGCTCCCTCCAATATTCCATTTGCTTCTGTCTTATATCTTGGTATGATTGCTAGCTTGTTTCTTAATCTAATAACAAGCCAACTCTCTATCCTCACTTTCTCTCCTCCACCTTACTCAAATGCTGGGTTGGCATATCCTTAGTAACATGTGAGATGTACTACTGTAGATGCTCTCAGTTTTTTCTTCCACTTTGGAAAGGCTACTAATGGGTGAGCTTTGCAGGTTTGTAGGGCTGTTGACTGTAATAATTCGTCTATACATGCCTATAGATTTCTGAGATCAATATGCATGCCCTATAATGCATGTATTTTTTTAATAACAAATGGAGGAATCGAGAATAATGCACTCTTAGTGCAACAGTACCCATTTAATGTTGGGCCAGTATGTGGGTGTTGGGTTGCATCACATCAACTAGTAATAGTATCTATATCAAAAACAAATATCGTGCTGTGGTTGGATAATAAACACTAGCATGTCAACTGAGATATGTTAATTGTTGTCCAGTCATTAAATGCTAGCAATATAAATTCTGATTGCATGATTCTGTTCTGATACATTGATGAATTACTTGTCTAAAAATTTCAGATGGGAACTGAACCAGACCTTGTGATTTTCTTTGACTGTCCTGAGGATGAGATGGTTAAGCGTCTCCTAGGCCGTAACCAGGTCGGTCTTTTTACTAGCTTTTGGATTAATTTGCACCTATATATGCACTATACCAAAACTGTAATCTCCTCACTTCTTAGTAGAAATTTAGTCCCATATGTGCTTTTCTAAGATTTTTATTTCCCAACCGTGTCATTCGGTTTTGGCAATCATCTGCATGCGCCCTCCTTCGCCATCTTTTGGCTATGGAACTGATTGATCTTTAACTAAGCGAAACATAGCACTCCTAAAGGATAGTGTAAAGACTTGCTTATTTTCTTGTCAGAATGTCACAAATAAATTTTTTTTCTTATTATGTTATTTAAATTGAAGAGAAGAAACACTAACTTCATTAGCTTAGTAAGTCCAGGTGCATAAAATCCACAGAAACAAAATGACAGTTGATGACCGCAATTTGGCAATAGATGTATTAATCTAGTCGGGTTTACTTTAAATTATATTGATCTCTCAATGTTTTCTGTTATTTTTTGTTTTTTCTCATGTATGCGTTTAAGGGACGAATTGATGATAACATTGAGACGATCAAGAAGCGTCTAAAAGTGTTTGAGAGTAATATTCCTGTTGTTGACTACTACTCTTCAAGGGGGAAGGCTCACAAGGTAATTAATCTATTTGTTTGCACAGAGTGTCCTTGATAGGTTCACTTCTTTTACCTTTACACTTTGTTCCTTACATTTGTTTTGACATGTGGGTTTTCCCCTGTTTCCATTCCAGGAAACAGAAGCAGAGTTCCTTCACGTTTACATTTTTTTGATATAGAAAATTTCCCCTGTTTCCTATCCAACAAATGGAAACAGAGTTCTTTTACCTTTCCATTGCCTCGCCTCCTTACCTTTTGTTACAAAGTTGACCCATAAAGCTTCTTGATGTAGATCATTAAACTTTAGCAATCTCATTCTTGTTAGTTTTTGTGAATCTCATTGTGTATTTCAGAAACATATGGTTAGCAATGTATAAATGGCAGGATTTGTTAAAAGTCAGAGATAGACAGGATGCAATTTCCTCATGATTCGAATTCATATAATTGTATGGTATGGAGAAAGGGAAGTGAGATCTACCGATTTATTTGATATTAGATAAGTAACTGTACTATGCTCGTGAGACATGTCTAATTAAGTGGCCACATTCTTTGAAAGGGGTAGAAACGAGGGATATATAAAATGTTTGCTGTGTATATCATTTTGAGAACCTTTATGATGTCAAAGTGTACTTGTTTAACTGCATGCAGATAAATGCAACAGGAACTGCAGATGAAATCTTTGAAGCAGTCCGCAAACTGTTTTCCTCTTTACGGTAAATCCTGATGTTTGACACAGTGAAATTTCTCTGCTAGATGAATGAGATATGGTTATGCTGTGCTATTATCTATTATCCAATAAATAGGCACCATATATTTCGTGGATCTAATCATATACACTAGAGTTAGCAAAAGAACTGTGCAGCTGTAGTCTTGCATTATCTAAATGCATGCAGATTTTTCTCTAGTACAAAAATGGTTTTGAAAGCTTCTCAGTTGTCACATGTTTAGCATATCCTAGTCCACGAGTTGAACTATATGGTACCTGATTTGCAGTTCCACCACTTTCAATAAACTGAAAAGTAATAGCGAGATGTTCTCTGCTATTCCTAAGCTTGCCGTTGTAGTTAGGGACTTAGGATGGTCCTTGCTAAGCAACAAACTATTGCTTGTAGGTAGGAAGAGCTTGGATTTTCTGAATCTATGCCTTTTGTATTCATCGTCCACAATAAAGGAAGACAACCTTGCAAGCAAAATGAACAAATAGCATTTTCTTTTTGGTATTGATGGATAAGGAAGGAGAGGTCGGAGAGGATGCTACTTTGTCTTCTGTTGACTACTGAACTATTGTTTGTAGCTAGTTCGTTGACTTGATTAACTGAGCAATTGCACTTTTAGGCCCCCAACTTTTGATATAGAAATGGTTTGTTATGATTATATGAAGGGGAGTTGTAATCATTTTACCAACATTTTGTGCAAATATTAACCTATAAAAAGTTCAATTGCTTTAAATGCCATCTTTATCCTACCTTGCACCAAAACCATGAACACCACAAATTTACTCTATCTGCAGGTTATGAGGATTGGGGAGGATTGTCTTCCACGGAAGCCGGGGGATTATGCCTACCAGCGCTCTTGTTTTTATTTTCCTTAAAGAGGACCCACGTTGATTAGGATCCAAGAGTTTTCTCTTGTTTACATCTTCAGCACAATAATTGTACATATTCTGATATACCCCCCTGTGGAACAGAGGGCCTGTGAAATGCTGAACCTGTTATGATAAATTTTAACCTTACTCTCTCCTCGTGCTACAGTACGAACCATGATAAGTTATTGTGGCAAACTTTAATGATAAAATTTTCCAGCATTCTACACTATGTCTGCTGCTACCAGAATAATAATTGTATGATAAGGTGTATGCCGTGCCTGGCTGGTTACGATTTGTTTGTTCTGGTATTTATTCAGATGAGAACTGCAGGCGTCTGATAGGCTGTTGATGAGCTCCTTCCGGGACTGTATGTATTATGATTATTTATGCATTCCTAAATATTTATTTGTGATGTGGATAGCATCTAGTGGTAGTTGTTTTGCTGCAGCCGGCATATATATTTTTGTCAGTTCTTGAACCGGCTTGGCATTTTAATCTAGTCTGAAGACCACAAGGCCACGGAACTGGAAGGCCGGCAGTTGCACGCAAGTCAAGTCCAAAAATTATTCCTCTCTTTATCGGCATGGGGAGAAAGAAAAGGACGACTGCCGTGTTGACTTTGCCGTTCCTTCCACTTCTTGTTTAGGAACAGAAAAAGAAAATGGAGGATTGAGATATCATGACTCGTAAAATCCTACAGAAAATAAAAGTACATGCCCCATATGAATTTTGTAATAATTTGAAGATAAAAGGTTCATATAAGACAAAAGGATTTTTTTTCACAAGATTTGAGTTTGGTAGAATCCCTATTGATTGAGCCATTCCATATAAATTTTATGGGATTCGTCCAAACTATGCCAGGGACGGACGACTAGTGAGTATCAATCTGAATATATTGACAGGTAAACTTTTGTGAACCAAGTTCATATTTCATCTGGTGCTCTGCTCACGTAGTTGGATTAAGATCGGATGTCAGCGTCCTAGCTAGCTATCAAGTCTGTGATGTTGTTACGTCTGGACTTTTTGGGCGGCAAAATTTCAACATCGGAGCATGACATGTCTTGTTGGAGCATCACATGACATCCAAAACTGATTTGCTCATGAATGGCTGATCGACTTGCTGCGTCTATGCTTCAGCCAGCGACATCATCATACACACCGAAAGAAGAGAAAGAAATATAGCTCTCAGACTCTTGTTCAGGAGGACATAGACGTAATTCCAATGCTCTATGTTGCAATTTGACGTCCAGAGAGAAGACACACTTCACTTTGGTGTATGGCAAACTAGTTCGATGTGCTCGATCTACATATACAATCCATGCATCTAACCAATCATAATTAACGGTCTGGTTAGCTAGTTAGGACATCGCCCATATACGCAAAGTATCTTCATTTTCTATACACAGAGTCGGAAACAGGTGCAAAGGGATCGAAATACTTGCTTTTATGTGCAAAGAAAATAGTAACAATGGTATTATGCATAACATATATGGACCATATTATGTGGTGCAAACTGCAACTTACTCTTACATGACACGATGTATATATCTTGGAACGATTCATCTATTTTGGACTCGAGGAAACTATGCTGCAAAGACAAGAAAAGAAAAGAAAACTAGCTAGCTGACACTAGCGATAAAAGCTAGGATTTTGATCCTAATGATTAGCTGGCTTTTGTCTTAGGCACCAAACAACAAACGAAGGTGATTCACTAGGAAGGACAGAAATGCAGCTGCACGCGAGCAGATCCAAAATTCCAAGCTAAAGAATCTGAGCCTTGTGTCCTTGTGGTAACCAACCAAGGAATATTGGAACATCCTTTCAAAAGGATGAGTATTGGAACATTGCTCCTGTTGGCCCCACTGCCAAGTCAGGTGAGAATGAATCTTGACAGGGATTAGGCTCTGTATATTAACCAACCATTTGTCTAACGACCAAGGTGGGCGAACTGCCCAATTTCAGAGAGGAAATGTGTTGTTCCTGGCAATTATGATTGAAGTGCCGGCTGAAATGGTAATCTGTAATAATTTTTACGAGTATATAATTATGAAAAGATAATCGTCAGATGTCTATGTTAATACAGTTTTTGAAATTAAGAAAATAAAATAAAAATCAAAAACTGTAACATAGATATCTATGTTAATTCCAGTTTCATAGATCGGACTATCATGAGTCGTGTGATCTGAGCGAACGGGATCGAGCCCCACTTCATTGTCTCCTTTCATTTTCCTTTTTATTGTCGCCTTCCACCCGGCTGTTTCTTCGGTTTATCGAGGTATCCCCTTGCCCTCTCACATATGTTTACGGAGATCAAATAATAATAATAATAATAAGAAAGAACGGTAGGATAAATTCTAGAAAAACATGAGTATCTAAATTCCAAAATTCAATTGATTGTGCAATCATAAAAAATCATCAAATGTTTCTGATGATGCTCCAGATGTCACTCTCTCCTTCCAAATGTCACCATCTCTTCACAAAACCAACAAACAAACCCAACCAAGAAAGCGACAAGATCGCTCCACCATCTATAAATACCACCACCTCTCACCGTCTTCCTCATCGCCTTCGTCTCCGCCACTCCAATCAACTGCCACTCTTTTCTACGAGGACGGAAATGGCCGTGACGGAGCTCCCGGAGACGGAGTCCCCGCCGGCTCCGGCGAGCCGCGGCCTGCGGTACAACTCGCCTCTGGTCCAGGTGTCCCTGATCGGCCTCGTGTGCTTCTGCTGCCCTGGCATGTTCAACGCGCTCTCCGGCCTCGGCGGCGGCGGGCAGCTCGACCACACCACCGCCGACAACGCCAACACGGCGCTCTACGCCTGCTTCGCCGTCTTCGGCATCCTCGGCGGCGCCGTCCACAACCTCCTCGGCCCTCGCCAAACCCTCCTCCTCGGCTCCCTCACTTACCCTCTCTACGCCGCCTCCTTCCTCTACTACAACCACCGCAAATCCCAGGCCTTTCCCATTTCCGCCGGCGCCCTCCTCGGCGCCGGCGCCGGCCTCCTCTGGGCCGCCCAGGGCGCCATCATGACCTCCTACCCTCCCCCCAACCGCCGCGGCACCTACATCTCCCTCTTCTGGTGCCTCTTCAACCTCGGCGGCGTCCTCGGCGGCCTCCTCCCCTTCTCCTTCAACTACAACAGCGGCGCTGACGCCGCCAACGTCAACGACCAAACCTACATCGCCTTCATGGCCTTCATGCTCCTCGGCACCGCCCTCACCTTCCTCATCCTCCCCCCTTCCAAGATCATCCGCGACGACGGCACCCGCGCCACCGTCGTCACCTACTCCTCCGTCTCCACCGAGGGGTGGGAGATCCTCAAGCTCTTCACCAATTGGAAGATGCTGCTCGTCCTCCCCGCCGCCTGGGCCAGCAACTTCTTCTACACCTACCAGTTCAACAACGTCAATGGCCTCCTCTTCAGCCTAAGGACCAAGGGGCTCAACAACGTCTTCTACTGGGGCGCGCAGATGGTCGGCTCTGCCGGAATCGGCTACTTCCTCGACTTCGGCTTCGCCAGTCGGAGGAAGAGGGGGCTCGCCGGGATCGCCGTCGTCGCCGTGCTGGGCACCGCTATATGGGCCGGCGGTCTGGCCAACCAGCTGAGGTACCTCGACGGCGAGTTTGAGGATAAAATCGATTTCAAGGACGGCCGGCGATACGCCGGCCCGTTCCTGCTCTACTTCAGCTATGGCTTGCTGGACGCCATGTTCCAGAGCCTCATCTATTGGATCATCGGCGCCCTCGCCAACGACTCGCAGATCCTCAGCAGGTACTCCAATATATGCGCCCAATTACTTATTCCCAGATTGCTGGCTGCTAATTTATCATGATCCACTCACTATAGGCGTACTTCACCAATCACCTAGCTTGTTTATGATGCTAGAACTGGTTAAACTTCTTCTGGTATGGTGTTAGTGAGTTACTAATTTAGGATGCTCAATTAACAATGTGATCTTAGAAGAACGAACTGGGTTCGTTCGTATTATAACATAGAGTGCTGAAGTTAACTAGCAAACAGATAAGTCACTGTTTGACAGAAGAACATATGTGTTGTTCTGATGGTTTTCGCTCTGTCTGAATTCCATGACCTGTGGCAGCAGACTGTGCCCAGGAAAGTTTCACAATGTCACAATGGATAAAATACTCCATGAATTTTGGAGAGTCCACTGACTTTACACAGTTAGATTTAATTTTAAGAACGCATGTAACATGCAATCTGAATCATCAATATAGAAAGGGTGCGCCTTTTCATGTAAAGTACGTAACTGAAGAGTGATGACCTGGGGAGTTGAAGTCCTGGGCTCATGGCCAACACGGAAGATAATAGTTAAGAAAAAGGATGACTGTGACATGTTCCCTTGCAAGTACTAATTACTCCATAAGCCCAGAGTTTTGGAAGCTGTCCCCTTGCACGATCTAATTACAAAGAGAACATTATTTCAGTCTGACTCTTTTTCCCCTATTGGAATTTAGGTGTTGCAGTCTTGCGCGCTGTCTGAAACCTGCCGTTAGTGTAGATTTAGCTTCAGAATTCTGGTCCAAGTTCATGCATAAGAAAAGCTGCCGCCGTTCCAAGAACAAACTTGATATTGGATAGGTTGTGAGGATAAATTTTCTTATCCAGCTAGCTTTTCCTTTAAAGTAAGTATTCAATATTGCTCTCCGGAGGCTGGTCTTCAAAAAAAAACTTCGAATGGTACCTTAGTGCGTGTTGTTTCTAGAAGAAGCCTTAGCGTGTCATATTATTTTGAACAAACCCAGCCAACATTCTCTTTTTTCCCGGAAAACGAGATCTTTATTACTCAGGTGTAGGGTTACAATCCGCAGAGATTAGAGGCAGAACACAAAGGGGGGCTTCGTGAAGCTCCCAGTTAGTACAACACTCCATCCTAGCAAACTTTGCTAGTTCATGGGCAGCCCTATTATGGTGTCGGCTAAATTTCTTGAGTAAGGTCTCCCGATTCCCTGAGGTCAGCAGATGAATCTCCTTGATGGTGAACACATGCCTCGAGCTGCCACAATTCTTGCTCTTGACAGCTTGCAGCAGTGTCTCAGAGTCCGTCTAGAAGGTGATAGGTAGATTTGTCCATTGCAGCACCAAGGACAATCCTTCCATAGCCGCACTTAGCTCGGCTTCCGGCGCATCGGAGCAATTCTCCACGTTCCTCCACGCCGTGAATAAAACAGCACCCAGGATCCATCCGTAACACCATTCAAGTGCTGGCAGAGCCATCCTCTGACACGAAGGATCCATCCGTGTTCAAGGCAGTCCACCCAGGATCGGGTGGTCTCCAGAGCTGCTGCACCGAGGGAGTGACAGACTTCTTCATTTTAATCGCAGGGGCCGGTAACACGGCGATCGTCTGCTTCCCTTTCAGTGGGTCGAGGTCATCATTTTGGGATCATGAATAGTGATGACTGATGAGATATAACTGACCAGATATTTCTGTGTTGCATCAATGGGTGGAAGGGGTTTGTCATGTGTCACCTCATTTTGTAAATGCCAAATTCGCCAGATTAGCACCATAATCATCATTTTTTCTTCCAAAGTACACCGCCACCAGATGTCAAAGAGCCATTCCGGGCCTGTGTTCCTCACCTCTTCTCGCTTGGGCAATTGCCATACCTCCCTCATTGCTTCCCATATTGTGTTAGCATTACCACACATTACCAGTGTGTGAAAAGAGTCCTCTTCATCAATTCCACACAGTGGGCAGGTGCCTAAGACTTCCATATGATGTCTCTTTTTATTTGCCATGGTAGGCGGACCATCCACTACAACTTCCCATGCTGTGATCTTCATCTTCTGTGGTATAGGAAACTTCCATACATAGTTCCAAAGAGACCGTGCACCATCCGGTCTAGAACTCGATGAACCCCCAGCATCAGCTTGTACGTGATCTGAAACTGCTAGGTGATATGCACTGCGAACAGTAAACACACCAGACTTCTCGTAGTGCCAAGCAAGAAAATCATCCTCAAGCCTAGGTGATATTCTGATCTTCAGCACATATTCGATGTCAGCCGGTAGAAAGTAATCATTCAGGAGTGGAAATGGGAGACCCATTTAAATCGACAGCGTCGTCGTTTAGAGATCGGTTGTAAGGAACTTTCTCTCAGTATCCATGGGTCACGCCAACATTGAACTTGATGACCATTTCCAATTCTCCATATCATCGCCTTCTTCAAAAGCTCAAGGCCATGTTCAACACCCTTCCAAACTGAAGACACGCCTGTGAACACTATCAATAATGCTTCCATGAGGGCAATATTTCGCACGTAGGAGCCATGCACATAAGCTCTCAGGGTACAGTATAAGACACCAAGCCTGCGTGGCCAGTAGTGCTTGGTTAAATAACCTCGTATCCCGAAAACTCATCCCTCCATGGCTCTTTGGCATAATCAATTTGTCCCATGAAGTCTAGTGTGTTCTTCTCTTTCCATTCTCCGCTCCCCAGCAATAACTTCTAATAAGACGTGTGAGACTATCACAGAATGACATATAGGCAATTTAAACACCCTCATAACATAAGTTGGTATTGCTTAGGCCACTGATTTGATTAAAATCTCCTTTCCTCCAGAAGATAATTGCTTTTCTCGCCAGTCAACCAATCTCTTACTTAGCTTTACCTAGAGAGTTTGAAATTTGCCCTTATTCATTCTTCCTTCGGTAACTGGGAATCCCAAGTACTTTGCTTCAAAATCAGTCTGCACAACTTGCAGAAGGCCTTGATCCCCTCCTGGGACTCAACCGTGCACCTCTCGCCAAACATTGTGGAGCATTTGGCCGGATTGATAAGCTGCCCAGTGCCACTTGCATACACATTTAGAACATCCTTGACAAGAGCAGCTTGCGGTAGGTAGCTTGGAGCATACACGTTTAGAACATCCTTGACAATAGCAGCTTGCGGTATGTAGCTTGGAGAATAACAAGCTATCGTCAACAAATAGAAGATGTGAAATTCCCGGAGCGCGACAACAAATTTTAACAGCCACTAGGCCCTGTTCCTGGACCACATTCTTCAATAAAGTAGAGAGAGCATCAACAACAAAGAGAAATAAGAATGGCGACAAAGGGTCACCTTGGTGCAGACCACATGATGGACTAAAATGTTGCTGAAGACTTCCATTAAACTTGACGGAGTAGCGAACAGATTGATACAAGACATAATCCAGTGGATCCATTTGACAGAGAAACCCAGTTTAGCCATTGTTTTTTCCAAGAACACCCAATCAACGCGATCATATGCCTTCGCTAGGTCCAATTTATAAGAACAGGAACCTGATCATGATACTTGCCATGTTGTATATGATGCAAGCACTCAAAGGCTATTATTGCATTATCTGAAATCATTCTTTCCTGGATAAAGGCGCTTTGATTTTCTGATATAATCTCGGCTAGGAGAGACCACAACCGATTTACGAGACATTTAGTCACCACCTTATACAAGACAATACAAAGGCTGATGGGTCGAAAATCTTTGAGTTCCACCGGCTTTAACAGCAGCTATTACCTCAACTTTGAGCATCGCCCAGTTTCGCGGGTAGAAACGGGCCGGGAAGCCATCGACCCAGGCCCTTTTAGTGGCCCAATTTGAAACAATGCATCCGCAATTTCATCATCACTAAAATCTCTGCACAGTACTTCATTCATATCATCAGTCACTCTATTCTCAAGGAATCCCAGTACCGGATCCGGTATCAAAGTGGGGTTCTGCATATACACCTCTTTAAAATAAGACGTCGCAATACGTTCCATATCCATAGGTACAGTACACCAAGGGCCATCTGCTACTTTCAGTTTTTTAATATGATTCTTCTTCGCCTGCCAAACAGCATTCTTAGTATGTTGTTTCCTGCATTTGTTAATTATTCGGAGTACAAGGCCTATCGCCTGTTTAGCATGTGCACATGGAGAAAAGGAAACAAAAAACACACTGTTTCCTGCAGATTAGAAGTGGAGATCCATCTCTTAGGCATGCATTTTTTGTGTATCAAAACGCTTCTCTGAAGTCCTTCGTATACACCTCCTTGAAATAAGACGTTGCCATACGTTCCATATCCGTAGTTACAGTACACCAAGAGCCACCTGCTAAGTTCAGTTTTTTAATATGATTCTTCTTCGCCCGCCAAACAGCATTCTTAGTATGTTGTTTCCTGCATTTGTTAATTATTTGGAGTACAAGGCCTATTGCCTGTTTAGCATGTGCACATGGAGAAAAGGAAACAAAACACACACTGTTTCCTGCAGAAAAAGTTGAGATCCATCTCTTAGGCATGCATTTGGTGTGGATCAAAATGCTTCTCTGAATCATTTGTCAACTTTGTTGCAGATATGTTGGATTCTACAAGGGAGTGCAAAGCGCAGGAGCAGCTGTGGCATGGCAAATTGATACCCACAAGACATCCCCACTGTCGCAGCTGATCGTGAACTGGGCGCTGACCACTGTCAGCTACCCCTTGCTTGCGATCTTGGTGTTCTTAGCTGTGAAGGACGAGGACAATTCGGTTGCTTCCGTCGAGGATGGCAAAGAGAGAGACAGCAAAATGGCCGCACCAACAAGCTTCCACTGAGGAGAAGATCTGGAGGAGATGTTACAATTTTCTCAGTGCGTCTGTCTGCCGCGCGACATCTTAGAAACAATTGGAAAGGTACAGTGGTTTAGGCTGTTGTGTAGGAGTAAGTACTCATCGTGCAATCTTGCGTTGTGTTTAATTACCGACATGTAGCTCATGGGGTGGTAGTGTTCATTAGCAATATGATGTATTTTCCCTCTGCTTTATGTCTTCAGCTCAGTTAAAACGGTTGCAGTATAGTTTCATTTGTTGTTTTAACCGTTATGAAAGGTAATCAAGATCTCAGCTGCAATTTTAAAGAAGTGGAATTCATTTAGGTGCTGCATCGCGGATTTTGGCTATTACCCTTTGTGATTCTTCTTCTCCTGATTTCTGTCATGAAAGTTTTGTCCGGTGACGTTCACTTGTTTATTCTTTTTATGATTATTACCAGCTTGTCAGATTGGTTAGATCAAAGGTTGAAGGTCAATGGTTTAACCCCATACCTTTTATCCAAAATCAGTTTGTTTTCAGCAAATGGTATTCACTGCCTGAACTGGTGAAACAGCAGAATTCTGAATGTGCCAAAGATATCGGGTAGTGTAACACTGAAACTTGTAAGCATAGGCCTAGTAAAAGTTGGGCTAGCAAATATCAGGCAGTTTGGGCTCACTTATATTCTTCAATACCGGCCCATCCCCACATGGGCCTCGAGTACGACTTCCTCGATATCCATTAAGAATTACTCCAGCTTCTCTTATAAAAAAATACTCCAGCTTGTGTGATTTTTCACGCAGAGTTGGTCGTACAAGAGCATATATTATCTGCTTAATGAGTTGGGAGATGAACTAACAATCTGCGATCATTGATTGGACATCCAATCAAGATGCGAGGCTCACGAGGTGTCACGGAAAAACCCTAGCCGCTATAGGAGGCAAGTTCCCCTCGTCTCTAGTGGCCGATCTGACGCTAGGAGATGGAGGAACCTTAAATCAATCCTTAACGTGTAGATTAATTTTGTTCTATATTAAATTTATGTGTCTTTGACAATGTGCTCCAGCGATGGAAGCAGAGAAGATCTGGAGGAAATGTTACAATTTTCTCGGTTCGTCTGTCTACCTCGCGACAGCTTAGAGCATCTCTAGCCCTTCCCCCAAAACTTAATTCCCCAAACTTCCCCCCAAACCTTAACTCCTCAAATTTGAGGAATTAAAAAGTGGGCGCACCTAGCCCTTCCCCTAAAACTTAATTCCCTAAAAATTTTCTTTTGCTATTTCTTCTATCCTTTTGCATACAAACTCCATTTCAACTTATATTTGCACAACATATTAATTCGAAACTTGCGATTTCCAATGCAACATTTCAACAACATTTCAAATTCAATGTTTTCAAATTTAAATATTCAAATTCAAACACACCATACGGTCCAAATGAAGTAATAATCCAAATAAAACATGATAAAAGCACTAGAATCAAGTGCTATGAAGTGCCCACAAGTGCTGAACAAGATCATCTTGGAGTTGGTGATGAGCTTTTGGGTTCTCGATCCTGCGATGTGCTGCGAGGAATCTCTGAATCCTGTTTGCATTATGTTCCGGCTCCACAGGAACACCATTGTAGATGTACTGATAGTTCTCTGGCTCTCCTCTCTCATCCTCGATGATCATGTTGTGCAAGATAATACATGTTGTTATGATCTGCCATAGTATCTGAGGGTCCCAATACTCAACAGGGCCACGGACAATCGCAAAGCGTTTTTGAAGCACACCAAAAGCTCTCTCAACATCCTTTCTCACAGATTCTTGGCACTGTGCAAAGTGAGATCTCTTGTTGCCTTCAGGACATTGAATTGTCTTTACAAATGTGGCCCATAAAGGATAGATACCATCGGCAAGGTAGTAGCCCATGTTGTACTCGTGGCCATTGACAACGTAGTTGCAAGGTGGAGCTTGGCCGGCAGCAAGCCTTCCAAATAGAGGAGATCTTTGGAGGACATTGAGGTCATTGTGTGAGCCAGGCAATCCGAAGTATGAATGCCAAATCCATAGATCCTGTGATGCAATTGCCTCGAGAATGATGGTTGGATCATGGCAATGCCCTCTGAACTGACCTTGCCATGCCTTAGGACAATTCTTCCATGTCCAATGCATACAATCAATGGATCCAAGCATCCCCGGCCAGCCTCTCTCTTCACTTTCTACCATGAGCCTCGTGGTGTCTTCATCAGTGGGTGCCCTCAAGTACTCCGGTCCGAAGATCTCGATCACGGCTTGTGTGAATCTATCCACACACTCGAGTATTGTATCTTTCCCTATGTGGATGTACTCATCGATGTAGTCGGCCGCAACTCCATATGCAAGCACTCGAATGGCCGCAGTACACTTCATCAACGGACTTGCACTGATTTCTCCCACTGCATTCCTTCTCAGTGTGAACCAAGGATCATGCTTCTCAACAGCTCTTGCAATGGTGTTGAAGAGATCTCTATGCATCCAGAATCGCTGCCTAAAAATCTTCTCTGGATACACCAGATTTGGCGCAAAGTAATCCTTGAAAAGATTAGCATGCCCCTCTACCCTATCTCAATGAATGCGAATGGGGCCCAACTGAGAACCAAGTCTCGGTCTCCTCCCATCTTCCTCTCGAATGATCGCGGCCACCGCCATCTCAAAATCATCATCATCATCTTCTTCCTCCTCCGACGAAGAATCGTCCAAGTACATTTCCCACAACCTCTTCATCTAGACATTGTAGAGTTCAATGATCAATATGAGTGCATAAATGTAATAAAACAGAGAAAAGGGAAAAAAAATTACCTTTGGGGCAATTTGACGAACACCTTGCGGGCGGAGAGAGGTGAGAGCCGCGGCGGCCGGCGATGGTGGTCCGTCGACGATGCCGAAGACGAAGAGGACAAGGAGGGATGCCTACACGTCCGGAGCAACCGATTTCCAGCCTCGCCGTCGACGTACGCGCCGCGGAGGGAAGCCGCGGCGGCTCGGCTCCGACGTCCGGCCAATGGCCACCGTGGGGGCGAGATGGACCGCGTGGGCGTGCACGCGGGTCGACTTCGGCCTCCTGGTCCTCCGGCGGTCCCGTTCCCGGCAAAATCGAGGCGTCGCGGGGCCGAAATCGGGGTGGAGGTGCTCGGCGGCGGCAGCGGAGAGATGTGGCGATTTCGGCCGGCGGGCAAGGAGACAGTGGGGGGGAGGGAGGCGGGGCTGCCGGGGGGGCGCCACGGACGGCAGGGCGGGCCGGGGGGTCGCCGGCGGTGAGGTGGGCGGCGGCGACGCGCGTCGAGGGTGACGACCCGAGCGAGAGAGAGTGTGTCGCAGGAGGAGAGATAATTTGCTGAGAGTCAGGAAAGGTGGGTTTTAGGAGGTTCTCCTCAAATATTCGAGGGATTATAGGTTTTGGGGGAAAGGCTTAATTCCTCAGACAGAAATTTTTTAGGGAATTAAATCTTTTTAGGGATAGAGATGCTCTTAGAAGCAATCAAACAAGTACAGTGGTTTAGGCCGTGGTGTAGCAGTAAGTACTCATGGTGCAAGCTCGTGCTGTGTTTAATTACCGATATGTAGCTGATGGGATGGTAGTGTTCATTAGCAATCTGATGTGATTGTTTCCTCTGTTTTTTGTCTTCAGTTCAGTTCAGTTGCAGTATGGTTTCATCTATTTTTCGAATCATTATGTAAGGTAGCCTCTGCAATCTAGAAATGGTAAACATCTAGAGCATCTCCAGCAGACTCTATATTTCACTCTCTATATCTCTATATTGAGAGCTCTCTAAAAGGTTCCCTCTCTATATCTCTTCACTCTCGAGCAGACTCCCTAAATTCCACTTTCCATATTCCACCATCCTATTTATTGATATCTAAATAACAAATTATTTGACATATTTGTACATATTTCTTCAAGAACATGAACAGCAAGAATTTCTGATCACCATTCAGATCAAGAAAAAGTTCAATATACAAAAATATACAGAGCAACCAAATTTAATTCCAAGCAGTGTTGAAGGACAAATAGGGTCAGCTTGAATTCAAGAGTCAAGACAACTGCTGGGCATATCTCAGGGCAAGAATGCCAGGGTAACAACAAGCATACCACTTAGAATTTCAAATGTCTGGAGTCCCGCATGTAGAATTACTTAGAAAAGGCATTATGCATTAATTATGAACGATGTAACCTATAACATGGGCATGACCGTTGAGTCAAATTGTCGAGCTGATTCCACATCAAGACCTACTCAGATTGATATCCACTAACCGAAGGGGAATATTCTTCCACGTAGCTTGCAGAGAAAGCAGGTTACATTGTAGCAAACTTGCAGTCCAGGAGCTTCCATAGCAGGGAATAATAGAGCTCAGCGCCCCTGGCCTCGACCACGCCCACGTCCGCGTCCACGCCCACGACCCATAGGCTTCCCTGATTTCAAACAAAGATTGGTCGGTCAGTTGACAGTTCTTGTGGAAACTAAACTCAAATATGGCTGGGGTAAAATCATACCGGTAGTTGGCTTTTTAGCTTGACCCTGAGGGTGTCTTCAACCAGCAAAGTTTCCATGTTTAAGTTATCAGGGAGGATGTAGTATCGAATATTGTTTCAACTCACACTGAGATGATCAAGCGTTATATTGTTTCCTCTCACACTGAGATGATCAAGCGTTACAGGATTCTTCCCTTTCAATGTAATCTTCACGGTCTTGAGATGAGTATTCATGCTTATGTCGACACCTACAAAATGTGCATGAATCAGAGGATCCGCAGTACAGTAATCATAATCCCAGTCCCACAATTGCTCAAAATAACTAAATAAGTTGTGACAATCAATATTGTGATAGTACATGATTGTAAGAGCCACTGTGTTCAAACAATGATTCTCCGTATTACAATGAGAAGTTGCACAAAATATGCCCTCCTGATGCATTTTTTTCTGTTAATGAGCAATCCAATCTGATGCCTTCGACCAGCATAATGTAATTTGACAAGCATTTTACAACCAAAACACCTTAAGAAAGCTGGAAAGTTGAGAACTATCGTTGCAATCTTAATTTCCTATTGTCTATGACATCCTTCTTAAGACAACAAATATTCCCCACTTGCAACTAAATCATCAAATGTTCTTAAATTATTTGTATCTTTCAGTATACGAAGCACTATGTGATATCTTCTATGTTTCACAAGTACGAAATTCAACGAGGAGCAGACAGAAGTTTAGGAGGGATTAGGAACATTGCGTAACATGGTTGCTGTATGAGTTCTGATAGTATTTTATCTACATCTCAAAAAGAAAAGCATTTCAACAGCCAAGCGTTCATAGCTCACTGTGATGCGGATTGCCAAAATAACTCTGGAACCTTGGGCGTGTCGTTTGATGGCTCTGGAGGGATGCCGAGCTCGGTGGCGATGCCGGAGATGGGGAGCGGCTCGACAGCGTCGGCCACCGGCAGGCCCTGCTGTGTAGTCCAGCTCGTAGGCCACCTCCATCAAGGCCACGACGAGCTCCCCGAGCGGCGGGCGACGAACCCCGGAAGCGGGGGAAGACACCCAGATTTCGTGCGGCGGGCGATAAAAATATCCGACGGAAGTCGGGCTCTCATTCGCGCGGCCTCGATACCATTCGCAGCAGCGACCGGAGCACGGAGAAGCGGGTGGCGGCGGCGCAGAGCAAGAGCAACGCCGCCCCTGGCCGCCTCGTCGCCGCCGCGTCGCTCCTCGTGCTGCTCCTCCTCTACCTCTACGTCGCCGTCGCCACCTAGAAGGTCCGCAGCGGCGGCGGGAGAGCGAAGAAGAGGCCGGCGGTCCGGTAGCGGCGCCAGCAGCGACGAGAGGAGTCCTAGTGCAGCCTGACGGCGACCAAGGCCGAGCTCCGACGCAACTCAACACCGACGGCTTCCACAGCGCCACCGCCATCCGCCAGCTGCTGCGAGATCCACAGGTACGCGTCCTTATCCTCTCGGTTACTCTCCAGCTAGACCTCTTCTGTCCTTCTACCTCCTTCATCGACTGGATCGGCGTGGAGTGATCCAACCTGGATTTGTTTGCTGTTGTTAGCCAGCGTAACATAATGCATCCATCCACTGATATGGCTCGGTTCTTGTTCTTTAGCGTGTGCAAGATCGATCTCCTGTAGGACAAGGACCCAATGTGCATACGCCCCTGGTAGAGGATTGAACAATACCGATTTGGGTCTTGATTTGTTCCCTTCTGCACTGCATTTTATCTTTCATCTCAACCTCGTTAGCTTTTAGCACTCAATTGCTGCATACATCATCATGGTCATAGCATAATTTCACTCCATTTTGCTATTCGGTCTGAAGAGTATATCACCATTAGGGACAATATAATCCTTCAGTTTGATCTACATCTTCCAATGTGTAATGTCTATATATATCATATACATGATTTTCCATGAATGAGTTACTATTATGTATAAATTAAGTAAATAGACGAAACATTGGTTAACACCCACTGATTCAGTTCACTTGGTTTGTTTTGTAATTCATCAACTTAATTGCTGGTTGGTGAATGGTGATATCAGTGCTTTTTGTTTGCAGATCCCGCGCCAGCAACCGCCTTCCCCTCGCGTCCTCTGATTTCTTCCTCGGGCAGATCCTGCTCCTAGCTACAGCGGCAGGTAGCCGTCTTGCTTGTGAGTAGAATGCCTGCTTTATTATTGGATGGATCGATGGCGATATGGTTGTGTCCTAGGTACAATGTGTTAATGATCATAAGCATCTTTGCCTTTACTTACTGCAGACTTCATTTTTTGCGAAGCTATTTGCTCCTGAGTCCGTACAGCTTGGTTATAGCAACTTATGCCAACTCTAGTGAATTTTACATAGTTTTCAGTGTGCTACTCACTCCCTCTCTGTTGAGTAACTGCAACTTTTAGTTGAAGGTTTCCACTAACATGATTCACTTCAGATCCATAACTAAACAGAAAATCGAGAAGAGAAAAGGCAAAAGAACAACTACAAAGATTATGGGCAGTGAAGGTTGTGTTTGGTTTGGGTGATTAGTCAAATAGTCATATAGGTTTGCAATTAAGCAATGCAAATCTGGTCCAATGTGCAACCAGGATAGATGACATTGGGTGTAAAGCCATATGTTTGGCAGAACAGGGAAATGACTATGCTTTTCCCTAAAATCTTCCCAATCTATTTACTTAGGGAACTGCTGAATGGATTAAGAGAGGTAGGATTCATTCAGTTCCATATTAAACAAAGAAATTTAAATGACTCAATTCAAAATTTCAGTTACAGTTACTGATGCAGCACAAACAGGTAAGCATCTTGTAGACGTTTCTGTGGTAATGGATGTGATTCAGCTTAGTTTTGCTGAAAACACAAGCTACTAGCATAATACGTTCGATCAGATGAGGAACGAAGTCAGATTTTACAAACCGCCGTAGTTTGAGACTCCAAGAGATTTTACAAGACCTTGCTCGTAAGCATCAGCAAGGCCAACAGTAAATGATAGTAGATCACCTACCATTTGTTAAGAAATTTAAAAGCTACAAAAAAAGGTAATTGTACCATTGGTGAGTGTCCTGCTCCCTTCTTGCATGCAAAGATATGTGTTTTTGATGGTGCGGTTGAGCTGTTGGTTTAGCTGTTTCTTGGCCGTAAAGGGTGAGCTTTATCGGTATGCTCTTTGGTGATCAAAGTGTTGGCCTTTTCTATAGGGAAGACTTGAGCTTGGTGAATCATGATTGATGAATATGACCTGAACAACACCTTCTTGATTGTGAAAATTTTGCTTCTCTTTTCAGGATTCATGCACTGAGTCTTTCAATTCTGTGTAGCTGAAAATTCTTATGTTGTTTCTATGTCAAATATATTAAATATAGTGTCTGCTCTGTTGCTTCTGCTGTTTTGAATCATCTTCTGATATCAAAATCTACAAATACGTGATTGCTTGGCTGATGTAGTTTTTTCTTCTTGTCGTGTTGGTTGCAGACAAGAAGACCGATACACCTAGGCAAGAGAGCTCAGAGTTAATTTCTTTGTCGAACTTGGTTTGTTGGTACAGATAGATGTTAGTGTTCGTTGTCCTGGTTCCTGGGTCAGTACTGAGGTATCGTTGTCCTAGTTTTGTTGCAGGAGGCTTATTCCTTGATTCACAGTTGAAGAATCTCATATTATGCACTTCCCGTGTGTTCCTCATCAACGATGTTTTATTATAAGAGGATTTTGTCGCTGTGAGAGCTATCTGTTATAATAAGTCCTTACGTTTCATTTCCCTGTATGTTTAGAGCAAGCGCAGCGTGTATTCATGTTTTGGGGTGGCTATCCTCACATATGAGTCCCATCTTGGCTTAGCAAAAAACCTGCAGCGTGTACCGTCTCCTCGCACCGGACCTAAGCCCAAAATAATCGTATTCCTCTCTCTTCCTCAACCTCTCCCGATGCACTCGCGCCAGAAAATCCCCTTCCCCATTTCCCCCTCTCAATGTCACACAAAAAATGCCAAATCGATCCAGGAACCGGCGAATCGAGGAGTCGACGGCCGGCGGCTGAGGCCCCGAGCACCGGATCTGAAGGTGCATGGGTGGATGGCGGCGGGGATGCAGAGATGGAAGGCGCCGGTGGGTCGTGCGACACGTCGAGGATCCGGACGACTGACGGACCCAGACGACTGGCGGACGGGGCGGCTGCTCCGACGGGCGGCCTCGAGCTCGGGCGCGGCTCCAACGCGCAGCTCTTGGGGAATTACGTCGGCGAGATGCCCCACCGTGCACGGCGTCGTGCGCCAGGCATCGGTGTGTTTTTTGGCTGTGGCACATTTAGGTGAGCAACATGGTGCTCGCTGCATGTATTTGTTGATTATTGCTAATTCTTGCAAAGTTCAGTACGGTTCTTGTGGCTGCTTATTGCTTGTGCTAGTAAAAGTGCTTTGCTTTGACTGATTTCTTTGAGAAACATGCTAACGATTAGGCAATTTTCACCAAAGTATATCAAAGGAAATAATGATAATTAGATGTGGATGTGTCACACATTACAGATTTGGGGAATAAACAAAGGAACTGAATACATAAGTAGTAAGCTTTTGATGTTGAACGAACTACAGAGCAGTGAATATTGGACAAGCAAATTTAAAGAAGAAATAATCTACTCTAAGCTTGATCAGACCCAAATCTTTGCCATATGTGCTCTACCTGTTGGAGGAGTCCAGCCGAACCGTCCGGACGAGGTACCCCCTAACCTTTTCGTCCTTACATATGCTGACCAGGTCAGACCCTTGAAGTTGTGTAGGAGGCCGGGGCGAGTCGGCCGTGCTAGGCGAGGCGAGTCGGCCAGGCGAAGCCAGTGCAAGCCCCCAGGCGAGGCCAGGACAAGTCGCCCCCCGGCGAGGCCGAGGCAAGTTGACCCCCAGGATGAGGCCGAGGTGAGCAGGGCCCCCGGCCGAGGCGGAAGGCGGTGTTCAACCAGGTCTCCAAAACACGAAGGAACTCATCCCAAACAAGGATCAAGGGAAAAGAATCGAGCAGGGCGGCGATCCGTACCGGCCAGGCGAATCAAGGATATGCTGGCGCATATAGTAGATAGCGGCGAGGAGGAGAATACAGATCAGCCCAAAGTACGGTACTGTAGGTCGGGATAGAACCGTAAACTGCTTAGGGGCAACGATATACATTCACTTGTAAGTCGCCTCTGCCTATATAAGGGCGAGACGGCACCCTCGATGGGGCAGTTCAATCTGAGTTTACTCCGGTGAGCTCTTTGCATTTTCCCATTCGCTTTTCCACATTAATCTTCGATGGTAATTCGGAGTAGCACGAGTGGTCGTTAGGCGTCGTTCCCCAAGTCGTCCTCTTAGCACCTCGGTCTCGTGACCCGGGGTGCCAAAGTATACTGTCCGAGGGAGACTTCGTCGACACTACCAAATCTGCTTTGAGGCGACGATGTGTTGGTCGGTCACGAATAGCTCTTTCTTGTTGCAGCACCTGATAAAATTCATGGATTGGTCCATGTTGAAGTCCTTGCAGCGGTGCCAAAGGTCCTGGCTCATAGTCCATGTCATGCCGCACCTCATAGTCATCTCTCTCATCCTCTACTATCATGTTGTGCAATATAATACACGCATACATGATGTTCGCTAATGTTTCTGTTTTCTAGTAATGGGCTGGGCCATGCACAATGGCAAAGCAAAGTTGTAGAACTCCAAAAACTCTCTCAACATCCTTTCTTGCTCCTTCTTGCTTTTCTGCAAATAATTTGGCTTTGTTCCCTTGAGGTAAGGATTGTTTTAACAAATGTTGCCCACTCAGAATAGATGCCATCTACTAGATAGTACCTATTGCCATTCACCATAAACTGAACTATTGGAGCCACTCCTTGCAACGCATTTACAAACAAGGGTGATTGGTTCAAGATATTGATATCATTATTTGAACCAGCTGCACCAAAATATGCATGCCATATCCAAAGATCATGTGAGGCTACAGCATCAAATCATATCATGAATAAGCTGAGTTTGTGTACAATTATTTTTGCAAGGTCAATAAACAAGCCAACTCTATAATAAACATTTGACTTAATAGTTTAGCAATACATTGCAAATCATTACATAGATAAATGACAACTGAGCTCAGGATTACATGAACATGATGCCTCACTAACTACATAATGACAACTAAGAATCTGATTACATAGTAGCTCCCTACATAGATAAATGACTTAGGTTTGCACATGAATAGTGCTGCAACTACTTCTTTTCAGGGAACAACTCCCTCTTTAGATAATCCATCACCATATTATGCTTCTCTTTTTCTTCTTCATCATAGTTTGAAGTATCTTTGTCCATCCTCCCTACATATTGCTGAAACATATCTGCCCTTGTCTTATCTTTTGTAGCTTGTGCAATTTTTTCCATTGTTTCTGCTCTTTTGTTTGTTGCTTCATGGTACAAATTCATTCTCTCAAATCTCATTGCTTCTTTATCAGATTGGGTACTGCATTTTTTCCTTCCCCCTCCTTCGAGCCTTCGCCGCCTTCTGTCCTTCGCCGCCTTCTGTCCTTCTGGACGACGAAGTTGAACTGAACATTCTTCCTCGGTATCTTGGTTGGAAGATGAGGTGTAGGTGCCTGCTGCATTGTGCTTCAATCTCTTGGACATTTTCATTTCATCCTCATCCTAACTTCTTCTCCATTTTGGATAGACTTTCACTATATCCCACCAATACTCAAGCAGGAATGGTTGTCCTTCTCATCCATCTTCCCGTCTTGTAACTTCTTTGTAATCAGCATGAGCTTTATCCAGGAGCTGCTTATCACACTGACCACTAGCATATGTGTTTTCATTCTAGTGAAACATCCATGGAACAATGCAACCTTGGTGTTTGACTTGCTCCAATGACTCTTCAATTGTGCAGCTGTCCTTGGTCCATCGGTTGGATCGTTTCTATTGAATTGCTCTTCAATTTTCTTCCAATACTTCTCACTCTTCTGTGAATTTCCATCAATAGCATCATTGGACTGCTCTAACCAAGCACCCACGAGAGATTTGTTGTCTTGTTCACTCCAATTTCTACGACCTCTTGGTTGTGCTTCAGCTTGATTGTCGCTCCAATTTGGACTGCTCACATGTCCAGCATTTTTGTGAGGTGCAGTGGACAACGGAGCACCTGAGAAAGAACCAACCAACTCCACCAAAGGTTGCGGCTGCAACCGGTGAGTACGACCGGCCATCTTGACCTCCTCCAAAGCTTGCTGTTGGAGTGTGGCTGAAATTGGCTTCATATGGAAAGCCATGATGCTGCTAGTGATGTTGTTGCTGTGGTTGATGTGGTTGATGATGCTGCTGCTGTGGTTGATGGTGTTGTTGCTACTGCAACAAAGCTCCATATTGCATGAAGTTTTGAAGTGTTGTGGCTCCATACTGCATGAAGTTTTGAAGTGTTGTGGCTTGGGGAAGATTATAACCAGGGAAATGTTGAGGAAAGGGAGACTGAAGCTGCTGCATATACTTAGATGGTGGTAAATTCATATGAATCTGTGGTGGTGGAGGGCTTGGAGGCTGCTGGACATACTGGTTTGAAGGTGGTGAAATGGTTGAAGAGTTGAAGGGAGAAGAAGATGAGTAATCCATGTAGAATTTTTTTTGTAATAGATTGCTATGTTCTGTAGTGTGTGCTGATGTATATATGTGTGAACTGGGCAACGGCTATTTGGATGGAACTGAGCAACGGCCATTTCGGCTGGAAGCGAGACCAAACCTGGCCAACGGCCATTTCCTATCAAATAGTATTTTAAGTGAGGAGCCAGTATCTAGTAGAGAAACCAGTTTCATGCCTTTTTCCATAGACACGCTGGTCTGTAGCGTATAGGACCGGACCTTGTCAGAAAAATTCTCTATAGCACCGGCTTAGTTACAACGCTGCGCTTGCTCTTAGAGGATGCAAAATGCAAACAAGATAACTATACGGGCTAATGGCCACATGATATGACATTGGAATAGCTGATTGTGATGTATGTTTTTGTCGTCCATTCCATTGAATTTACAGCCAATAGAGAGTGTTGCTTCATGAGAATTTATAGCCGGAAAATGTTACCCTTTGTATCCAAACAGGAATTCCAGATAAAAATATCCTTGTATTCAAAGATTTCTTGAGAGACTTGTAAAATACCCTTGTAATATATTTACAAGAGTATACATTTCCAGAACTTCCAAACAGGACCTAAGTGTCACACCCGTTCCCGCGGCTACCGAGGCTCCTGCCGTGACATCACCCGTGGCCCCTGCTACGCCCGCCACGGCACCAACCGGTCCTGTCAGCCGCCCCACTCTTGGTCCACATCAGATGTGCACACGTGAGAAGGATGGGATTGTTCTTCCTGTCGACCGAATGAACCTCTCGGTCACGCGCTACATGGTCTCTCCCGTGCCCAAGAGGTATCACGGCGCCCTCCAAGACTCTCACTGGCGTGAAGCTATGTCCAACAAGTTCAAGGCCCTCGTCGACAACGGCATGTGGTTCCGCGTCCCTCGTCCGCCCGGCGCCAACATCATCTCCGGCAATTGGATTTTTCGGCACAAGTTCCACTCCGATGACTCTCTCGCACGCTACAAGGCTCGCTAGGTTGTTCAGGGGTTCTCCCAACAGCCGAGCATCGACTACGACGAAATCTTTAGCCCAGTTGTCAAGCTGCAATAATCCGCATTTTCCTGAGCATTGCCATCTCGAGTGTTTGGCCCATCTGCCAGCTTGACGTCAAAAACACCTTCCTTAAAGACACGCTTGACGAGACCATCTACTGCCAACAATCGTCAGGTTTCGCCAACCCTTCTCGTCTTGATCCTGTCTGTCATCTACACAGGTCTCTCTACAGCCTTAAGCAGGCGCCGCGCACGTGGTACCAGCGCTTCGCGCTGTACATCTGCACACTCGGCTTCACAGCTTCGGCCTCCGACATGTCGCTCTTCGTCCTTCATGACAGAGATACCCTCGCATACATTATTTTGTATGTTGACAACGTCATCATCACGGCCTCCTTGACAACTCTTCTTCAACAGCTCACTCGCGCCCTTCACAGGGAGTTTGCCATGACGGACCTCGACGACCTCAGCTTCTTCCTCGGCATCACCAAGCAGCGCACCACCACCGGCTTGTTTCTCACCCAGAGACAGTACACCACGGACCTCCTACACCATGTGGGCATGGCTGAGTGTCACTCTACCACGACTCTCATGGACACCCACGCCAAGCTCTCCGCCACGGCTGGTGATCTCGTTGCTGACCTGACCGAGTATCAAAGCCTCGTTGGTGCGCTCCAGTACCTCACTGTAACAAGCCCCGACCTGGCCTATGCGATGCAGCAGGTCTACTTGCACATGCATGCACCTCGCCAGCCTCATCTTGCCCTCATCAAGCGCATCTTGCGCTATGTCAAGGGCACGCTGGATTTCAGGCTGCAGCTGCGCGTGTCTACCTCCTCTGGTGTCACCACGTATTCCAAAATAGATTGGGCCAGCTGCTCGTACCCTTGGCGATCTACCTCCAACTACTGCGTCTATAATGGCGACAACCTCGTCTCCTAGTCGTCCAAGCAAGCAGACCACTGTTTCTCGCTCCAGTGTGGAGGCCGAGTACCGTGCCATTGCGCACTTCGTCGTTGAGTGCTGCTAGACTTGACAGCTTCTCCAGGAGCTCCATTGTCCTCTCTCCATGGCAACCATTGTTTATTGCGACAATGTAAGCACTGTCTACATGTCATCAAACCCGGTGCAATATCGTCGCACAGAGCACATTGAGATCGACATTCACTTCACCGTGAGAAGGGCTCCATTGATCACATACGTGTTCTTCATGTGTCTTCATTTCTCCAGTTTGCGGATGTCATGATGAAAGGATTGCCGTGTCAACTTTTTCATGACTTCCAATCCAGTCTGTGTGTCTAGCGAGCTCCCGCTGCGGCTGTGGAGGGATGTTAGAGCTATAGTTTGTTAGGGCTAACCAATGTATATCTCGTATAACTAATGTTTGTTATATCTCCCAAGTAATAAATAAACAGAGCCCCGTGGTCATTATTTCGTGTGGGGCATTCCCAGTTCTCTTCTACCTTTACACTCTTTCAAAATGAACATATAAAAAGAGACACCGTTTAGACCAGCCATTGCATCTATCTATCTATCTATTATATACTAAAAGTAGAATACAATAGAAAAAATAGATAAAGGCTAGAAATTCTCACAAAAAATAAAACATCTGACCATTAATCTTGTGGACCCTTTTACTATTAGTAGATCACAGCCGATAGATTTTCATAACTGCACCTAAATAGATCACAACCGATAGTTCTTCATAACTGCACCTAAACAGATCACAACCGATATATCTTCATAACTGCACCTAAACAGATAACAACTGATAGATCTTCATAACTGCACCTAAACAGATCACATCTGATAGATCATATAACTGTACCTAAGTAGATGGCTCGGTACAATGACTAGCAGTTCAGCGCGCGATTTAAACTTTTATTTCCTGTACTAATCTAATATCAGGCTGGCTCACGATTTGAACTTTTATTTCCCGTATTGATCTAATATCATGCGTATAGGTTAAAACAAAAGGTAATTTAAAAACGTTTCCCGTGCAATTATGCGGCGACCCACATATTACCTTTACGGATAATATGTCAGTCTTGACATGTCATAGATGAAGTGCCTTCTCGCTGGTAACATATCTCACAGAGTAGCACGACAGAAGCATTGCAGTGGTCCATATATTATAAACTTAAAGTACAAACTGAACCTCAACATAAAATATTACAACTGATTCCCAAAAGTACGGGGAATTTAAAACCGTTTCCATCTAGTTACAACAAAAGATTTTTCTACAACTCTCATCTACCCGACCTATTAATTCTACTCAGTTGCGTTGTCGTTGTGGTAGTCGTAGTAGTAGTCCACGCCTTCTTCCTTTTTTGTCGGTATTGGTTCTTCGGTTCCTTCTTCGTCGACTTCGACGTAGACGATTTCCTGCTCTGCTGCTGGCTCACAGTCTAATCAAAGGAATTAAGATAGAGGGACGAGTACAAAAAGTACTCAATAAGTCCAGGAATAGCAAAGAGGTGTTTAATGCACTATCTACTGAGAACAGCAATGCTCTCCAAAGCAATGCAATTTTGTAAGATAAGAAAGTTAAGTTTTAATTTAAGAGTCTAATGATCTCATGTTTCACAAGCTGCTAGGATTCCCAATGAATCCCTTTTTTGCTGGGTTCGTTGTTCCAATCCAGGAACATGGAGTGACTAAGCCACATTTCTTACACTCTGCAGAGGTGCGCAACTGTATCCATAAACGAACTTAGTCATGTGTCTGAGTTTGCAAGGTTCATTCACATTCCCTCGATCACAGAGTTGTTTCGCCGCCCGCTCGATCATACTCTGTGTCGTAGTCCGTATAGGACTACCGGTCCCAATCCCTTGGTGGCTAACCTAACGGTCAATACCACCTTTCGAATAAAATGTGGCTAGCCCGACGGCCAATACCACTTGTTCCAACAAGATGTGGCTAGCCCAACGGCCAATACCACTTTTCCAACACAACGTGGCTAGCCCAATGGTCAATACCACCTTCCCGGCAGTCGATCCCACTATTGAGGTCTTGCGTTCCCAGGGGAGTATAACCTACAGCAAAGGTACTTTAGCTCGGCCCCGCCCATACAGGGTATGTGGTTCGCGCGATTATTACGGCCCTTGAACACATTTGATCATTGGTTGCATTAATCTTATATAAAATATTCCCGTGTGATGAAATCCACCTTTCCAATGTGCCTCCAACACTTTCCCGGATTTCACCACCCACCATGCTCGCCCAAAAACTGGCGATCAATAACTCCAAACTTGATTCAATTTAGAAAGTAGATTTTCATTTTGTGCATATTATAGACAAGAGAAAAATTTTGGAAAACATTCTCAACGAACATGAACAAGAAACTGGACCTGCCTGGTAACGGACAAGTAGTGAAGTTCGACTGGTCGGCTTGTGGAGCTCCGGGTTCTGACAAGAAGCAATACAGTCCGATAAGGACTAATCCAGAAGATTGCAATTGATGAAATGCAATGACATGGCAGTGTATGTATAAGATGATGCATATTAGGTTATTCTAAAGAAGTTTAGATATCAATTCTTTAAGCATTCTTCTAAAAGGAAATTTGAAATTATCTCAATGAATAATCCTGCTTTGGCTATCTTCAAAGTTCATGTAGTACTTTAATCAACATAGTTTTATTCTTTATCTTAATTTACTAACTTAATCTAGGTTTTAAATCTTTTCTCTAATGAAGAATTTATATTTTGACTTAACAAGAATAACTTGCCCTGTTTTGTTAAAACCTAATTTCCTTTTAAAGACTTATCAGTTTTCATTTCATTTTCATTCAGTTTTTTTTAACTAACTTCATCCGGCCGGCCTGCTAACCACCGACCGGCCCATTTGGCCCGCCCGGGTCCTACTCTACTACCCGGCTGCCCGCACCCGATCTCTCCTCCACTCCCTCTCTCTCCCTCTCTCTCGTATGCGCCGCCGCCGCCCGGATGTGCCTCCTCTATCCTGGCCCCCTCGCCGATGACGGCACGCCGCCTCTTTGCCTACACCACCTCACCGACCGTCCCCCCATGGGGCCCCCTTGGCCCCCTTCCCGTACCGGACCAACCTCGTCTTCTTCTCCGGTTGTGCCGCCGCCTCATCTTCTACAGACGCAGTAGCCACAAGCTCAAGGCTTGGGACCGAGGCCTCCTCGTCGTGGCGGGACGCCGCACCTCCGCCCGCGTGACCCCGGCCTTGCGATGCCTTGGTTCCCTTTCCCCGTGGTCGTCCCCGCTCGGTTGCTCCGTCCCGTTGCGCGCCTCGATGTCGCCCCCGTCGCGCCGCCCGGGTGGCCGTGGCCGACGTCGTAGCGCGGCGTTGCCGGTGCTCCGTCGGCCCGCCTGCCGCCGGTGGCGTGCCTTGGTGCCGCTCATCTCTGCTTCCGGCCGGTAAGTATCCCTGTATTCCCCTCTTCTTACACCCTAGTTAGTGGAGGTCTTCCTTACACTTCGGTTCTGGCTGTACTGTTACTTTGGCTTAATGACAATTTGCCGATTTTTTAATCCTAGCTATCTGAGGAATGGCTGTGTCAACGATTATCTATACTTATGGTTATTTTTAGATTTAAACTTGCATACGAATGGTTGTTATCTTCTAATCAGTGTGGATCATTTCTGACTATTACACCCTGGTTCAAACTTTACCTTAGTACAAGGGTTGTATGTAGATGATTATTCTTATATTGTCAGATCTGTGAATACATATTTTTCCTGATAAACCGAGAGTGCTACTGATTTCTGACTTTATACTCGTGCCGATGCTTGTTATACATGTTTTAAATACTGACAAGAGCAGATACAAGCTCATTGTTACCTATCTGTAGCTAATGGATGATCACTGGACATGTTTACGCATTGCTCTATACTGTGTGCTTAGGTCTATTAAACTTACCCGTAGCCTTATGCTATTTTTAACCCATTTAATCATTAAGTAACATGCTTATCTGCATCAGCTCACTTTACATAAGTTATTCTTGAACTTAGTCTACTCATGTTTCCTATCTCAGTATATAGATATACATATTAGTTTAAAGAGCTGGATGAGCAGATTTTACTGACACTTTTGTTAGACATGTATTCCTATGGTGATTTCTACATTAAGCTAATAAGATACGATACCTTGCTTGATCTAACCACTTATCTTTGTGATGCTTTGTATAAATTTGACATGAACAGATGCTGTGCTTGACCTTAGTTACTTTCTGTTGTGATGTCTTGTTAAGATAAGAACAGATACTACGCAAGGCTGCCTACTTGTTGCCTTGAGATAATATGATGTTCATCTGAGAACAACTTCGAGAAAGGCAAATATATATGAACAGATACTTCACGAGTTGCCTTTAAGAAAACCTAATGATGAAACTAAATTGAAGGTTCCCCTTAACATGCCAAAATGCATGTTTATGTGGGTTTTGCGATGCTAGGGTGATCCTTACCTTAGGTTTGGTGTGGATGAAGGTAAAATCAAGTTCTAAGCTTGCTGGTCTTCTCCAATTTAGTGGCCCTTCTTCCTTCTCTTTGCTTTAGCTTGCTGATGTCTCTCTGTTCTTATGTTCTGATGGCCTTCTCCTCCTAAGGCCCCGTTCGGGACTCCTCCGCTCCCCGCCGATCCCCGAATCCGGCTCCCCAAACTGCGTTCCGCGCTCCGCGCGCCAAATCGGGAGCGCTCGGCGCGTTCGGCTGGCCCGCTCCGGCTTCTAGCGCACGAGCAGGCCGCGGCACAGGCGGGCGCGGAGGGGTAGAGGAGGAAAACGAGGCCGGCGACGAGGGCGAGGAGCGGCGGCCGCGGCGGGAGCAGGGGCGGGGAGCAGGGGTGGCAGCGGCGGGAGCAGGGGCAGGGAGCCGGCGGCTCCGGGAGCGGCCGAGCGGCGGGACTGAGGCGAGGGGCGGGCAAGCGGCGGCGAGGGGGGAGCAGCGGCGAGGGTCGCGGGTGGGGGGGGAGCGGCGGCAAGGGGCAGGCGGCGAAGAGAGAGCGCGCGGGGGGAAGGACTGGTGGGGGTCGGGGCCGAGCGAGGAGAGAGCGCGCGGGGGGGGAAGGAGGGTGGGGGTCGCGGAGCTGCGGAGAGGATTCCGCGTTGCGGCAATTAGGCCGCTCCGTTTTTTTTGCCTGCGGGCCGCTCCGCTCCCTGACTCCGGCACGGCCCAAATTTTCCGTTCGGGTCCGCTCCGCCCGCTCCGCGTGCGGATCTGGGAGCCGGAGGAGTCCCGAACGGGCCCTAAGTGCGCCCTTTCTCTTCCTCTTACTACTCCTTCCTGGATGGTGCTCCTCTTCACTTGCTATTGCCTATGGCTTGCTCCACTTGCTGGTCTCCTACTCCTTGAGCCTTACGTTTGATGACTGCTGCTGTTGGGCTATCGGTTATCTCCTGAAAATGCTAGTGTTGATGGTGGTCACAAAGGTGGTTACTGATACTGGTTACTTGCTTTAATACTACCTCCACCGAGCTCTACTTGATACTATTACCTTCTGCTTCTGTTGTCCCGCAGCTATACCGATATATCCATTAATATTTCCTTGTGGATGTTTATCTGGTCGGCTGATGAATTTGGCCTAAAGGTTTTTACCTTGGTTGCCTTGCTAAGAAATCTGAGCTCAGTCCTTTTTCCTTGGCCGAAAAATAAACCTTGCTATGGACTGCTGCTGTAATCGGTTGGATAATTTCTAGCTTGGCTAAATATCTCATTGGTTGCCTTGGGAACTAAGCAATTTGGCTTCCGTTGAAGGAATGGTTGGCTAAAGGATAAACTTGATATGGGGCTGCCTTATCTCTCCTTTCGATTTTGTAAAATAATTTCCTTTTTCAAAACAAAACCATGGAGACAATGTAGTATAGGATAAGAAAAATATATTTTTATCTCTCACCCCTTTCCTCCCTAATACTAATGTAATAGACATTGTCCGATGAGGGTCTTAGCCACGTGGCCCTCGGGCGTTTTCGAAATAAAACATTTTCAGAAGCTATTTTCGAAATTAAAAACTACTTAGGTCCACCTCGGCACTATTTTGCTCCCACAACTAAACCTGCGGATGTCGGCAAAATTATGCCGGTGGTACCGCATATATTTCAAAAACATTGCTTTTCGAAAACCCTACCTCCTACAGCAACGGCGTAATTCCAACGGTCACGAGTGTATATACTCGATGACCTCGGATGTCGCCAACATTTCCGAGAAGCTACCTCCCCCTCTCGACCTCGGCAATCTTCTACAGCTTGATCTCCGGCAAGAAGATTAGGTGTAGATTTTGTATAGATGGAATGACTTCCTATGTAATTTTCTTTCTTCTTTTATTACTCACATTTTTATGTATGAGATGCTTGCGATAATATCATGTATGCCATGAATGCGCAATACAGTTTTCCCTCTTAGTCGGATTCCCGACGTGCCTCGCTAGAATCCTAATTTTCTCTCACGTCTCTTCCGACTAACCCTGAAAACCAGGGTTTCCACAAATTAGCTAATATCATGCGTACAGGTAAAAAAAAAGATAAATTAAAATGTTTCCCGTGCAATTAGTATTGATTTAATATCATGTGTACAGGTAAAAACATAAAATAATTAAATAGATCATATCCAATAGATCATCATAACTGTATCTAAATAGATGGCTCAGTATAGCCCGGCTCACGATTTGAACTTTTATTTTCCATACTGATCTACTATCACGCGTGCCGGTAAAAAATAAGGATAACTAAAAACGTTTGTTGCGCAACTAGTACTGATCTAATATCAAACGTACAGGTAAAAAATGAATAAAAACATTTCTCGCGCAATTAGTATTGATCTAATATCACGTGTACAGATAAAATAATAAAAATAATTAAATAGATCACATCCGATAGATCATCATAACTGTACCTAAATAGACAGCTCAGTATAACGACTAGTAGGCTGGCTCACAATTTAAATTTTTATTTTCCATACTCATCTAACATTACGAATACAAGTAAAAATATAAAGATAATTAAAAATATTTCCCGCGCAATTAGGCGGGACACCGTGCTAGTTCGTGTAAACCGCAAAAACTCACTCATAATTTCAGCGTGATGTACATATGTATCATTGCACACAGTGACTCTTTTTATGTTCCATGATGATAATTCTGACGACCAACAGCTATTACTGAAAGAACGACAACCAACAGCCATGTTTAACAAGCCGCGTTTCTCAATCTTCATCTGAAATGCTACTTTGCAATTTTATCACCTCACGCGTTTCTACTGGGCTCCATCCACTTCGCGCGTTCCAGGAAGCCGCGCCTTGGGACAAAGAGCTGCGCCGCGCGGGCCCCGTTTCTTTGACCTTGCTCCACGCCGCGTGCGTGCTACTAGTGCCACGCCTCCTGCTTTTGGCCTAACTCCACAACCTGCAGGTATCGGTGAGAATCGGTAAGAATGTGATATTAGCTTCAGGCCCTGTTTGGGAGTTTTGTAAAGTTTTACATTTGTAAAAGTTTTACATTGGTAATATACTTATCACAACAAATAACTTTGTATATAATTACCCTTGTATAAATGGTGTTTGGATAATGAGCTGCATGTTGGAGCACCAGCCCCTACCCGCCCTTCCTCCGCTCGCCGGCCTTTGCCTCCGACGCCGCGCACTGCCGCCTCTTCGTCCATGGCCTTGGTCCCGGCGCACCCTACCCCTCATGGCCGACGGCGGCGGTGACGAGCCTGGGGCCAGCAGCTCCGTGCCGGTGTGCAACTTCGTCCGGAAGCCACCCAAGAACATCCGGAAGCGTCTCGCCGCGTCCGCCGGCTCTGATGACGACGATGGCAGCGGCGACGATGACTCCTCCGGCGCCATCGCGGCTGCAAGCTCCAGGAAGAAACCCTCTGCCTCCTCCTCCACAAGGGGATCCACGGATCACCATCGCCTCCCTCCAGATCCCGACGCCATGGCCACTACCTTCGACTCCCCCACCTCCTCCCCCACCGCCGCCCCCTTCCACCACGACCCCTTCCTCAGCTTCGACGCCTCCGTCGCCACCCCCGCCGACGTCCACGTCTCCGGAGACGATGGCTTCCCAGCCTCCCCGGATCCCTACGCCTTCCGCCACGACGCCGCCCACTCACCATCGCCCTTCGGCATACCCGAGGCCAACGGTGGCACGACGACCCCTTCGGCTCCCCCGACGGCGGGCCCGTACTCCCGCCGCCCACCGAGATGGGGACCGAGGAGGGCTTCCTACTGCGCGAGTGGCGAAGGAGTCGAGGTGCAGCGCGGAGCGGGGAGAGGCGGCGGAGGAGAGTCGGGAGAAAAAGAGAGGCGGCGCCGGCGGGTCCACGCGGAGAGAGGCGGCGCCGAGAGGGAGAGGCAGGAGAGGCGAAGCCGGAGTGGGGAGAGGCAAGGCCGGCATCGACGGGAGGAAAAGAAAACAGGAGCCCGGAGCAGATTTTTATTTTACCGGTGTAAAAGACAAAACCGTTGTATCAGACCGGCCCAAAACTGCCCATCCAAACAGCCCAAACCGGCCCAGCGCGGAAATTTTTACAGGGCTGTAATTTACACCGGTTTGGGCCCGAATACCGGGCTTCCAAACGGGGCCTCAGTGTGAGTAATTTTTGAACTACTATTATATTCTAGTAGTTGATAGGATCGTACCACCTGTGATTTTTGTTTTTTTTGTTCCTATTGATCATATAGTTCTCGTGGTTTTTAGGGTGGGTTTCATTTTGTCAAAATTTAGCTACGAGCAAAGCCAGTGAGATCTGTTGTAAATGTTGTTATTGGAACCTTAAATTATTCCTACTTCAATTCTACTCGCAATATTTATATTGATTTTACATGTTCTTGCTCGTTCTCGATCATTTACAAGAATAGACCTTCGTGGTCAAAGTAGACCGCATACTAGCACGGTTGATAACGCTCCAGATATTGGTTCAATATTGTTGAGTTGCCACCGCTACCTTTCTCCTTTCTCCTGCTACAGGAGAGAGAGGCGGAGAAACCGACGCCCACTTTTTCTTTCCTCTTCTCCCGGCGGGTCCGCCGTTGCTCTTCTCCTCCGGTCGCCTGCGGGCACTGTGAGGCGGGGGTCAACACGGCCTCTGCCGGTTCTGTAGATAGGACCCTTGGTCCCTTTTTGTTTCTCCGTTCCGTCGTCGGATCGCCGGGTTTCTCGGCGGTGGGAGGAGTTTTGGTCTCCCGGCTCCAACCCCGGCTCGCCGTTGCCTTCTCCGATGATGGTGAGGAGCTAGTGGAGTTGTTGATTTGTTCTTCGTGCTGCTTGGCGGGACGTCTGGAGAGGTGGTCTGTGTTGTTCCCGATCCCTTCGGCTCCGGCTTCGGCGGTGCCGCGTCTGTGGCTGCTGCTTGCTGCTTCTTCTCTTCGACCTGATGTGGGTTGCGCTGAGGATGCCGATCGGAGGCGCTGCTTGTTCGCCTGCTCAGTTTGGGGCGTTGCCCCAGCCGATGTGCCTTCCCCGGTGGTCAAGATCCGCTGTTCGTGGCGGACGTCTCTTGCGGCGTTTCGACGAGGCGTTGTCCTCTTTCTTTCCTTTGCAGGTGCTGCGTGTGGTGTCTCCTCTGTCTTCCTTCGGCGTGTTCGGCGGCTCGTCGGCGGGAAGGAGGAGTGCGGCGAACTGGACGTTGTGGATTGCTCCAGGGCTTTAGTTGTAATTTTCTTTTCCTGTGGGGGTGTTTTTGTAAAATCTTGGGATAGCTGTCCCTCTCCAGATGTTTCTGTTGTTTTCCTTATCTCCATATAGTGCATATATCCTCTCAAAAAAAAATATTGTTGAGTTGCCAATCGTGTACACAGTCAGTAGCCGAAACATGAGAGTCAAAATCCACAAAATCGATGTATAGTTATCATCGAAAGATCGAGACATCAATGATCACATCAGGTGATATCAGAGTTCAAGTTCATCGGTGAGAAATTTATAGGTTTTGATAGTTGATTTATTTTGTCCCGTAGTCCAGAAAAGCCAAAAAAAGATATAAATTACTTCGTACTTTAGTTCAAACCAATCTGAGCTTTTCGCTATTACGACTTGGATTTTGTTTGTTGAATTTTCATTACATCGTATTGTCGAGTTGCTCCTCGTAGTGTCTCGTTTTTTAAGTTTCGATTTGTAGTCACATTTTTTTCACGTCGCTATTGCGCACGCCATCCATCATATCGTCACGTCGGCTGTTCCATCGCCTCGCTTTCCTCACGCCCTATCATATTTCGCCGCCGCCATTTTTGTTATCACTTTTAGCGGTTGAGCTCGTGCATCTTCGCCGTGCAAAATACTCCTCCCCAACGATCCGCTCGTCTTTTGTCGTTGCAATGCCCGCTGCATGCACCAAGAAATACAGGGAAAATTAGGAGAGTTTAGAATCGGCACCACTAGAAAAGGATAGACATCGCTGCTGAGTGCTGACGCTCATTTTTACTACGTGCTCTCCGGCGACCTGAGTTTAACTCAAACAGTGTTGCATCACTTCAGTTGGTCTTTGTCGCACCGTGTGTCCTTCTGTGTCCTAGGCTCGCGTCTATAGTACGGTCTAGCCTAGGATCAGCACTTGACTGCGGTTGAATGATTTTTCGGCTTGCATTTACTAATGTGGTTGAAGCAATTTTTTTCCATATCTACTTAGATATAAAACATATTTTGATTGGTTAAGACAATATTTTGATCAATAATTACTCTATTAATATGTAATTTATATGACATAAAATTGATATTATTAGATTCATATTTAAAAGTACTTACTTATGATTATAAGTTTGTATTACATAAAACAATATTAATAAAGTAATTATTGATCAAAGTCTTATCTTAACCAATCAAAATACGTCTTATATTTCTGAACGGAGAGAGTATAAGTCTATCCTAGATACTCTCTCCGTCAAAAAATATAAGACGTATTTTGATTTGTTAAGATAAAGATTTGATCGATAAATACTCTATTAATATACGTTTTATATGATATAAAATCTTAATCATAAATAAGTATTTTTAAATATAAATTTAATAATATTAATTCTATGTCACATAAATTATATATTAATAAAGTAATCATTAATTAAAATATTATCTTGATAAAGATTTGATCGATAAATACCCTATTAATATACGTTTTATGTGATATAAAATCTTAATCATAAATAAGTATTTTTAAATATAAATTTAATAATATTAATTCTATTTCATATAAATTATATATTAATAAAGTAATCATTAATTAAAATATTATCTTAATAAGTCAAAATATGTCTTATATTTCTAGAGTACCTGACGACTGATCGTCTACAAAGCTATTTGACCCCAAGCTAGTCATCGGTTCCGCCACCTGCAGGTATTGGTTGAAAATTGAGCTATATACACCGCAGGTCCTACAACTTGCGCGCTACGTGCAGATTAGTCCTAGAACTTGTAAAACGGGGAGCCGAGGTCCTACAACTTGCGCGCTACGTGCAGATTAGTCTTAGAACTTGTAAAACGGGGAGCCGGGGTATATGTTGCATTTCTCGATTTTTTAAAATCATGTATAAGTTTCAAAAAAATCTAAAAAAATTCATACCGGTTTATAATGGAATAAAGTATACACACGTAAATTTTCGTAAAATAATATGCATTTTTGTGACCTGTGAAAAAAACAAATTTCAACGTGTCGCATTTAGACGCGTTGCCTGCCCCCCGTGCGACGCCGCCCGCGTCGCCTGCCCCCCGTGCGACGCGACTCCGTATATTTTGGAATTTCGACATTTCTCGATTTTTTAAAATCATGTATATATTTCAAAAAAAATCTAAAAAAATTCATACCGGTTTATAATGGAATGAAGTATACACACGTAAATTTTCGTAAAATAATATGCATTTTTGTGACCTGTGTAAAAAAAACAAATTCGTACGGGAAAAAACTAAACTGCGCTACACTGTATGTGTCGCACTGTAGAAGCGCGACACATACACTGTAGCTACAGTGTTCGAACTTTTAATTTTTTACGGCGTTGGAATTTGTTTTTTTACACAGGTTACAAAAATGCATATTATTTTACGAAAATTTACGTGTGTATACTTTATTCCATTATAAACCGGTATGAATTTTTTTAGATTTTTTTGGAACTTATACATGATTTTAAAAAATCGAGAAATGCAACGTATACCCCGGCTCCCCGTTTTACAAGTTCTAGGACTAATCTGCACGTAGCGGGCAAGTTGTAGGACCTCGGCTCCCTGTTTTACAAGTTCTAGAACTAATCTGCACGTAGCGCGCAAGTTGTAGGACCTGCGGTGTATATAGCTCTTGAAAATTCCTTTATCATCTATTGTGATCATCTGTTAAGATTCCTTGATTTGTTTATTGTGGATTTCGGCTGTAGGGCAGTTTTGCTTTTCTTTCTTTGGCAGGAATCTTTGTCACCTCACTCGTTTCTACTGTGGGCTCCATCCGCTCCGCACGCTCCCGGAAACCGCGCCTTGGGACAAGAGGTGGCCCAACGTGGGCCCCGCTGATCGATCTTCTGTCGTCAAACTTTTTTCTTCCACTTCTCTCCACGCCAAGCACGCGACCTCCTCCACCGTGTCCGTTCCACACGCCTCTGACAGCGCGTCTCGCTACACGGCATCGCTGCCGACACGCATTTTTACTACGCGCTCGCCGGTGACCTGAGTTTAACTCAAACAGCGTTGCATCGTCTGCTTGCATATGCATACACCTCGTGAGCCTCATCTTGCCCTCGTTAAGCGCATCTTGTGCTATGTCAAGGGCACGATGGACTTCGGCCTGCAGCTACGTGTGTCTATCTTCTCCAGTCTCACCGTGTATTTCGATATAGATTGGACCAGCTGTTTGGACTCTCAGCGATCTACCTTTAGTTATTTTTTTTTGAAGAACATGGCAGGAGCACTGCCCTTCTTTATAGAAGAAAGAGAACAAATACAAAAGGCGCCATATACAAAGAGGATACTCGGCCAAAGCCCTCAAGAAGCTCCCTAGCTGAACTAGGTCTAGAGCTAGGACCGAGGAACACTGGCCGAAGCCACCAAGAGAAACAAGCCCTTGCACAAAAACCCTGCAACAAGGCGCCGGGAAGCAACCTAGCTAAACTAGGCCAACAGCCAGACCCGACGAGGCAGCAACACTAACAAAGCCGGCCAACTCAAACAGACACAGACGAGGAACGGACTCACAGCCTGCCTGTAACGTCATCGTCCATCGCTCATCACACTCCCTGCCTGCCTGTAAACTCACGATCAAACGACTTCGACTTCGTCTCAGCAACCAAAAGCACGCACATCTGTCGCGTTGAAACAGGCCCGCCACGGCCACGCTTGTCGGAACCAACGACACTCGAAAGGGAGGTCCTGCGCCAGAAAGGGGGAGAGGCGAGGTCTAGAGACGCCTTTCCAGCACCGATAGGACCGTCGAAAACGCACCGCTCAGCGTCATCTGCACATCAGCCTTGCCGGCGCAACCCGAAGCCCCAACCTCCGCCAAAGTCCGGTTCTCATGCCGCCCTCGAAACAGCAAAATTCAGGACTCCAAGACGACGCCCCCAAGGGGGGAATGACGTGGAGACGCCACCGTCGCCCGAACCAGCGAGCCGGTTCTGCAGATTTCTCCTGGAGATACATCGGATGGTGAGATCCAAACGACAATGCCTTCAAGAAGGGAAACGACGCAAAAGAGCGCCGCCATTGCCGGCATCAGTCAAAGACCGAGAAGAGCTTTCGCCCGAAGATCCTAGCACCACCGAGCCTGTCCTTAGCACACATCGGAGAAGCGACACGAGAGGCCAACAATGGCAACTACACCTGTAAGGACAACCTGTAACCTGTGAACTCGCCGACCACCCGAACCCTACGCCCCAAGGACCTCCACCAGCTGCTCAAACAACGCCGGCCCGAGCACCCGCACCTCACGCCGGCCAGCCGGAGCAGCGGCCTCCAAAGCCGGAGCGCCCAGATCTGGCTAGGGCTGGGCTTCCCGCACCAGATCTGGGTGGCCGGAGCCAAGAGAGAGAACCAGCGTCTGAAGGAAGCGGGGAGAGAGGCAGCAGATCCGGCCGGGACGCGGCGCCGCGCAAAGGGCCGACCTCGCCGGGAGAGAAGAAAGGGGGAAGAGGGGGAGAAAAAGCTCCGTCGGGAGAGGAGAAGGAGCGAGCAGGAGCCCCGCCGCCGCCCTCCTTGCCAGCCGCGCGGCTTTCCGGCGGCGAGCTCCGGCGACGGCGCGGCGGGCGCTGGGGAGGGGAGGTTGGCGGCGCGACGAGGCGGAGTCGCCCTCGAGTCGCCCTAGCGGGGCGACGCGAGGGCCCGGAGGGGTTATCAGGAAATGTTTCAAGCCCCGGCCTCACGATGTCGAGGAGGAAACCCTCGTCTCTCGCGCGACTGGTCAGCGTCGCCTCCGCCCTGCGACCGAGCCACATCGCTCCGCCGACCGCGACCTCATCCGCCTCCCTTCGACGCCGCGGCCTCCTCCGCCTCCCTCCGACGCCACGTCTCCTTCGCTTCCCTCCTACACCCCATCGCCTTCCTCTCTCGTCTGCCAATGCAGCCCGCCCCCAAACCCTAGCCCGATCCCAGTGGCACCGGCGCCGCGGCGCCAGGGTCCCCGGTCACCAGCCACCACTACCTCGACCTTCTCCTCCGCTTCGTGTCCCGGCACGCGGAAGAGCTGCTCGATGGCTCCGTCACCCTCCACCTCCATCCGGTGGGGCTCCACTACGTCGCCTCCCGCCTCGAGGCCGTCAGCACCGGAGCGCCCGTGGACTACCTCCGCGCCTGCGTGGCTGACGTTTTGGGGACCACCGCGCGCTCGAGCAGCTCCGTCGGATCTTTCGTCCCCTCACGTTGCCTCGAGGTGTTGCCTGTCCGTGAGGTTTCTCTCTCTCTGTCTGTGCATCTGTGCGTGTGTGTTCATTATTCCTCCCCGGCAGCTAGCAGCTTAGGTGCCAGATTAGATGATTTCCTAATTCACTTGGACAGAAACTAGGCCAGATTAGTAGATTAGGTGATGATTCCTTCTTTTAATTGTCTTATATATATCTTTTAATTGTTTTAAATTTATACTTGCAGCTTTGGATTTGCAGTTAGGGAAAGAGAACGAGATGCATTGTGGTAGTTGATCACCCACGGTAATCCAGCTTTCTTGAGAATGTTGCTAATTCACATGAAAATTAAGCATCCAGAGCAAGGGTATTTCAGAGCAAAAATCATATGCCTTGGCTTGCAATATTTTCTAGGATGAGTTGTGCATGTTCAGAAGAGGATTTCTGCATGTGCTTTCTAACAAACTCTAACCTTTAGTTATTTTGTCTACTATGTTAATAACAACCTCATCTCCTGATCGTCCAAGCAAGTAGACCACTGTTTCTCGCTCTAGTGCGGCGAGTACCGTGCCATTGCGCATGTCATCGAGTGCTGCTAGACTCGACAGCTTCTCCAAGAGCTCCATCGTCTGTGAGAAGGGCTCCGTTGGTCACGTTTGTGTTCTTTATGTGTTTTCATCTCTCCAGTTTGCAGATGTCATGATGAAAGGATTGTCTTCTCAACTTTTCCTTGATTTTCGGTCCAGTCTGTACGTCCGGCCAGCTCCCGCTGTGACTGTATACCTTGTGTAACTAATATTTCTTATATCTCCCAAGCAATATATAAGGGTGCGTTCGGTTGGTTGAATGAGGGCGGGATGGGAGATGGCCATCCAATTTTTGAGGGATATCCTGTGTTTGGTTGGTTGGATAAGGTGGATAGCGATATCCACATCAGAGGAATATATGTTGGATGGAGAGGCTCAGCTAATTTTACCGGATGGGGTGAGCCTAATTTCTCCTAGTCACTCTTAATCATGCTTATTTTTTACTAATCCCGCTCGGATCCTGCCCGATCTCCGCCACCACCCCTCGCCGGCCGCTCCCCGTCGGTAGGCCCCGCCCGAGTTGCGGCCGCCGGCCCCAACCCAAGCTCGGTCCGCTGCCCTCCCGTCCGATCCCCGTCGACCCCTACCCGAGCTCAGTCCGCCACCCACCCGCCCGAGCTCCGCCCCGCCGGCCGCCCCGAGCTCGGTCCGCCGCACACCTTGAGCTCAGTCCATCCGCCCCGCCTCGCCTCCCCGGCCTCTCGCCCGGCCGAGCTCCATTCGCCACCCTCCCACCCGCCCGAGCTCGGTCGGCCGCCCCCCAGCTCCGCCCCGCCCGACCTCCGGCTGCCACGCCCCGCCCGAGCTCGGTCAGCCGGCCCCCGCCCGGGCTCCTCTGCCCCCGCTCGATCCCGCCACCCCCCGCCCGAGCTCCGTCGCCCCTGCCCGAGCTCACTCCGCTGCCAGTCAGAGAGAGGATGGAGAGAGTGAGGATTAAGGAAAAGTGAGAGAGAGGGCAGGAGGTCCCACATGTCAGTGACTCATCCAATGGAACCCATCCAATTTTAGCCAAACAAAAATTCGGTCCACCCCAGCCACTAAACCAAACAGAAAAATAGCTCACCTCAGTCACTGAACCAAACAAAAAAATGGCTCACCCCATCCCACCTCGCCCTCAACCAAACGCACCCTAAATAGAGCCATGTGGTCATTATTTCGTGTAAAGCGTTCCCCAATTCTCTTCAGCCTTTACAGTCTTTCAAAATGAACATACAAAAAGAGACACCATTGAGACCGGCCACTGCATTCCTATAAACTGCAAAAACTCCTCATAATTTGAATGTGATACACATATGTATCATTGCACACAGTGACCTTTTTTATCTTCTATGAAGACAACTGTGACGATCAACAGCTATTACTGAAAGAATGACAACCAACAGCCATGTTTAACAAGCCGCGTTTCTCAATCTTCATCTGAAATGCTACTTTGCAATTTTATCACGTCACGCGTTTCTACTGGGCTCCATCCACTTCGCGCGTTCCAGGAAGCCGCGCCTTGGGACAAAGAGCTGCGCCGCGCGGGCCCCGTTCCTGCTTTTGGCCTAACTCAAACAGCGCTGCGTCCTTCGGTCGGTCTTTGTCGCACTGTGTATTCGTCTGTGTTCTAGCCTCGCATCTATAGTACGGCCTAGCCTAAGACCAGCACTTCACTGCGGGTTGAATGATTTTTCGGCTTGCATTAACTAATATGGTTGTAGCAATTTTTTCCGTATGTATAACCCTGTCCTAGCTCCACCTTCTACCGACCGCCGTACCGTACCCGTGACGACTGTGATCATGTACGAAGCTAAACGCCGAGTCAAGGCCTGTTTGGTTAGCTGTGGTTTGTTGACAAAACTGTTGTTAATTAATTATCTGAAAAAACTGTTGTGGTTATAAGAAAGTAACATATAACTTTTAGTTAATCTAAATAATCTACAGCATTTTGTAAAATAAGCACTAAAGCTTCAACACATTGCAAGAAGCTGGCAGAAAGCAGTTTTTCTAAACAACTGAATTTACACTGCAATGCTCACACCTACCGTTGGCAAAAATCTGCTGAAAAGCTAGCCGTTTGGTTAGCTGCCGAGAAGCCTAACCAAACACCCACTTAGTCGTCGGTTCCACCACATGCAGGTATTGACGAGGATTGGTAAGAATTTAATATTAGCATAACTATGAGCGATTTTTGAACTACCATATCCCAGTAATTAATAGGATCATATAACCTGTGATTTTTGTTTCTTGTTTCTATTGACAACGATAGGTTCATGATATTGTTCATGTTGAGCCGATAACATCATAGGAGAAGAGGTTTTTAGTGACGAGCTTGATCCATATTTTCTTCAAGCTATACAAATCCTACTCACGTTAGGGTGTATATGGGTTATCTTGCCTTAATCCTTTTGATGTGCTTTATTGTTTCACTTTAAGTGCGTTGAATTGCTCAAATTTAAAAAAGTGATATCACCTAATTTTTGTTGGTTAAATTTTGGATATTGCAATTCTGGTTATATGAATATATACTTCACTTACATTTGCAAAGTTAGTGGCAATATTTCCTGTTTGGATGCATTTGGTAAGCTCGTTGTTCCTTGTATTAACAATTTAAATAATCATCTCATGAGGTACATATTTTCTAAGAAAAAAATTTGCAACACTAGAGAGGAATAAAAATAGATGACATATACATATATTATGCACACACCTTATCTCCTTTGCCATATTTTCAGAATAAGCAACGCCATGGATGCCTTTGTTTAAAAAAATGAAGAATGACGAGGACATCACCGCTTTGGATACGACCAAATATATTGCACACGTATATGTATTCCATGGATCTCTAATAATATCTCTAATATATATTATTATTTTATAGGGACAAAAATACTACAGTTATATTCTAGTTCTCGTAGCTTTTAGGGTGGGCTGTGTTTAGTCAAGTTTAGCTACGAGCAACTTTTGTGTATTGCTTGATCGGTGAGATCAAGCGAAATACCGTTATTGGAATCCCAAATTATTTGATACTTCAATTCTACTCGTAATATTTAGATTGCTTTTATCTTGTTCTCGAGATTTCTCAATTGCTTGTACGAATAGATCTTCATGGTCAGGTCAACCGCGCGCTAGCTCCGAAAGATTGGTTCAGTGTTATTGGGTTATCGGTCGTGTACGCGGTCGGTAGCCAAAGCATGAGAGTCAAAATCCACTAAATCGATGTATCATTCTCATGTCACATCAAATATAGAGGTCCAGAATCATTTTACGGATCCCAGCACACTGCAAGGTAAAAACAACATACAAAAAGAGACGCCATTTATACCGGCCATTGCACTCCTATAAATTGCAAAAACTCACTCATAATTTGAATGTGATGTACATATGTATAATTGCACACAATGACTTTTTTTTTATCTTCCATTTACATCACGAAGACAATTCTGACAACTAATGGCTATTACTGAAAGAAGACATCCAACAAGCCATGTTTAACAAGCCTGGACCCGCCGTCTCTTTACCACATCAGTCTTTATCTGAAATGCTACTTCGCAATTTTATCCAAGTATTGTTATTGGGATGGGTAATTTTAAAACCACTACCCTTTTTAATTAGTTTGATAAGCTGTACTCCATGTTTCCGTTCAAATTTTATTAGGTCAATAACGAAGATATATAGGAGTATAATTGTTTGGAAGACTTGACCTGTGAGGTCAATTTGTTTTTACAGCAGCACTGAGGCATCTCATCACACACCATAACAAGGCAGAGATTTGAAGGCATTCACATAGAGGCATTTTAGACAATATGCCTTGGTTTACTTTTCTAAGGCGTTTTTTTAGAAAAATGCCTCAAATAAACCTAGCATTTGCGGCATCTTAGAGAAAACGTCTCAAATAAACTAAGCTTTTGAGGCATTTTAGAGAAAACACCACAATGTCAATAGTTTAGGGGGCGTTTTGATAAATCGCCTTCATGTAAAGAAGGCATTACAATAAATCACAACAATATGTCGGAACATAGGGAGCGATTTGCAAAAATGCCGTCCAATCCCGGGAGACATTCCGGTGGAAAACGCCTCAAATACTATACGAAATGTTCATAAAGAACCCTGCCTCGTGTGCTATTTAGCGAAACGTCCTCACATTATCGAACCGTGCTCAAGCAATATTTAGCCTTAGGTCTGTTATAATCAATCACAATACATTAGTGGCTCAGTTGCTAGTTAATTCACAAATATTTTTTCTTTATGCCGGTCGCATCAATTTTTCAAGGCATTTTTAGAAGTGCCTCAAAAGTATTAATTTTTTAGGTGTTTTTTGAAAGTGCCTGGGTTCACTTTTTCCTTCAATAGTTTTTCTAGCATTTTCAAAAACGCCTTCATATCTCTTTGGAGGCACTTTAATGTGTTTTTGAGGCGTTTTAAAATGCGTCGTAACTTCAACCATGTTGTAGTGACATCTGACATGAGATGGTTGCTATAACCAAGTCGGAAGAACCAAAGCTAGCATCCTCCTTTGAAGCCACAAACCCCAGGCCAGGCTTACACTCTGAAACGAAGATCCACGAGAATCCTTTCCATGGATCATCGAGAGCAGCTGCAAGATGTAGTGAACAAGACGAGGGCGCTGGAGGCCTTGTCTCCCTACCTCAACCATCCCCGGAAGACAGTCATCCGGATCGAAGCTTTCGTGGCTGTCGCAGCCACTATGCTGTTCGTGCAACTCATTCTCGGTCCCTGGCGCCGGCGGTCGGGCCACTGGTTAGTCCAAGGTCCTCTCTGGCTAGCTTACACGCTTTCCTTCCCTCTGATTACCTACACCCTCGGTCAGATGGTGTCCTCGCCGGTGAAGAACGCTTTGTATCCTGTGTGGGCTGTTCTCCTCTTCTGGGCAGCTGGTTGCACCAACGGCATCACGGCCTATAGTCTTGAAGACAACAAGCAGTGGAAGCGGTACCTTTTTGAGATGCTTCAGTATTTCGTCTATGTATCCGCTATATTGGCTCTGCTTCCTGACGGTCCTAATCGCATTTTTCCACAGCCTATTTTTGTTCTTTTTATTTTTATTTTGCTACCTGTCATGGTGTTTCTCAGCAATCTGATTAGAATAATTGCTGGTTTGATGGCCACGAATCCTACTCCTAGCAAATTAGTAGCCGACTACATGAGGCGGGTTCAGGTTGGCGCAAGAGGCGCTCAGGATCCATCCACAATGGAGGGCTACAGATACCTTGTCTGGCCTTTTCTCCAATATAGGTTCAATAAGGATAGTGGCATCACAGTCAAGGAAATCTGGGACATTGATGAAAGCTTGCTCAACACACAATCGAAACATGTGTGCCTCTCATTGGCTCTGTCTCACTTGCTGCGGTGCCGCTTCTTTGAGATGGATTGTGCCGAAGCTGGACTTGCCGAGAGTCGCAAGTTTGCACTTGAGGTTTTGCTGTCGGAAGAGAATCAAGTCAACCATTACTCAAACCCATTTCGTATCATCGAGGTAGAAATGGGTTTCCTCTATGACTTTTTCTTCACAAAGTATGCAACTCTCTTTGGCATGGATGTCCATCTCCTCCTCCTTCTGGTTGTTCCCAAATTTATCTGCATGTCTATCGGCGGAGTATTTCTGTTACATGCCCCCAGTATCAGCACAATTGGTAATGTAATCGAAGTTGGCACAAGGAGGGTTGATGTTACTGTCACAATCGTGATTATTGGAGCTCTCTTTCTATTTGAAGCACTGCAGGTTATACTCTATCTGACATCAGATTGGGCCACCGTTTCATTCGCTTGCAGCTGTACCGGAAGAGGTACCTCGGAACTCAACTCGTCCGTTATCCGGTTTCTTAGAAGATTGAACTCTCTCTGGCATAAGTTTGGCAAATTCTTGGTAGCCAGTTCAAACAAAATGTTTGGCAAGATCCTCGACAAGCTTAATTTGTTTGGATATTGGCAAAATAAGATGGGCCAGTCATCTGTAATTAAAGGCTGCTCGCATTACAACCTGTTTTATGCGGTCTATATGGACACAATCCCGAGCGACCCCGTCGATGCTGTATTGCTTGCAATACTCTACATCGTTGGGTTCATTCATTCAATGATATTCTCAGAGAAGAAGTTCGAAGTGGTTCCTGATTTGGTAAAGAGTGAGATAGTTTCTTGCTTGAGGAAATATTGCGAGGGTGGTCCCCTGACTAATGGAGAAGCAGCATTGCGTGGCAATCTAGGCTTTGAAGAATTCTCCAGGACAATAGAGAATCATAGCCAGACAACAGTGATGCTTATTTGGCACATTGCAACTGAGTACTGCAACATTGCATCTTCGGATGAGGCAGAGGTGCATCAGAGTGGTTCACTGGAAGAAGAACAGAAGTTGCAGAAAGATAACGACCAGCAAATTGCCACCACCTTATCCAAATACTGTGCGTACTTGATGTCCTTTGTCCCAGAATTGCTTCCTGGGAACTCTACAGATACACGATTCCTCTTAAGTGATGTGCTATTGGAAGGAAGAAAGAAGCTGCGTAAAGCCAAGCTGAGTAGGGATGGATTGCTGAAGGTCATCAACGATGCCGAAAGCAGCAGCAGCAGCAGCAACGAAGATCATACAATCGTCCATGACTCTGAAGGCTACGACAACAACAATACCACAGTCCATATTCCAAGCAGCAGAGACAACGGGGATACCATCATCGACGACTCCAGCGGCAGCAACAATGACCATACCAACGCCCAAGACTCGACCACCAACAACAATGAAGGTATCTTCATCAAAGGCTTGAAGCTTGGGAAGGACCTGAAGGAGAAAGGTGATGTTCTCTGTTGGAAGGTGTTGGCAGAATTCTGGGTTGAGACCATTATCTACATCGCGCCGTCGGACAAAGTCGAGGTTCATATGGAACGCCTTGCGCAAGGAGGGGAATTTCTTACCCATGTCTGGGCTCTCCTCACGCACGCAGGCATCCTGAAGCGTGACCAGCGGCCAAAATCATCTGACAAAAAGAATCAAACCTCAGAAGATATCGTGTAGTAATGCCAGTGTGCTTGGTTTTTTCTTCTTCTTTTTTGAAATCCGTGTGCTTGGTTTCTGTATTCTCGTTTTCCTACCCTAGGCCAACAAGTGTTCATTTTCAATCCCATTTTATCTGTAATGTGTTTGAACATGTTATCAATCAAGTGTGATACCTCAGTCCACGACGTGAATTCAGTCAGTGATAAAATATCCTTGTTCGTCAGTGACAGGAAGTTTCCTCCCTGTTTATCTGAACCTCCACCCAAAGCCATGCACAAAACAGGCGGAAGACGAGAGCAAAGAGGTCACCTCTGCAGAAGCAGCAGACGGAGGAGCCTCACGCGATGGCGGCGGGGCCACAAGTGCTGCTCGCCGGAGCCTCAGGCGATGGCGGCAGAGCCCCATCCGCGGCTCGCCGGAGCCTACGGGACGGAGGTCGCCGCCGGAGTTACGGGCAGGTCGGTGGGGCCTCGCGCGACTCCTTCCGCCGAAAAGCTCGTACGGGCGTCCTCCATGGTTGGATCGATGCTGCAACTGCCCCCTTCTCATGTTTGACTTGTGAATTTGGGAACTGATCATCTGGAACTATTCGGGTTATCTCCGTTTCCTTTCCCCTGTCAAAAAAACGCTCAAACACTCCTCAGATGCTCCCCGCAAGGAAGAGTGAATTGCTAAAATGTCTTATTTTACGTTGCCACTCGTTTAATACCTCAAATGGTTTATAGTTGGTTGCCATTTTAATAAGATGCCTTGTTTTTTTAGCACATGAGCCCACGGAAAAAGATCCAAATACCATTTTTCTTCCTTTTTCCTAAAAGAAATATTTTATTAATCTCTTAGCCTCTGTATCAAATTGATACATACAACCAACATTGTTCATCTAACACATTACTTAATAAAGATAAAGAAACGACCACGTTAAGATGCACATTCACAGTGAATAAAATTTTAGCGTAAAACATTAGGCATCCAAAAAACCACTAATGCCTAAACTATTTCAAGAACACCAGCTAAAAATAAAGCTAAAGATTTTTATGTGGTTGGCTCTTAAAAAGAGGGTTTTAACTAAAGATAACCTACTCCATAAAGGTTAGAAAGGGTCAAGGTTATACCAATTTTGTGGACATGCTGAAACAATAGACCATTTGTTTTTCACATGCTCCCTAGCAAGATATGTGTGGGCACTGATTAAAATGTGCTTTTCATCTGAATACTTGTCCTACCAATGTGGATCGGCTCTTTGACCAGTGGCTATCTAGATTTGGGGGTACACTGAGACGCTTGGTTGCAGTGGGTGTGCCAGCATTACTCTGGGTTATTTGGAAAGTGCGTAATGACGCATGTTTCCAAAGAAAAACACTGACTAACCCTCATGTTGTCATTTGTTCTATTAGCTATCTACTGAACTCTTGGACCATATTACAGACAAAAGAAGCCGACAGTAAGTACTTGGCGCGGGGAGCAAGATTGTTGGAGCAAGTGGCTGTGGAGATTTTTAATGTTTGTCGTGAATGGTGCCCAACTACCTTAAGACTACAAGCCCCTTTGCCTAGAGATTAGCTTGTTGTCTTTGTGTTTCAACTATTGTTTTTGCTGCTTGCTGCATGTTTGATCTATAGTGCTGGTTTTTGGATCATCAGACTGAGGAGACATATACTGCGACAGTTGCTTATGAGCATCGTCCTTCAAACTGTAATCACTTGTATAACTGTTCATGGTTTCTGATAATATAAATCGGAGTGAGAGCCCTCTTTTTCAAAAAGAAAAAAAAGGTGCTACGTTACACCATGGCGTTCATGTCAATCACCTTCTCATAATAGAAGACAAGGAGAAGCAAACGGAAAAAAAAAGAACAAAGGAGAGGACAGATCCATCCCTAGCCCGATGGAGCTCGCAGGGCTCTTCTCCAAGCATCGATTCAAGAAAGCAAGCCGACCTAACCATGGCTCCCAACCTCAGAACCCCACGGCCGACCTGCTTGACGCCGCCACTGCCTACGGAGCCGCCGTCCAAGTTGCTGTCCGCGGGCAGCGGAGGCACCGGCGGGCGCAGCATCACGCCGGGGAGCAGCAGATGCGGCAGGGGAGATGGACAGGGGCGAGAAGAATGGCAGAGTGCGTGGGGATGGAGCGTCATCCTGGACTCCACCATGTCCACTGCGTGGGAAGAGAGGCGGGACCTCGCATTTGGTGACGGCCAAGACATGGCCAGATCCTGCTGGACGCAGCTCGGTGAGGTTGAAAATGGTGGAGGAGGAAATCATCATGGTAACGCAAAGACGACATTTTATCGAAGTGGCAATGAAGTCATTTGAAGTATTACATTGACTTTAATCCTTTCTGAGTAAATGGTAACGTAAAACGGTACATTTTATCAAATCCCTCTGTAAAAAGACAATACACTAAATGGAATAATTGATTCATTAAAAAAGAAGCAGATACTTGTTAGTGATTCCCTTTCTTATTATCTGTATTAGTATAACAGGTACCGATTAATGAAAGGCAAATAATCTAAAGGCGATCGCTACAAATCGGCTTCCATCGGCACAGTGCACAGCCGTCGGATTTGACGGCAAGATTAGCAATAAACAGGACTAGCTAAATTTACGGGAAACAATTTTAGTGACTATACGAAACAATTGTAGTGATAATATGAAATATGGACAACTGTCTGTATGCAATACGTGCGTGGGCTCTTTCTGTCAATATGGAAACATTTGTATAATGAAAGGAAAACACTTTACTAAACCTTGCGCAACAAAAATTTTAAACCAATACAAAAATGGAATGTATACAACACAATCTCGGATTTTTGGAAAACTTATTATTCAAATCGCTAGATTTTCGGTATCTTGGACTCCTTCTGTTATGGCAACGTGAAAACATTTGCGTAGCGAGAGGGAAACATTTTACTCAAACGTGTACAACAAATTTGTCAAACCAATAGAACAACTAATGTTTGTTCATCCGGATTAATGTGTTTATGTTCCATTCATCTGGATATTCTGTTTCCCATACAATAATAATTTGTTTCATATGCAACAATAATTCCTCGAGGCGGTGGCCGATCCTCGTCATGGCCACTTGGCGCCGATGATGGGGCGATAGGCGTCCACACAGAGGAGGCTGTGGACGGTGGCCATGGCGTGGTGCGCCGCGGAGTACTCCTCCACCCGGAGCGCCGCCGCCAGGGCGTCGAGGATCCCCGGCGTGGACATGAGCTGCTCCCGCGCCGAGATGGAGATGTTGAGGAGCGCGGCCGCAGCGTCCTCGGCGGACGTCGACGTGGATGGCGCCGTGAGCTGCGCGGCAAGGAAGGGGACGGCGCCCGCGTCAGCCAGTGGAGCGCGGATCTCCAAGTTGTCCTTGGAGGCGCGGCGGAGGTCGGCAACAGCCGCGGCGATGGCGGAGGCCTCGGGCCGATCCTCGAGGTGCAGCCATGAGCACGAGTCGCGTGGACGACGTGGAGGACGAGGGGCACGGCGCTGGTCTCGTGGGCAGCACGGAGGACGGCGGGGGCGGCGCTTTCGGGTCTCCATGGTGACGGCGGCCATGGCATGCGGTGAGAATAGGATGTGGGGAGAGATGGAACCCTAATTAGGATTAGAGAATTTTATAGGAGGAGATGAATGGTTGGATGAATAGTGAAGGAATGAATGATTAGATGTTAGAAGGATGAATTGCTCAAATCAGCATACCGGCCTGTAGAGTTTACCTTATCTAAACTGTCTATCCAATTCTAATCCAAGAGTTAACCAATATAGTTGGATTCTTACAAATTCATCATTAATTACATACTAACTCTCCTAATCAACACCTTCTAATTTTTCTCCGACCCTGTTGTCTTATATGTGATTGCGCTGCTCCTCTTGGCAGCATGCAACGCCGCACGCACTCCCTCGCCACTGGCGCATGCAACGCATTCTGCCGTGAAAACGCTGCAGACACCGGTACAGAAACCTCCATCTGTTATGGCATATCTAAGGCGGTTAGAGAAAAGCGTCATGAATAATATATATCGAAGGCGGTAAGTACAAAAATAATGCCTCAGACAACGAGTTCAGGAGAAACCACCTCGGATAATATCTGATAACGACCACATCTAAGGTGGTCAGAAAAAGGAAACCACCTCGAATATTATCCGAGGCAGTCCTCCGAGACGAACTGCCTCGAATAATGATCAAATCTGAGGCGGTTATATACTGTCAACTGCCTCGAATAATTGAGTAAATATCGAAGACGGTTGCTGGTATATAACCGCCTCCATATAACAGATATCCGATGCGGTTATGTGGATCTAACCGCCACCAATATGTTACACAATGTTAAATGTGTTGCGTGAGCAGACAGATGACTAGAGGAAGATATGTCTTAAATGTGGTGATTTACTGGTGATTTTTTGAGCTATTTCCTGACGATTTTTTAGTGGAGAAGCTATATTTGGAAGAGTGGTTGGAAATAATACTTCCTGGTCAATTTAGTACTTAGTAGTTTGCCCACGTTCATGATGTCCTTCTTTCTCTGGCACGGGGCATATGCCATAAACTAGATTACTTCTGTTTCAGGTTTTACTGGCAAAGTGATAATCACAAAAAAAATATATCGTCCGGCGCAATGGAGCATTATGTGCCGTCCTAGAGACCAGGGGGTTTAGGAATACCCGATTTGGATGTCCACAATATCTCTCTCCTCTGTAAATGGCTCTTTAAGTTACTCATAGAGGAGGGAGTGTGGCAACAACTATTGCGCAATAAATATGTTGGATCCAAGCCACTTTCGTAGGTTGTGTGGAGGCCAGGGGATTCGCATTTCTGGGCAGGTCTCACGAAGGTTAAGTGCCATTTGTTTTGTTTTGGCATTTTCACTATTAAAAAGGCACTCAAGTCTGATTCTAGAAGATCAGTGGCTGCACAATATTCCTTTACATGATCAATATCCGTGTTTAACATTGTTTGCCACAAGCAAGAGACCGTTGCCACGATTTTGCGGACTTTTCCTCCTCAAGTCTCTTTCCGACGGGATCTTAGTGGGCCTAAGTTAGTAGAGTGGACTGCGTTAATTTCACGTCTTGCTAATATATCTTTATCTCAAAGGCAGGATGTTTTTCGCTGGAATCTAACCTCAAATGGGCAATTCTCAGTCAACTCCTTGTACCGTGCTCTTTTCTCCACATATGAATAAGGCGATATGGAAATTAAAAGTTTCATTAAAAGTGAAAAAATTATATGCTACCTTTGTAGGGATGTGGTCTTAACTAAGGAAAACTTAGCTAAACGATAATGACACGGTAGTCAGAAGTGTTGTTTTTGTCACCATAATGAGACAATTCAGCATCTTTTTTTCTAATGTCATTTTGCACGTTCTGTTTGGTCTACCATCCAGGCGGCTTCTGGTCTTTTTCCACCTCCTAGCATCTTCAACTTGTTCAGCAATTGGTTATGAGGCATTAGAAAAGATTGAAACCTATAATTATTGTGGGACGGCCGCCCTCTGTTGGTCATTGTGGCTATGCAGGAATGATATGGTATTCGGCAAGGAAATAATCTCTTCTCCATTGCAGGTTTTAGGGTCTGTTTGGTTGGGCTGTGGCTGTTGACAAAGCTGCTGTTGGCTGGCTGTTTGGAAAAGCTGCTGTGGCTATGGGAAAGTGACCATATGGCTTTTGGTTGATCCAAACCATCTATAGTATTTTAGAAAATGAGCACTGAAGCTTCAGCACATTACAAAAAGCTGGCAGAAGGCAGCTTTTCCAAACAGCTGAATTTGCACTGCAAAGCCCACAGCTACCATTGGCAAAAGCTGCTGAAAAGCTGGCCGTTTGGTTGAGCTGTAGCTTTTTCTAGTGAAAAACTGCTGAAAAGCCCAACCAAACACCCCCTTATTCTTATGTACACACTGGCTCTGTACTTGGGCTATGCTTCAGAAGCCAGAATCTCTGGGTATGGTTGGAGTAGTGTGCTAGCGATTGGAGCAAGTCACCAAGAACTGCTTTACCCATCATGGATGGCAGTCTAAGCTTCGGATCGACGCTCCACCATCTTACTTTCTGTTTGCTTAGTTTTTGTTCTTTGTTTCTAGACTTTATTATAACCCTGTGGTACTTTGGCTATGTGCATTCTAGATATGCAAAGGTCGGGAGTGAACTTTTATTGTTGTACCGTCTTGATGTTACGATGAGAGTCAATAAAACTTTCTTTATTGAAAAAAAGTAGAAAATTAATTTGTGAGTTGTAGATTCACAATCATGTTGTTGATGCATCTTCTATCTTCTATAACTAAATAGTTAGCCTCTACTAACTATTTTTCCCAAGTCCACAGCCTTACACGTCACTCAGTTTGTTCTAGCCGTCCGATCTAAGATAATGTGTTGCAGATTATGCCTGATTCCAGCTCCCTCCTCTACTCAGTTACTCCCCGTCTGCCCTTCCTACAAATCCCCATAGTCTCTCTCTCTCTCTCTCCCCCCAATTTCTATTCTTTTGGTTTGGAGTTTGCTTTTCTGCTGCTATTTGCAATGCAATTTTATTCTCGCCATCGGGGTGGCCACAATCTACGCCGTCGGGCATGGATGGACACATATGGTGGCTCCGTGTTTTATTGCCGTCGCCTCACCTCTATCAATCTTCAATCTCCTATGGCTGTCTCCGCCTGCCTGTGGTGGTCATCCAATTCGTCGAGCGCTGGTTTCCACGGCTGCGCACCTCTGGAGTTAGGTGAGGCCCCAGTTTTTCGTTTTTCCTTCTCTTTTAGGTAAGATCTCGAAAATCATTATTTACGGCTACCCTTTGAGACGGTTAATTTCAACCGCATCACAACGGCCTCGTCCTTGTCTGTCCGGTGCATGGACCTCATTATTGTAATACGTGTTTAATTAGCTCATTTTGTTATTTACTTAGAGACAACTTCCACATCAAGTGGTCAGCACCGAATGAAGCAACTATCACATATTCACACGCAAAGCAACAAGTTTATGTTTTCTTATACTTGATCAAATGAACAACACATACTAAGAGTTTTGCATATACATCAGATTCTTATTTTGCTTTCTTGAATTATTTTATAGTGAAAAGAGAAAAAAATTATTTTATTGTTTTGACCGAGTGGGGTGAGTAGCGTATTGCATAAGCTCAAGATTTTTGATTTGACAGCTGGAGTGTTTGGAGGTAAAAGCTGGATGTGTCCGAGTAGACACCGTACATTTCAAAATAAAAAGTTGTGCATTTTAGAGTAGAAAGTTCGTGGTTCCAAATATAAAGCTGGATGTTTCTGAGTGGAAAGCTCGCGGTCTCTAGTGGAAAGTTGGGCATTTTCAAGTGAAAAGCTCCGGTTGCTAGTTGAGAGCTCAATGTTTCTAAGCAGAGAGTTTAATGCTTTTGAGTTGGAAGCTCGTGGTTCCTAGTTGAAAGTTTGATATATTTTTTTACTTTTTTAGTGGAAAGCTTGACGTTTATAATTGGAAATCTCTTGTTTCTTAGTTAAAAGTTTAAATTTTTCGAGTGACAAGTAAATTATAAGCCTAATTTTTAAAAGATATATCGTCGACACCACTTTAACATTGCATCTACGTGAATTTAAAGCCCAATATCTACACATACGCAACCACGTGAGCATGTCCCCTGATCATACGTTAGAATTGACATAGACTAGAAATAATTTTGAGAATCTCACTAAATTTCCACTGAACATACTCGTTTGTATGTAAATTTGATTAATTTAGATGCTAGATAAATTAATGAGCCCTATTCTTCATTGGTCACGTGCTAGATAAAGTAAAACACAAATATAAACCATGATTTGTCTGCATGTTAAAGAAAAGAAAAATAGATAGTAAGAGTTGGGATGTGCAACGCGGTTTACATTAAAAAAGGAAAGATTAGAAGATTGCGAGCTACATATATATGCTGTGACCGACTATTCATCTAAATGGTCTGCAAGTCCTGTATTTATTTGGGCTTCGAGTAGTGATCTTCCGGTGAAAGAATGAAGTTCAATTTGTGTAGCTTTCATACGGAGACCTGTTTTGCATCCACATGCGCGTCCAATTTCCAGCAGCAAAGGGGGCATCCAGTACAAGATGAAGATCGACGCTGCATTGGTTTTATACTTCAGATTAACTAGCATTCTTTCCAATTTAGGCTTGTACTAGCTTTTCAGTCGTTTAACTTTCGAAGCTCCCATTTGGAGACTACTGCTTAATCATGTAATAGAACTAGAATTTCATTTTTGGTAACGAGATTTATATCAGAGCTGTTAAAATTTGCAGAGAAATATTGGGCACGTTACTCTTTGTCATTGTCTTACATCATTTTATTTGTTTTAGATATGGAGTTTGTACACAAGATGCTGCCTTCAAAGCAGAGTTGTGTGATATGTATGCCAGGCCAGCCTCTTCATGCCTCTGGGCCCTAATATTGTCCATGCCTTTGAACATGGTTATGCACAAAAGGACCAGATAAATATTAGCTTCTAAGGCTCTAAGCCCAATGGTAATTGTATAGAGATTATATGGTCTAAGTGCCCCAGTTATTATTATTAGTTTTCCATCTTGCTCATAGATATCTTTTAATCTTTAAGATATATGTTTCCCATGTTGTTTGCAGGTTACAGAGCGGGTATCTGAATTGTGAATTCAAACCAAGGCCACCTAAAAACTATAAATTCTGTAAGAACTTCTACAGTGTACCTAATGCATTATTGGTAGTGTTGACAACTGGCATTTACTTGGGCCCCGCACGCGGCTCGGGGGAGCCTCAGGCGATGGCGGCAGATAGCCCCATCCGTGGCTCGCCGGAGCCCACTGGACGGAGGCGGAGCCCCACCCGCGGTTCGGTGGTGCCTCGCGCTGGAGATCAATGGGCAGCTCGGCGGAGCCTCGCGCGACTCCTTCGGCCAGCAAGCTCCTACGGGCATCCTCAGTAGTGGCGCGGCACCTGGCCGGTGTCTGCAGGCGGTCCCGGCGTCTTAGTTGCGCGTCCACCACCAAGCACCCGCTCGGCGATGCAGATGATAGCGAAGCCACAGACGTCCTTCGCCGGTCCATCTTGCGAAGCCACCTTGTTGAGTTGTGTTGGGATCTTGTGAATCATGCGCTGACCTGGAGTGGCAACAGTGAAGATGCGTGCCGACTAAGAGCGACCACCCTAATGACCATGTCATTAAACCATGTCGCTGAACACACAGTTAGGGTGTAATACCCCGGCTCATGTGGCCCAAATTTATTTGTACGGTGGAATTAGATAAACGGCCGTACCAGCCGTTTAATCGGGCGATCAAGGCCCCGCTTGGATGCCTGTACTCGGCTCAATCCGTGTGTAAATTACTCGTGGAAGTAATTAAGTGTGCTCATTGGAAATGGATCCTTGGACAATCAGTTTTGGGTCAGCTCAGATTCCTCGTTTTTCCAACTACGTCCTTAAAAGAAAACACTCCTCGGATGATCTTATTCCTAATCTGACAGACATCGAGCTCTTATCCACCACGAGTGGTGGTTTTGGCGACAAATTCCTAGTGGCGCCTTCGTGGTCCAACTCCAACGGCGACGAAGACACCGTCAAAGCCATCGACACTTGCGCTGATGAGGACTCTGGCCAAGTCCGCCTCCCGCATGCTGTTCTCGCAGGCCTTCAAGAGCTCCAACCCAAACATCCTATGCTCCCCTCTCCCATCGATGCCGAAGACTCCGGCCAAGTCCCCGGCCATCGCCTCCTCCAGAAGAAGCATTGCGTTGCCCGCCTCGCTGCCGCCAATCACGCTGCGGCGATTCCTCGTGGCGAAGAAGGGCGCTCAGCGGAGGCGCGACGGTGCGAGCACAGGGGACGAGTTTGACTTCGACAAGTGCTCGCGAGGCATCGCGCGCCTTGCCCGATCTGAAGGCTCCCTAATTTCTCGGTGTGGCATCCAAGAGCCCTCCACGATGAAACAAATGTAATTCTCTCAAACTCTGATCTAGCATGGAGTTTAATTTCACTGGTCGTAACTAGTAAAATACCATTGTAGATTCTTGACGAGGGTAATACTTTTCCCGTATTGTCTGATCGGAGTGACATCGATGGATACGAACGCCAAGCTGGTGGTTTAAACAGATTAACCGTCCGATTCCCGCATCATCGGCCGCAAAATCCCGTTTAATTGTCAAATTGTCAGCCCAATAGCAGCCCAAAATACACCAATAAATTTTTAGAAGAAAAGTATTACTCCAATAGTGCAATCATTTGTTACAGAATGACCATCATGCTGTGTGTTAATTGATTTGCTTATGAAGCTGCGATGGTATGACTGGAGAGTGCTACCTGATTTTGATAGTTTTGACAGTGAGATGTGTTTAAATATTTTTTAGTTAGCATAATAATATAATATATGCATATATTAGTGTGAACGTTTAATCATCGCATAGTTCTGATTAATCGTCCATATTTTTATAAATTGTTTGGCCGTACTTTCCGCTTTTGACAACACTGCTACATGATCTTTGATAATTAGATAATAATATAATATATGTATATATTAGTGAGAACGTTTAATCACCGCATAATCGCTTGGGGGCACCCTATCCGTTATCATATTCCGATTTTCACAACACTGGTTTAGATAGAGTTGGTCTAATATATATATATATATATTTGTATTTCAAAGATAGCACATTCAGATTAACCTTTTTACATGAAACAAGACAGAAGGTGTGTATATATATATATATATATATATATATATATATATATATATATATATATATATATATGGATCCACTCCACACATAGACACGACATTGGGTGAATTTAAATCAGAGTGATACATAAGACTATCGACGAGCCAAACTCGAGCGAGTACATACAGCCTAGCCTCGAGCTCGGTTTATGGCTCGAGCTCGAGCTCGTCGAGCCTTGTGCTGGGCTCAAGCTCGGGCTGCGTAAGCCTTGAAGTAATTTCTATCTAGCCCAAAAATTAGCATAAGACCAACATGTCCAGGCGAGGCATTGATTCTGCCTCACGCCCTGAGCCTCTCTGTGACACTCCAGGTATCAGATTCTATCTAGGTTGTGTTATCACGCTATACTTAATTCTATAATTTAAGAAAATTTACAAATTTTTACCGAGTCTCTTTTTTTAAGGACATCAAGGATATATATAACTAATAATATAACACAAAGAATAACAACCATACAATTTAGACATGAGATATCCAAAGTAATCATATAACCTTGATTGAGTGCGCAAAGTTATGCTATATAGATCAAATTGACCAAAGACTCCCTCTTTGCCGATAACAAGGCCTAACTAAGCAATATAGAGTAAGCAACTAATGACTAAGACTAGCAGATATAGATATGTGCGCAAGTTAAGCATTATATGAAGGTATGAGATGTGATGAAATGATGCGCTGTGTCCGTCTCTCATGCATGTCACTTACTTAGTACCTGAAAAATCGAATAAAACCAACAGAAAAAACACAAGAGTGAGTAAAGAATACTCAGCCAGATGCGGTTTAGAGCCATAAGAACAAATGGATAGTTCACAAATAAACATCAACTAAAAATAAGAATATCCGTGGATATCTTCAACCACTGAAACTAAAATCCAAGGAGCGCCAAGACTAGCCACAAGCTAATGGCATTCATCGGGCGTCTGTCCGGACTAGCCGCTTGTAACAGGAGCCACCGAACTAGACACAAGCTAACTGTACCCACCGAATGTCTCCAGACTAGCCGCTTGTAACGGTTCTCGCTAACCATGGCTATTAAAAATTATAACACGCAAGGTGTACGAACATGATCGCAATTACCACGTACATAATTCTGAGTTGAACACACAACACTCAACCGTATAACCCTTAACGAGCAACCATATTTAAAGGGATCGTTATGCACTTGACTTAAACCAATGGAGTGCAAGGACGTGTGGCCGACTCGACCTCGGACCGAGCCACATGACCACCTAAGAAAACCATCCCAAATTCAATATATTGCAATAAATTGTGGCATACAATGCTAAATAAAATTAACGGCTCTCCTATAGTCGTGCAAATCCAATTCCTGTCTTTACACCCTGTTATCACCGATCTCAGACCAAAACGTCTTGGTTGCACAAACAGACCTAAGCTAGAAATAAGTCTAGTTCACTTCACGCTTATCACAAGTGCTAGGAATAAGGCTTTAAAACATAGGTTTTGGTGGTTACCTCCAGACATGCCAAGAGATCACTAGCCCACAATCTTCTTTATAGGTACAACACCTGTACATTTGTACGTTTCTCCCAGGTGCAAACCCACAAAGAGCAACAACTAATTAGAATCATAGGCATGTCATCCGATTTAACCTTCTTCCAATATTACTGGTAAGTAATAGAAGGTACAAGAAAGCCTTTACATGTCCCGATATTTTACAGGAACACCCCTGGTAAAAAAAGAAAATTACATTGGAAGTCATGAGGAGTTTCTAAATCCTGTTCATCTTGCAGGTTGAAGCCACGGCCAGTCCTGTGTGCACCTCCGATGCCTATGCATGGTGCTGCAAGCGTTGGTCCGCGACCCATCAAACGCCCAAAAGCATCAGGAGGAGAAGGGCATAGAAGACCATCGTCTTGGCGTCGGAGAAAGTGGACAGATCAGGTTCCACGATCGTCTTTTCGCCGCAAGAGACAATGGATCATTGAACGAGCGTCGGCCAGAGACCTTCATCGGGTGAGCACCTGATGCCGTTCTCATGGATATCCATGACCAACAGTGTGGGGAACAAAACCCAAACGAGAGGACCAAAAGACCATAGGTTTAGATGCAATGTATTTGAAACCACGAGAGACTAACCTCCGCACAAGACTTCCCTGTGGATCTATGGACATGGCATCGGGTTCGGAGAAGTGGATGGAGGAACTTTGTTGCCGCAATCGCTCAACCTTGGGGAAGAAGCTGACGAAACTCCAGGACCTCAATGGAGCGAAGAATTGCCAAACTACTAGCTAAGGTAGTATCTACAACACCCTGTTAAAGTTGGAGAGCTCACGGACGCATAAGGACCTCGATGCCGCTACTGCCGGAGGCCACCGTTTCTCGTGCTAGGGTTTACTGTTTTGGGCCGTGGCTTTCTCGTGCGGCAAAAGCAACAGCTGCTGCATGTCCTCGTTCAATAGTATCTTGTGGTTCAGGATTGCAGCTTGGAAAGGTCTATGGGTTGCTGCTTTACTTTCATGGCCACTTGGGTTGGAATTTCATATGGGCTTCGTGATATTGGGCTCGTACTGAAGTACAAAAGGAAAATGTTAAGGTCTCTCTACTCCGATCTCGATTACCCAATCACAAGTTTCGAGTGTTTGGAGGAAAAAATGAATAACAGAGGTAGAGGAGAGAAGCCAAGCCGTTGTTTCGTCGTGATCCAACAATTGGATTCCTCTGTAGAAAATAGGAGGGTTTAAGAGAGCAATGTCACGGACACAAACAGGCCGAGGACATCGCTTAAGTGTGGACCCACTCCTGCCCATATACTTGGGGTTCGGCTTCCTCTCGCACTTGGGCCGAGCCTCGTCTCCTGCCTTCAAGTCCATCCCAACTGATGGCGATGATATACACAAGAGAAGAACTGTTTGGTCCTCGAGTTCTCTAGAGAGAGAGATAGAGAGAGAGAGGCGACCGCAAGGTGCCAAGAGCCTTACTCCGTCTTCCACCGGCAAGACTGCCGGATCCCCTCGCCTCCGGCCACCGCTCCAACGATGGGAGGTGGGGGAACCTCGGATCTAGATAGGCGTGTAGTTTTAGTCCCCTCCCGAGAGGTAGGGTTAGGATTTAGGGTCCATCGATCGATGCAGTTTTAGTCCCTAGTCGCGACCGCTCCCGCGGTTCCTACGACGCCTCCCGCACCCGCTCCCGCGACTACCGGGGCTCTTGCCTCACCTACTGCAACACCACTCGCGGCCCCTGTCGCGTCCACCGCGGCGCCACCCGGTCTTGTCACCCGCCTCGCTCCTGGTCCACGTCAAATGCGCACTCGTGCAAAGGATGACATTGTTCTTCCTATCAAGCGGATGAACCTCTCCATCACGCACTCCGTACTCTCTTCCGTGCCCAAGAGCTACCGCCACGCCTTCCAGGACCCTCACTGGCGTTGAGCTATGTCCAACAAGTTCAAGCAACGGCACGTGGTCCCTCATCAAGCGCATCAACCTCCTCCGTTTTCACTGTGTATTCTTATGCATATTGGGCCAGCTCCTCGAACTCTTAGCAATCTATCTCTAGTTACTTCATCTACTGTGGTGACTGTTAGAAATATGCCCTAGTGGCAATCATAGGGATGATCATATTTCATTGTATCCATGATTATTAAATGTTCCTTGAATAATATCAGTTGTATTGATTGGCAAGTATGTGACTTATTTGTAGAACTCATATTAACCTTTAATGATTATTCTAAATTGGTCCCTAGTCGGAACTCATGTGAGGACACATATGAATAATAGACTATCATATATATTGGTTGATGATCATGTTTCACGGGTCATGGACATAGAGATGTCGAACCAATTGTATAAGCACATGGTAGGGAACATGGAGTTGGACAGACTCAACTTAAGACACTATGTGTGTGCTATGTCCTTTGACCTGAGATTGTCGTATGTACTTGATATGTGTAAATGACTTACTTAGAGATTGTCCAACGCTACTCTGTAACTGGGTAGTCATAAAGGCTGCCTTCTTGTTTATCATGAAGTATGATGCGAGTCATGGTCAATCGAGATGGGATTTGCCCCTCTTTGTGATGAGAGAGATATCTCAGGGGCCCTCGAGTGATCGGATCCAAAAATGCATGGTCGTGCTACTTAAGGTTAAAGAATTAACTTAGTAAAGAAATCCGAGTAAGAGTACTTGGTTCATGTCTAAATGTGCGTGAACCTATAGGGTCGCACACTTAAGGGGCAGGAGCTTAAATTCGGATTAGAATCTGAATTAGACTAGGCATTGAGTCCTAATGGGCCTCTAAACGTAGAAGCCCATTATGGGGACGTCTATATAAGGAGGAGGACAGACGTGTTAGGGGAGGCCAGCTGAGAGTTTCCGAAACCCTAGCTGTCATCCCTCCCACGTCTAAGGTTGCCCGTTCGGATCTAGCAATTCAGACGAGCGACGTTCCTCCCCGAACGTGTGGATACTTTGGAGGCGTTGTAGCTGTGACGCTTGGATGATCCGCTCGAGGGAACCGCGAGAAGGAGACGATCTGTTCGAGGGAACCGCGAGGAGGAGACGATCTGTTCGAGGGAACTGCGAGGAGGAGAAGGTAGTACGACTACAGTTGCTTCCGCTGCATCGACTCTACTTCCTCTACGGCTCTGTGCAACAAGGGGTAATCTCGTGGTCTACTGCTACAACAATTCCTGGTTTACACGGTAGAAATTTTTGTTTTACGCTAGTGTAGCCTATCCGTATCCCTACAGTGTCAACCTCGTCTCCTGGTCGTCCAAACAAGCAGACCACTTTTTCTCGCTCTAGTGTGGAGGCCGAGTATTGTGCCGTTGCGCACGTTGTCGCCAAGTACTACTAGACTCGACAGCTTCTCTAGGAGCTCCACTGTCCTCTCTCCACGGCAACCATTGTTTATTGCGACAATGTAAGCGTTGTCTGCATGTCCTCAACCCTGGTGCAATATCAGCGCACAAAGCATATTGAGATCGACATCCATTTCATCTGTGAGAAGGTCTCTATTAGTCACATACAGGTTCTTCATGTGTCCTCATCTCTCCAGTTCGCAGATATGATGACAAAAGGATTGTCGTCTCAATTTTGTATTGACTTTTGGTCTAGTCTATGTGTCTGGCGGGCTCCTGCCACGACGGGGAGGGGATGTTAGAGATATAGTATGATAAGGCTAACCAACGTATATCTCATATAACCAATGTTTGTTATATCTCCCAGCAATATATGAATATTGCACACGGTGACTTTTTTTTATCTTCCATTTACGTCATGAAGACAATTCTTATAACCAACAGCTACTCCAGCAGCCATATTTAACAAGCCTGGGCCCACCGGCTCTTTACCAAATCAGCCTTTATCTGAATGCAAACTTCTGTCGTCAAATTTATTTCTTTCTTCGCTACTGGTGCCACGCCTCTGACCTGACAGCGCGTCTCGCTGCCCCGCGTCGCTGCTGACACGCATCTATGGCCCTGTTTGTTTGGGCTTGTGCTTGAGCTTTTGGTGCTTCTAGCCCTCTAGAAGCACAAGCCCAAACAAACACCTAGCTTCTCAAATAAACTTCTCAGAAGCGCTTGTCACATTTGTACTAAAGTGGAAAAGCACCCCAAGAGGAGCTTCCCGCTGCCTCCACCAGCTTCTCGCACCCGGAAATACGAAACTACCCTCGCACTTTGTTAGTTAGTTACAGCGGATTGCCACTGACTATATAAACTGAAGTTCCTTCACAAATTTGCTCTTTCCTCCCTTCCCCGCGCCCCTCATCTCTCTCCCGTGCTCCCCCAAATCTCTCTCGTGTCTCTCCCTTGGAAGCTAGGGTTCCCATCTCCCTCATCAACCGCTGCCGTCGGTCGGAAGGGCCTCTCCGCCGCATCCGGAGCCGCCATCTCCCGCCCCTCCGCCATCTCCCGCTCCTCCGCCTCCCTCATCAGACGCCATCTCCCGTCCCGGCGTCCAGTTCGTCGCCCCCGACGCCAGCCTCTAGCCCGCCGGACTCTCTCGGCCCCCAGGACCTGCCTGCCTCGCCCGAGCCCGGCCTCCATCGCCCCCGACGCCGGCCTCTCCACCCCCCTCATCTCCGGTCCCCGCGCCAGCCTCCCTCGCCCCCAGGAGCTCCTCCTCACCTCCACTCCTCGTCGCCCGAGCTCCTCCCCGCCTCCGCCCGCCGCCTCCCGAGATCCGCCCGACCAGATCCCCGTCCGCCACCGCCCGAGCTCCTCCCCACCTCTCGCCGCCGCCCGAGATCTTGCCAGGCCGCCGGCCCCCAAGACCTGCCGGCCTCCAGCCCCCAAGCCCGCCGCCGGCGCCCTAGGACCCACCGGCCTCCAGCACCCAAGCCCGCCGCCGGCGATGGCCGAAGGTGACGGGGATGGACAGCAGGCGGCGGTAGGGCCCAATGGGCCTGGGTAGACGCATGGGAGGCAGGGGTGGCGACGGCTAGGGTTTTTATTTTATTTTTTTTATTTTATTTTTTTATTTTAGATTATCTAAATGTATCAATGGCTATTTTTGGATTATCTAAATCAAGTAATCAATGTTTGATCAGGAGTTAAAACGATCTTCAGCACATAGGGGTATTTTAGACATTTACCACCAGCCGCAGGTTCACCAGCCGTCTAGAAACAGCCCAAACAAACGGCTTAACTATTTCCCACCAGCTGACCAGCTCTAGCTGCTTCTCAGATCTCACCAGCTCCAGCTGCTTCTCAGTAAGCTGCAGCCTAAACAAACAGGGCCTATATATACTACGCGCTCTCCGGCGACCTGAGTTTAACTCAAACAGTGTTGCGTCCCTTCGTTTGGTCCTTGTCGCACTGTGTATTCGTCCGTGTTCTAGGCTCGCGTCTATAGTACGGTCTAGCACTTTACTGCGGTTGAATGATTTTTCCGCTTACATTAACTGATGTGATTGTAGCAATTTTTTCTACATATTTAAGCCTGTCCTAGCCCGACCTTCTATCGACCGGCTCATACCGTACACCTGTGACGACCTGTGATCATCTACGAAGCTATTTGACGCCGAACTGGTCATCGGTTCCGCCACCTGTGGGTATCTGTAAGAATTTGATATTAGCTCAGGTGTGATCGATTTTTGAATTACCACTTCCTAGAAGTTAATAGGACCATATCAACTGTAATTTTTGTTTTATGTTTCTACTGACAATGGCAATGGCAGGTTCATGATATCATTCATGTTGGCCTGACAGCATCGTAGGAGAAGAGGTTGTTAATGACGAGCTTGATTTATGTCTCCTTCGAGCCATACAAAAATTTTGTTTGTTAAATTTTGGGCATTGCAGTTCTGGTTATATGAATATATATCTCACTTATATTTGTAAAGTTAGTGACAATATTTTATGTTTGGACGGGTTTGATAAGCTCGTTGTTCCTTGTATTAATAATTTAAATAATCATCTCATGAGGTAGTATATTTTTTTAAGAAAAAAGTTTGCAACAATGGAGAGAAATAAAAACAGAGGGCATATACATATATATGTCATGCACACACTTTATCTCCTTTGTTAGTTTATTTTATAAATAGGTAACATCGAAGATGGCTTTGTTTTTAAGAAATGAAGGATGATGAGGACATCACCGCTTTGAATACGACCAAAAATATTGCATGTTTATACATATTTTAGGTGATCTTTAATAATATTTCTACCATATATTATTATTTGATTAGGGACAAAAATACTACACTTAATATTCTAGTTCTCATAGCTTTTAGGCTGGGCTTTATTTAGTCAAGTTTAGCTACGAGCATTGTGTATTCACTTGGTCGGTGAGATCAATCGTAAATACCGCTATTGGAACCCCAGATTATCCAGTACTTCAATTCTACTCACAATATTTAGATTGCTTTTACCTTGTTATTGCTTGTTATCCATTGCTTATAGAAAATAGACCTTCATGATCAGGTTGATCGCGCGCTAGCGCGGTTGATAATGCTCCGAAGATTGCTTTAGCTTTGTTGGGTTATCGGTCGTGTACGCGGTCGATAACCAAAACATGAGAGTCAAAATCCACCAAATCAAACATATCATTCTCTTCGAAAGATCAGGACACCTATAGTCACATCAAATATAGAGGCCTAGAATCATCTTATAGATCCTAGCACACTGTAAGGATAAGCAACATTCAAAGACCGGCCATTGCATTCCTATAAACTGCAAAAACTCACTCATAATTTGAATGTGATGTACATATGTATCATTGCACACAATGACCTTTTTTTTATCTTCCATTTATATCATGAAGAAAATTCTGACAGCCAATAGCTATTAGGGGGTGTTTGGTTGGGCTTTTCAGCAGCTTTTCACTGAAAAAAGCTGCAGCCCAACCAAACGGCCAGCTTTTTTAGCAACTTTTGCCAACAGTAGCTGTGGGCTTTGCAGTGCAAATTCAGCTGTTTGGAAAAGCCGCCTTCTGCTAGCTTTTTGCAATGTGCTGAAGTTTCAGTGCTCAATTTCCAAAATATTGTAGATGGTTTAGATCAACTAAAAGCCATATGTTCACTTTTCCACAGCCAACAGCAGTTTTGTCAACAGTCATAGCCCAACCAAACAGGCCCTTACTAAAAGAACGAAAACCAACATAACAAGCCTGGACCCACCGGCTCTTTACCAAATCAGTCTTTATCTGAAATGCTACTTTGCAATTTTATCACCTCACGCGTTTCTACTGTGGTCTCCAGGAAACCACGCCTTGGGACAAGAGCTGGCCCGGACAGGCGTGCTACTGGTGCCACGACCTCCTGCTTTTTGAAAGTGCCTGGGTTTACTTTTTCCTTCACTAGTTTTTCTAGCATTTTCAAAATCGCCTTCTTATCTCTTTGGAGGCATTTTCATGTGTTTTTGAGGCGTTTTAAAATGCATCGTAACTTTAACCGTGTTCTAGTGACATGAGATGGTTGCTCAAATCATATACTGTAAGAGCATCTCTAACCCTTCCCCTAAAACTTAACTCTCTAAACCACCTCCCTAAATTTAACTCCTCAAAATTTGAGGGTTTAAAATGTTTGCACCTAGTCCTTCCCTTAAATTTAACTCCCTATACTTTTTCCTTTGCTATTTCTTCACAAAAAAAATCTGATTCACAAAATTCCCCACTGGATCCTCGCTCTCCTCCTCGACCTCTACCTCGCCGCCACCTCCGCCGATGACGCGTCCCTGCCGTCGCCGCTCCGCCTCCCGCGCGTGATGGCTGCCGCCGCGTTCCCCTCCTCGCCGGCCTCCCCGTCCCCGTCCGCGCCGCCACTGGAGCTTGGGAAGGCGGCAGCTCTAGAGGTTGGTGGCGGGGAAGGCCGAATCGCTCGGTGAAGAGGGCTCGGTGGCGGGGCTTCAAGGAGACTCGGTGGCGGGGCTTCAAGGAGGCCGGCGGTGCGGCGCTCCGATTGAATCGGCGCGGGCGATGCGGTCGATGGCGCGCGCGTCTCCGGCGGAGGGGACGAGCTCGGCTCGGGTGAGGTCGAAGGCGGCGGCCGCGGCAGGAGCTAGGGGAGGTAACGGGGCCGCCGGCGAGGCCGGCTCAGCTGACGGAGGCGGCCGACGCGGGGGAGGCGAGGAGGAGGGGCGGCAGGTCGCGCGGTGGCCGGCGGAGGGGAGGAGCTCGGCTCGGGAGAGGTCGGAGGCGGCGGGGCCCGCTTGGCAGTGGGTCGGGCCGCGCTTCCCCGGCGGCGGCGAGGCCCGAGGAAGCGAGGGCCGGGATGAGGCGGCGGAGGAGTGGCGCGGGAGGGGAGGCTTCCGGGAGGGTGGAGGCGGCGGAGAGGCGGCCGGCGCGGAGGAGGGCTAGAGCGAGGGAGCAGAGGAAGGAGGCGTGGAGGAGGGGTGGCGCGAGGTCGGAGGTGACGCCGGGGAGGTGATACGGGGCGGCGGCGGGGGATCGGTTGAGCGGTGACATTTACTCCCGCCAAAATAATGAGGAATATGGAGAAGATAGGGGAGTGTCCCCAATTCCTCATATTTGAGCAGAAGTGGGTTGATTTTAGGGGGCCATCCTCATTTTTTTAGGGAGTTAAATATTTTTAGGGGAAGGGCTAGATGGGTATAACTAGTTAAATATTTTTAGGGGAAGAGCTAGATGGGTATAACTTCTTAAAATGGCAGTTTTAGGGAGTTAAAAAAATTTAGGGGAACAACTAGAGATGCTCTAAGAAGGGATGCCAACAAGTCGGAAGAACCAAGCTAGCATAGATACCTCCTTTCACAAACCCCAGGCCAGGCTTACACTCTGAAACGAAGATCCGCGAGAATCCTCTCCATGGATCCTCGAGAGCAGCCGCAAGATACAATGACCATGACGAGGGCGCTGGAGGCCTTGTCTCCCTACCTCAACCATCCCCGGAAGACAGTCATCCGGATCGAAGCTTTCGTGGCTGTGGCAGCCGCTATGCTGTTCCTGCAACTCATTCTCGGTCCCGGGCGCCGGCGGTCAGGCCACTGGTTCGTCCAAGGTACTCTGTGGATAGCTTACACGCTCTCCTTCCCTCTGATTACCTACACCTCGGTCAGATGGTGTCCTCGCCGGTGAAGAACGGGTTGTATCCTGTGTGGGTTGTTCTCCTCTGCTGGGCAGCCGGATGCACCAACAGCATCACGGCCTATAGTCTTGAAGACAACAAGCTGTGGAAGCGGCACCTCTTTGAGCTCCTTCAGTATCTTGTCTATTTTGCCATTACATTGGCTCTGCTTATTCCGGATCAAATAACGATTTCTGCACAGCCTATTGCCATTACTCTTTTATTGCTAGGTTGCACGGTGTTTATCACCAATGTGTATAGAATACTTGCTGGTTGGATGGTCAGAAATTCTACTCCCAGCAAGTTACTAGCCGACTACATGAGGGTTCAGGTTGGTGCAAGAGGCGCTCAGGAGCCTTCCGATACATCCACAATGGAGGGCTACAGATACTTTGTCCGGCCTTCTCCCGGATATTGTTTCAATAAGGGACAGGAAAACACAGATGAGGATATCGTGGCATCACCATCAAGGAAATCTGGGACATTGATGACAGATTGCTCAGCACACAACTGAAACATGTATGCCTCTCATTTGCTCTGTCTCACTTGCTGCGGTGCCGCTTCTTCGAGATGGATTGTGCCGAAGCCGGACTTGCCGAGACTCGCAAGTTTGCACTTGAGGTTTTGCTGCCGGAAGAGAATCAAGTCAACCATTACTCAAAGCCATTTCATATCATCGAGGTAGAATTGGGTTTCCTCTATGACTTCTTCTTCACAAAGTATGCAGCTCTCTTTCACAGGGAGATTCAGTTCCTTGTTGTGGTTGTTCTCAAATTAATTTGCACATCTATTTATGGAGCATTCCTGTTTCGATACTCCCCCAGTATCAGCACACTTGGCCCTATAATCGAAGTTGGCACAAGAAGGGTTGATGTTACCGTCACAATCGTGATTATGGGATCTCTCCTGCTATTTGAAGCACTGCAGGCTATACTCTATCTGACATCAGATTGGGCCACCGTTTCACTCGCTTGCAGCTATAGCAGAAGATTTACCTGCAACTTCACGCCGTTCGTAAGATTTAACTGCAATCCCATGCCGTCTGTTATTCGGTTTCTTAAAAGATTTAACTTATCCAGATATCGGAGAAGTATGATGGCACGGCATAAATTTGGCAAAATGTTTAATTTGTTTGGGTATTGGCAAAATAAGATGGGCCAGTCATCTGTAATTGAAGGCTGCTTGCATGTTAATATGCTTCATGTGAGCCGTATCACCGTATGGGCTTAAACAACAATTCAGGCGCTGCCCTTATGGAACCTATATCCAATCCATATAAACACATCTTTGGGTTAATTCGTCCAATAATATTCTCAATGAAGAAGTTCAAAGTGGTTCCTGATTTGGTCAAGAACGAGACAGTTTCTTGCTTGCGGAAATAATATAGCAAGCTTCCCCTAACTAATGGAGAAGCAGCATTGGATCGCAATTGTGTCCTTGGAGAATTCTCCTGGACACAACAGAATCATAGCCAGACAACAGTAATGCTTATTTGGCACATCGCAACTGAATACTGCAACATTGCATGTTCTGATGAGGCAGAGGTGCATCAGAGTGGTTCACCGGAAGAAGAGGAGTTGGAGAAAGATAACTACCAGCAAGTTGCCACCACCTTATCCAAATACTGTGCGTACTTGATGTCCTTTGTCCCAGAATTGCTCCCTGGGAACTCTACGGATACACGATTCCTCTTATGTGACATGCTATTGGAAGGAAGGAGGAAGCTGTGTAACGGCAAGCTGAGTAGGGATGGATCGCTGAAGGAGCTATTGGAAGGGATGATGCTTCGTAAAGGCAAGCTGAGTAGGGATGGATTGCTGAAGGTCATCAACGATTCCGAAAGCAACAACAGCAGCAACGAAGATCGTACTATCGTCCATGATTCTGAAGGCTACGACAACGACGATAACCACAGTCCATATTCCAAGCAGCAACAGCAACGAGGATACCATCATCGACGACTCCAGCGGCAACAGCAACGAGGATACCATCATCGACGACTCCAGTGGCAGCAACAATGACCATACCAACGCCCAAGACTCGACCACTAACAACAATGAAGGTATCTTCATCAAAGGCTTGAAGCTTGGGAGGGACCTGAAGGAGAAAGGTGATGTTCTCTGTTGGAAGGTGTTGGCAGAATTCTGGGTTGAGACCAATCATCTACATCGCGCCGTCGGACAAAGTCGAGGTGCACATGGAACGCCTCGCGCAAGGAGGTGCACATGGGCTCTCCTCACGCACGCAGGCATCCTGAAGCGTGACCAGAAGCAAACCTCAGAAGATATCGTGTAGTAAAGCCAGTGTGCTTGGTTTCTGTATTCTCGTTTTCCTACCCTAGGCCAACGAGTGTTCATTTTCAATCCCGTTTTATCTGTAATGTGTTTGAACATGTTATCAATCAAGTGTGATACCTCAGACCACGACGTGAATTCAGTCAGTAATAAAATATCCTTGTGTAAAAGACTTGGTCAGTGACATGAAGTTTCCACCCTGTTTATCTGAATGAATAAAACAACAGTTGTTCACCCTGTTTCAGACTTCTGGTATACCCCATTTTATAGGAGTTAACACTTTGTCAATCAATAATAAAATATCCCAAGAGCTAGCGGGGGATTTAACTTTGATCAATTTTTCTAAACAGAATTGCTAATTAGAGACTCATGCATATGAACAGGCGGAAGACGAGAGCAAAGAGGTCACCTCCACAGAAGCAGCAGACGGAGAAGGGCCCGAAACCCCACAGCAACCAATCCAACAGCGAATCTTGCAGCAGGCACTACGCAACAGCGGCCCGAGCTTCACGCGATGGCGGCTTGGCCCCGAGCTATGGCGGCAGAGCCCCATCGGCGCCTCGCCAGAGCCCATGGGACGGAGGTGGATAGAAAGCTTGAGGTTTACAGCTCGGTTGCGGGTCGACGAGGCTCGGCTCGGAGACGCAACGAGCAGAGTCCAAGCCTCCTTCTTAGCGCGTAAAGCTCACTGAGCTGAGCCAAAACAGATCGCAAGCCGCTTAGAGGCCTGTTGCGTATGAAATTTCAACCGAGTATTTCGTACCCCCAAACACATGTAAATTCTCAAACCGGGGAGGTTTCCACTCCAAGAGTCCTAATAGTTTGGGGTCAAGGAAGGATCAAAAGCCACGACTCAACCTGACAAAATCAAGCGCGTAGTCTAGTAATCTTGAGGAGTGGCCGAAGTGGGGAGTGGCAGTCAGGTCGAAATGGTGGGGAGTTCACGAGGGCGAGCTCCTTTGTAATTTTTAGAACATGGCAAATATGACATTTAACTTTAAATTACATCAGCAATAAACTAACAACTCATCACGGAGCAATGGAGCCACTCACATCATTGATCTCCTCGGGTAGTTCGACCGACGGGACCATTGGCGGTGCCATTGAGACCGGCAGGTGTGGCATCATCAGCAAGAAAGGCATGTACAGCAACGGGACTAGGGGTGGAGGCGGAGGCGGCGGAGGGACGAAACCCGAGGCAATGGAGGAAAGGAAACGACGGAGCTTGAAGATGTCGACCTCGCGTCGACATCGCACTAGGGGCAGCGAAAGCGGGCGAGGCCGTGGGGCTGATTGAGGATAGCCTTGTAGCGCGCACAGGGGAGCTGGATCTTGGTGGCATCCACGCCCTGTGCCCGCAGCCCGGGATGGCAAGAAGCGGGAGCGGGAAGAGGAGGAGGAGACGTGGGATAAGACTGAGGCCGAGACAGCGGTGGTGATGGCGAAGGAGTAGGGGCAAGAGGAGGATGAGGAGGAGGCGAAGGCAGAGTAGGAGATGCCTTGGGTGGATAGGAGGCATGAGCTCTGGGGAGGGGAGGGGAGGGTAGGAGGAAGATGCTATGCCATGTAGCATTTCTAGTAGAGTGGGCCAACTCTAGTGGAGGCCTGGCTAGCGATCCAGCTGCCCTTCTGATGTTTGAGTTGTGAATTTGGGTCTATTTTCAGATCTGGACCGATTTCTCCTTTCTGTTTCTCCGATCCAGTTGCCCTTGTCGTGTACATGTAGAGATCCGATGTTATTTTGTTTTATTTTCTCCAAGAGTTGATCCAATGTTCCAAACAGCAGTTTTGTTTTTGGGATGTTACAACCAATACTTTGCATCTGGAGTAATGTTACAATCTTGATATGATGAAATCGTGATTCATAAAAACTGTATAATTGCAAAGTAGAATAAGCTTCTTTCAGATTTGATAACTGAAGGACGGTTATCTCCTTGCCGTGTAGCTACGCACATCTGCGTACCACAATACATCTCTTCCTCCGCCCACCCCTACTTGCCTTAGGGCCTGTTTGTTTGGCAGGCTTTTGGCTTTTTGAACTTTGGCTTCGAAGCCAGAAAAACACCTATTTACCTGTTTTTGGCTTTTGGCTGCCAAAAGCCAAAAACAGGTAAATATGTGCTTTTCTGGCTTCGAAGCCAAAGTCTAGAAGCTAAAAAAAACCTAAACAAATAGGGCCTTAGTTGCCTATCGCCCCCTTCTCCAAGTACGAAATATTTGTTGTCTTCGAGAGTACTGAGGGCGTCTCCATCGCGTCAGCTTAAGTAACAATAAGAAAGGGGACAATCATGTGGTGAAGAAGTAGTCGCCTCAAGCCGACCAAGAAGAGGAGAGGAAGCTGGTGTCCGTCGCCATTGTAGAAGCTGGCACCTACACCCCAGGCCGAAGAAGAAGCGGGTCCCAGTGCCCCAATCTCAACACTGCGTCACAGAACTCGACGAGGCGCCAGAACGATGCTAGGGAAGAAGATGGTGAGACTCCATATCATGCCAGAGTAGTTGAGTGGGAGGCTCCATGCTACCGCTAGCGTAGCTCCATCTCATCGGTGAAGGACTCAAGGGACCAGTCAAGGGATGATGGGCTGTTCTCGAAGCTACGGAACGTGTTCACCAGGCCGTCCACTTTGACGAAGACACCGTCGTGCATCTCCCTCCATGACACGATCTCCAACTGCTTGGCGCTCGTGAGTTGACGGCGTTCACCTGGGTTCTCCGCTGCATCAGGGTGCGTTGGAGGCAATGACTGAGCTTTTACTTTGTCTTTCTTGACGTTCGGGATTGGTCTCTCTTCCTTCGCCTTCTGCAACTATGGTTTTTCCGTCCACTCTTTCTTTGCAACTTGTTGCACAGTGTGTGTTTGTGTCAATGGCTGAGAAGGGAATTGCTATGGCAATGATTATTCGAGCCGGGCATGACCCTATGAACCGATTCCATCCGCGTAGCAACAGAGATGAGTGGGGAGAGAGGTTGAGGAGAGAGCAGGGATGGGATAAAAAAAAGTTACCTGACACGTCAACCCCACTGACTAAGATGCAACCGTGGCACGGTCAACATGCCACATCAACAATCATCTTCTTCGAGCTCATTTTGGACCAAAGTGAACCTTTTTAACAAGTTTAGGGGGCCAAATATGAATTTTAAGAGTATAGAGACAATAGTGAGCGCACTACGCAAGTTAAGGAACTATCAATGCATTTTACTATGTTCATATGTCAAAATATTTTCGAAATATGGTTTGATGTCCATGAAACATGTTCACATATTTTAGGAAAAATATTTACCCAACTCGTGAAAATTGTTTCATATTATAAATATGAAAACGTAACTTACTTATGTTAAACTTTTATTTTCGCATTGAAACAATTACAAAAATATTATTGAAATTGTCGACTATTGGTAAACTATCGATCTTACGGATGTGTGTGCTAAAGGTATGAGGTGTATAAGGGTATAAGGATAGGGGACACGCTGTTGTGTCAAGTCAAGGACTCTAGACAACTGATAAGATAGTTATGTAATGATCTAACATGTTTTGTACGCAAAAATCAGTGGATGTTGAGCCACAATTTCCTTTTTTTTTCTGAACTGTTATTCTATTTCAGTTTGCGGTGAATCAAAACATGGGCACTGACATAACCAGCCCAGAATTTCTAACAAATTCAGCACGAGGAATCTGCTGACCATCGCAAGAATGAGGCGAGTGAATAGGCAGACGCCGGGGTAGGACATCTCCTGCATCCCACCGAGAGTTATTACTCGGTTGTCTATAATCCAGGTTAGGGTGGTCCTCGTTGAACAGCCAGAGTTGAGACTTTTGTAATCTTTCTCAGTATCAGCAGTGATGCGCAAATCCAAAATTTTGTGCATTCTTGAAGAAAAATAATTAATATTACAACTTTTCTTGAACTGAATTCATCGTTACAATTTAAACGCTCTGGATGTATCCATGTACGTAGAGCATTTCTGAGCTCTCACTGATGGAACGAGCACAGATGATTACTGTATGTTTTTGTGGGCTAACTGCAATCACTATGTCGGCTGCAATTGCATGGCAATGCATGATGGGAGCCCATGCGTGCTCGATCAATTGCCCAGGGAAACATGAGCAAAATAAAATGCAACAAGCTAAAGACCAATCACTGCCAGCATCATGTACACTACACACTGATCGACGCACACCACACCGTCATCTACAGATCGATTTCAATGCAATGACAAAAGCCAACCACCACCAATCAACACCGGTGTCCCACATCCTCGCCATGCCCGCGACAAATTGCTGGCTCTTTCTGGTCCTGTACCGATGAACTAGCTCGAAGCAAATTTACTGGTCCTGGTCAGTAAATTTTGTTGTGATTTACTCTCAGCTAGGTCGATTAATTGATTAATTATGCTTATTCAGCTTGCAATCACAAACTAGAAGCAGTGCAAAAACATATCTTGATAATAGGGATTATCTTACGAGCAGTAGCAGCAATGGCCATGGGGATGGATTGAGAAGACAGGGAATGAGCTAGCTACTGGTGGAGGTGGCGCGGCGGTTGGAGCTGGTTGACGAGGGCGAGGGCGTTGCTGGTGGCCTGCTCGACGGCGACGACCCTCCTCCTGACGTCGTCGCGGGAGGCGGTGCCGCCGCCGCCGCCGTAGGTGGCGAGGGAGTCGAGGCAGGTGTCGGCGTCGGTGTGCGCGGCGCTGGCCCAGGTCTGCACGTTGCTGAGCCGCCACGCGAAGCGCGGGCTGGTGGCGCGGCCCATGTTCCGGCCGCACAGCTCCGCCGTCGACTGCCGCAGCTGCTCCGCCGCGTCGCGCACCGTCTCAGCGCAGTCCCTCATGGCCCCGCCTTCGCCGGACGGAGGGCCGATGTAGGTGGAGCAGGAGCGGGCGCGGTCGGCGGCGTCGGCGAGCGCGGCCTGCGCGAGGCGGCGCGGGCTGAGGCCGACGTCCGGCGCCCGGGGCACGAGGCTCAGCTCGCAGGCCCGCGGGTACTGCGTGGCGGTGCAGGAGCGGCGCACGAAGTCCGCGGCCGCGGCGGGGCTCACCGCTGCCCTGGGCTTGGGCTGCCGCAAAGAAGCCGACGCCGACGACGCGGCGGCGGCGGCGGCCAGCAGGTAGAGGCAGAGGCAGGGGAGGATGAGGGAGCGGCGTGTCATCTTTCTTTTCTTGGTTCCCTTGTTCGCGTGGAGCTGTGGAGACGGGGAGAAAAGGGAAGATGGATGAATGGTGACGCGGTGGTCGTCGTCGTCGGCGCGGGCCAATCAAATAGGCGCAACAACGCTGCGGGGAGAGAGCGCGAAACAGGGATTCTGTTAGGCAGCCTGCCTGGCAGTGCCTGCCAAACCGTTGATCAGTGGAAAGTGACCAGCCATCAAGCCATGTATGTATTTACAGGGCGCAGATGTCACTTCGCAGATCTTTTTTCTTTTTGTATGATCCTTTGCAGATCTAGTACTCGTCTTATTTAGGAGAAAAAGGTTACTCGGGTTGCATCATCGGATTCTGCTTGTTGATTTGGGAGAGATTTAATAAAATTGTTACCTCTTAGTCTATCCTTATCCGTCGTAGACAGATGATAGAGCATTTTATTAAGAAAAAAACTAAGATGAAAATTTTTAGGCGGCGGTTACAAATCGGCATGCCGATATAAGCTATTCCATCGGCATAGGTCACAGCCGTCGGATGTGACGTCAGAATTAGCAATAATACGATTAGCTAAATTTACGGGAAACAATTTTAGTGACTATAGGAAACAATGCAGTGACCATATGAAACATAGACAACTGTCTGTATGCAATAGGAAACATGGGAAACAGATAGTCAAATTATTTCCTTAAACAAAACGTTGAATTTCCGGCAACAAATTGGCATGCCCATATTATGACGTATCATGTGCTCCTTCTGTTATGGAAACGAGGAAACATTTGCGTAGTGTGAGGGAAACATTTTACTAAACCTTACGCAACAAAAATTTCGAATCACTACAACAGTGGAATGTATACAATACAATCCTGGATTTTTGGGAAATTTATGATTCAAATCGCTAGATTTTTGGTACCGTGGGCTCCTTCTATTATGGCGACGTTGAAACATTTACATAGTGAGAGGGGAACATTTTTACTATAACTTGGGCAACAAATTTGTCAAGCTAATACAACAACTAATATTTCGTTCATCCGGACTAATTTATTTGTGTTTCATTCATCCGAGTATTTTGTTTCCTATGCAACACAACTTTGTTTCATATATAACAATCATTTGTTTCCAACGACTTGCAGCATGTGTGCAACGGCAGAAGACCATCGCGGCGGCGCGGCCATCGACGGGCATCCGTGTCGCTTCCTCTTCGTCGACATCGGTGCTTCCTTTTCCTCTAGCCGTCGGCGTAGAGCAACTGGTGGGGACGTGAAGGATGAGCCCCGCGAGGAGGATGCGGTTGGTGGCGCCGGGGGAGCGAAGTCAAGCGGCGCCGCACCGAGGAGCGCCTGCACTTGGACGAGGCCTTGGCTGGCCGCCGCCGCGCCGGGCAGAGACGCGCCAGACTGGATAACCAAGCTCCTTCTCCCACGCTTGAGACTCCGCGGCGACCTGCCGATGATCTTCGTCGACGAGAAGTTCGTGACCAAGACCGTCCTCGAGCAGCAACAAAACCGGTTCCGCTCCCGAACGACGGCGCGCTGCACCGGCTCCGCCCAATCCTCAATGCCGATGACGTCGCGGCCACCGATATGCTCGACGAGCAAATACATAGCCGGCGACCGGCGACACCACCCGAGGAAGTCGCCGACGTCGCAACTGAAGGCGCAGAGCAGGGGAAGAAGAAGAGGAAGAAGAAGAAGTTGGGGAAACACAATTCGCTAACAAGGAAAGAAATTGATTGAGGGCCAAATATTCTGGAATTGATTGAGCGGTGGCAGTGCTTCGTAATTTATTAGAAAATTTTGGTCCACTAGATTATATTAGATGAATGGCTATAAAGGATGACTAAGAAAGAGGCAAATCGGTATGCCGAGCTGAAGAGTTTACCAATTTTTATTATAACTTTTTTGATTTGCGGAGAGTTCACGAGGTGGTATAAGATCATCCCACTCGTTGCTTGCTTTCTTTCTCATGTGGCAATAGTGTCGACTTAGTTTTCTTGAGAGGCCGCTACCCATGGCAACAGTAGGGAGAGACTACTATGGCTAGACGAGAAAAAGGGACATTGATATACACAGTGCAAGTATGGAGCCATGTGAACCAACGAACTGGCCACCATTGTAGCTCGAGGCTGGAATCAGCAACATAATTTCAGGGTAGACAAAACCAAATCTCAGCTAGGTCATTTATTAGAGGTGAACTCCAGACGACAGGCACCATCGTGGACGGTTGCAAGACAAACTCTGATAGGGTGGCGATGACTACGATGGTTACCAATTGGAGCAACTTCTATCAAGGGCAAAATGCACTTTTAGCTCCCTACCGTTAGTCAATGGCAAAAATAACCCCCTGTTGAAAAAAAACCAAAAACAACCCCCTGTCGTGGGTGGGATCCGCGACACCCTACCTGTCGCGGGTGGGATGTGCTGTAGGTGACCTGCCGCACATCCCACCCGCGGCAGGTGGGTGTCGCGGGTCCCGGATGCGGTATGTGGGAGTTTTTTGGATTTATTTCGTTGAGGGGGCTATTTTTGCCATTGACCGACGACAGAGGGCTAAAAGTGCAATTTTTCCCACACTCTATTAGGAGGCCAACGGGTCATGGGCTTACACGAGAAAGAAAGGAAAAGGAGGTTTCCGTAGGGTTTTGATTCCATTTTTTGCTGTTACATGACAACTCATGTTCTCTTCACCATGCTGTTTTTTCGCTTAAATTTGTACTACTTACTCAATATTAGTCGCCATTTAAAATCAAGTATTAATTGATTCTTGGAGATTTCATCTGATCCAAACACACAGGCCGGGCACCTTAGGGCCTGTTTGGTTGAGTTGCGGCTATTGACAAAGCTGTTGTTGGCTGGCTGTCTGAAAAAGCTGCTACAGCTGTGGAAAAGTGAACATATGGCTTTTAGTTTATCCAAACAATCTACAACATTTTGGAACATAAGTACAGAAGCATTAGCACATTACAAAAAACTGGCAGAAGGCAGCTTTTTCCAAACAGCTAAATTTGCACTATAAAATCCATAACTACCATTAGCAAAAACTGCTAAAAAGCTGACCACTTGGTTGGGCTACAGCTTTTTCTAGTGGAAAACTGTTAAAAAGCCTAAAAGCATCTCTAGCCCATCCCCTAAATTCCTTTAACTCCCTAAAAACTGAAATTTTAGGGAGTTATCCCCGTCTAGCCCATCCCCTAAATTTTTTTAACTCCCTAAAATTTGAGGATGGCCCCCTATATTTCCCTCTCTTCTGCTCAAATTTGAGGAATAGCTTTGGCTCCCCTATCTTCTCCCTATCCAGCAAAATTTTGGCGGGGTGAATGTTCCACCGCCAACCGCCCGCCGCGACCTCCCCCTTGCCTCCCCCTGGCCGCCGGCCTCTCCCTCCCCGCCGTGCCCCGCCTCCGCTCTCTCCGTCCCGCCAAGACTGCGTTGCAGCAGAGGAGCGGCCCACCGTGGCGCAGGAGCGGAGCTCTGGGTGGCGCCCGGGACCGGCGGAGCTCAGGCACGGCGCTCGGGGCCAGCAGAGCTCAGGAGCGAAGCTCGGGGCAGGCGGAGCTTGGGCATGGCGCTCGGGGCGGCGGTGGCAGCTACGGAAGGGAGATCCGGCGGCGGGCGCGGGCGGAGCTCAGGGCGGCGCTCAGGGCCGGCGAAGCTCAGGCGCGGGCGGTGCCCGGGGCGGCTGCAGTCGAGCTCCGGTGGCGCGCGAGGCAGCTGCGGTGGAGCTCCGACGGCGGCGGGCGCGCGGTCGAGCTTCGGCGGTGGGCTAAATTGTGAGCCCCGGCGGGGGGTAGGGGTGGGGGGAGGAGGGGGGCGGCCGCCGGCGGGGGGTAGGGGTGGGGGGGAGGAGGGGGGCGGCTGCCGGCGGGGGTAGGGGCGGCCGGGCGGGGGGTAGGGGCCGCCGACGAGGGTAGGGGATTTGGGGATTTTTGGGGGTAGGCGTGGGGGGCAGTGGGGATTTATTTAGAATTTTGTGATTTTTTTGAAGAAATAGCAAAGGAAAAGGATATGGGGAGTTAAATTTAGGGGAAGGGCTAGATGGAAGCATTTTTAAACCCTCAAATTTTGGGGAGTTAAGTTTAGGGAGGTGGTATAGAGAGTTAAGTTTTAGGGGAAGGGCTAGAGATGCTCTAACCAAACGCCCCCTTCTTCGCTGGAAAAAAATCTCTATATATATTACGGAACGGAAGAGCAGTGAACGGAACGGAGTTTTATACATTACATTACGTCTCCTCCTCCTTCCACCACAGCACAGTGATGGGAGGCGCGGCGGCGGCGGCGGCGGGCACCGCCAAGTGGATCCAGCGGCTGACCGCGGCCAGGATCTCGACGGAGGCGCTGGAGCGGGGCCAGGGCCGCGTCATCGATGCCTCCCTCACCCTCATCCGCGAGCGCGCCAAGCTCAGGGTCACCAGTCCTCCCCCTTCTTTCTTCTTCCCTCTCTGCAGCCGCCATCTTGCTCGTAATTTAATTCCCTTCTGCGGTATGTTCCATTCGATCCGAATCGAATTGCATGCATTATACTGACTGACGAGATGACGAACTACAAAAAGTGTCTTTTTTGGGGCGGCGAATCAACGTCAGTGTCAGTCGAATCGAATCGACTCAAGTCCTTTCCTTTTTCTCAACCCTTTTACTATCATTTCTCATTAGCTGATGAGATGACCAGCTCTAATTCTCTGAAAACATGCGATCAGTATTGTTTAGTACAGAGTTGAAACCTCTCTAGTTATTTAGTATTATACGCTCTGCATCCTTTAAACTGCAGCATGTGCATGATACACTGCAATTTGGTCAGCATGCCATTAACAAATTATAAGCCTTTCTAGTTGTGTACTGTATTAAGTTCCATGGGCAATAACAGTGCAAAAAGGAGGGGTAAGCTTTAGTATCATCTCTTCTCAAATGGGGGAAAGACACGCACATTCATGGAGCTCTAACGACTCGACGATCTATATCACTGCAATGGAGTCTTTTGAGGAATATCGGGCAATTGTTTTATCGAGACGAGGAGGTCAAAGCTAATCACATGAACACGGCCTCGGTTAAGCCTTCTTTTCGGCTGGAATCTAACACCCTGATAGTTTGTACTGGTATCCTTCTTTGAAACAGCTAGTGTACTATACGTACCATGCTACACCTGGTGAAAGGGAGTCGGCAAAAAGCAATATTCAGAGAGTAACTTTGCTCTTCGTTTTTTTAATAGGAGATGCGTGATTTTTTGTTCAAATTTATAATTAAAACCCAAGCGTCGTCGATAGTAACAATAATCATGCATTCCATACAAGATGGTCTAAGTGAAATGGGGATGAAACCAGATTACTGCATGTTAGGATATAACATCGCTTTTAATTTTATAACACTTCTAGTGATCTACCAGTCCTGACTTGTACTTATGCTTGTATGCAGGGAGAGTTACTGCGTCTGCTCCTCCCCGCATAAGAGAGGCCATTTGGTGTGGAAGCACTAACTCTAGTACAGAAGAAGGTAAACTTAACATTATCGAAATGTTCAGTTTCTCACCCTGTATTAGAAGCATTTATCAAGAAAATGTCATGCTTTTCATGCTATGCAGGCAAGGAACTAAATGATCCACAAGTGCTAACTGATGTTAGTGATGTCCCTATACAAGAGATTCGTGATTGTGGTGTCGAAGATGACAGATTGATGCACGTAATAAGCGAGTCTGTCAAAACAGTGATGGAGGAAGTAAGCATATTATTGCACAACAATTGTTTCAAAACTTATGTGTTCAAATCCTAGACACTTCTACACTGTAATTAATACAATATTGGAATTTTATTTCAGAACACTTAAAGTTAATATAAATTATTACATATGTCTAGGCAGAGATTTGCTACGACAAAGCTGAAAGCTCTCGATGCAGAATAATTTTTTTAGATATATTTTCACATATTTTATATTTAACAACTATGGCACACCGTTGTTGTCGAACCTCAGAATTCGTAACAGAGAGGCTTAAGTGAAACCACCCACTAAGTCGAAACGTCAACCCCGACCTCAACTCCTGGGTGGCAATTCCAAGAGGAGTGGAGTGATATGGCTCCGAATAGCCCGAGACGTCAACCCCAAAGCTTACTCTGGCCGGAGCACAGAGTAGTAGGGTGATATGGTCTCCTCACTCTATTCCTACTGAGCCGGAACATCAACCCCGAACTCGTCCCGGCAAACTAATGCACGGCTGGAGTAGGGTGATATAGTTCCCAATCTCTCAGTAGTAGAGTCGCTTCACAGGGGTGATTAAACTCAATGACTCTATGATATGAACTCTAAAGTCCTACCCACAACATGCGCTTCATCACATACACGCACTGCACATGTGTAGGCGAAAACAACTAGCTAACACAGCAGAATTCTACGACAGAACTGCAATATAGCAATACATACCTGCAAAGGATCTGAGGATCCCAATATAATACACAGCGGAAGTTTAAATAGGGCTAAGAAGCCGAACAGTAGTGCCGAAAGCGGCAGCCCAAACAAACCTAGATACCCAACCCCAGGGGCAGGATCACTGCCTGAGATTCCCAGAGACTACCGTCGTTGGTGTCGATCTCTAAATAGAAACCACCCTCCCAAGGGTAGTTCCCTCTGCAACAAAAACAACAACAATAGCAGGGTGAGTACAAAAATATACTCCGCAAGACTTACAGTGCGGAAAGTAGTAATATTTGTGCCAAGTATCAATAAAGGGGATTTGTGGACTATTTTGCGAAAAGCCAATTTTTCTTTTAGCAATATTTCCTACACAGAAGAAAATCGACTACCAGAAGTTTTTGAAAGGGGATAAGTCCACACTTCGCGCACATTCCTACCTGCAGAACACCACACCTGAGCTACCCTCGACCCATCCTCAACCACCCTGGGAGGAAGCTGTCGCTAACACCGTCCTTAGAGTTGGCAAGTTTTAGAGTTTGTTGTAGTTGTCTAATTCGACGCAGGTAATCACCAAGCCGTCCATAACCGCGGACACGGCTGTTCGAACAGTTTAAACCCTGCAGGGGTGTACATCTTTACCTACACGTATCGATCGTCTCCTAGTGCCAACGCGATTTACACACTTTCACGAGGTGTGCTGGCGGAGGGTGATCGAACACGACCTTTACAATGCTTTCGACCTAGGTATGAGCCACCCGTATAGGCCAGTCCAGGTACATCTGTCCGACGGCACAGAGACCCGGTCCTATGCGTTGTGAATCGAGGAACATCCCCGGCCTCCCAGACCGTGTGCCCACCCCACCGGATACCTTTTTACCCCCAAAGAAAACCGTACCCGATTGCAGCTCATATTCTAAGTCTAGGCAAATTATTCAGTCGAGGGTGGCCCCATAATCCACCCGTGTAGAAGTACGCAAATCTTGGGTCAATGTACGTCGGAAACCGGTCCTTGCGGGAAAACGAGACAAACCACCGTGCTCCCAGCCACGGCCTCTCGTCTAGCCCAGATAAAATTAAGCAAGTTTATTAATCAATCCCGGTGAACACCCACCTACCAAGTAACCCATCCAATGGTGTGAGAACATCTGCTACCCCAGGAATTACGACTCTTATAATTCTAAGCATGGCTAAGCGAATACATATAATAAGCATTAGCAGGTTACCCACTAGACTATCCTAGTTAGGTTAGGATGGTAGTGGAGTTGATTGAGCGACAAAATAGGCTGTGTGCAAGGAATAGAGGTAATACTAACGAGAAAATAACATTTTGAACGCATGCAATACTGCATTTAGCAACAACTAATACTTTGCAAAATAATAGGAGTTTAGCAATGTGACCAAAGGGGCTGCTTGCCTGGTTGCCGAGCAACTAAACCCTGCTCTTGTTCGAAACTATCACCTTTTGGACCTTCCGGCTCTAACGGAGAAGAACGAAAACACCGGAAACGAAAAGGCACAATCATAAACATTCAAAATGTCAAACATCAATACGAGATGCAATGCATGCCATGGTGTAGAGGATGCAAAAAGAAAACTAATGCAAGTGGAATCAATTTAATCGGAGTTCGGACGCATAAAATGTCGCGATCCGAAAATTCTCCGGCTAATCGGAAACCCTAGTTTGAGTTTTTAGCAAATTGTATTATTCCTAGCATGCAAACATGGATGAAAATGACATATTCGAATAGATCTCATTTTTCTGAACATTTTGATATATTATTTGCATTTTTCTGAGTACAAATGGATTTTCTATGAACTTTATAAGATTTAATCCATTTATATACTTTTGTTGTATTTTTCTCAGTAAAAATAATATTAAAAGAAATTCAATATTAGCAGAGGCTGACATGTGGGCCCTACTGGTCAAAGTTGACCAACTTTGACTGGGTCAATGACAGGTGGGGCCCACTGTTATTGATTTTCTTTTTATTAGTTCTTTTATTTTAATTTCTTACAACTGGGACCCACGTGTCATACGTTTCCATTTTCTTTAACCTTTTCTTTCCTTTCTTTAAATCCTAACGTGTGGGGCCCTCATGTCATAGAGATAACTTAAATGAGCTTATTGAATGCACTGGTTAGAAGATAAATAGCACCATTATTATATTAGTTAACATTAATTAACTGATGATTAGTTATTAGTTAAGTTCAAAGTTAATAATCAGTGTTAAAGATCGAATTAAACACAGACTGAGCAACTAATGTGCCGGGTCATTATTGAATAGCATTAATACTGCAATTAATATGCCCATCATTTATTAGACATTAGCTATGCCCTCATCAACCGGTTAACACGGTCTTAACCGAATCAACAGCAATCCTTAGCAGCATTAAACACACTACTAATTACCCCTAGCTACCTTAATTAACTAACTACTGAACTAGCCCTACTAACCTAATCACTCATTAACCGATCGGGAGGCGTGGCTTGAGTTCAGTTGGCCGGCGGTGGCTCTCGGTGGTGGAGAAGCTTGGCAGCGGAGGTCTTCGGGTGCTCGGCAGGGCGACGAACTCCGGCTCGGTGAGCTTCGGTGGTAAGGCGGAGAGACGGCGGCGAGAGCTCGGACGGCGAGGGAGGTCGGCGACGGGGCTTGAGATCCGAGCGGCGGACGGCGGCGAGCTTGTTTGGGTGGCGTCTGCGCGTCAGTGAAGCGGCGACCGGGGCGAGCCAAGGGAAACGGCCGGCGAGATGGGGCGAGGTCGAGGTGACGACGTGGAGTGGCACCGAGGTGGCTTGGGGCCGGAGGTTTGCGGCGGCGCTGCTTGGAGGCGAGGTGGCGGAGCTAAGCGGGCGGAGGCGAGCGGCGGGGCAGCGGCGAGCTGGGCCGAGGCGGCGGGCTCGGACGCTGGGGTGGCGAGGGCGGCGAGAGGAGAGCTCGGCTCGGGATCCGGCGAGGCGCGTGGTGGGGAGCTCCGGCGAGTCGGGGAGGGGAGGGAAGCCGGCGGCGGGGGCTAGAGACCTGGGCGGTGAGGGCACGGTGGCGGGGCGGCGAGGAACTCGACCCCGAGTGGCGGTGCTCCGGAGGAACGGCGACCGAGGCGAGCGAGGGGAAGCTCCGGTGGAGGGGCGGTTGACCGGCGGAAGGGAAGGCGCGGGAAGAGCTCCGGGAGAGGCTGGGTGGTGCAGAGGCGGGCGGTGGGGCGGCAACAGAGAGGAGCGGCGGCGCGACTTAGCAGAGAAGGAACCGGGGGGGGGGTCGGCTAGCTTAGAGAAGAAGGAAACCGAGGGGGAGGCGGCAGGGCAGCATGAGGTGGCCGATGGGGAGCTCGGCCGGGTGCCACGGTGGCAAAGCACACCGGCCCCGAAGCAGGAGCTGGCAGGGGAGGGAGAAGGCGGCGCCTTAGTGGAGAAGGAAAGGGGCGATGGCGGGCTGGGCCAGGCCGGCGGGGAGGGTAGAAAATGGGCCAAGCCCTTTCGGTTGGGGAGGAGGGTAGAATTAGGTTTATTTTATTTTTCTGTTTTTGAACTTTTAATTTGCAGATTCAAACTAACTCTACAGCCCCTGTGCTATAATTCAAATTTAAAAGAAAGCTCCAGAATCCTCCCTTTTAAACCTCTAAGCTCTATTTCCAATTGGAGCTCCAAATCAAAGTTCAATTCAATTGTTGATTTCCCTTCCACACACCCTCTTGGACTCTTAATTATTTCCAACCTAGGGTTTTATAGCTCGATCCATAAATTGGATTCATGAAATGTTCCTCGGAACTTGTCATTTCAAAACTTTGCAAAACCTAATTGAGTTCCGAAGGTTTATACATGTTATCAAATTAGGGTTTATTAAAGGCTTTGCATAAAATTCAAAATCTTACTCAATTTCCAGGGTTTCAATGCAATGCATGACGTGAAATGATGCACACAATAGCGACTCAAGAACGGGGACGTTACAGTTGTATAGGATCCTCTTCGCCCGTTGGTCTTAGGAGGCGATCACTCGATATCTTATCCAGTTGTTAGAGCTGTGTCTGAAAAGCTTGGTGGACCTGTTGACATTCTTCATCTAGATGCACATCCAGATATCTATGATTGTTTTGAAGGGAACACTTACTCACATGCTTCTTCATTTGCAAGAATAATGCAAGGAGGTTATGCCACGAGACTTCTCCAGGTAATTCTAGTTTTTCATATCTGAGCTCTGCATTTCAGTGAACCATCAGGCTACTATTGAATGAAGTTCTGTCTACTTTTCTTTTTCTATCCAAGTTTAAGGAGAACAATAATACATATGAAAATGCAAACATAATATTGCGTTGTCCATTCTTTGCCAAATATATCATGGCAATAGCATCTATCAGTTATAATGTTATATCATGGTTAAAATAACGGTTACAGGATATCATGAAGCTTTTACTGTTCTGGGACTGTTAAAATAACATTTATTTGCCTGTCCATCAGTGATTAGGGACTACTGAGATGCCCTGGACTAACCTTCCGTTGCTCATCAGTCACTAATCTACAAATCTGTTTCTTTCCTGCTTCTGTGTCTTTACCTTCCATTACCAAAGAAGGAGGCGAGAAAGGGAAGAGATTTGGTGTGGAACAGTATGAGGTGCGTACCTTCTCCAGAGATCGGGAGAAGCTTGAGAATCTGGTAACTTGATCTAACATAAAACACATCATTGCATATTTGTTCGTTTTAGCACGAGGAAAGTTGATATTGATGCGTCCTATGAGTCTATTGAGCCTGTCATGATTTGTGAAACAATTTCAGTTTGTATTATCTACGTCAGTTGATATTCATACATCATAATAGACCATTCTTTGCTTATCTTAATTAAAACCCAATGTGCAGTAACCTTGTTTTTTTCTTTAATCTCTTCACTTTGCCGATTACTTTAGAACCAAAATGATTTAATTCGCATTCAACCTTGTTTTATTTATATATTTATTATTATTTCTTGTCGTCTTCTGCCGGGCTGGAGAGGCCCAAAACCGCTTCCCTTCGGCTTCTCTCTCGGCGGCGGTGGAACCGGCAGACGTTGTGCTTTAGGTTGGGCGTTGGTTCAAGGCGAAGGATGGGGTTCTGCTCCCTGGTGGTTGATACTGTGAAGTTGCTGCCATCGGGTCGTGAGTGTGATGGGTGATAACGATGACATAGATGATGGTGTGAGCTTGGTCAATCTTTTCTGACTTGCTGGTTTCACTTGGCTGCTCTCCAGACCTAGTTTAGCTATGCAGTGTGGCTGATGTGTCGCGGTTTTTGTTTGGTTTTCCTTTAATTAACCGAGTATTGTAAGGTTTTTGGCCTAGTTTTCCTTATAAACAGGGTCAATTTTTTCTCCTTAATGAACTGTAGGAATACTCTGCTCTCTTGCCAAGGTTCGTCAAAAAAATTGTTAGTATTACGGTTCATAGGGTTAATTAACTTATCCATCATATACAAAAGCTAGATTATTTGAATGCATGTGTGAAGAAACAGATCGAGTAGAGGTGAAGTAATTATGTGCCTTCGTTAAGTTGAATATATAATTGGTAATAATGTCATGAGAATATGTAGCCAAATAGTTCATTCAGGTGCCACTACGTACAAGCTGGATGGATTGGAGAGCATGCGAAAACTGAAGATGCTACATCCATTCTGCGAACAAATATTTTGGGTGCTTGCTTCTGTGTACCTACAGATGCTTTAGGCAGAATAAAAGCAAGAGCTATTGTACCTTAACTTTTCCCTTTTTTTTCTTCACTTTGCTTTCGCTAAAGACAGAAATCAATTCTTTGCTTGTTGCTAGCTACCCGCAGGTCCATTTCTTTCTGTGAAAAATATAGTTTTCTGGTTCCCTAAATGCTATCATTTTAAACATGGATATATCTAGAAATATTTTAGATTAGATATGATACATGAAAATCATATATGTGTATTTGTATTGAAAAGTACTTTCATAATACATAATTTTGTTCAATTTTAATATTATTATAGAAATTAGTGGTCAAAGTTGGGTTTAGAAGACCGTGGAAATATCCAAAACGATAGCTTTTATGGAACCAGAGGAAATAGCTCTTTTACTGTGATTATATCTAACCCGAGCTCTCTCTCTCTCTCTCTCTCTGGGGTTGTCGGTCATGTACGCGGTCGGTCGGTAGCTGAAACATGAGAGTCAAAATCCACCAAATCGACCTATTGTTCTCGTCAAAAGATCGAGACATCCATAGTCACATCAAATATAGAGGCCTAGAATCATTTTACAGATCCTAGTACACTGCAAGGTTAAAACAACATACAAAAAGAGACGCCATTTAGACCGGCCATTGCATTCCTATAAACTGCAAAAACTTACTCATAATTTGAATGTGATGTACATATGTATCATTTCACACAGAGACCTTTTTTATCTTCCATTTACATCATGAAGACAATTCTGAGAACCAACAGCTATTACTGAAAGAACGACAACCTACAGCCATGTTTAACAAGACTGGACCCAACGGCTCTGTACCAAATCAGTCTTTATCTGAAATGCTACTTTGCAATTTTATCGAAGTATTGTTATTGGGATGGGTACTTTCAAAATCATCCATGGTCACGATCTCTCAACCAGTACCCCTTTTCAATAAGAAGGTGCCAACAAGTCGGAAGAACCAAGCTAGCATACGTACCTCCTTTGAAGCCACAAACCCCAGGCCAGGCTTACACTCTGAAACAAAGATAATCCTCTCCATGGATCCAACAACAACAATGAAGGTATCTTCATCAAAGGCTTGAAGCTAGGGAGGGAGCTGGAGCAGAAAGGTGATGTTCTCTGTTGGAAGGTGTGGGCAGAATTCTGGGTTGAGACCATCATCTACATCGCGCCGCCGGACAAAAAAGTCGAGGCGCACATGGAACGGCTTGCGCAAGGAGGGGAATTTCTTGTTAGGATTAATTCTTTAGCATTGACGTGACGAAACCTCTAATCTCCAACTAGAACACCTAATACCTAATGCGGAAGCTTGATTACCCGAAATGGGGATAGCCATTGGTAACGATGCGATGTCCCGTGCCTGCTTGATGCAGGCTTGATGTCGGCTTGAGGAAGAACAATCGGGGCGTAGTCGTAGGCGTCGTAGCAGCGGGTAGCGCCGTCCCTCTGGGCGCCACCTGCACTGGCCAAGCACGGTGGCCGTCGTCGGAGTTGGCGTCGGTCTTCCTGTCGCTTCAGCGCCTCCCCCAGATCGGTTAGGGTTTTAGGGATGTCGGGAATTGGCTAAGCCTCAACGAGAATTAGTCGTTGTGTCAATTCTAGCTTCTTCCCTCCTTCTAATATATGCGCTACACGACAGGGACCGAAAACCATTAGTTGGTTTTGGTGCCCCCGATCAGGGCGGTCTGTTAGGGTCTTGCCTCTTTTCCTCTCGGTTAGTTAGAACCGAGATCAATTCCAACATTTCTTACTCATGTCTGGGCTCTCCTCACGCACGCAGGCATCCTGAAGCGCAGTGGCGGAGCTTCAGCCCGGCAAGCCTGGGCAGCTGCCCGGGCTCTATTTTCTCTACTTCTTATACGCCAGCCCAGTACTCCAGTAGCCCACTAACCAACCAGCAGGCCAACCAGCCCACTGCCCAGGCTGCTAATTATTCCTAGCTCCGCCACTGCTGAAGCGTGACCAGAAGCAAACCCCAGAAGATATCGTGTAGTAAACTAGTAATGCCAGTGTGCCTGGTTTCTGTATTCTCATTTTCCTACCCCAATCCCGTTTTATCTGTAATGTGTTTGAACATGTCATCAATCAAGTGTGGTACCTCAGACCACGATGTGAATGCAGTCGGTAATAAAATATCCTTGTTTAAAAGAATTGGTCAGTGACAGGAAGTTTCCACCCTGTTTATCCGTTTCTCCATTTTGTACGAGTTAACACTTTCTCCTTTTTATAGTTTCCTGTTCTAGTTGCTAATTACTCTCCCAAACCCAAAGCCATGCACAAAGCAGGTGGAAGAGGAGAGCCACTCTTCATATATGATATGTATAAGAATTTCACATGTTACTTTTAGCTTCACGGATTGTTCTGAATTGTGAATTAGGAAATTAATTAGTGAGTTGCAGATTCACAATCAGGTCGTTGATGCATCTTCTATCTTCTATAACTAAATATTTAGCCCCCACTAACTACTTTTTCCGAGTCCACAGCCTTTCACATTACTCAATTTGTTCTAGCCGTCCGATCTAAGAAAATGTGTTGCAAATTATACCTGATTCCAGCTCCCTCCTCTACTCAGTTACTCTCCGTCTGCCCTTCCTACAAATCCCCATAGGCCATAGCGTCTCTCTCTCTCGCTCCCCCATTTCTGTTCTTGTGGTTTGGAATTTGCTTTTCTTCTGCTGTTTGCTATGCAATTTTATTGGTTTCTTAGGTTCTAAGCCCAATGGTAATTGTACATAGACTATGGTTTAAGTGCCCCTTTAGTTATTATTATCAGTTTTTCATCTTGCTCATAGATATCTTTTTAATCTTAAAGATATATGTTTCCATGTTATTTGCAGGTTACAGAGTGTGTATCTGAATTGTGAATTCAAACCAAGGCCACCTAAAAACTATAAATTATGTAAGAAACAGTGTACCTAATACATTATTTGTAGTGTTGACAAACTGGCATTTACTTGGGCCAACCTCTTCCTGTTCTAATTATAATGTTCCATGTATATATTGTAGGTGAAATTCAGCATTAATTCTGTTGACAATAAAGACATAATTGAAGACATCTTCAGAATTAATTCAGACCTCAGTTAGACATCTTTAGAGCTAGGGCATAGTGTCAGGAACGCATCTAACTCAATGCATACATGTAGAGCTGGTCATATTTTTCATTTGCAAACTGCACCATGCAACATATGTAGTCATATGGAAGTCCCGGTATATTTGCGCTACGACTCATTCTGTTAGGGTCATTTACAAACCAGTAGTCTCAACTTGGTTCTAGCAATAGAAACGAAGTCTCAACTAGCTGCTAGCAATAGAAATTGAAGTAAACAAGCAAATATGTAATATCCGTAGATGGACCAGGAATATAACTGTAACCATTTGGCATTCTCAGAACCACTGGGGTCCATGTCAAACACAACTTCTTCGTTTAACTTAAAGTCCTTTACCATTTCTCCGCACAAAAGGAGTATCCTTTATGGTCTAAATTCTTGCCCATACATTATCCTCCTTCTGGTCCGGATTGTTTTTGCCCGGCATTATCAATTGATGTACTACAGGATGAAAAACAGCAGGATGGTTTAGAATACGCTCCACCAGATACTCTCAAGAACTATTTCTGATTGGTTTAGATCTCTTTAATTTTTATGTTATTGTTCTAACTTCATAGTGAGCAAGGTTTCTGCTACAAATTTCTGCAGCAACGCGTGGGCTATCATCTTGTGAACTAGTAAGTGACCATGTGCAATACATGTTTTTCGCATTATTTCTACGTGAGCATTAGGGAGCAAGGGGAAAGAGTGGGATATGATTAGAAAGGAAAGAGGTTGTAAAAGGTCATTATTACAGTAAGAGTTGAGAATTAAGTGTGTAATTAAGTCATAATTTGCAAGATCCAAGTTAATTCATGAGCCGTTGGATCCGATTTGACGGGTGGTTAAGATTGTTTGATCCCCCAAACCTATACATTTTGCAGTAGCATAGATAAGCATAGTACTTTTTCTTACTCTTGTGTTTCTTGTTTCCGTAAGAAGCAGGATTTACAATGTAATTGTGCAGCTAGATATTCCCTCCGTCCAGGTATATAAGGCGTATTATTTTGGTCAACAATTATTCCACTAAGGAGTATCTCTTTATTCTATATTCTTTCTCTCCACATATATACCTAACCCTAATTCCCTCTGTCGATGTATGGTATACGGGGGTACTCGTACAGCATGTGTTTGTACGGTAGCGGGGCGGAAACTCAGATCAGTTAGGTATTTCGACACCGATTTACTCAGGTTCAGGCCCCCAAGTTGGGTAATAGCCCTACGTCCTGCCTTGATTGGATTGATATGCGATATGAAGTACAGGGAGAACTCGGTGAGTAGGGAACTCGACGAGATCTGGATTACACGTGGAACTCGACAGGTAGGGAACCTGGCGAGATTGGTTCCGAGGCTAAAGGCTCTAAAATGTGGCTAATCGACTAGGGTTATGAGATCAAGCGTAGCTTCTGACTCCCCGATCTAATTGAACTTGTCCCCTCCTTCGAGGGGTTGGTGCTCCTTATATAGGCGGAGTAAGACGGTAATCTCGTCATGAGTCCTCGTAGTACATGAGTTGGACTCCTTCTTTATGCCATATCTTGAGTCCCCGTAGTACACGAGTTGGACTCCTTCTAAAAGGCATGTCGAGAGTTGTTCTCCGATTCTGGTTAGGACACACCGACTTGGGCACGCATACATGGTAGTAGGACTACCCATCATCAAGCCCTCCATCAGTATACGTGATGGAACCGGAATTCAAACTAGGTAAACCCTGATTTGAGGTGATGCCAAGCCGGGCTGCAGAACTAGATGGGCCTAACCCGTCTATCGCGGTCTGAACCCGTTCGGCGAGATTCACGGATGATGATGTCATGATTACTTTTTGCGTCATAATGGGTTTATTCGTGCCCCGGGACGGTTGCGTTTCCCTAGGCGTAGTGCGCTGAAGCGTCGGGGCGGTTTGCGATTCCTTGGGTATAGTGCGCTTTTGTCTTTGTGTGTTTGATGTGACAAATTTCTTTGTTCTTCTACGTATCCGTATTGCCGTAGGATCGCATAATGCATTATATGCCTCCGAGCCCTCGACTATCGGTGCGAGTTGGTAGGAACTCGGATGGACAGTCTGAAAAAACTTCGCTGTGGTAGCCCTCGACTGTTTGTGCGAGTTAGCAGGAATTCGGATTAACAGTCTGAAAAAACTTCGTTGTGCCAGCCTTCGACTATTAGTGCGAGTTAGCAGGAACTCAGATGAACAATCTGAAAAACTTCGCTGTGATAGCCCTCGACTGTTTGTGCGAGTTAGCAGGAACTCGGATGAATAATCTGAAAAACTTCGCTGTGGTAACCCTCGATTGTTTGTGCGAGTTAGCAGGAACTCGGATGAACAGTCTGAAAAACTTCGGTGTGGTAGCCCTTGACTGTTTGTGCGTCTTAGCAGGAACTCGGATGAACAGTCTGAAAAAACTTCGCTGTAGTAGCTCTCGACTGTTTGTGCGAGTTAGCAGGAACTCGGATGAACAGTCTGAAAAACTTCGTGGTAGCCCTCGACTGTTGGTGCGAGTTAGCAGGAACTCGGATGAACAGTCTGAAAAAACTTCACTGTGATAGCCCTCGACTATTGGTGCGAGTTAGTAGGAACTCGGATGAACAGTCTGAAAAATCTTTGCTGTGGTAGCCCTCAACTGTTTGTGCGAGTTGGTTTGAATTCAGGCCTTGCGGTAAGTTGCCGTAGACGGGGAGGCGAAACGAATTAAGGAATTCGTGCCATGCCTAGCCCCGCGCAGATGCAAGGTAGCTGTCCGCCGTTGCATTGAAGAGGCGAACCGAGTGAAGAAACGTCATGTACACGCCAGTCTTCGGATGGATGCAAGGCGCTGGTGCCGCCGTACTCGGGGCGGGTGGTTGAGTTGTGGAACTTGTGCCTAGCCCCCGGGCGAATTTTGGGCGTGATGCTTGTGTGCTGGTGTCGGGGGAACAACATAGAGTTGAGGAACCTGTGGGGAAGCTGGCCCCTGGATGTTGTAGCGAGGCTTATGGAAAGCTGACTGGACCCGGGGTGGCGAAATGGGGCGTGAACCCGTGTTCGTGCCAGCCCCTGAGTGCATACGAGGCGGTTATACGGCGACCAGACTCGAGGAGGCGGAACGAGGCGCGAACTCGTGTTCGTGCCTAGCCTCGAGCTGCAGATGCTTGTGTGCTATTGTCTGGTGGGGCGAAACGAGGTATAGACTCATGTATGTGTCAAACCCCGAGTGGCAGCGAAGCATGTTAGAGGCGTGTTGAGTATCAAAGATTGCTCGATAAAGGCCGAAGAGTGTAGCACTGGTATAAATATTAAGTTCGTGGAGGCACGGGTTATTCGTAAAGATGTTACCTGGGTGGAGTCCCTGGAAAATTATACATAATATTTGGAGAGTTGATCGATGTTCCATGTGTTGGGTAGGACAGAGCCGTTGTTAGCGAGTTTGTAAGATGAGTTTGGAGGCGTTTGAGTATCATTGCGAACCAATAATTGTTTGATGGAGGCCGAAGAATCTGACTCGTGGCTCCCTGTTAACACAAAGTAATACAAGCAAAAAAGGGAAAAACTCCTGGTAGAATTAATGGTGCGGACAGTAAAGGAATCTGAAAAGAAAGACTTCCCTGGTAGTTTCTGTTCCGTGGAAAACGAATCAATCTCGGAGACGAGTCCCATGGATTCGGACTCGGCGACTTGAATGCAGATTTAACCCACACTCGGTGATTTTCCCTGCGACAGATGACGGCGACGGAGGCGAGATCAAATCGGCTACGGCAGGCGACGGCGAGTTTGACGAATCGCGAGAGGGCGCTGACGAATCGTGGAATTCGGAAAGCATCTACTTGATAAGAGGCGTTGGTGTAGCTGTTGTGAGATCCAGACAAGACATCATAGAAGTCTTTGTCGTCGAAAATCGTGTACACTATTCTGTCAGTGAGTGTCGCTGATGCAGGATTAAGCTGATGTAAGGGCCCCACGGTGGGCGCCAGCTGTCGATGTATGGTATACGGGAGTACTCGTACAGCACGTGTTTGTATAGTAGCGAGGCGGAAACTCGGATCAGCTAGGTACTTTGACACCGATTTACCCAAGTTTAGGCCCCCAAGTCGGGTAATAGCCTTACGTCTTGCCTTGATTGGATTGATATACGATATGAAGTACAGGGATTACTCGGCGAGTAGGGAACTCGACGAGATCTGGATTACAGGTGGAACTCGACGGGTAGAGAACCCGGCAAGATTGACTCTGAGGCTAAAGGCTCTAAAAGGTGGCTAATCGACTAGGGTTATGAGATCAAGCGTAGCTTCTGGCTCCCCGCTCTAATTGAACTTGTCCCCTCCTTCGAAGGGTTGGTGCTCTTTATATAGGCGGAGTAAGGCGGTAACCTCGTCATGAGTCCTCGTAGTACACGAGTCGGACTCCTTCTTTATGCCATATCTTGAGTCCCCGTAGTACACGAGTTGGACTCCTTCTAAAAGACGTGTCGAGAGTTATTCTCCGATTCTGGTTAGGACACACCGACTTAGGCACGAATACATAATAGTAGGACTACCCATCATCACCCTTCCTATAAAATTTTTAGTTATATCTAATAATCAGTGGAACATGAATATTCAAATATTTATCACTCATATGTCACTTTTATGAACAGTGCAGCCCATTTCTGGATTTCTCGGAGTTCAAATATTCAAATTTGAATAAAGGCTCAATCCGTAATCTGTTATGATATGTGATCTTTTTATCTCCAAAATTTCCCAAAAATCACAGAAGCTTCTGAAAACAAATGAACCCAGATATAAAATGATCTTGATCATGCCGTGCAGCTCAAAATTTTCAAATTTCTTTCAATTCAAATTTCTGCCAAATTTGAATCCATCAAGTTTTCATCTGATTTAGTCACCAGAAAAACCCCAGAAAATTCGTACAACATCCTTCCTATCCCCTAAACCCATTTTTGGCACTAAACCTCATCTACACATGCTTAGCTTCAATCTAATTAAGCTAAGTAATATTTGCAGTACACTGTCTCAGTCCTCCTGTTGCACCCGTCCATCTTTTCTTCCTCTCTTTGCTTCCCACTCTCTACCGGTAGGCCCCCTAGCCCACCTGGCATATGGCTACACCTGATGCCGTCCTTGTGGCCCAACTGGCGCCCCCGACCAGTGCAAAGCCGTACCGCGTCGTCCGTTGTGCCCTAGGCCCCTCTGCCATTGATGTCGCGCTCTCTTTCCTTTCTCCCTCCTCTTCTGCCTTGGCACAGCGCCTAGCGCAGCACGCACCCGCCATGTCGTGCGCGCGCACTGGCCAGCATGCCGCTGCATCCTACACCCGACCAGCCTTGCAACCGCCGTTGCCCTTCCTTGCATTAGAAGACATCCACTACCCTACCGGTGCGCTTCCCGTCACTCTCTTCCTCTCTCTCTCTCTCTCTCATGCGGACAAACACTGCCCGACGTCAACCGAGCCGCAACGAATGCCGTTCTTGGAATCCCGCATGAATGCCTCCCTTGCCATCCCTCTACTCTCTCCCCGACCCTCTGCCATCTCCCATACCCCTCTACACCGCCTACAAGGCCACGGGATACCCGCTGCCCTCGTCCCCGCTGTGCACCTCGCCCACGGTGCACCGATGCAAGGCTATAAAGCTAAGCCCCAAGCCTCGCTCTCTCCCTCACTCCACTTCTCCACTCCCCCGAACCCCAACCTAAGAGCTAGAACCAGCCACGAAGGCCTTCTTCCTTCGCTCCGACGAGAGTGCCGCCGTGGTCGCCTCGAGCGTTTCCAAGCACTCTAGTGAGTCCCCTATGCCCAAATCGTGGCTATGACCTCCTTACAAAGGATTGAGTACATAGTTATACACAAAACTTCCTGAGGTGCTCGATGTTCCACGAGTTGTCAAAAACGTTGACGCTTTCATCAGTCAACCTTACTGATCCGGGCCTTACAACAGTGGCTATAGTGTATGGGCCTTCCCACTTAGAAGATAGCTTGTTCAAGCCAGCCTGATTCTAAATTCATCATAGAACTCAGTCAGCCACTTTGAGTGTTCATTTGCTCACTCGTTGGTTGTAGTACCGTCGTACCCCTTGAAGGTGTGCTGATGACTTGACAAGTACGCAATCATGTCACTCCTCTAGAAGATTTATGTCGTCTTCATGCTCCTCCTGTTGGTCGACTCTGTCAAGGAGGTCAACATAGGCTGAGCCAAGCTTGATATCACTTGGAAGCACAGCTTCTGCACAGTATTATCATCTATACATATGTATTTCAATCAAATCTTTCCATACATGCATCCCTCATGAGAAAAAAGAGAAGTCTCATGTATCTCAATTAAATCTAATGATGGAATTTGATAATGGGCAGAACACATGTCTAATTAAGCCATAACCATTTACGAACTGATAAAGCAATCCACCAAGCAACGACACAACTGATAAACATACACCCAGTCTTGTGCAATCAGTAGATCATATACATGTAAAACATCTAACTAGAAACTAATTGAAGGAGTATAATTCTTTTTGTTTGTCATGTGTAACGAAGGTAAACGTACTATTATAGCTTCCTTTGTTTTACTATATCAGTTATCAGCTCACAACATGCACAAATCAAAATAGCGCTAAATCTAAGATAGAGTTAATGAGAAATAACCATACATGCCCCTATTAAATTAGTGTTACAATCACTTTACCTCTACCGGAGCATTAAGTAGAAAGATTACAATAGCGGCACTCTCGAATCTCTTAGCAGACAAATATTTTGAAATGAATACTCTCACAGCCAGTGATAGATACAGTAAAACGGAGAAAGTAATACATGTTTTGAATAATAACATTTCATTGTATATTGTTAAAATTTTCTGATATGCATAACTCAAACAAACTTTGCATAAAATATATGGTGCTAAAAATACTTTTAATATTTAAGTGTTTTTAAAATTGTTAGCTGTGTAGGTGCACGGATTGATGACTAGTGTATAAAATGTGCATCGGCATCCATTGGTCACACCTTTTCCATGTGTTTTGATATCCTGGTGGGCTCCTGTTGGGCTATCTGTTCAATTCACACCGGACCAGATGACGAACGAAGCATCGGATCGTAACACTATAACACAATAGGGATTCTAGGGCATTTTCTCAAAGGCAATTTGTGAAAACGCCATGAAATCTATATTTGAAGGCAATTGAAAAGAATGCCTCAAAAAAGATTCATCTTGAGGTGATTTCCATAGTTGCCTTAGATAATATATGGTTTTGAAGGCATTACAAACAAAATGCCAAACAAAGTTCAAGTACCAAGGCGATTTAAAAGAACGCCTCAAAATTTCTACAGATGCGAAGGCAATTTGAAAAAACGCCTCGAAAAGTCAATAGATATCAAGGTAATTTAAAAAAGCCTCAAAATGTCTTCATTAGGTTATATACAAAGCCACGTCGCTTTACAACAGGATGACTGTGGTAGATTGGTGTAGGCGTGCTAGGCTGATAGCAAAAGGTTCTGGGCTCGAACATGCGAGCGATACAATATTTTTATTCGGCGTGTTCAAAGCGGCACAAGTGTAGTAATTTAAAATGTACCAGCCGTGGAACGTTCCATGTCCTTGCGAGAAAAGAGAAATGTCCCCGTTGCAATTTGGGCCATCCCAGCAGAGATACGGGTGCGAACATTCGCAGAAGTTGGCGGGTGCCGGGCAGGAAGAGGGAGGCCCTTCTCTTTGGCGGGCTTTTGATGCATTTTTGAAAAACGCCACAGAGTGTTGGTTTTTTGGAGGCGTTTTGAAAATGCCTCTGTTGTTTTTTTAGGCATAATTAAGAAATGTCTTGTATCACTTTTTTCTTCATCGCTATTTCTAGCACCGTTTAAAACGCCTTACGAATGATTTAGAGGCATCTTTTGGACCTTTTTGAGGCATTTTAAAATGCCTTGGAGTCTAAGTCGTGTTGTAGTGTAACCCTGTTATTGATGGACCGAGGATGCTACTTGTTGGAATGAACGACGACCTCGATCGATCTCTTGCTATAGGTCAAGATCCAATCTCGTTTTGGGCATAAATAATCATGTCGTTACCACAAAGCCATGTTAGTTGCAAGTATTTAGTTAGGGGCTTGACTGGATTGTTCACATGTATTGGGTTGCAGCCTTCTTCCTAAGAATAAAAAGCATGGACAGGCTGGCTACGTAAACAACGACCTTAGCCTGCTTTTACTCAAAGTACGGTCTCCTTTGCACATTTATGTATTCGTTTGCGTCGTGGTCGGACATATTTTATAAGAAAAATATCTGGAGCAAAGCTAGTGTCCTGTCATCACCCACTGTGATAAAGGTCGCCGCGTAGAATATACTTATATATGTACCGCTGTACGGGTTCAGTGTACATGAACGTGGCCCGGAGCAGGTACTTGGACGCCGGCACGACGGACGGGAAGGTGTAGCGGGTTCACCAACCCAACCCAGTCTTTTCTGGCAGCGTCCATTCCGACCACGACGCAAACGAATACATAAATGTGCAAAGGAGACCGTACTTTGAGCAAAAGCAGGCTAAGGTCGTTGTTTACGTAGCCAGCCTGTCCATGCTTTTTATTCTTAGGAAGAAGGCTGCAACCCAATACATGTGAACAATCCAGTCAAGCCCCTAACTAAATACTTGCAACTAACATGGCTTTGTGGTAACGACATGATTATTTATGCCCAAAACGAGATTGGATCTTGACCTATACACACAAAGACTTAGGGATACCCTACATGCCCAGGACGGTACATACCTCGAAGAGGGACTCTAGAAGAATATAAAAAAACTACCCATAGATATCTGAAACTCCTTAAACAAGGAAGTTAATCCCGATGTTTAAGGATAATATAAATCCTACTCAGAGATGAATCCATGCCCGATACGGCATACCCTCAATAAAAAGACCCCAGGACCTACGGAGAAGCATAAGCCTTGATAAATCACATAACGCCTCAATCGCCCATAAGCCTTGAGAGATCTAACAACAAGTCAAGCCAGAAGACTAGCTTGAAGACCTCCAAGCGAGTAGAAGGGAAGACCAGCCTCGACATCAACCTCCAACTATTAGTAGATCCCATCTAGGTTAGCCATACGTACCCCTTGCACTTTGTCTCAAGATCAATATAAGACACATAGGACATAGGGTTGTTATCCTGAGGAAAACCTGAACCTGTCTAAAATCTCTAGTACCTGACAGACGTGACTTGGCTCTAGGAGTCCCTACCCCTACACTCTTTTCTCACCACATATAACGTAGGATCGACGGTTCACCGATCGTCGACAGATGGCACCGACCGTGAGGATTCCTTCAACCAATGTCGCCAAGCTTCCATTGACAGAGATCGCAACGAGATTTGGCTTCTCGGACGAAGTGTTCTATGACAACTTCACCCTTCCGACTGATCAGAAGCTGACGAACGATCGAGTAGATCTAGAATATACTTATATCTGTATCAATGCACGGGTCTGTGAAAAGGTCTCCATTGGTCATGTAGGGGTTCTTCATGTGTCTTCATCTCTCCATTTCACGAATGTCATGACAGAAGGATTGCCTTCTCAACTTTCCCTTGACTTCTAGTCCAATCTGTGTGTCCGGACAACTCCCGCCGCGACTGAAGGGGGATGTTAGAGATATAGTTCGTCAGGGCAAACCAATGTTTATCTTGTGTAACTAATGCTTGTTACATCTCTTAAGCAATATATAAGCGGAGCCCTGCGGTTATTATTTTGTGTGAGGCGTTCACCAATTCTCTTCTACCTTTGCACCCTTTCAAAAACAACATACAAAAAGAGATGCTATTTAGAACGGCCACTGCATTCCTATAAACTGCAAAAACTCGCTCATTATTTGATGTGATGTACATATGTATCATTGCACACGGTGAATTCTTTTATCTTCCATTTACATCATGATCAGACGCCGAGCTAGTCATCGATTCCACCACCTGCAGATATTAGTGAGATCAATTGATAAGAATTTGATATTAGTTTGAGCGTGATCGAATTTTGAACTATCACATCTTAGTAGTTAATAGGACCATGTAATTTTTTATTTTTGTGTCTTGTTTCTATTGACAATGGCACGTTCACGATATTGTTCTTGTTGAACCGACAACATCATACGAGAAGAGGTTGTTAATAACAAGCATAATTCATGTCTTCTTCGAGCCATACCAAAATTTTGTTTCTTACATTTTGGGCATTGCAATTCTGGTTATATGAATATATACTTCACTTATATTTACAAAGTTAGTAATAATATTTTCTATTTGGATTGGTTTAGTAAGCTCATTGCTCCATGTATTACTAATTTAAATAATCATCTCACGAGGTACTATATTTTTGAATAAAAAATGCAACAGTGGAGAAAAATAAAAACAGATAATATATACATATATCATATACACACCTTATCTCCTTTGTTAGTTTATTTTCAGAATAAGCAACGTCGAGGATGGCTTTTTTTTTCAAGAAATCGAGGATGATAAGGACATCACCGCTTTGGATACGACCAAAAATATTGCACGTATATACATATCTCAGGTGATCTTTACTAATATTTCTACTATATATTATTATTTTTATTAGGGACAAAAATACTACACTTATATTCTAGTTCTCATAGCTTTTAGGGTGGGTTTTATTTAGTCAAATTTCGCTACAAGCAATTTTTGTGTATTCACTTGGTTGGTGAGATCAATCGTAAATATCGTTATTGAAACCCCAAATTATCCACTACTTCAATTCTACTCACAATATTTAGATTGTTTTTATCTTGTTATTGCTTGTTGTCGATTGCTTGCAGAAATAGACCTTCTAACCACGTGCTAGCATGGTTGATAACGCTCTGGAGATTGGTTTAACATTGTCGGGTTATCAGTCGTGTACGCGGTTGATAGTCAAAACGTGAGAGTTAAAATCCACTAAATCGACGCATCGTAATGTTGAGATTGACCGCCATTTCATCAAAGAAAAGCTTGACAGAGGAATAGTGTGTTTACCATATATAACTTCAGCAAGTCAAATAGCAGATATCCTTACCAAAGGACTACCAGAAAAAATATTTTCTGTATTTTGTAGCAAGATGGGACTATACGATGTGTTTGCCCCATCTTGAGGGGGAGTGTTGGAGTGAGTGTGAATAGGCTAAGCTGTAGGGTTCAAAATGTAAGAAGTGTAGAAAATATAGAGAGAAAGGGGAAGGATCTGGAGAGGTGAAGAAGTGAGAAAAAACTCCTCCTCTCAATCAATTTCCAATCCTGTAAGAGTGAGGAATAATTCTGAAATAGAATGAATTTCTACACTTCCTGTTGTTCGAGGTCCAGTGTCCTTGTATATCCATCTACATATATCTATAGCAAATTGGCCACGTCTTTACCGGAACACAAAATATTGCACGATATAGTATCACATCATTTGACTCATCTTTTATGTGAGATTTGCAACTTTTGGCATGAGTGTTGAATTATATATACCAACCAGTTTACCTAAAAGCTAAATCTATATTGAGTTGTATAAATCAATCAGTTCATCTAAAAGCTCTTAACTGTTAGAGAATAATAAGCAATGCATTTGTACTTCAACAATAAGCTTTGCAACTCTTGACAATAGCATTCTGACTTTAGTTGACATTTTGTGATGACAATTTTAAGTGACCAGCATAGATCATGATTGTGTTCACACATATTTTTGCACCGGTGCATACTTCTTTTGCTGGCAATCAGATTCTATGTGGATTTCATGTATCCCACCTCCAATTATCACAGTAGGTTGCAAGGGATATTAAAGAAAACCCCTAACATGCCGAGAAGAACGTGCCGTTCGAGCTCCACGCTGCATCCAGCCAAGATCCACACCACATTGGTTTTCTCGAGAGCTCAGGGCGAAAGGCAAACGAATAGTCACTAAGTCTTTCTAAACAGGAAGATACAAATTTTTAGAAAAAGCACAAATGTGTACAATAAATATATATTGAAGTACACCACAGACACCATTTCATTCAGTCAAACAAATACTACTGAATTTGTGGAAACAAGATACTGCAAAAAGAAAAAAATACAGAAATAAGGCCCTACGGAGTTTGTGATTGATCGAAAGGCTGTGACCCTGACAGAAATATCTGGCTTTACACACTAGTACAGAAAAGCTCATCGCACACGGGTGAAAAAGCTCATCGCATACGGTTCTCGAGGCCGTATGCACGGGCTGGTCAGCGATGTGGGGGGCACATCGCACACGGGTCCAGCACCGTATGCGAAGATACGCACATCGCACATGAGTTCAATATTTTTGCCGTGTGCGATGGCCAGGCACATCGCACACGGGTCCACAGTATTCACCGTGTGCGATGAATACACACATCGCACACGGTTCCAAAATAGGACCCGTGTGCAATAATATACCACATCGCACACGGTCATGTTTTCAGAACCGTGTGTGATATTTGTCCCACATCGCACACGGATATTTGGTCTTAACCGTGGGCGATGACTGCGCGTCATCACACACGAGCATTTATTTGGACCGTGTGCGATGAGTTACAACATCACGCACGGTCCAATGCTCTGGTCCGTGTGCGTTGACAGGCACATCGCCCACGATTCAGGTCGCCGAGCCGTGTGTGATGCTGGCAATGCAACAGTAGCGACAATACGAAATCTCAGGCAACAATATCATTTAGCAGAATTCGTCGGCCACATTCACAGAATTCATTATTCAGCCACATATATACGCAGATTTCATCCATCAGGCAAAATACACGGATTTGATCCAAACACAAATAAAACAGAGATCACATACATTTCACAGCCGACATATAAGCAAATTGAATCAATTGAATATGAGTTGACCCATTCACAGCTACCTAAACAGGAGTTCACAGCCAACATTCCTACAAGTTTGGATCTGATAAGGTTGACAGCCAACAGAAAGAAAATAAATACCTCACAACGAATTAAGGTGATCTGAATTGTCCCTTTTCCGGTATGACATGCTCACAGAAGAATAAGGCAAACTGTCCTCTAATGTCGGCAATATCGTCTTGACTGAACGGTCCATCGTGCATCGAATTCAAAACCTGCACGAAGTAATTAAATTCAGATTTAGGTGCATGTAGGTAAAAAGTAAAATCTTGAGTCTCACATACGGTACTAACCGAATTGAGGCCAGCAGTGCCTCTTGTCTTCGAAGTCGGAGCAATCCTCGTCATTTGCTTAGCAACGTAAAAAGCACAAAGGTTGGTTCCTGCTGGCTGCTGGTTACAGGTCTGAAAAGTTGTTGAGGAATTACGGCATCAATTAGGGCATCAATTAGCATTACTTAGCACTTAGGAGGAATGTTGTACCAATTGTTACCTGCACAGAGTCGTCGGCTCCTTGGTCCAAGACCCCCGGGACCCCATTTGGTGAGCACCTCCCTCCACGCTTGGCGTACTCGGCGAAAGCACTCTGCAAGAATTCCCTTATCGTCGAGTAGTCGTAACGTGCCACTTGCAAGGAATCAAGGTACACGGCTTTGCTCCATTTAGGTATGATGATAATTAAGATCCAATGTTTGCTGCAAAAAAAGATATCACAACCCGTGTGGAATGATGACAATGGACGTACAGCTAATGTATAAATTAAAACACACATACTCCTGGTTGTATGGAAGGAGAATGAACTCTTTTGTCTGTTCAGCGATCATAAACTCGACGACATATTTAAAGATGATTTGCCTATTCGCGTCGATTTGTTGCTCCGAGACCAACTGTGGGTCGAGGAAACCCACCGGTTCTTTCTGTTGCTTGCATTGGGTGATCATATTCCTAAGCATACGAAAGAAAAGAGGTATCATTTACGAAACAAAAGAGAGTTGCTAGAATGTGAAATTCCTTGTAAAATACTTACAATGTCCAGCATCTCATGAGGGAGGCATCGAGCTCATCCAGGTTGAAGAGGAGAAACAAGTCCTCGAAGCCCACCGTGGCACAATTACTCATATCATGAAGGAAATGCTCCTTCTTGAACCACACCGGAATGCTCGACTCACCGGCTTCACATTGTTTCAGATAGTGCTCATGTAGCCGTGTGCATATCAAACCTGCTAACTTCAAGTCTCGGGGGAGTAGCAATGGCTCTCCTTTGACGTACTTCCTTACGACCTCCGCGGGGGGAAACATTCGGTTTAATTGTTCGTCCGTCATGAACCCCAGCTCCATGGCCATGTCCTGGACCTTGCCCTGGACCTTGCCCTGGCCCTTGCCCTGGCCCTTGCCCTGGGCCTTGCCCTAGCCCTTGCCCTGGCCCTTGCCCTGTCCCTTGCCCGTGCCCTTCACCGGCGCTGATCTCATACTTCTAGTCTGCACTGGTGCGGGCGGTGACGGTAAGTCAACATCTCCTGGTGTCGGAAGCACCGGCGCTTGCTTGGGTGACCCTTGAGGTTGTGGGCACGAAGGCGGCGCAGACGGCGTGCTCATGACGGGATGTGGTGCGAAGAGCGGCTCAGATTCAGCATGGAATGGTGGCGAAGCAGGAGGCGGTGCCGATGTGAAGGGCAGAAGGAGTATGTCCTTCTTCGGCCACTGGACGAAGGACATCTCCGCCTGTCCCAAGGTCTGGAGTTCGGCATCCTGGCTTACGTGGAATAGCGGGAGGCCCTAGAAGCCAGGCTCGACTTTATCGACGGTGCACCTCGCGAACCCTCGCTGTATCGGTACACCGTGCACGGTAGCTCCCTCAGCCGGTGGATGAACCACTCCGATAGCTGCCACCAACGGAAAAGCCATGTGCGCTGTTGGCACTTGTAGCTTGCACTTCGTCGGCCCCGTGATGTCATCGATAGGAGACCTGGCGGCTGTTTCCTCATGGCCTTCAACCGGATCGTGACATGACGCACAGCTACTCCTGCGTGCACCGGGGCTTGGTTGTGCAGCAACTTCAACCGCTTGCGATCTGTACGCCTCCTCCCACGCAGCTCTTTCTTTCGCGAGCCTTGCGTCCATCATGCCCGCAAATTGATCGAATATCTCTTTTTTCATCTCTTCTTTTTTCTGCTCCGCTCTCGCCCTTTTCCTCGCACGCATCTCCTCCGCGTCTTGAGGGAAGGCCTTCCTACGGGCAACATTGGTCCCGATCGCCCTACAACGACCCGAGGGCTCCTTGGTTCCCAATGCGGCCGTGAGAATGTCGTTGCAGCCTTGAGGCTTAAATGAGCCTTCCGAAGCCTGGACGCTTAGCTCTTTCTGCACATAAAGACATATATAATTAGTAGGTACATAAGCAAATATTGTCGTAACTATAGACCGACGACTGAATGAGGTAGTCGCTCTTACCATAGCTTGGTACACTTCCTGGTCTGCTGGGTTGGGTAACACAACCTGACCCGACGAATTGGTTGTAGACCTCGCCCTCAGGAAGTCTCTTGCCCGATCTGCTAAAACATCAGGAAAAGGCACATCGGCTCCCCAAAGGCGTAGGTTCTCGTCCTCCCTGTCCCAAATCTTCCGCTTCCCATAGTATCCTTTGACCCCCATTCTATGGGGGTGTTTGTTCTTCGCAATTAGAGCCCTGCCTGCCGCACTCTTGGCTTCAAAATCCGCCGTTCGCCGCATCTGCACAAATCTGTCCCAGTCCTCGGGTCGAATGTGTGGATACTTTCCGAAGGGCTCCTTATTCTGCTGCATAAACTTCTTGTGCAACACGTACTTAAAATTCCTAAAAGCATCCTTTGCCTTCGAGAGTGCACATTGTTCCACCTGTGTTTTCCATTGCTCCGGCACCCTGAAGTGTTGCATGATCTCTAGCACTATGGCGTCGCGCAGGTCCTTACTAACCTTTGTCCAATCCTCGAAGTGAATGGGGACCCTTTCCCTTACCACTGCCCCGCACATGGTTCGGAACTTCCTCTCCGTTTTCTCTGGTTCCGTAGGAGCCCCGGTTCTGTCGTCGATGGTCTCCACTTGCCATACTCCTTGGGGCTTTTTGCTTGGTTTTCTAATTCCTCTGGACTTCTTCACAGCTGTCAGGGTTTCTGCTTGATCAGTGGTGGTCCCTTCCGGCTGTGATGAGTTCTCTTCGGTCTCTCTCGCCGGAGAGAGGTCCGGCCATTCATTACCGGACGTCATAGCTAACTAACAGGATGATAATGGCATAAATAAGAACAAGTAAATCAAGTGCCGGAACACACGCAAATATTTGCAAGCAGCACTGGAACACACGCGTTCACTGAGAACCCTAACCTGTCGGGGAGCGTGTTGGGGAGGCGGCGCTCGGGGAAGGGGAGGCAGGCGATGGGAGACCTCGAGGCGGTCGGGAGATGGCGAGGCGGCGCTCGGGGACTCGACGACAGGGAGCCGGCGACCGGAGATGGCGAGGCGGCGCTCCGGGAGGCGGGAGGCGACGGAAATTCGGGCGAGGCGGCGCGCGCGAAGTCGAAATGTTTTGATGCACGGACGGGGTGACCTAGGTACTACTTGTACGGGGCTAGCCATCGCACACGGTCCCATATTACGGCCCGTGTGCGATGTGAGTACCATCGCACACGGGTGTATAACGCAAACCGTGTGCGAAGTGATCACACACGGGTTACTGGTAAAACCCGTGTGCGATGTGAGTAACATCGCACACGTGTATGATTAGGTCTCCGTGTGCGATGTGTTTTCACATCGCACACAGGTATGGATCCGTAACCGTGTGCGACACGAAGAGTCCCCTGTAGACCTCCGCCTCTTCGGTTTCTCAACTTGACTCCTTATAAACCGCCGCCTCGTCGGTTTCTCTACTTCACTCCTACAAGCCACGCCTCTAGCCTCGTCGGTTCCTCTACTTCACTCCGTACTTCATTCCGCGCCGTGCTCCGTCGAACCTCTTCTTCCTTACCCCTCCAGCCACCTCCTCCATCTGTCGTAATGGCCGCTGCAGGGAGCTCTGCGGGGAAGCGGAAGCGCGACGAGTCGGAGTCGCCCATCCGCGAGGACCGCGTGCAGATGACCATGGCCCTCTCCAGCGCCACTGCCAACGCACTGGAGTTTGCCGAGTATGGACCCACCGACGGCACCCTCCTCTGTGCGTACCACTCCGACCCGGCCGTCCGTTACTCCGGTGCGTACGCCGTCCGGTGTATCCTGGAGAAGAAGTTTCCGCGGCACCTCGGATTTCTCCTCGAAGCTCACCACGAGCCGGGGCGTACCCTCATCCGCTGCAGGAACCCCAGGATTGGGCAGCGCCTTCACGCGAACTGCATCCGGTGGGGTGACGAGATGGTGAGCTTCTACCTAGTTAAAAATATCTCGCAGCTCACTCCTGACCCTGTGGACGAAGATCTGCCGCTGGAGACCGTGTAGATAGTTTGTATTTTCCTTTGCTTTCGTTATGCAATGTGTTATGTATTTTCCTTTGCTTTAGTTTGGAAATGTGATATGTAATGTGTTGGAAATGTGATATGTAATGTGTTGGAAATGTGATATGTAATGTGTTGGAAATGTGTTGCTAATCTGTGTTCGAAATGTATGCTAAATCTGCGTTCAAAATGTCTACTTTCTGATTGTAAACGTCTTGTTAATCTGTGTGAAAATGTCTTCTCCATCAGTGTTGCAAATCACAGAGCAGACGGTTAGATGACCTGTGGTAGGCCACATCGCATACGGGCTGCAGCTTCTAACCGTGTGCGATGTGACCAAGACCACATCGCACACGGGCTGAGAGAGTTTGCCGTTTGCAACGTAAGTGACATCGCACACGGGCGATTTGCTTATAACCGTGTGCGATGTGATGATCCTCTACAGTACGACATTTAGGTATTCGACATATATGACTATCAGAATCAAAATTCCGCGATGACTCCACAAGATAATTGTGCGATCACTTTTTGAAACATAATTTGCTAACTTCAACAGATTGCATATTCAAAATGAGTACAGATTTGGCTCAAAAACAAATTTGAGTACTAGGCCAGATTCAAAATAAATCATGAATCCACTGCATGATGACTTCCTTTGTACACTAGCCCGTCGGAATGATCTTGGCGTACGTAGTGGCAAGTTTCCCCTTGGTCTTGCTCGTCGATTCTTATGCGTTCTCCAATAGATGGCAACTCATCGAACTGGTTGTATTCATCCTCGTCGACAACATTCTCAACTCTTACGATCCTCCTTTTTCCATGCATCACTACATGGCAGTTCTTATGTGCGAGGTCTTTCACATAGAAAATTTGGGTAGCTTGGGAGGCTAAAATGAAGGGTTCATTCATGTAACCCAATTTGCTGAGGTTGACATAAGTATGGCCGTAATTGTCGACTTTGACATGTCTGAGATCGACCCATTTGCACTTGAACAGTGGAATCCCGAATGTCACGTAGTCAAGCTCCCAAATCTCCTCTATGCACCCGTAGTAAAATTCTTCTGTCCAGCTGTATCTATGGCTTCCACTCGGACAGAGCTATTCTGAAATGTGGTCTTCTCATCTCGATCCTTCGTGTAGAACGTGTACCCATTCAGGTCGTACGCTTCCCTAAGTATGAACTGTAAATGCTGGCCCCTTGGCCAACCACGTTAGCGTGTCGTCTATCGGCCCGTCTACGATACGGTTCTGCAACCACTGGCTGAATGTAAGGTTGTGCTTGTTCAAGATCCGACTGTGTGGCACATTTGGGAACTCTTGCCGTAGCTTGTTCAGGTGTTCTTCTATATAAGGGGAAACTATGGTCATGTGCTGCAAGACCGTAAAATGGGCAATGTCAAATAGATGAGTATCCTTCCAGCTGACTTCTTTTCCGACAGTCCCTTTTCCAGATAGCCTCCCCTCATGCCGAGACCTGGGCACACCAATAGGCTGTGAGTTGTGCATGTAATCGGTGCAAAACTCAACCACCTCCTCCGACGTATATCCTTCTACGATACTGGCCTCGGGCCGATACCGATTCCGAACATAGTGCTTGAGTATTCCCATGAACCGCTCGAACGGATACATGCTGCGTAGGAACACAGGCCCGCACATCTTTATCTCGTACACAAGGTGTGTAACGAGATGCACCATGACATCGAAGAACGAGGGCGGGAAGAACATCTCAAGCTGGCATAGAGTCTTCACAACCTCCTCTTGCAGATCATCCAGTGCATTGGGATCCATGACCTTCTGAGATATCGAGTTGAAGAAATCACAAAGCCTCATGATCGCCTCTCGAACTTTTGTGGGCAGAATATTTCTGATTGCCACCGGGAGCATCTGTGTCATCATTACATGGCAATCGTGTGACTTCATGCCAATTAGTTTCTTGTCTTCCATTGAAACAAGACTCCTGATGTTTGCGCAATGACCAGAGCGGACTTGGACACTACACAGGAATCCCAAGAACTCTATGATTTCCTTCTTGGATAAAGTGTAACAGGTAGGTGGGAGATACGTCTGGCGATCTTTCTTTACTGGAGCTAACTCTGGTCTGATGCCCAAATGGACCATATCCATTCGTGACTTGATGCCATCCTTCGTTTTGTCTTTCATGTTCAGTAATGTACCAAGAACGCTGTCACATACGTTCTTCTCGACGTGCATGACATCGATGCAGTGACGTACATCTACATCCTTCCAGTAAGGTAAGTCCCAGAAAACTGATTTCTTCTTCCACACGCTCTTCTCACGGGGCCGTTTATGTCCCTTGCCAAGCACGACATTCACATCCTTCACCATCTCGCTGACCTCTTCGCCAGTAAAAGGCCTCGGTTTCGCGCCTCTTTCTGTATTGCCGTCAAATTGTTCCTTCATGTTACGGTAAGGGTGATTTCTTCTCAAGAACCTCCGATGACGCATGTATACGGTCTTGCGCGAGAACGGAAGCCAGACACTCGCGGTTTCATCTATGCACATGACACATGCTTTGGCTCCCTTTGTACTCTGCCCCGAAGCATTAGCAAGTGCTAGATAATCCTGGATGGTAAGGAGTAACAGTGCACGGAGATCGAATGACTCCTTCTTGTACGCATCCCATGCCCTTACCCCTTTCTCTTTCCACAATGTTTGTAGTTCTTCCACCAGCAGCCTGAAGTAAACGTCGATGTCATTTCCAGGTTGCTTTGGCCCTTCGATAAGCATCGACATCATGATGTACTTCTTCTTCATGCACAACCAAGGAGGAAGGTTGTACATACACAGAAGCACAGGCCAAGTGCTGTGTCTGCTGCTCATGCTGCTGAATGGATTCATTCCATCTGTACTCATTGCGAATCTTACATTCCTTGGGTCATCGCCGAAGGTTGGGTACTTCGCATCGATTCTTCTCCACTGGGCAGCATCAGCCGGGTGTCTCATCTTTCCATCATTCTTACGTCCCTCCGCATGCCAACGCATCAGCTTCGCTTCCTTCGGGTTTGCAAACAAACGCTTCAAACGAGGAATTACAGGCAAGTACCACACAACCTTATTAGGGACCCCCCTCTTGATCTCATCATCGGCCTTGTCTTTGTCTTTTGCGAACTTACGCTTGTATCGAGGAGCTTTGCATATCCGACATGAACGCAAATCTTTGTACTCATTGCGATAAAGCATACAGTTATTCTTACATGCGTGTATCTTCTGTACTTCTAGTCCCATGGGGCAAATCACCTTCTTCGCTTCATAGATGTTTTTTGGCAACTTATTGTTATCTGGAAGCATGTCTGCAAAAAGACCCAACATCTTTGTGAAGCTCCTGTCCGACCATCCGCTTTCTGCCTTCAATCTCAAGAGGTCAAGTGTTGCTGACAGCTTGGAGTGCATTGGCTTGCAGTTTGGATACAGTGGTCTCTCGGCGTCTTCCATCAAGCCCATGAATTCCCTGTATTCTGCATCATCGTGGTTGCTCTCGAAATCATGAATCATTTTTTGCAGATTTGGAATAGCAGTTTCATCGCCATCGGAATCACAATCGTCGCCATCTAGCTGCCCATCATATGGGTTTGGCATATGATGATCGCCGTCTTCGTTTTCTACGTGCATGACCGGCGGCGCCTCTTCACCGTGCTTGGTCCAGCATGTATATCCCGTCTTGAAACCCCTCCGAAACAAATGCTCTTCGATCACTCTTGGGTCCTCCCACAGTATAGAGTTTCCACATTCAACACATGGACAGAAAATCAGCCGTTCCCCCTTGTTCCTCATGTCTGCCTCCGCGAGTTTCATGAAACGAAGGACGCCACTGATGTATGCTCGACTTGTACGACTCTCCGACATCCAACCTCGATCCATCTACACGATTTCAAACAACACAAAAACTACATGGCATGATTTTGCTAGCACTGCATGCAGAATACGCGGATCTAAAAATTAACCGAAGGACAAATACTAGCTTGATGCTGATCATACGCGTACTCTGTCTTAATTGATAGCAGAGCTGATCACGTACAGCTAGCTGCCCCGGCAAAGCCACTGCCTCCGCCGCCGCAGCTGCCGCCCGCCGCCACCGCCACCACTCCAATTAGCCATCGTGCGCCACTCCCGCCCTTACAACTAGCCACCGTTCCCGCGAGCTCGAACTGGAGCATTTAGGTCGAGCTCGGTACTGGTACACAGGGGTCACTTACTACATCGCACACGGTCATCAAACAAATTCCGTCACTGATCACAGATGGCGGCTACGTACGCAAACCAGAACGAGATATCACACACGGTCACTAGAAAAAAGCGTGTGCGATGTGAATCCACATCGCACACGGTTCTTGTGAACTAACCGTGTGCGATGTTCGATGAAGCACATCGCACACGGCATGTTTGAAATAACCGTGTGCGATGTGCTGCACATCGCACACGGGCCTGAAATGTTGCCCTTGTGTGATGAGACTTACATACCAGACAGTGTTTTCGTTGTATGTTTCCTGGCTTCATCAGTTCATTTCGCTTGCCACCTCTGAAAAATAGAATAACATCCCAGCATGCACAGGACAATATATATCACAAGCATCCACAACACAAATTAATGAATTTTCTGCATCTCAATTCCACATCTCAAATTTGACAACTCCACATCTCAATCATATATATATATACAACACATTCGACATCGCACAAGTTGCTAAAAAATTTTGCACATCTCAGTTTCATATGGAAAGGAACTATCTAGGGCTTGCTCTTGTAGGGTAGAAAGTGCTAGCTAGAGTCCAATGTTTTCTCACATGAAATGGACTCCTTAGAATGTGACGACGCATTAGAATGCGATATCTGTGTGCACCTCCCCTTAGGGTCGGGCTTCATCTTGACCTCTGATCGACGCACACAATCATGTCAGTCACAATTCACAATTTAGCACGGTATAATCAGCGTATAACAAAGTACAGAGGTTCGGAAGGTAATACGTACCTAGAGGGAATGCCCCACAGCGTCACGTAGTTTTCTTGTGCAGTGTAACCGCAATAGAGCGTCGTCACCATTGTGACATTGCGTTTACACTGCACAAGACACTCTTTCGAAAAGAAGTGTCTTGTGCAGTGCAGCGCAGTGTCACAAACGCGACGGAAAACGGCAGCCTCCATCGGCGCCAGCGCTGCTGCAAGGCGGAGGAGCGGTCGCCGGCCTCGAGGAAGAGGCGGCGGCCGGATCCGGGCTCGGGGGGGCTCGGGAAGGAGGCGGCGGCCGGATCCGGGCTCGGGGGGGCTCGGGGAGGAGGCGGCGGTCGGATCCGGGCTCGAGGAAGAGGCGGCGACCGGATCCGGGCTCGGGGAGGAGGCGGCGGCGGCCACAGCGCGGTGCCAAAGACTGTTAGGGTTCCCGCGTGTATAAATAGAAGAAGTTTGATATCGCACACGGGTTATCAAAACTAACTGTCACCGATAATTACAACATCGCACACGGCCATCAAACAAAATACGTCACTGATGCAGGATACCTATGAAACGAGACATCACACACAGTCACCGTTCCTTCGAAGCAATCGTGTGCGATGTGAGTGAAATAACTGTGTGCAATGTGAAGCACATCGCACACGGCACCTCTGAAACAAACGTGTGCGATGTGAGGCACATCGCACACGGTTCCTACGAAAGAACCGTGTGCGATGTGATGCACACGGTTTCTCAAAAAATTATCGTGTGCGATGTGCCTCACATCGCACACGGCCCAGTTTGCCGAGGCGCATCACACACTGGCCCAAAATAGTGATCGTGTGCGATGTTCACATTGGTGACGGGTTTGGGCCAACCGTGTGCGATGAGGGGTCTTAAAAGACCTATTCTGTACTAGTGACATGTAACATCGGCGAAATCCTAAAAGAGGTGACACATATCATCAGGATTCTAGACCAGGATTCTAAACTGTACAACAAATATAAATTTAATTTCACAAATCTGATGTCTGTGGATTGAAGGCACAGTTCAAGAAGCGGCGAACGTCTTCTGTGGCAGTCACGACTACGAGGGCTGTTCGCCACCATGCAACCTCAACTAGCGGCGCGGTGGCTGATGCACACGGGCAAAAATCGTATTAACCAGGGATCTCTGTTCTTTCCCCACGGCAGAATATAAGGCCCAGAATCGGATCCCAGCACACTGCAAGGTTAAAACAACATACAAAAAGAGACGCCACTTAGATCGGCCATTGCATTCCTATAAACTGCAAAACTCACTCATAATATGAATGTGATGTACATTTGTATCATTGCACACAGTTACTTTTTTTTTATCTTCCATTTACATCATAAAGACAGTTCTGACAACCAACAGCTATTACTGAAAGAACGACAACCAACAGCCATGTTTAACAAGCCTGAACCCACCGGCTCTTTACCAAATCAGTCTTTATCTGAAGTGCTACTTTGCAATTTTATCGAAGTATAGTAATTGGGATGGGTAATTTTAAAACCATATGTGGTCACGATCTCTCAACCACTACCCCTTTTTAATTAGTTTGATAAGTTGTAGTCCATGTTTCCGTTCAAATTTCATCAGGTCACTGACGAAGATATATATAGCTGTTTAGAAGACTTGACCTGTGAGGTCAATTTGTTTTTGCCAGCAGCACCGGGGCATCTCGATGGATGCTCAAAATCATATACAATAAGAAGGTGTCAACAAGACAACAAGTCGGAAGAACCAAGCTAGCATACAACCTCCTTTGAAGCCACAAACCCCAGGACAGGCTTACACTCGGAAACGAAGATCCACGATAATCCTCTCCATGGATCCTCGAGAGCAGCCGCAAGATACAATGAACATGACGAGGGCGCTGGAGGCCTTGTCTCCCTACCTCAACCATCCCCGGAAGACAGTCATCCGGATCGAAGCTTTCGTGGCTGTCGCAGCCACTATGCTGTTCCTGCAACTCATTCTCGGTCCCTGGCGCCGGCGGTCGGGCCACTGGTCAGTCCAAGGTACTCTGTGGCTAGCTTACACGCTCTCCTTCCCTCTGATTACCTACACCCTCGGTCAGATGGTGTCCTCGCCCGTGAAGAACGGGTTGTATCCTATTTGGGCTACTCTCCTCTTCTGGGCAGCCGGATGCACCAACGCCATCACGACTTATAGTCTTGAAGACAACAAGCAGTGGAAGCGATACCTCTTTGAGCAGCTTCAGTATTTTGCCTATGTAATGCTTATAGTCCAGCTGCTTGATCCTACACGTCAAAAATCATTCCTGGATAATTTCACCATGCAATCAGTTGATCTTGATCCACAGTATCTTACTCTTGATTTTCTAGTTCTCATGTTGTTTTTCACCAATCTGGTTAGAGTAATTGCTGGATGGATGGTCACGGATTCTACTACCAGCAAATTAGTAGCCGACTACATGAGGGTTCAGGTTGGCACAAGAGGCGCTCAGGAGCCTTTCGATCCATCCACAATGGAGGGCTACAGATACCTTGTCCGGCCTTCTCTCCAGAGACGATACAACAACACTGTCAACACATCTGAGAATATCACCATCAAGGAAATCTGGGACATTGATGACAGCTTGCTCAGCACACCTGAAGGTAGCTCACGATTGAAACATGTATGCCTTTCATTAGCTTTGTCTCACTTGCTGCGGCGCCGCTTCTTCGAGATGGATTGTGCCGAAGCTGGACTTGCCGAGACTCGCAAGTTTGCACTTGAGATTTTGCTGTCGGAAGAGAATCAAGACAACCACCACTCAAAGCCATTTCATATCATCGAGGTAGAATTGGGTTTCCTCCATGACTTCTTCTTCACAAAGTATGCAGCTCTCTTTGAGATGGAGGGTCTCTTCCTTTTTATAGTTGTTCTCAAATTAATTAGCACATCTATAGGCGGAGCATTTTTGCTTCGATACTCCCCCTTTATCAGTGCACTTGACCCTATAATCGAAGTTGGCACAAGAAGGGTTGATGTTACCGTCACAATCGTGATTATGGGATCTCTCCTGCTATTTGAAGCACTGCAGGCTATACTCTATCTAACATCAGACTGGGCCACCGTTTCACTCGCTTGCAGCTATACCAGAAGAGGTACCTGGAAACTCATCCCGTCCGTTATTTGGTTTCTTAGAAGATTTAACTTATCCAGATATTGGAGAAGTATGATGGCATGGCCTAAATTTGGCAAGTTTCTGGTATCTAGTTCAAACAAAATGTTTGGCAAGTTCCTCGAGAAGCTTAATTTGTTTGGATATTGGCAAAATAGGATGGGCCAGTCATCTGTAATTGAAAGCTGCTTGCATGTTAATATGTTTTATGTGATCCCTATGCGCGCAAACGTCCATTTAGGCCTTGCAAATTTTACGATTATTTCATGTAGTTACATGGTTGGCTTCATTCATTCAATGATATTCCCAACGAAGAAGTTCGTAGGGGTTCCTGATTTGGTCAAGAGTGAGATAGTTTCTTGCTTGAGGAAATATTGCGAGGGTGGTCCCCTGACTAATGGAGAAGCAGCATTGCGTGGCAATCTAGGCTTTGAAGAATTCTCCAGGACAATAGAGAATCATAGCCAGACAACACTGATGCTTATTTGGCACATCGCAACTGAGTACTGCAACATTGCATCTTCGGATGAGGCAGAGGTGCATCAGAGTGGTTCACTGGAAGAAGAACAGAAGTTGCAGAAAGATAACTACCAGCAACTTGCCACCACCTTATCCAAATACTGTGCGTACTTGATGTCCTTTGTCCCAGAATTGCTTCCTGGGAACTCTACAGATACACGATTCCTCTTAAGTGATGTGCTATTGGACGGAAGAAAGAAGCTGCGTAAAGCCAAGCTGAGTAGGGATGGATTGCTGAAGGTCATCAAGGATTCCGAAAGCAGCAGCAGCAGCAGCAACGAAGATCATACAATCGTCCACGACTCTGAAGGCTACGACAACAACAATACCACAGTCCATATTCCAAGTAGCAACAACAACGAGGATACCATCATCGACGACTCCAGCGGCAGAAACAACGTCCATACCAACGCCCAAGATTCGACCACTAACAACAATGAAGGTATCTTCATCAAAGGCTTGAAGCTTGGGAGGGACCTGAAGGAGAAAGGTGATGTTCTCTGTTGGAAGGTGTTGGCAGAATTCTGGGTTGAGACCATCATCTACATCGCGCCGTCGGACAAAGTCGAGGTGCACATGGAACGCCTCGCGCAAGGAGGGGAATTTCTTACTCATGTCTGGGCTCTCCTCACGCACGCAGGCATCCTGAAGCGTGACCAGAAGCAAACCCCAGAAGATATCGTGTAGTAATGCCAGTGTGCTTGGTTTCTGTATTCTTGTTTTCCTACCCTAGGCCAACAACTGTTCATTTTCAATCCCGTTTTATCTGTAATGTGTTTGAACATGTTATCAATCAAGTGTGATACCTCAGACCACGACGTGAATTCAGTCAGTAATAAAATATCCTTGTGTAAAAGACTTGGTCAGTGACATGAAGTTTCCACCCTGTTTATCTGAATAAAACAACAGTTGTTCACCCTGTTTCAGACTTCTGGTATACCCCATTTTATAGGAGTTAACACTTTGTCAATCAATAATAAAATATCCCAAGAGCTAGCGGGGGATTTAACTTTGATCAATTTTTCTAAACAGAATTGCTAATTAGAGACCCATGCATATGAACAGGCGGAAGACGAGAGCAAAGAGGTCACCTCCACAGAAGCAGCAGACGGAGAAGGGCCCGAAACCCCACGGCAACCAATCCAACAGCGAATCCTGCAGCAGGCACTACGCAACAGCGGCCCGAGCTTCACGCGATGGCGGCTTGGCCCCGAGCTATGGCGGCAGAGCCCCATCGGCGCCTCGCCAGAGCCCATGGGACGGAGGCCGGCGATTACGGGCAGATCAGTGGGGTACAAGGTGGATAGAAAGCTTGAGGTTTACAGCTCGGTTGGAGGTCGACGAGGCTCGGCTCGGAGACGCAACGAGCAGAGTCCAAGCCTCCTACTTAGCGCGTAAAGCTCACTGAGCTGAGCCAAAACAGATCGCAAGCCGCTTAGAGGCCTGTTGCGTATGAAATTTCAACCGAGTATTTCGTACCCCCAAACACATGTAAATTCTCAAACCGGGGAGGTTTCCACTCCAAGAGTCCTAATAGTTTGGGGTCAAGGAAGGATCAAAAGCCACGACTCAACCTGACAAAATCAAGCGCGTAGTCTAGTAATCTTGAGGAATGGCCGAAGTGGGGAGTGGCAGTCAGGTCGAAACGGTGGGGAGTTCACGAGGGTGAGCTCCTTTGTAATTTTCAGAACATGGCAAATATGACATTTAACTTTAAATTACATCAGCAATAAACTAACACCTCATCATGGAGCAATGGAGCCACTCACATCATTGATCTCCTCGGGTAGTTCGACCGGCGGGACCATTGGCGGTGCCATTGAGATCGGCAGGTGTGGCATCATCAGTAAGAAAGGCATGTATGGCAACGGGACTGGGGGTGGAGGCGGAGGCGGCGGAGGGACGAAACCTGAGGCAACGGAGGAAAGGAAACGATGGAGCTTGAAGATTTCGACGCCGAGGTCGACATCGCACTAGGGGCAGCGAAAGCGGGCGAGGCAGTGGAGCAGTTTGAGGATGGCCTAGTAGCGCGCACAGGGGAGCTGGATCTTGGTGGCATCCTCGCCCTGTGCCCGCGGCCGGAGCGGCAAGAAGCGGGAGCGGGAAGAGGAGGAGGAGGCGATGGCGATGGAGTTGGGGCAGGTGGCGATGGGTGTGCGGCTGCGCAACGGTCCTGTGAGATCCGTTTTCGTACATGTTTAGTACAGAAATCTTCATGTGCCTAGAGTTTCCTTTTAAATGACATGCATGGTAATTTCACGTTAACTATATTAGATAATGTTATCTTGGTTCACGCACATGGTAAGCTGATGATAGAGACCAGTTACACATTTTTAGTATCTGATATAAGTTTTTTTGTGGGGAAGTATCTGATATATGTTAAGTGGTCATTATCTCTCTTACATGACTTCTCCATCTACGTAATCTTGTTTTCTTAACAACAGATGTTAGTACACGATCTCCTCTCTCTCTCTCTCTCTCTCTCTGTTTCTGAAAGGCAAGATATACATTCGATTAAGCATCAAAGGCTGAGGGTACAATGCTCTAAAGAACATTGCATGATTGGGCTAAGCAAAGCCACATAGATTGACTACAGGGTTTTGCAGGTGAACCCTCGCCACCGTGGTCACTTGGTTCTCGTCTCCAACTCTTCATCCTAGTCATCAAAATCTTCATCTTGCAGATCCAACCATTCCAACATATCGTCAATGTTTGTTGGCGGCTTGCTTCCTGAGCCGCTCACCCCTGTTTTCGGTGTTGTGTCTGTTGTCACCAAACAAGATAAATCTAGGGTTTCATTGAGAGCCAATCACAAATACCACCGGCGCTCTTGCCAACACTAGGTAGCAAAGCTAGCCTTCCCCTTTATCAGCCCAAGCAGAAAGCATCGCAAGAGGGATCTATCAAATTCGGAAGGTGTACCCTTATTGGAGGAGAATTTGGGAAGAGGACGAAAACCCTAGAAAACCAGGTCAGGTTTAGAAATGAGAGCAGGTATGAAGATAGTTCGTGAAAACAAAAAAGGGAGTTGCTACCTCCCGCTTAAGGCGGGAGTTAAGGGACCATCGCCAACAGTGAGTTAGGTGGGCCAACCCACCAGGCCGGCCCACTTACTTCTTATACATTTTATTTTTCAAATTCTAAAAAATATATAACATAGTTTACATATCATGTTTAATAGAAAATACATGTATAAGAGAATATAATTCTAATCGTAAGACAAAAAAATATTCATCAGTTCTTGGTATTTGCTCTTACAGTTCATGATATTCATTCCACCATCCATAGAAAATGTTCATATATATCAAACAAAGTGTCCATGCAACTCGCCGAATTGTCCCGATAAGAGTAAATGCATCGATAGTCCTTAAACCTGTGAGTTGTGGTCACTTTACTCCTTCTACTTAAAAAATGCATATTTAGTCCTTCAAAGAGGCAAAACAGGTCTTTCACGGTCGACCGTGCCGCGCGGTCGACTCGTTCAGTGGGCTCCACCTCTCTTTTGTGTGATTAAAAGCTTGATTTGTTGTAACAGTAAGCTTAAGGTTAAATTAGTAGAAAGTAAAAACTTTAATTCTTGTAGTAAAAAGTTTGCATGTACTAGTTGAAAGCTCTAACTTTTTTCTAATAGAAAGCTTATTAGGAACTAGTTAAAACCTTATTTGTTCTAGTAGAAAGTTTGTTTTGAGGTTAAATTATTCCGATAGCTACTATAGTACTATCAGAATTAGCCGCGCGCGCGGAGGACCGCAAATCACAGCCCCCGTGATACATTTTGGTCCAAATCAAGCTTTGTTGGTTATGACTGTGGACGTGGTATCCCAGTCAGCGAGGGCCCACGTGTCGGGTAAATTTTTATATCTTTCCCGTTCTCTCGTCTCCCTCTCCCTCGCTCTCTCCCATGCCAGAGCAGACGAACCGCGCTCCAGAAGAAGCAGGAGCACTGCGTAGCCATCCACCATGTCGTCGGGGAAGGAGCAGGCGCACCCCATCTGCCGTGTCGCCGGGAAAGGAGTAGGCGTGGCGTGTTGTGGATGAAGCAGGTGGCCTCTACCGGTGAAGAAGTAGTCGCCTCAAGCCGACCAAGAAGAGGAGAGGAAGCTGGTGTCCGTCGCCATTGTAGAAGCTGGCACCTACACCCCAGGCCGAAGAAGAAGCGGGTCCCAGTGCCCCGATCTCCACACCGCGTCACAGAACTCCACGAGGCGCCAGAACGGTGCTAGGGAAGAAGATGGTGAGACTCCATATCATGCCAGAGTAGTTGAGCGGGAGGCTCCACGCTACCGCTGGCGTAGCTCCATCTCGTCGGTGAAGGACTCAAGGGACCAGTCAAAGGATGATGGGTTGTTCTCGAAGCTGCGGAACGTGTTCGCCGGGCCGGCCACTTCGACGAAGACACCGTCGTGCATCTGCCTCCATGACGCGATCTCCAACTGCTTGGCGCTCGTGAGTTGACGACGTTCACCTGGGCTCTCCGTTGCATCAGGGTGCGTTGGAGGCAATGACTGAGCTTTTACTTTGTCTTTCTTGACGTTCGGGATTGGTCTCTCTTCCTTCGCCTTCTGCAACTATGGTTTTTTCCGTCCACTCTTTCTTTGCAACTTGTTGCACAGTGTGTGTTTCAGTGTTTGTGTCAATGGCTGAGAAGGGAATTGCTATGGCAATGATTATTCGAGCCGGGCATGACCCTATGAACCGATTCCATCCGCCTAGCAACAGAGATGAATGGGGAGAGAGGTTGAGGAGAGAACAGGGATGGGATAAAAAAAGTTACCTGACACGTCAACCCCACTGACTAAGATGCAACCGTGGCACGGTCAACATGCCACATCAACAATCATCTTCTGCGAGCTCATTTTGGACCAAAGTGAACCTTTTTAACAAGTTTAGGGGGCCAAATATGAATTTTAAGAGTATAGAGACAATAGTGAGCGCACTACGAACTATCAATGCATTTTACTATGTTCATATGTCAAAATATTTTCGAAATAGGGTTTGATGTCCATGAAACATGTTCACATATTTTAGGAAAAATATTTACCCAACTCATGAAAATTGTTTCATATTATAAATATGAAAACGTAACTTACTTATGTTAAACTTTTATTTTCGCGTTGAAACAATTACAAAAATATTATTGAAATTGTCAACTATTGGTAAACTATCGATCTTACGGATATATGTGCTAAAGGAATGAGGTGTATAAGGGTATAAGGGTAGGGGACACCCTGTTGTGTCAAGTCAAGGACTCTAGACAACTGATAAGATAGTTATGTAATGATCTAACATGTTTTGTACGCAAAAATCAGTGGATGTTGAGCCACAATTTCATTTTTTTTTCTGAACTGTTATTCTATTTCAGTTTGCGGTGAATCAAAACATGGGCACTGACATAACCAGCCCAGAATTTCTAACAAATTCAGCGCGAGGAATCTGCTGATCATCTCAAGAATGAGGCGAGTGAATAGGCAGACGCCGGGGTAAGACATCTCCTGCATCCCACCGAGAGTTATTACTCGGTTGTCTATATTCCGGGTTAGGGTGGTCCTCGTTGAACAGCCAGCGTTGAGACTTGCATTAGCTCTTGTAATCTTTCTCAGTATCAGCAGTGATGCGCAAATCCAAAATTTTGTGCATTCTTGAAGAAAAATAATTAATTTTACAACTTTTCTTGAACTGAATTCATCGTTACAATTTAAACGCTCTGTATATATCCATGTACGTAGAGCATTTCTGAGCTATCACTGATAGAACGAGCACAGATGATTACTGTATGTTTTTTGTGGGTTAACTGCAATCACTATGTCGGCTGCAATCGCATGGCAATGCATGATGGGAGCCCATGCGTGCTCGATCAATTGCCCAGGGAAACATGAGCAAAATAAAATGCAACAAGCTAAAGACCAATCACTGCCAGCATCATGTACACTACACACCGATCGACGCACACCACACCGTCATCTACAGATCGATTTCAATGCAATGACAAAAGCCAACAACCACCTATCAACACCGGTGTCCCACATCCTCGCCATGCCCGCGACAAATTGCTGCCTCTTTCTGGTCCTGTACCGATGAACTAGCTCGAAGCAAATTTACTGGTCCTGCTCAGTAAATTTTGTTGTAATTTACTCTCAGCTAGGTCGATTAATTGATTAATTATGCTTATTCAGGTTGCAAATCACAAACAAGAAGCAGCAAAAACCATACCTTGATAATAGGGATTATTTTACAAGCAGTAGCAGCATTGCAGCAATGGCCATGGCGATGGATTGAGAAGACAGGGAATGAGCTAGCTACTGGTGGAGGTTGCGCGGCGGTTGGAGTTGGTTGACGAGGGCGAGGGCGATGCTGGTGGCCTGCTCGACGGCGACGACCCTCCTCCTGACGTCGTCGCGGGGGGGTAGCGGCGCCGCCGCCGCCGCCGCCGCCGTAGGTGGCGAGGGAGTCGAGGCAGGTGTCGGCGTCGGTGAGCGCGGCGCTGGCCCAGGTCTGCACGTTGCTGAGCTGCCACGCGAAGCGCGGGCTGGTGGCGCGGCCCATGTTCCGGCAGCACAGCTCCGCCGTCGACTGCCGCAGCCGCTCCGCCGCGTCGCGCAACGTCTCGGCGCAGTCCCTCATGGCCCCGCCTTCGCCGGACGGAGGGCCGATGTAGGCGGAGCAGGAGTGGGCGCGGTCGGCGGCGTCGGCGAGCGCGGCCTGCGCGAGGCGGCGCGGGCTGAGGCCGACGTCCGGCGCCCGGGGCACGAGGCTCAGCTCGCAGGCCCGCGGGTACTGCGTGGCGCGGCAGGAGCGGCGCACGAAGTCCGCGGCCGCGGCGGGGGTCACCGGTGCCCTGGGCTTGGAATGGCGCAAAGAAGCCGACGCCGACGACGCGGCGGCGGCGGCGGCCAGCAGGTAGAGGCAGAGGCAGGGGAGGGTGAGGGAGCGGCGTGTCATCTTTCTTTTCTTGGTTTCCTTGTTGGCGTGGAGCTGTGGAGACGGGGAGAAGAGGGAAGATGGATGAATGGTCGTCGCGGCGGGCCAATCAAATAGAGCGCGAAAAAGGGATTCTGTTAGGCAGCCTGCCTCCCAAACCGTTGATCAGTGGAAAATAACCAGCCATGAAGCCATGCATGTATTTACAGCGCACAGATGTCACTTTGCAGATCTTTTTTCTTTTTGTAAGATCCTTTGCAGATCTTGTACTCGTCTTATTTAGCAGAACAAGGTTACTCGGGTTGCATCAACGGATTCTGCTTGTTGATTTGAGAGAGATTTAATAAAATGTTACCTCTTAGTCTATCCTTATCCGTCAGAGACAGATGATAGAGCATTTTATTAAGAAAAAAACTAGGATGAAAATTTTTATTATAACTTTCTTGATTTGCGGGGAGTTCATCCCACTCGTTGCTTTCTTTCTCAGGTGGCAATAGTGTCGACTTAGTTTTCTTGAGATGGCCTCTACCCATGGCAACAGTAGGGAGAGACTACTATGGCCAGACGAGAAAAAGGGACATTGATATAGGCAGTGCAAGTACGGAGCCATGTGAACCGACGAACTGGCCACCATTGTAGCTCGAGGCTGGAATCAGCAACATAATTTCAGGGTAGACAAAACCAAATCTCAGCTAGATCATTTATTAGAGATGAACTCGAGACGGCAGGCACCATCTTGGACGGTTGCAAGACAAACTCTGCTAGGATGGCGATGACGATGATGGTTACCAATCGGAGCAACTTCCATTAAGGGCACACTCTTAGGAGGCCAACGGGTCATGGGCTTCACGAGAAAGAAAGGAAAAGGAGGTTTCCATAGGGTTTTGAGGACAGCGAGAGCGTTGGGGAAGGAAGTGCGCAGGTTCAAACAATCGAGTGATAGGCTGATAGCTACTGCCAGCGACCTTCTCCTACAATTGATTGTCAGCAGATGGAGTATATTTGTTGAGTTGCTTCTGTCGCCGTTGCATGTCGACAACTTATGTTTGGAGGAACGCCTAATTTTGATTTCCAGAGGCCTAAGGTTATCAACTCAGGCCGCGTGGAGCGAACGCATAATTTGTTGAGTTGTTTTTTTTGTCTTTTTTGTTTCTCGAGCTGTAGGTCGAATTGGGATTTGAAATTTTGTGAGATGGTAGACACATGTTTTATCTATGTGGTGAATTTTTTGTACATTTTTTCGCAACTTCTATAGGGGGTAACGGAGCCAGGAGCACCAGGTGCACCCCAAGGCTGACGCCCTCCATTAGTGTGCTACTCCATATGTTTTAGTGAGTGCATGCTGAACTGACGCACTTGTCTGTATTATAGTCATTCAATTACTGTAATCTAGTCATTCCATAATTGATGTCTGGTTATGGCACAAATAGACATTTTTCTTATTCTTTTGCCTTGAGTGAAACTGTCAAATAAAATTGTTGGTGTCACTTTGATGGTTTCAGCTTGGTGGCAAGCGTGTGGGCATCATCGGTTTGGGGAACATCGGCTCACGGATTGCAAAGAGGCTTGAAGCTTTCGGCTGCATCATCTACTACAACTCAAGACGACCAAAGGAGTCGGTCTCTTACAAGTACTTCCCAAATGTTTGTGATCTTCCTGCTGAATCTGATGTCCTCGTTGTCGCTTGCGCGCTGAACAAGAAGACACGGCACATTGTGAACAGAGATGTGCTGGAGGCCCTAGGAAAGGACGGTGTGATCATCAACATCGGCCGAGGAGCTAACATTGACGAGGCAGAACTTGTCATGGCGCTGAAGGAGGGAAAGATCGCAGGTGCTGGTCTTGATGTCTTCGAGAACGAACCCAAGGTGCCAGCAGAGCTCTTGTCCATGTGCAATGTGGTTCTGACGCCTCATGTAGCGGTCTTGACAGCGGAATCCAGAGCGGACCTGCGCGTGCACACCATACGCAACCTTGAAGCCTTCTTCTCCGGTCATCCACTGCTCACTCCCGTCCATGCTAATTCCCTGTTAGACTGAATTTCAGTCAGGTCACTCAGATTTGTTGGAGCTTGGTGTGCATTTCAAATGTTGTTGAAACCAGTTCACCAGTCACCTCTTCCGTTCTTGATAAGGGAATTGTTATTTTCCTGAGAGAGCATTGCAATAATATATCATACATGGTATAAAACCTTGCTTGTGTGGTTGCAAACAAAATATCAAGAAAAGAATGCAAACATATATGATCGCTTTTAGATCCCAAAATTTTCAGAGCTAGATAAAGAAGTGGGCCAGATGTATGGCCATAACCAGCCCAGGAGATGCCCTTTATACTAGTAGAGCTTGTAATCGTGGGGCCATTAAACCTTACGGGGAAATCCTGGAGCTAGTTTGTCCAATACTAGCAAACTTGCTGACAGAAATTGGCATCAACAGCTCGTAGTTAAATTGTAATCGTGGAATTGAATACAACTACGCTAAAAAGTTTTCATGCCCATGGCTGTAATGACAATTAACCGCCTAGCGGTTGCCCTTTTAAATATGAAGAATAGTCAATTTTATCCTCCAAGATCCCCGAGGCTCAGTTTGGTCCCTTGACTTTCACAATGTCCATAAAAGTTGTTTGAACTTCTAACCAAACAAATTTCTCAAGCCACAGGGTATACCACGTGAACGTGATGAGGTAGAATTGAGAACTATTCGGTGGCTCGGCCGATGGGAACTGCATAATTTACCCTTATTTTTCCTTCTATCTAGGCCTCTTTGATTCACAAAATTATAGAAAACACAGTAAATAGAAAAAGTGTAAGATTGCAATGCCATGCTTCCTTGAGTCATATATAGGACTAAATAATAGCAATTTACACATAAAGAGTGTCTGGTTACCCCATAAGAAAAATATGAGAACTTTCTGGTAGGTGTTAGTTATGAATTTTTTTTCAAAAGAAATATAATTGTACAAATCAAATAACCCATGTAGAGAAAAGATTTCTAAGGACTATACCAAAGAGACGGCCTAAGAAAAATGGAGACGAAGGCCACAATGGTTCCAGATTTCTGATCACATGCTACTCTTGTCTCTCAAGTTGACGGCGGGGTGCACCACTTTTTTGAGCCAAGTATCCAATTCACCATCTTAGAAAAGAAAGAATATGATTTACGATCTGTTTGAACCATTGATGAGCTCAGAATTGGTGAACATTTTCTCCAAGTTTAATGATGATATTTGAAGATATATTCTGATTAACGGCTAATAGATCACTAATTAACTGTTAGATAATTCAAATACCTCTTATGGTTATCGTGTGTAGATGACTAATTTGTTATGGCCAGTTGAAGATATATATGGAGACTATGTGTCGGGACAAATGTTCTAGAAGAAATCTCATAGAAAACTGAGGTCCCTTTTGGATATAAGGATGTATTTTGAGGATATTTCGGATGCCTAGGTTCAGACACTCGGGAGTCTATAATTTACCACTGACCGCCACGCTTCGCGCGCGCAGTCAGTTTCGACCAGTGGGCTCCATGTCTTCTTCTTCGTACTGCTGTCATTCGTGAATTCTCAATTGAAGCTGCCGCTTTCAATTAATTATTCAGTAACCTCCAACTACAAATCAAAGCAACTTTCAACTGAAAAAAAAACAAAAAGTATCGATGAACAACAACTTTCAACTGGAGCCTGCAAACATTCTACTAGATGAATCAAAGCTTTCAACTCACGTTCGTCTAGATTTTCACCGACAAAGTTAAGAGCTTTTGATTGAAAAATCAAACTACAAAGCTTCCCACTTCTGTTCATCGAGATTTCAACCTCAAACACACTTTACACCAAAAATGATCTAAACTTTTCATCCAAAATTATCAACTTTCAACTAGAAAATCGATTTCAAATCAAGAAAAACATGAAGCTTTCAATTCAAGCAACAAGAGCTCCGACTTGTTTTTTCTTCAAAAATCTGAAAAACAAAAGGGGAAAAATCCAAATCTGGGAAGGGAAAGGAAGGGAAAGGGAGTATATTTGTTGAGTTGCGCCTGTTGCCGTTGCATGTCGACAACTTATGTTTGGAGGAACGCATAATTTTGATTTCCAGAGGCCTAATGTTACCAAATCAGGCCGCGTGGAGCGAACGGGCTGGGTGTACTAGACGGGTCACGAGCTGGTCCTTGTGGCCCATCCCTTTCTCTTGGCCGTATGATACGATCATATATATGATCCTCTTCCTCGTGCTGCATGCACAACCTGCTACTACGGAATTTTGTTTGTGCAACACAATAATAGACCTAGTTTTCGTTGTTTATTTACGTCTAGTAGTTCATTTATTTACTTATTATTCCATTTTTTGCTGTTACATGACAACTCATGTTCTCTGCAGCACTCTGTTTTCGCTTAAATTTGTACTACTACTTACTCGATATTAGTCGCTATTTAAAATCAAGTAGTAATTGATTCTTGCAGATTTCAACTGAATCCAAACACACAGGCAAATCTGGGCACCTTGGTATCCTTCTTCCCTGGAAAGAAATCTCTATATATATTAGGGAAAATTAAATTCATGCCACTGCTAATAGGCCAAAATCGAAATCTGCCATTAAAATTTTTAGGCTTAGAAAAATATCATTAAAATTTAAAAATACTTAGAGATATATCATTACAAATGTTTTGGGACAATTTCGATAAAATATAGCCTCCGTATCTCACACCGTATCTACGCTTTAGACGTAAATTTTAATTAGCAGTGGCATGAATCTCATTTTCCCTATATATTACGGAACGGAAGAGCAGCGAACGGAACGGAGCTTTACATTACGTTACGTCTCCTCCTCCTTCCACCACAGCACAGTGATGGGAGGCGCCGCGGCGGCGGCGGCGGGCACCGCCAAGTGGATCCAGCGGATGAGCGCGGCCAGGATCTCGACGGAGGCGCTGGAACGGGGCCAGGGCCGCGTCATCGACGCCTCCCTCACCCTCATCCGCGAGCGCGCCAAGCTCAAGGTCACCATTCCTCCCCCCTTCTTTCTTTCTCCCTCTCTGCAGCCGCCATCTTGCTCGTAATTTAATTCCCTTCTGCGGTATGTTCCATTCGATCTGATTCGAACTACAAAAAATGTCTTTTTTGGGGCCGGGAATCAACGTCAGTGTCAGTCGAATCGAATCAACTCGAGTCCTTTCCTTTTTCTTAACCTTTTTTTTACTATTATTTCTCATTAGCTGATGAGATGACCAGCTCCAATTCTCTAAGAACATGCGATCAGTATTATTTAGTACAGAGTTGAAACCTCTCTAGTTATTTAGTATTATATGGTCTGCATCCTTTAAAACCGCAGCATGTGCTTGATACACTGCAATTTGGTCAGCCTGCCATTAACAAGTTATAAACCTCTCTAGTTGTGTTCTGTATTAAGTTCCATGGGCAATAACAGTGCAAAAAGGAGGGGTAAGCTTTAGTATCATCTCTTCTCAAATGGGGAAAAGACACGCACATTCATGGAGCTCTAACGACTCGACGATCTATATCACTGCAATGGAGTCTTTTGAGGACTATCGGACAATTGTTTTATCGAGACGAGGAGGTCAAAGCTAATCACATGAACACGGCCTCGGTTAAGCCTTCTTTTCGGCTGGAATCTAACACCCTGATAGTTTGCACTGGTGTCCTTCTTTGAAACAGCTAGTGTACTATATGTACCATGCTACACCTGGTGAAAGGGAGTCGGCAAAAAGCAATATTCAGAGAGTAACTTTGCTCTTCGTTTTTTTAATAGGAGATGCGTGATTTTTTGTTCAAATTTATAATTAAAACCCAAGCGTCGTCGATAGTAACAATAATCGTGCATTCCATAAAGTGAAATGGGGATGAAACCAGATTACTGCATGTTAGGATATAACATCGCTTTTAATTTTATAACACTTCTAGTGATCTACCAGTCCTGACTTGTACTTATGCTTGTATGCAGTAACTCTCCCTGCATTTGCTCCTCCCCGCATAAGAGGGGCCATTTGGTATGGAAGCACTAACTCTAGTACAGAAGAAGGTAAACTTAACATTATCGAAATGTTCAGTTTCTCACCCTGTATTAGAAGCATTTATCAAGAAAATGTCATGCTTTTCATGCTATGCGGGCAAGGAACTACATGATCCACAAGTGCTAACTGATGTTAGTGATGTCCCTATACAAGAGATTCGTGATTGTGGTGTCGAAGATGACAGATTGATGCACGTAATAAGCGAATCTGTCAAAACAGTGATGGAGGAAGTAAGCATATTATTGCACAACAATTGTTTCAAAACTTATGTGTTCAAATCCTAGACACTTCTACACTTTAATTAATACAATATTGGAATTTTATTTCAGAACTTGTTAAAGTTAATATACATTATTACATATGTCTAGGCAGAGATTTGCTACGACAAAGCTGAAAGCTCTCGATGCAGAATAATTTTTTTAGATATATTTTCACATATTTTATATTTAACAACTATGGCACACGGTTGTATAGGATCCTCTTCACGCGTTGGTCTTAGGAGGCGATCACTCGATATCTTATCCAGTTGTTAGAGCTGTGTCTGAAAAGCTTGGTGGACCTGTTGACATTCTTCATCTAGATGCACATCCACATATCTATGATTTTTTTGAAGGGAACACTTACTCACATGCGTCTTCATTTGCAAGAATAATGCAAGGAGGTTATGCCACGAGACTTCTCCAGGTAATTCTAGTTTTTCATATCTGAGCTCTGCATTTCAGTGAACCATCAGGCTACTATTGAATGAAGTTCTGTCTACTTTTCTTTTTCTATCCAAGTTTAAGGAGAACAATAATACATATGAAAAATGTAAACATAATATTGCATTATCCATTCTTTGCCAAATATACCAGAGGAATTTAGCATCTATCAATTATATCATGGTTAAAATAATGGTTACAGGATATCATGAAGCTTTTAGTGCTCTGGGACTGTTAAAATAACATTTATTTGCCTGTCCATCAGTGATTAGGGACTACTGAGATGCCCTGGACTAACCTTCCGTTGCTCATCAGTCACTAATCTACAAATCTGTTTCTTTCCTGCTTCTGTGTCTTTACCTTGCATTACCAAAGAAGGAGGCGAGCAAGGGAAGAGATTTGGTGTGGAACAGTATGAGGTGCGTACCTTCTCCAGAGATCGGGAGAAGCTTGAGAATCTGGTAACTCGATCTAACATAAAACACATCATTGCATATTTGTTCGTTTTAGCACGAGGAAAGTTGATATTGATGCGTCCTATGAGTCTATTGAGCCTGTCATGATTTGTGAAACAATTTCAGTTTTTATTATCTACGTCAGTTGATATCCATACATCATAATAGACCATTCTTTGCTTATCTTAATTAAAACCCAATGTGCAGTAACCTTGTTTTTTTCTTTAATCTCTTCACTTTGCCGATTACTTTAGAACCAAAATGATTTAGTTCGCGTTCAACCTTGTTTTATTTATATATTTATTATTATTTCTTGTCGTCTTCTGCCGGGCTGGAGAGGCCCAAAACCGCGTCCCTTCGGCTTCTCTCTCGGCGGCGGTGGAACCGGCAGACATTGTGCTTTAGGTTGGGCATTGGTTCAAGGCGAAAGATGGGGTTCTGCTCCCTGGTGGCTGATGATGTGAAGTTGCTGTCATCGGGTCGTGAGTGTGATGGGTGAGAACGATGACATAGATGATGGTGTGAGCTTGGTCAATCTTTTCTGACTTGCCGGTTTCACTTGGCTGCTCTCCAGACCTAGTTTAGCTATGCAGTGTGGCTGATGTGTCGTGATTGTTTTTGGTTTTCCTTTAATTAACCGAGTATTGTAAGGTTTTTTGGCCTAGTTTTCCTTATAAACCGGGTCAATTTTTTCTCCTTAATGAATTGTGGGAATACTCTGCTCTCTTGCCAAGGTTCGTCAAAAAAATTGTTAGTATTACGGTTCATAGGGTTAATTAACTTATCCATCATATACAAAACCTAGATTATTTGAATGCATGTGTGAAGAAACAGATCGAGTAGAGGTGAAGTAATTACGTGCCTTCGTTAAGTTGAATATATAATTGGTAATAATGTCATGAGAATATGTAGCCAAATAGTTCATTCAGGTGCCACTACGTACAAGCTGGATGGATTGGAGAGCATGCGAAAACTGAAGATGCTACATCCATTCTGCGAACAAATATTTTTGGTGCTTGCTTCAAAAATCCAGCTATTCTTATGGATATGAAACCTAATAGAAATTCGTTGGGGCGTCACTCTTTTAGCGACGCGTCATATCGGAACCCGGTTGTGGTGTTAAATGAGCAAGGGCCGGGTCGTCACTCCCTTAGTGGCGCGCTACATCAGCGCCCGGATGTAGTGACAAGTGTGCAAGAGTCTTCGTATTTTGCTCGATGGATGCGAAGGGTAAGGAAGTTAGTCGATGCAAATAAGGTTCGTGCAAATAGGGTTCGGGTGGGTAGTTGGAATGTAGGGTTCTTAACTGGAAAGCTACGAGAGTTAGCTGATGTTGCGATTACGAGATGTGTAAATATCCTTTGTGTCCAAGAGACTAAATGGACAGGCCACATATCCTTAATTTGTGTCCAGGAGACTAAATGGACGGGCCAGAAGGCGAGGGAGATATAGAATACTGGTTTCAAGCTATGGTACTCAGGGTTAATTGGGAATATGAGTGGTGTAGGCATTCTGATTGATAAGAACCTCAAGAATAGAGTAGTGGACGTCTGGAGACAAGAAGATAGGATTATCCTAGTCAAGCTAGTCATTCGGGATTTGGTCCTGAATGTTATTAGTGCTTATGCCCCGTAAGGAAGTCTTGATGTGAGTATGAAGAGGCAATTCTGGGAAGACTTAGATGACATGGTTGGAAGTGTACCTACTAATGAGAAACTCTTCATAGGAGGAGATCTCAATGACCATGTGGGTACATCAAATGTGGGGTTTGAGGGGTGCATGGGGGCTTTGGGTATGGCGATAAGAACTAAGAAGGTAAGGACATCTTATATTTTGCTCTAGCTTACGACCTAATGGTAGCTAATATATTTTTTAGAAAAAGGCAATCCCATTTAGTGACCTTTAGTAGTGCTCAGCACTCCAACCAAATTGATTTTGTCCTTATCAGGAGAGTGAATAGACGGGCTTGTGTAGATTGCAAGGTGATACCTGGAGAGTGTGTTGTCCCACAATATAAGCTGGTGGTGGCTGATTTTCACTTCTATTTACGTGTTCCTCGGAACAAAGGTGCCAAAATTACAAGAACAAAGTGGTGGAAGCTCAAAGGGGAAGCGCAACAGATCTTTAAGGATATGATGATTGTAGGAGGACCATGGAATGAAGAGGAAGCCGCGAATAGCATGTGGATGAAGATGGTAACTTACATTCGAAGGGTGGCTATGGAGGTGCTTGGAGTGACCAAAGGAAAGAAATGCGAGCCTAAAGACACCTGGTGGTGGAATAAGGATGTCTAAAAGGCTATCAAGGAGAAGAAAGAATGCTACAAGTGCTGGCATCATGACAGAAGCACAAACAACATAGAGAAATACAAAGATGCCAAGAAGAAAGCAAGGCGAGCTGTGAGTGAAGCAAGAGGGCGGGCTTATGATGAGCTATATCAGCGATTAGGCTCAAAGGAAGGTGAAAATAATCTCTATAAGATGGCTAAAATTCGCGAGAGGAAGTCAAGGGACTTCAACCAAGTTAAATGCATTAAGGACGAGGCAAATCGACTTCTACTGAAAGAGGAGGAGATCAAGAACAGATGGAGAGATTACTTTGACGAACTGTTCAACGATGGGAATGAGAGCATTATTCTTGAGTTAGACGACTCCTTTGATAACGCCAACAGGTGCTTAGTGCGGAGGATCTAGGAGTTCGAGGTTAAGAAGGCCCTAAAAAGGATGAAAAGAGGCAAGACATTGGCCCTGATGATATCCCTATTGAAGTGTGGAGATGCCTTGGAAACACGGCAGTAGTATGGCTAACTAAGCTATTCAACCGCATCTTTCGGTCAAACAAGATGTCCGAAGAGTGGAGAAAAAGTATATTAGTATCTATCTTCAAGAATAAAGGAGATATTCAAAACTGTACTACTTACCGAGAAATTAAGCTTATGAGTCATACTATGAAGCTATGGGAGAGAGTGATTGAGCATCGATTAAGAACATTGACGAACGTCACAAAAAATTAATTTGGTTTTATGCCCAGGAGATCGACCATGGAGGCGATTTTCTTGCTACATCAGCTTATGGAGAGATATAGGGAGCAGAAGAAGGATTTACATATGGTATTCATTGACATGGAGAAGGCGTATGACAAAATACCAAGGGCAGTCATGTGGTGGGCATTGAAAAAAGATAAAGTCCTAACAAAGTACATTACCCTCATCAAGGATATGTACGATAACGTTGTGACAAGTGTTCGAACTTGTGACAGTGAGAACGATGCCTTTCCAATTAAGATAGGACTACATCAAGGGTCAGCCTTGAGCCTGTACCTGTTTGCCTTAGTGATGGATGAGGTCACGAGGGATATACAAGAAGATATTTCTTGGTGTATGCTTTTTGCTGATGATGCGGTACTAGTAGACGAGAGTAGGATGGGCGTCAATAGGAAATTAGAGTTGTGGAGACAGACTCTAGAATCGAAAGAGTTTAGACTTAGTAGAACCAAAACCGAGTATATGAGGTACGATTTTAGTGGTGTTAGATGTGAAGAGGGAGAGGTTAGTCTAGAAGGACAAATAATGTCTAAGAAAGGCACTTTTTGATACTTGGGATCAATGCTACAGAGCAATGGTGATATCGATGAGAATGTTAGCCACAGAATCAAAGCGGGGTGGATGAAATGGCGCCAAGCATCTGGTATCCTTTGTGACAAAAAGGTCTCATAGAAGCTAAAAGGTAAGTTCTATAGAACGGCGATTAGACCTGTGATGTTGTATGGAGCAGAATGTTGGCCTACTAAAAGACAACACATCCAGCAGCTAAGTGTCACAGAGATGCGTATGCTATGGTGGATCTGTGGGCATACAAGAAAGGATCGAATTCGGAATGAGGATATACGTGATAGGGTAGGGATGGCACCGATTGAAGAGAAGTTTGTCCAACATCATTTAAGACGGTTTGGACATATTCAACGGAAGCCTCCAGAAACACCGGTGCATAGCGGTATTTTAAGATCAATCGACAATACTAGGAGTGGCTGGGGGCGACCAAAGTTGACATGGGAGGAGACAGTAAAAAGAAACTTAAAAGATTGGAATGTATCCAAGGATTTGTCTCTAAATAGGACTGCGTGGAAATTAGCGATCCATGTGTCCGAACCATAATATTTCTTTTAAGTCTTTTCTTTTATCTTTTGGCTCATGCAATTTTTATTGGGTTTCATCTCTAGCCTACCCTAACTTGCTTGGAATAAAAGGCTTAGTTGTTGTTGTTGTTGTTGCTGCTGCTTCTGTGTACCTACAGATACTTTAGGCAGAATAAAAGCAAGAGCCATTGTACCTTAACTTTCCCATTTTTTTCTTCACTTTGTTTTCGCTAAAGACAGAAATCAATTCTTTGCTTGTTGCTAGATACCCACAGGTCCATTTCTTTCTGTGAAAAATATAGTTTTCTGGTTCCCTAAATGCTATCATTTTAAACATGGATATATCTAGAAATATTTTAGATTAGATATGATACCTGAAAATCATACATGTGTATTTGTATTGAAAAGGACTTTCATAATACATAATTTTATTTGATTTTTATATTATTATAGAAATTAATGGTCAAAATTGGGTTTAGAAGACCGTGAAAATATCCAAAACGATAGCTTTTATGGAACCAGAGGAAATAGCTCTTTTACTGTGATTATATCTAACCCGAGAGCGCTCTCTCTCTCTCTCTCTCTCTCTCAGGTTGTCGGTCATGTACGAGGTTGGTAGCCGAAACATGAGAGTCAAAATCCACCAAATCGACCTATTGTTCTCATCAAAAGATCGAGTCATCCATAGTCACATCAAATATAGAGGCCCAGTATCATATTACAGATCCTAGTACACTGCAAGGTTAAAACAACATAAAAAGGAGATGCCATTTAGACCGGCCATTGCATTCCTATAAACTGCAAAAACTTACTCATAATTTGAATGTGATGTACATATGTATCATTTCACACAGAGACCTTTTTTTATCTTCCATTTACATCATGAAGACAATTCTGAGAACCAACAGCTATTACTGAAAGAACGACAAGCAACAGCCATGTTTAACAAGACTGGACCCAACGGCGCCTCTGTACCAAATCAGTCTTTATCTGAAATGCTACTTTGCAATTTTATCGAAGTATTGTTATTGGGATGGGTACTTTCAAAATCATCCATGGTCACGATCTCTCAACCAGTACCCCTTTTTAATAAGAAGGTGGCAACAAGTCGGAAGAACCAAGCTAGCATACGTACCTCCTTTGAAGCCACAAACCCCAGGCAGGCTTACACTCTGAAACAAAGATCCACGATAATCCTCTCCATGGATCCAACAACAACAATGAAGGTATCTTCATCAAAGGCTTGAAGCTAGGGAGGGAGCTGGAGCAGAAAGGTGATGTTCTCTGTTGGAAGGTGTTGGCAGAATTCTGGGTTGAGACCATCATCTACATCGCGCCGACGGACAAAGTCGAGGCGCACATGGAACGGCTTGCGCAAGGAGGGGAATTTCTTACTCATGTCTGGGCTCTCCTCACGCACGCAGGCATCCTGAAGCGTGACCAGAAGCAAACCCAAGAAGATATCGTGTAGTAATGCCAGTGTGCCTGGTTTCTGTATTCTCATTTTCCTACCCCAATCTCGTTTTATCTGTAATGTGTTTGAACATGTCATCAATCAAGTGTGGTACCTCAGACCACGATGTGAATTCAGTCGGTAATAAAATATCCTTGTTTAAAAGAATTGGTCAGTCACAGGAAGTTTCCACCCTGTTTATCCGTTTCTCCATTTTGTAAGAGTTAACACTTTATCCTTTTTATAGTTTCCTGTTCTAGTTCCCAAACCCAAAGCCATGCACAAAGCAGGTGGAAGAGGAGAGCCACTCTTCATATATGATATGTATAAGAATTTCACATGTTACTTTTAGCTGCACGGATTGTTCTGAATTGTGAATTAGGAAATTAATTAGTGAGTTGCAGATTCACAATCAGGTCGTTGATGCATCTTCTATCTTCAATAACTAAATAGTTAGCCCCCACTAACTACTTTTTCCGAGTCCACAGCCTTTCACATCACTCAATTTGTTCTAGCCGTCCGATCTAAGAAAATGTGTTGCAAATTATGCCTGATTCCATCTCCCTCCTCTACTCAGTTACTCTCCGTCTGCCCTTCCTACAAATCCCCATAGGCTATAGCGTCTCTCTCTCGCTCCCCCATTTCTGTTCTTGTGGTTTGGAATTTGCTTTTCTGCTGCTGTTTGCTATGCAATTTTATTGGTTTCTAAGGTTCTAAGCCCAATGGTAATTGTACATAGATTATGGTTTAAGTGCCTGTTTAGTTATTATTATTATCAGTTTTTCATCTTGCTCATAGATATCTTTTTAATCTTAAAGATATATGTTTCCTTGTTATTTGCAGGTTGCAGAGTGTGTATCTGAATTGTGAATTCAAACCAAGGCCACCTAAAAACCATAAATTATGTAAGAAACAGTGTACCTAATACATTATTTGTAGTGTTGACAAACTGGCATTTACTTGGGCCAACCTCTTCCTGTTCTAATTATAATGTTCCATGTATATATTGTAGGTGAAATTCAGCATTAATTCTGTTGACAATAAAGACATAGTTGAAGACATCTTCAGAGTTAATTCAGACCTCAGTTAGACATCTTTAGAGTTAGGGCATAGTGTCAGGAACGCATCTAACTCAATGCATACATGTACAGCTGGTCATATTTTTCATTTGCAAACTGCACCATGCAACATATGTAGTCATATAGAAGTCCCGGTATATTTGCGCTACGACTCATTCTGTTAGGGTCATTTACAAACCAGTAGTCTCAACTTGGTTCTAGCAATAGAAACGAAGTCTCTACTAGCTGCTAGCAATAGAAATTGAAGTAAACAAGCAAATATGTAATATCCGTAGATGGACTAGGAATATAACTGTAACCATTTGGCATTCTCAGAACCACTGGGGTCCATGTCAAACACTACTTCTTCGTTTAACTTAAAGTCCTTTACCATTTCTCCGCACAAAAGGAGTATCCTTTATGGTCTAAATTCTTGCCCATACATTATCCTCCTTCTGGTCCGGATTGTTTTTGCCCGACATTATCAATTGATGTACTACAGGATGAAAAATAGCAGGATGGTTAATTTAGAATACGCTCCAACAGATACTCTCAAGAACTATTTCTGATTGGTTTAGATCTCTTTAATTTTTATGTTATTGTTCTAACTTCATAGTGAGCAAGGTTTCTGCTACAAATTTCTGCAGCAACGCGTGGGCTATCATCTTGTGAACTAGTAAGTGACCATGTGCAATACATGTTTTTCGCATTATTTCTACGTGAGCATTAGGGAGCAAGGGGAAAAAGTGGGATATGATTAGAAAGGAAAGAGGTTGTAAAAGGTCATTATTACATTAAGAGTTGAGAATTAAGTGTGTAATTAAGTAATAATTTGCAAGATCCAACTTAATGCATGAGCCGTTGGATCCGATTTGATGGGTGGTTAAGATTGTTTGATCCCCCAAACCTATACATTTTGCAGTAGCATAGATAAGCATAGTACTTTTTCATACTCTTGTGTTTCTTGTTTCCGTAAGAAGCAGGATTTACAATGTAATTGTGCAGCTAGATATTCCCTCCGTCCAGGTATATAAGGCGTATTTTGATTGTTTAAGACAAGATTTTGGTCAACAATTATTCCACTAAGGAGTATCTCTTTATTCTATATTCTTTCTCTCCACATATATATCTAACCCTAATTCCCTTCCTATAAATATTTTAGTTATATCTAATAATCAGTGGAACATGAATATTCAAATATTTATCACTCATATGTCACTTTTATGAACAGTGCAGCCCATTTCTGGATTTTCTCGGAGTTCAAATATTCAAATTTGAATAAAGGCTCAATCCGTAATCTGTTATGATATGTGATCTTTTTGTCTCCAAAATTTCCCAAAAATCACAGAAGCTTGAAAACAAATGAACCCAGATATAAAATGATCTTGATCATGCCGTGCAGCTCAAAATTTTCAAATTCCTTTCAATTCAAATTTCTGCCAAATTTGAATCCATCAAGTTTTCATCTGATTTAGTCACCAGAAAAACCCCAGAAAATTCGGACAACATCCTTCCTATCCCCTAAACCCATTTTTGGCACTAAACCTCATCTGCACATGCTTAGCTTCAATCTAATTAAGCTAAGTAATATTTGCAGTACACTGTTTCAGTCCTCCTGTTGCACCCGTCCATCTTTTCTTCCTCTCTTTGCTTCCCCCTCTCTACCGGTAGGCCCCCTAGCCCACCTGGCATATGCCTACCCCTCCTTCCTCCTCTCCTCTGCACGCAACAGCCAGCACAAGCACAGTGCTCAAAGCGCACGCTGGCTACACCCGATGCCGCCCTTGTGGCCCAACCGATGCCCCCGACCGGTGCAAAGCCGCACCGCGTCGTTTGTTGTGCCCTAGGCCCCTCTACCATTGATGTCCTTCCGTGACAGATGTTGGAGATTTCCATTCCACAACTGCCTCAATCTTCTTTGGGTCTACTGCAACTCCTTCTTTTGTGATGACATGGCCTAGAAAAGAAACTTGATCTAGCCAAAATTCACACTTGCTGAATTTAGCATACAATTGATGCTCTCTCAAAGTCTGCAAAACTATCCGAAGATGTTCTGCATGGTCTTCTTTATTCTGAGAATAGATGAGTATATCATCGATAAACACGATCACGAATTTATCGAGATACTTCATGAATATCTTATTCATCAGATTCATGAACACTGCGGGTGCATTTGTCAATCCAAATGGTACCACGAGATATTCGTGATGTCCATATCGAGAGACAAATCCGGTCTTCGGAATATCTTCAGGCTTAATCTTGATTTGATGGTATCCTGACCGCCAGATCTATCTTAGAGAAAACTCCAGCATCTCTAACTTGATCGAACAAGTCGTCAATCCTTGGCAATGGATACTTGTTCTTGATGGTGACGTTGTTCAGATTCCTGTAATCTACACACATCCGAATGCTACCATCTTTCTTATCAACGAAAAGAACTGGTGCTCCCCAAGGTGATGTACTTTCTCTGATGAATCCTTTCTCTGACAGCTCATCCAACTGCTTCTTCAACTCTACTAGCTCTACGGGTCCCATTCTATATGGCCTTTGAGCTATTGGTGAAGTGCCCGGTATCAGATCAATAGTAAACTCCACTTCCCTATCTGGTGGCATACCCGGCAACTCATCTGGAAATACATCAGGAAACTCCCTAATAACTGGTATTTGCTCTATACTCTTTTCTTCCAAAGAGTTTAGCTGAAATCCTGGGTTAGTTCCTTGGTTCCTCTGACTTTGGAATACAACTCTTCCGCCTACCCAGTGGTTAAGAGCTACAGTCTTGCTAGCACAGTCAATTTGGGCTTCATGACGTGCTAACCAATCCATACCTAGTATGACATCTAGGCCTTGAAGTGGTATGATCAAAAGATGAGCAAGGAATGCATAGCCACTAATCTCTATGACTAGCCATTCTATTTTCTTATCAACCCTCATGGGTCCTCCCGGTGACTGTACCTGTAGATGCTTCCCTAAAGGACTCACTTCCCATGGTATCCCTTTCATGAATTCCTCAGAGATGAATGAATGCGTTGCTCCAGAATCAAACAGTACGATACCAATACGAGATGAGATAGGTAGCGTACCGATCACCACATCACTAGCGGCTCCAACTTCTTCGGCGGTCACATGATTCACCCTTCCATGCACTTTGCCTTTGCCGCGGTCTTGGGTATTCTTTCCCCCTCGAGCTGCTGCTCCTGGAGCTGGTGCTGCTGGTCTCGGTGCTTGAGGTCGTGGCTGTGGAGCTTGTGGATTTGGGCAATCCTTGATCTTGTGTCCCAGTTGACCACACCTAAAACACTTCTCCCTCTTCGGACAGTAGTTAGCATAATGGTTTCCACCACATTCATAACATGTGACGGAAGTTGTCGGTGCTTGATTTGCTGCTCTAACAGGTGTCCTCCCTGCTTGACTCCTCTGAACATAAACCACTCGCCTTGGCTTATTCTGCTGGTATTGCTGTCGCCTTGGCTCGAACTTCCTCTTCCTGTCTTCCTGTACCTTCCGGTAGTCACTCTCTAAGGTAATAGCTCGATCAACAAGGTCTTGAAACTCTGTTGCACGAACAAGCCTTAACTGCATCAACAGGAACGGATGGAGTCCTTCCATGAACTTTTGCTGCCTTTTGGTATCCGTATCCACATCGTCCGGTGCATAGCGTGATAGTCGATTGAATTCATGAACATACTTGGTAACTAGCATGTTACCTTGCTCCAGATTCATGAATTCCTTTCTCTTCAGGGCCATTATGCTGGATGGCACATGTGCTTCACGAAACTTTGCTTTGAAAACATCCCAAGTAATCGCCCTTCCGGCTGGTTGAACTGCCTTGAGATTGACCCACCATGCTGCTGCGGGTCCAGTAAGTTGATGTGTCGCATATCGAACCTTCTCTTCGTCATTGCATCCGACAGTTTCCAGCTTCCTCTCAGTATCCAACAACCAATCCTCCGCATCCATTGGTTCAGCTGATGTTGCGAAGATCATTGGTTTGGTCTGCTGAAACTCTCCCAGACTCACACCTCCTCCAGCGGGAACTTGAGTATCACGAGCTCTTCCGTCCATCCTGTTCAGCATCTCAGCGAAGAACTTATTCTGGTTCTCCTGAGCTTCACGTCTATCTCGCCTTTCTTCCTCTCTAGCTTTCCGATCTTCTTCCATCTGACGCATGTATTGCATGAAAGCTTCTTCGGTGCTGTACCTCGGTGACGGTGGAGGTATACCGTTGCCTCCACTTCCACTAGCTGTATCGGCCTTCGCCTTCTGCTCGGCTTCCATCCTGGCCTTTTCTTCCGCTTCTTTCTGAGCCTGCTCGTCCGCCAACCTTAGGGTTTCCCTCACTTGGGCTCGCCATTCACCTACATTGTGACATGAAGCAAAGCTTAATAATATAATCTTCAACGACATATACTAAGCTTTTATCTTCATAATCACTACTAAACACTCATGCAAAGATCCAAAGAAATTCCATAACTCCAAATAAGACACACAATTTCATAAATCGTGATAACCTATGTGCTCATTATCCACGGTGTCCAGGACAAAGCAAAAACAAATATTTGATTTCCGATATTTAGGGTTCTAACCTTATAACCTATTTCCTTACCTTTATACCCTTGTCATAATTACTTCTTTTTCTTTTAAAATTTTGAATCTCTTATAAGTTAAGAAGGTAAGTGAGTGTATGATATGTTACTATCCTTTTCTCAAAGAAATTAAATTAACCCCCATCCTTAGGTATTTCTAAAGAGATTAATAGGAAAGTTATTTGAAAATAATACATTTATCCTTATTAAAAGAAAAACTATAGATGAGGATAGTCCTTATAGAAATTCCAACTTCATTCCTAAGGTTCACAGGTCTCCTAACTAGACTTTTATGCCTAGAGGTCTCAACAATTGCTCTGATACCACCTGCGGCGATACGCACAGACGAAGTGCCTTCTCGACTGTACATATCTCACAGAGTAGCACGACAGAAGCATTGCAGCGGTCCATATGTTACAATACTTTAATTTACAAACTCGAAGAACAACATACATTATTACAATACATTCCCAAAAGTACGGGAAATTTAAAACCGTTATCGTTTGGTTACAGCAAAAGACTTTTCTACAACTCTCACTGACTCGACCTATTACATCTACTCGGTGGTGTTGTTGTCGCGGTAGTCGTAGTAGTAGTCCACGCCTTCCTCCTCTTTGCCGGTGTCGGTTCTTCAGCTTCTTCTTCATCGACCTCGACGTAGACGATCTCCTGCTCGGCCGTCGGCTCACAGTCTAATCAAAGGAATTAGATAGAGGGATGAGTACAGAAGGTACTCAACAAGTCCAGGAATAGCAAAGAGGTGTTTGATGCACTAGCTACTGAGAACGGCAACGTTCTCCCAAAGGATATGCATTGTGGCAAGGTACGAGAATCAAGTTTTAATTAAAGAGGCTAATGATCTCCTGTTTCACAAGCTGCTAGGATTCCCAATGAATCCCTTTCTTGCCGGGTTCGCAGTTCCAACCGGGAACACGGAGTGACTCAGCCACAATTCTATACACTCTGCAGAGGTGCGCAACTGTACCCACACAAGAACTTGGTTATGTGTCCGAGTTTGCAAGGCTCATTCACATTCCCCCGATCACAAAGCCTTTTCACCGCCCGCTCGGCCATACTCCGCGTCGTAGTCCGTACAGGACTACCGGTCCCCAAATCAGTTGTGGCTAACCCAACGGTCAATACCACCTTCTCAAACAAGATGTGGCTAGCCCGACGACTAATACCACTTGTGGGCAGCCCTATGGCCGAACCACATCAACAACTGTGGGTAGCCCTATGGCCAAACCACCTTCCCGGTAGCCGATCCCACTATCGAGGTCTTGCGTTCCCAGGGGAGTATGAGCCTAGGGCAAAGGTACTTCGGCTCAGCCCCGCCCATACAGGGTATGTGGTATGCGCGATCGCTACGGCCCTTGAACACAATCGATCATTGGTTGCATTAACCTTATATGAAACAAACCCGTGTGATGAAATCCACCTTCCCAATGTGCCCTCCGGCACCCATACCAGGATTTCACCACCCACCATGCCATCGCCCAAGAACCGGCGATCCAAAACAAAACAACAGTTGATTCATCTTTAGAAGATAGATTTTCAGTGCATGTTATAGACAAGAGGGAAATCTGGCAGTTTTCAACGAACATGAACAAGAAACTGGACTTGCCTGGTGACGGATAAGTAGTGGAGTTCGACTGGTCTGCTTGCGGAACTCCGGTCTCTGAAGAAAAGCAATATAGTCCGATAAGGACTAATCTAGAAGAATCTCGAGCATGAATGCAAATGACATGGCATTGTGCACATATGCAAGAATGGTGTGTTCACCTTATTTAAAGGAATTTAGCTAACAAACTTTTAAATATTTTCTTAAAGAATTTTTTTAAGGATTTCTTAAAGGTAATCCGAATACTACATATTTTAGGTCTCGTGTTCGTCCTTCGCATGGGAACATTTATACGTTTTAGTCTTGGATTAACTTACTCAATAATCTAACATTTCTACCTAATCTATCGACTTTAGTAACGAAATTAATTAGGATTTCATGGAATCACCTTTAGAATTTAGTTTCTTTTTAAAGAATAGCACGTTTATTCAATTAGAAATAATCCACAGTTTATGTACATATAAACATATATATACTCCTAATTCCCTTTTTACCAAGTTCTTTCTTTCTTGCCTTAAAGAAACAAGAATACATATATCTATACATATGGATTTTCTTTTTAATAATTTTCTGAAATCTTGACCCATTTTTCTTTTATCTCCTTCCCCTTTCTTTTTCTTCCTTTCTTTTCTTTCTCTCTTTTTTTTTCCTACTTCGGTCATACCTGCACACACAGAGGGGCTAATCCCCTTTCTCCTCACATGCCGCACGCCTCCTCCCTCTTGGGTATGTCGCCGCCGCCTAACTCCCAGCACCGCCGCCCCGGGTTCACTCTGCCGCCGGTCCTCCATTCGGTGCTGGCGCCGCCCCGGCATCCCCTTCGCCGCCGGCCTCACCGGCCCGGTCGCCTCCCCTTGCGCCGCTTGGGTCGCCTCACCGCGCCGCCCGAGGCTGCTGCGGCTCGGTGTGGAAGCCCGCCACCGGCGGCGCTCCGCCGAGCTCGCCCCTCGCCGGTGGTGCGGTGGGGTGCTCCGGCCGTCGTCCTCCACGGTAAGTCCCCCGTCCTTTTCCTCTTCCTCTTTAATCCCCAAATCCTAGGGTTCCTCATTGATTAATTAAACCAATTGGAAATTGCGGGGTTGATTCTGTGACTGTTCTATTAGGAAAAGGAGATGTGTTGATTTTTCGGGTTTGGTGAGAACAGATGTCAATTTGATCTTAATTTTGTTTGAGTGGTAGTGATATAAGTATATATGCCTGCTTGCTTGGCTTGTCAAGAACAGCTACTGCACTGGTTTCTTAATTGAGTCAATAATGATGTTAAGCATCTGAGATAGCCATTGAAAATTGATAAGAGCAGATGTTACTACTTAGTTCTTTTGCTAAGCATGCTGAGATTTGGTATTGGAACATTTACTTGATCAAAACGATAAGAACAGGTGCTCATTTGGTTCTTAGTTTGCCCATGACCAAGGTTCTGGTTGAGACTGGTATGAGCAGATGTTATGCTTAATCTTAATTGATTTCTTTCTGCCCCTCTTATATATATGCATACTTATCTCAGTTGCCTGAATGTATAATGCTTCTTCTGAAGAATTTGGAAAAGTAACAAAATCTGATGAGAACAGATTACTACACTGTTGCCTAGAGGAAAACCCTATGACGAATCTATTCTGAGAATTCTTGTTTGAGAATCCTACAGCCAACAATGATAAGAACAGATGCTATTTAACTCTCCTACAAGATTTCTATGATGATACTTGGGTTCTGAGATCCTTATTAACATGCTAAAATGCATAGGTATAAAAGTTTTGCGGTGCTAAGTTTGATCCTTACTTAAAATTGGTCTGGGTGAGGTAAGGTCGGATTCCTTCCTTTGCTCCCCTTTACTCGTGCTGATCCCTCTCTCCTTGGTGATGGCCGATTCCTCCTCCTGGTGGTCTTGGACCTAAGCTCTGCTAGTGGTCTTTCCTGGAGCTTACCTCCTTGCTGCTTGAATGGTTGGCCTACTACTGGTGTTTCAGTGACATTTGAATGCTACTAATGTATGTTGCCTTACTCGGGTCTTCTACAGAACTCTATTTTTAAATAGTGGGAATGGCCCCTCGTACTTGTTCTGCTGGAATTTGTACCACAAAAATCTTCACAAACTATATTTTACTCCCAGCAGCCTTACATGCAACGTGGTGCTAATTCCTTGCATCCAGTAACCACTTGCTGATGGAACAGCTGCTGATCTTTATCCCTATTGCCTTGCGACCTAAGTTTTGGGCTTGGGTTCAACTCCTTGAGCCGATGGACACCCTACTTAGTTGGATTGGTGCCTATCTCTCCTAGATATTTATTTGGATGTATATCTATGGCTGTTGAATGAAAATTGTTGCCTTATCTCAGATTTTTGTTTTAATGAAATGCTTTCCTTTAAAAAAAATAAAACTCATGGAGGTAATTTAGTTATAGGAAAAATAAAATATATTTTAATATTCTCACCTCTTTTCCCTCTAGTATAAATTACTAAATCGAATTGTCCGATGAGGGTCTTAGCCCCGTGGCCCTCGGACATTTTTGAAAACAACATTGTTTTATAAAACTATTTTCAAAACCTAAAATTTATTTAGGTCGTCGGCACGGTTTTGCCCCCGCGGCTAACCCTGCGGATTGTCGGCGGAACTGTGCCGACAAGACCAACCTTATTTCAAAACGCCGCTCTTCAAAAACATTTGCCTCCTACAGGAACGGCGTAATTCCAACGGTCACGAGTGCATATTCTCGTTGACCTCGGATGTCGCCAACATTCCCGAAGATACTCCCCCTCCGACTCTCGGCGTCCTTCTCCGACTCAAGACTTGAAGACTTGCAGATTCGAAGATTTGAAGATCTAGGGTTAGATGTTGTATAGGTAGATTATCTTAACATGTAATTTCCTTTTCTTCTTTATTTATTCCGTTGTAACCATATTGTATCATAACATTGTATTATCTATTTAATCAATAAAGTTCAATTTCAATTATGTATATCAATGGCATTGTATTATTCCTTTAATTAATAAAATTTAATTTCAATTGTATTTACCATACACGAATACTACATGCCATGCGATGATGCAAATGAAATGCGATTGCACAACCACTTCCTCCCCCTCTCGTCTAACTCTCGACGTAGCCCGATAGGTTCGGATCAACTCGACAACGCGAGTTGTTCCACGACTTCCACTTCACACCTCTCTCGACTAGCGTTAGAACTAGGGTTCTCACAATATGGAGCATTAATTCAGACACAGAATGAAGCATTAACTGAAACTACAGAAACTAAATATGCCACCTCCACGCAATCGCACGGGCCGCCGCCGCCGGCAGCCCTTGTGCCCCTGCCGCCGCGCCGTAGCCACCGCCCACTCCCACCGCGGCACCACAACCCTCGCCCCGATCGAATTAGCCCGACCCGCTGCACGCTGCCCCTCCAACGAGCCGCCACCGTCTCCAACCAACCGTTCGAGCATACTGATAGATTCAGCTCCAAGTCGATCGAGCTACATATAGTCATTTGATATCGCACACGGCTATAGAAACAACCTGTCTCCGGTATTTACATCATCACACACGGTCAAACAACAAAAGCATCGCCGATACCACATCGCGCACGGACGTAGAGAAAGAACCGTGCGTGTTAGTGAGCCCATCACACACGCGTCTTCTGTCGTACCCGTATGCAATGACTAGCCACATCACACACACTCCCAAGTTTCTGACCGTATGCGTTGGTTAGCACATCACACATGTCTCCCATCCCAACCGTTTGCGATGGTGGGCACATTGCACAAATTCAAAGTTTAGCCGTGTGCAATGCAACAGCAACAACAACAAGAATTTATCTTTTCACATTCACACAATTAATTCACTAGCCAAATACACATTTCACACAATCATTTCACACAATTCATTCACAGAATAACATATATATAAGTGACTTTCCACATATATATAACTTCAAACGCATATGAAAGGACCGAAGGTGCCGACTAGAGGGGGGTGAATAGGAGGCTAACAAAAAATTACTTCTTTTGACTTGATTGAACAGGTTAAGCCTTAAACAGGAACCGGGGTTAGCTAGCTGTGTGACAGGTGAGTGACACAGGCAACAGATGATGTGTAAATTAGCATGTAGCTGTCACACAGGTGCCTAACACAGGTGTTCTAAGGACTTAGCAAATGATGAGCAATCAATGTGCCTGTGTAACAGGTAACTGACTCAGTTGTGAGATAAGATATATAGCAACTGAGACACAGCTAATGAAACACAGGTATAAAGGAGATCTATAACAGATAAACAAAATGAGTCTAAGATCTCACAAGCAAGCATGCAACAGGAAGCTAAAGACAATACAGGAAAATACTCAAGGAGACAGAGTGTTTTTCACCGAAGTTCCCAGCTCTTCACAGAGTGGTACGTCTCCGTTGGAGAGGCTACTCCGAAGAGATCGCCAGCACCGAATCGTGCTTGTTCTCCGAGTACCTGATGTTCAGGCCTCTTTCTTTGCTTGGAGAAGTCCTTTTGCTTGGAGCAGGTAGACTTCGATTCACCTTCACAAACGTCTGATTCAGCCCACACAAGCTTGGGTGATACCAGCGACTCCTACGCCCATCTAGGAGTAGACACTCCAAGAGTAATAGATTCAACAGCAACAACTCTTGGAGGAACCAATGCTCTTTGCTCAAGAACTCTAACTCTCCCGAACTGACACTTAGAAAACTTTGGCTTTTGTTCGGTGGGAAGAGGCTTTGCAACGGTTGAATATGATTCACTGGATTGGCAAAGGTTGGTTGAGGTCGAAGACCTCCCCTAGTCCCCTAAATATAGGGTTCGCAGGAACTCGACCGTTACACTGTTGCCACGTAGGATTAAGTGAGCCACCGGTGACAGGCACCGGTGACACAGCTACACACTACGCCCAACCTATAACCAGCTCGGGCAGACCGACACCTGTGTCACCGGAGGCTGACACAGTTGAACCCTTAACTGACGTAGCAGCACTACTCAGCCCGGTCTTGGCATATGACATGCCCTCAGCGCACCACACTCTCTGAAACCTAATAAGGAGAGAACCTCCGACAGCCCTCTGACTCAGCAGACAAACCATCGCAGCGCAGGTTCCTTAGCGTTTACAAGCTTTCCCCTGTTACAGAGATGTACCTGAGTCACAGAGCGCTAGACCACCTGTGACACAGCTGTGTCACACCGGTGACTCTAACCCCTAGGGTTTTCTACTGCTAGCACTGCAGAGTGCAAGCACAAAACCAGTTTCACACTTGTGCAAAACTGTTGACACAGGGCCACTAACCTCAAAGCATTAGTGCCACTGTCCAACATCTTGAGCATTGAGCAATTAGAACATCCACAGATCATTACTGCATCATCCCTCTTGATAGTATGGGTTTTTCCTATGGGCTCAAAGAAACTAGCAAATCTAGGCTTTACCTACCCACCAACTACAGTCACGGCCCTTGACGCATCAAGCCACCATCACCTTGCTTGCAACTCCTTGCACAGCACCGGCTTCTTCACAGCTGTGGCACAGCTGCCTAGCACAGCCATTCCTTAGTCCTGGAAACCACCCTCGTACCTTTTTGGTGGTCATCCTTTTCCTGATGACCCTTCTTTCTGGAACCTACTAACCTGCCTACACTCAATGTAAACGTTAGATTCTAGTTTGAGTTTCCATTAACCATCAAAACCAACTTGGGGCCTAGATGCTCTTTCAATCTCCCCTTTTTGGTGGTTAGTGGTAACCCATTCAACAAATTCGCATAACGATTTGAATAGAAGATACATGTGCAGGTTGATCAGAATATACTCCTCTTGAGGCTGTGCACAACAGATTTGCTTTAAAAATTTTAATGCACAGATTATGATTTTGGATATGGGCAGTATTTTTCTTACAACTTACACTTTCATCAGTTCAGAGAATTGAATAGATTATAAAGCATGATTGAATTGAACTGATATATGTTACTTCTGATGCGGTTGTAATGACCAGAGTATATGAGTATGAGTCAAAGCAATAGGAGAATATCAGAGAATAGATTCACAATGGTCATATGTATCAGAGCATAAATAGCATAGATTCATAATGGATATGTGAATCAAAGCATACATCACTGGTCATGTGTATAAGAGTGCCAATAGACATGTGTATCAGTGCATGAGCCAGTAGACATATGTATCAGAGCATAATTCTTAACACGATTATATGAATCAGAGCATAAGTAGATACAAAGCTTCATACAAGAAGATATATGCATCATAGCAACAACATTAAGAAGACGTGTGCATCAGAGCAATAGAATTTAGCATAAACTACTTTATCAGAGCATTACTGAAATATTACTTCATCAGAGCAAAATAGAAGACTTAGTAGTAACTTGCTAAATCAGATCAAAAGATTAGTTAATTGTAATCAAGACAGAGGAATCAGAAATAAAACAAGTCTTGATTACACCAGCAAATATAATTTTCTCTCCCCCTGTATCCAAAATACTCTCCCCTATCTCTTTAATCTCTCCCCCTTACACACATCTCTCCCCTTTTGACACTAAAACACCAAAAAAAAGGTTGAGGAGAAGAAACATTCAGAGCTTGGTCTTCAACAGCTGGAGAACTTCTGATAGCTGAGCCTGTATTAGATCAACTTTGGAGTGCAGACTTTTGACTTCTGTTCGAAGCTGAAGGTTCTCTCGGCGCAGAGCTGCAAACTGAGTTGGCATCACTTTGTTCTAATAGGCTCTGGCTGCTGCTTGAGACATAAGAGAGGATGAGACAGTGCCATCTTCAGCCACCTGTGTCACAGATACTAACTCAGCTGGGTCAGCTGCAGGAGTATCAGCGGTGACACCGATAGGCACTTGGACCTGAGGCACAGGCACTTGGGGAGCAGGCGCTTGAGGAGCTGTGGGAGCAGCGGTGTCATCGGGAGCTGACACAGCTGGTCCTGGAGAATCTCCAAACAGGGCTTGAACAGCAACCTCATCAGGATGGTCATCAGCCTGAGGCCTGAGCTGGGTCTTGATGGTCTTCACTGAGATGTCGAAGGTTGATTCTGGAAGACCTGTTCTCTGAAGGATCATAAACATGATGTAGGACCCATATCTGAGCTTCGCTTTCTTTTCCTTCTAGACAGCATCAATCTCATGGAAAATGTATCCGGCCACATCAAAATATACATTTTTGGCTATGTGCATCAGTACTTGTCAAACTGAGTTGTAAACAGCATCTGTATTGCCTCCTTTAGGCTGAAGAGTGACATTAAGAATTTTGACCAGATGCTTGGCTGTGATTGTAATGCCCTTGAATACACATGATCTGATGGGGCATTTGCAGGGAATGTAAAATTTCTTGGATAGAATCTTCTTCTGTCAGCATTGGAGACAGGCTCAAGCTTGAACAGATTTGGCATCCCAGGCTCCGATGTTGCATGAAACAGACTGTTGAGCTCTGGAGCTATGATGGAAAGCAGCTGGCCTCTTGTCTTCCATAACATGACATCTTAATTCTCTTGTTCTATCCAGACTATGGGATAAAACTCTTTAATGACCTCTGGGTCATAATCTTGTTGAAGATTGCATATGAACTCCGGACCTGAGGCTTGGATGAGAGATTGAAGACTCTGCAGCCTGGTGTCAGTCAGGGCAGACCAATCGATGGCCTTGCAATCAACAAATCCCTTGGAAGCAAGGATTTCATGGTAGACACCCCTTTGAAGAACAGTGTGAAATCTGGGGTCTGAGCAAGATGCATCCTGATATTCCTTGTCTTCACTTAAATATGGGCAAGCTGACCTCATTCTTGCAAAAGCACTTGTGCTCATGGAGGCAACTTTGCTTCTTGATTTCTTGGGATCACCTTTGGGAAGCTTCTTGGCCACAGCTCGGGAGATGAACTGCATTTGGTTTGCCTCAGTCCTCAAAGCATGGGAGAAGATGTAATAATACTTAGTTTCCAGATTTTCTTCTCCAACTGAGGGACTGGGAGAGCTGTCTTCTTGTTCAACCTCTTCTACCTCTTCCTCTGCGGCTGGTTCAGCACTGGGAGATGAACTTTCTGCTTGGTAATCTTCATCAAAATCAGCTCTAATTCCTCTTGGCCTTGGTGGAGTTACAGACACTCCTCTACCAACATCTGATGAGCTCTCGGAGCTATCTTCTTGCTCAGCTGACTTACTTGCCTGTGCCACAGGTGAGGACACAGGTGCTTGAAGTGAAGGAGCTGGGTCCATTGGCGGTGGCACAGGTGATGGAGACCGGTGCTGTTCTGGAGCTTGAGCTTCTTATGCCTGTGACATAGCTAGCTGAGGCAGCTGTGGACTTGAAGGTTTAAAAGCTTCAGAAGACTTTGCTGATGCAGACTTGGGAGATGAGGGCTCTTGGGCCTCTTTGACAACTTATTCTTCTGCCTCCGACACCAAGAATTGTGAAGGAGACATCTGCTTTTGAACGTCCAGCGAGGAGAGGGATTCTACACTTGTAGAGCTTTGAGTTCTTCTACTCCTTCTTTGATAAGTCTGAAGATCTGACTTGGCTGGGCTGGCGACCTGTGAAACAGGTGGTGGCATCTCCTTCTTTAGCTCTTTAATGGCAGACATCTGTTGTTCAAACTGAACTTTTAGGGATGGCTTGGAGCTCTGAGTTGTCTCTGAAATAATTTTAATAACTGCCTCTGGCTGCCTCTTGGCTTGAGGTTCATCACTGATCACAACAGTTTCTGATCTTTTCCTCTTTGGAGCTTGAGCAGGTGCAGTACCAAGAGGTGATGTAGGCTTGGAAACCTTTGGAAGCATAGCTTGTTTGAGCTTGAGCTCATCTCTCAGAGCAATTTTCTTAGGACCATTCGGCATGTCCTTGAGCCTTCCTAGAATATCATGTATCTCCAATTTAAGAAGATCATCTACAGCTATGGGATGAGCCCTTGATCCTGAACTGCCAATAGGAGGAGCTGCTCTTTGAGATTTGAATTCAGGAGACAGCAGACCTCGCTTGAGTTTGATTTCAGCTTGAATGGAAGACTTCTCAAGGCCTCTCGGCAGAGTGTTAGCCTTCTTGATTAACTCACTGATTTTAAGGTGAGATGCCTATCTCTAGCATCAGTATGCTAAAGTTCAAGTGGTTTGTGTGAACCTTCTGCCAAGCATTTAGTTGAAAGTTGATCCTACTTCTCAAGAATCTTCTTTCTCAACTCTACTTCTTCGTAACAGGATTTGCCTGACCGCATCTGCTTGTGCAAATCTACAATCTCCCTCAAGATAGCCTTATCTGCTTCTGATGGTTCTGGAATGGCCATAGATACAAGCCTTGACATCTCTGAAAGCTCAAAGCTCTTGGCTGTGTATACGCTGGATAGCTGCTTCTTTACTATTTCATCAGTTGTTTCTCTCATCTGAGCTGCCAGCCTATCCAACTCATCCAGAATCAGCTTATCATTTTCAAGATCTTCTTGAGATATTTGGGGTTCTGGAACTAGTTCTCTGATGGCGAGTATGCCTCTTGGCAGCACCACATTTGCAATAAAAGGCTTTGAACCTCTCTTAGCTGGTTGGTTCTGCTTCTTGGCTGCTTCCTTTCCCAAGGATGTGTGCTCAACAGCAGCTGAGGATCTTGTCCTCTTGGGTGGAGCACGCTGAGCTGAACTGGATTTACCAGCTTGGGAAGCTGATTTCTTTGCAACTGTTTTCCTCTGCCTGTAAGACCTTTGGCTTGCCTTTCTTCTCTCAGCAACCTCTGCTTTCTGTCTCAGCCTTTCTCTTTCATGGTCTGAATTTGAAATATTTATTTCAAAGCTAGACTGCTCTGGATCAGACCACTTGACCCCACTGTCAGCCCTATCAGAATCTGAAGACATCTGTAGAAATAAGATAGATAAGACAGAATATAGGTAAGAGATGTTCCTAAGATGCAAAAGATAATAGCTGTGTGAGACACCTGTGTGAGAATGGGGAGACACAGGTGGGGACTTGGTAACAAACCGAGGTCTCAGCCTATTGAATAGACTTGCCTGTGTGACAGGTGAAACCCCAGCGGTGACACAACTACGTGCAGAGGCGGATAGCAGATTTTAGAAATCTAGAGTTTTACTGGTTTTCGGTGGTTAATTTCGAGCAAGATAGGTTCTGGAAGATTATCTAGAGCTAAACCAACCCTAACATCTAACAATGCGCTACTGGATTAGGCTTTAGAGCAAATTTATAAGCCCTAAGAAAGAACAAGCGCAAAGTAGGGCTGGCGGAAACTTACTTTGAGCAAAGATTGATAACGCGCGGATGAATTTATGCTGGAGCTCTTCAGAAAGCTTCCTCCAATGCTTCGAAAGATTTCAAGGGACGGAAATGTCTATTTCATCGAGAACTTGGAGTTTTGGCGCAAGGCGGAAGTTTGGGATTTTAACGTAGAACGTGGGTTCTGTGGAAAACGTATCGACGCCTTATATAGACCGAAGGGGTATAAGGTGGCTGTGTCACAGCTGACAGAAGGACCTGTGACACAGGTGAGTAGACAAGATACCCTAGGACCTATGGAGATCAAGAGCATTCACCTGAGACACAGATGGATAGCTCAGGTGACAAGTATTTCATCCATAGAACACCAAGACAGAAAGAATTTGATAAGAGAGCAAGCATATGGATACTATCAGGGGATCCTTATGCAATCTTTCCAATGTCAGTTTGCCAGAAAATCAAACAAGCAAAACTAAAACTGACATGAGTCGATTTTGAAAATAGGTACACATTAATGTGCACAAACAACTGAAAAAGAAGATCTCTACTCTATGCATATCACACATACACCTGTGACACAGGTGATCAACACAGATGAGCATGTAAGGCATATAAATGGCAGAACATATGAGCTAGACACCAAGCCAATCCTTTTTATTGAAGATTAGAGACATCAATGATATTCAATTCACTCCTCAGAGCACAGAACCTAGTCTCATCTAAGGGCTTGGTGAAAATATCAGCTAATTATTTTCAGTCCTTACATGGCACAGCTGTATATCTCCCTTCTCAACATGACATCTCAGGAAGTGGTGCCTCACTTCAATATGTTTGGATCTTTGGTGGTATACTGGGTTGTTGGCTAACTTAATTGCACTTTCATTATCACAGAAGAGGGGCACTTGATTAAAAGAAATGCTGAAATCTTTCAAGGTCTACCTCATCCATAATAACTGAGCACAACAACTATCAGCAGCTATATACTCAGCTTCTGCAGTGGAAAGGGCTACTGAGTTTTGTTTCTTGGATGACCAGGACACTAAGGAATGCCGTAGAAATTGACAAGTACCTGAGGTGCTTTTTCGGTCAACCTTACACCCTGCATAGTCACTATCAGAATAGCCGAGTAGCTCAAAATTTGCACCTTTAGGATACCAAAGACCAAATCCTGAAGTTTGAATCAAATATAGTATTCTTCGTACTGCCACTCTATGATAGTCCTTAGGGTTAGCTTGGAACCTTGCACAGATGCACACACTCAACATTATATCTGGCCTAGATGCACACAAATAAAGTAAGGATCCTATTATAGATCTAAATTCTTTCTGATCAGCAGACTTACCTTTGATGTTTAAGTCCAGATGACCACTAGTTTGCATGGGAGTGTGAATAGGTTTTGCATCCTTCATGCCAAACTTGGTGATGATGTTCTTGGTGAACTTTTCTTGTGAAACAAATGTACCTTCCTTGAGTTGTTTGATCTGAAGTCCTAGGAAGTACTTGAGTTCTCCATCCAAAGACATCTCAAACCTTTTGGTCATCATCTGGCTAAACTCATCACTCATGGACCAGTTAGTACAGCCAAATATTATGTCATCGATATATATTTGGCACACAAATAAATCCTTTCTATTTTTCTTAGTGAATAGAGTTGTGTCTACTAAGCCCATTTTAAATCCATTCTTGATCAGAAATTCTTTCAATGTATCATACCATGCTTTAGGTGCTTGTTTTAAGCCATAGATGCTTTGTGTAGTTTATAGACATGGTGTGGTTTCTTATCATCTTCAAAACCAGGTGGCTGTTCAACATAAACAAGTGCAGAGAGTTTACCATTCAGGAAGGCTGATTTTACATCTATTTGATAAAGCTTGATATTGTGATGAACAGCATAAGTAAGAAGAATCCTGATGGCTTCAACTCTTGTAACTGGAGCAAAGGTTTCTCCAAAGTCCAGGCCCTCCACTTGTGTAAACCCTTGAGCCACAAGTCTGGCTTTGTTCCTTACCACTTGTCCATTTGTATCTTGTTTGTTCCTGAAGACCCATTTTGTTCCAATCACATTATGATCATTGGGTCTTTCCACCAGGGACCACACTTGATTTCTCTCAAATTGACTCAGCTCTTCATGCATAGCATTTATCCAATCAGCATCCATGAGAGATTCCTTAATGTTCTTGGGTTCAACACTGGAAACAAAAGAGTAATGTTCACAAAAATTAGCTATTCGAGAACGAGTAGTCACTCCACTGTTAATGGCACCGATGATTTGGTCTACAAGGTGATCCTTCTGCAGCCTGCTGATCACAAGGGGTTCGGGGTCAACCGCCGGTGTCACAGCTGATGGTGTTGCCTGTGACACAGCTGGTTCTTCCTGCAACACAGCTGGCTGAGACAGGTACTCTGTATCCAGGAGATCATTGGCTGGGTTGTACTCGAGCTCGATGTCTTCATCTCCAGTGTCTTCATCCAGTGATGAAGAGAGTGGTTCTTGATCTTTTGGTGAGGCAGATTCCTCCTTGATGGTGGGTCTGATCTCACCAGTAGACTTCTTTTGAATGTCCTTACTCCCTACATCATTAGCAAATTGCTCTCCTTGGGAGTCATAAGACTCATCAAAGTCCACATCTATAGATTCTTCAACAACCTTTGTGGAGGTGTTAAAAACTCTATAGGCATGGGAGTTAGTGGAATAACCAAGGAATATACCAACATCAAATTTAGCTTCAAACTTAGTGAGGCGTTTGCCCTTCCTAAGAATGTAGCACTTACAACCGAATACTCTGAAGTATGAGACATTTAGCTTGGTGTTGGTGAGCAGCTCGTAAGGAGTCTTCTTGAGTAGTGGATGTAGATATATCCTATTAATGGAGTGGCAGGCAGTGTTGATAGCTTCAGCCCAAAATCTTGGTGAAGTCTTGTACTCATCTAGCAGTATCCTTGCCATCTCTATCAGGGTTCTGTTCTTCCTTTCCACTACTCCATTTTGCTATGAAGCATATGGACTTGATAGTTCATGCTTGATTCCATGCTTGTCCAGAAATGCTTCCACCTTTGAGTTCTTGAACTCAGTCCCATTGTCACTCCTAACCTTGATAACGTTTACCTTCCACTCCTTTTGTACTCTGAAAATGAGATGCTTGAACTTCTTGTAAATCTGTGTCTTCTCCTTCAAAACGAACACCCAAGTATATTGAGAAAAATCATCTACAATGACAAATCCATACTTGTTACCTCCCAAGCTCTCATATGTAGTAGGACCGAACAGGTCAATGTGTATGAGCTCAAAAGGTTTGATGGTGGTCATGACATTCTTGGGACGATGGGCAGCTCCAACTTGTTTGCCGGCTTGACATGAACTGCAAGGCTTGTCTTTCTCAAACTTCACCTTTTCTAAGCCTATGACATAGTCATGTTTGCTCAAACCCATCTTTTCCTTCAGCATGAGAACAAGAGTTCTGTAGGCTTTTGGAAGTACTGACAAGAACTTCTTGATCACGTCTTCATCTTTCACTCAGTTGAAACCTAGGGCCTTCAGCTGGTTGGTGATAATGGTGAGTCTTGAAAACAGAGAATTGATGTCTTGACCATGCTCGAGTTCAAACCTTTCCAACTTTGATTCTAGAAGGCTCCTCTTTGACTTCTTTAGAGTGTCACTGCCTTCATGGATCTGCTCCAAGGTGTCCCAGATATCCTTAGCAGAGTCCATGGTGCTGACCCTGTTGAAGTCATGCTCTTGCAAACCCATAAATATAGCAGTGGCAGCCTTAGCATTGTTCTGAATGTTTCTCTTGTCGTTTACGCTAAGAGCAGCTGGGTCTGCCAACCTGTAGCCTGTACAAACAACTTTCCACACATCTGGACCAATAGAGATAAGATGCATTTGCATCTTTCTTTTCTAGAAGGCATAATTAGTTCCATTGAAAAGAGGTATTTTACCCGCATAGCCCGACATCCTTTACTCTGGCTGTTAGGCCAATTCAAAGAGCAACCTGCTCTGATACCAATTGAAAGGACCAAAGGTGCCGACTAGATGGGGGTGAATAGGAGGCTAACAAAAATTACTTCTTTTGACTTGATTGAACAGGTTAAGCCTTAAACAGGAACCGGGGTTAGCTAGTTGTGTGATAGGTGAGTGACATAGGCAACAGATGATGTGTAAATTAGCATGCAGCTGTCACACAGGTGCCTAACATAGGTGTTCTAAGGACTTAGCAAATGATGAGCAATCAATGTGCCTGTGTAACATGTAACTGACTCAGGTGTGAGATAAGATATATAGCAACTGAGACACAGCTAATGAAACACAGGTATAAAGGAGATCTATAACAGATAAACAAAATGAGTCTAAGATCTCACAAGCAAGCATGCAACAGGAAGCTAAAGACAATACAGGAAAATACTCAAGGAGACAGAGTGTTTTTCACCGAAGTTTCCAGCTCTTCACAGAGTGGTACGTCTCCGTTGGAGAGGCTACTTCGAAGAGATCGCCAGCACCGAATCGTGCTTATTCTCCGAGTACCTGATGTTCAGGCCTCTTCCTTTGCTTGGGGAAGTCCTTTTGCTTGCAGCAGGTAGACTTCGATTCACCTTCACAAATGTCTGGTTCAGCCCACACAAGCTTGGGTGATACCAGCGACTCCTACGCCCGTCTAGGAGTAGACACTCCAAGAGTAATAGATTCAACAGCAACAACTCTTGGAGGAACCAATGCTCTTTGCTCAAGAACTCTAACTCTCCCGAACTGACACTTAGAAAACTTTAGCTTTTGTTCGGTGGAAAGAGGCTTTGCAACGGTTGAATATGATTCGCTGGATTGGCAAAGGTTGGTTGAGGTCGAAGACCTCCCCTGGTCCCCTATATATAGGGTTCGCAGGAACCCGACCGTTACACTGTTGCCACGTAGGATTAAGTGAGCCACCGGTGACAGGCACCGGTGACACAGCTACACACTACGCCCAACCTATAATCAGCTTGGGTAGACCGACACCTGTGTCACTGGAGGCTGACACAGGTGAACCCTTAACTGACGTAGCAGCACTACTCAGCCCGGTTCTGGCACACGACATGCCCTCAGCATACAACACTCTCTGAAACCTAATAAGGAGAGAACCTCCGACAGCCCTCTGACTCAGCAGACAAGCCATCGCAGCGCAGATTCCTTAGCGTTTACAAGCTCTCCCCTGGTACGGAGATGTACCTGAGTCATAGAGCGCTAGACCACCTATGACACAGCTCTGTCATACCGGTGACTCTAACCCCTAGGGTTTTCTACTGCTAGCACTACAGAGTGCAAGCACAAAACCAGTTTCACACTTGTGCAAAACTGTTGACACAGGGCCACTAACCTCAACGCATTAGTGCCACTGTCCAACATCTTGAGCATTGAGCAATTAGAACATCCACAGATCATTACTGCATCATCCCTCTTGATAGTACGGGTTTTTCGTATGGACTCAAAGAAACTAGCAAATCTAGGCTTTACCTGCCCACCAACTGCAGCCACGGCCCTTGATGCATCAAGCCACCATCACCTTGCTTGCAACTCCTTGCACAGCACCGGCTTCTTCACAGCTGTGGCACAGCTGCCTAGCACAGCCATTCCTTAGTCCTAGAAACCACCCTCGTACCTTTTTGGTGGTCATCCTTTCCCTGATGACCCTTCTTTCTGGAACCTACTAACCTGCCTACACTCAATGTAAATGTTAGATTCCAGTTTGAGTTGCCATTAACCATCAAAACCAACTTGGGGCCTAGATGCTCTTTCAACATATTTAAGACATTGAAAATGAAAATAGATAACTAAAAGTTCTCGAGCGGGTGATCTCCGTCCATGGGGTCCGGCTCCAGAGGGATGACCGTACGGATCATGAAGAAGCTCACCATCTCGGAACCCCCACCGGATGTACTTCGTGTGGAGGCGGCGAATGATGGTGTGGCGAGTGGTGCACACCGACCCACTAGAAGCACAGTAGACAATGAATCGCCCTGGCTCGTGGTGTGCTTCCACGATGAACTTTGCCCGTGGGTACTTTTTGGCCAGCACACAGCGGACGACGAAGGCGCCGGAATACCATACGCCTTCAATGTACGCACAGAGGAGGGTGTCCCCTGTGTCCCCATAGCCACAGTCGATGGCTTTAACCATCTCGCGGGAGAGGCGCTCTACCAAGTTGTCGGAGGCGCATCCGGCTTCGTGCTTGATCGACGACGAAGGAGGCAACGGAGAAGGCGAAACCCTCTTGCGCTTCTCGGCCGTGCGGAAGGAGGTACTGACAGGGTCCATTCGGACAGGGAGGCACTGATGTTTGGGGGCAGAAATCAAAAAGAAGAAGAAGATGCGGTGATGTGCAGGAGGCGGCTGCCTTTGACGACGAAGAACAGAGGAAGACATTATATATAGACACACCGGCATGACTCCTCGTCTCCCCACACAAACCGTCATCTCCTGCCAATTCATCAACCAACGCGACTCCTCGTCTCCCGTCGCCTCATGTACGGCCAGTCGGTCGGGTATAATTTTGCAACGTCGACCCTCGGGGCTGTCACATCGCACAAGGTCATTGCCTACAAGCTGTATGCAATGACTAGCCACATCGCACACGATCAAGAATGCTCAGGAACGTGTGCGGTGGTGACTAGCCTTACACTAGTGCGGCGCTTCGATCTCCTTCAAGGGGCTGTGGCCATGGTCAGGGCGAATGGAAGATGCGAAGTAAAAATCCTAGCACGCCGCCACATGTATATATGTTTATTCCATTATCCACACATGGTTGCTTAGAACAAAATAGACATTTCGAACGTACACAGAATAAATAGACATTTCGAACATAGATGAAATAGACATTTCGAACATAGATTAAGAAGACATCTCGAACACAGATTAAGAAGACATTTCCGAACATCACATAGCAACAAAAGACTAGTTCGTTATGTATATTACATAAGTTCATGCAGATACACATAAGCTAGATCTCCTCTATCTAGTGGAGATCTTCGTCCATAGGTTCCGAGCTTACAGGGGAGACAGTAGCAACTTTGAAGAAGTCCACCATCTCGGCACCCACCGGATGTACTTTCCATCGAGTTGCAAGATGGAATTTTTGTTGGGATGTACTTCCCGTCGAGTGAAGTGGATGAGGATACGCCTCGGCTCGTGGTGAGGTTCGACGAGATATTGGTGTTGATGTAGAAACTTCTTACACAGGATACACCGGACGACGTATGCACCAGAGTAGTGCACAAGGTAGGCGTTGAACGCACAGAGGAGGCTGTTCTCGGTGTCACCATAGCAGCAGAACTCCAGTGCATCCATTGTGGCACGGGAGAGCTCCATGTTCATGCACGCGCGGTCCTCGCGAATGGGCAAAGGAGACGACGTTTCGCGCTTGATCCGCTTTGCCAAAGAGCTCCCTATATATAACATCGCACACGATTATCAAAAACAACCATCACCGATTGTCACAACATCGCACACGATCAGCCAGGAAAAAACGTCACCGATGCTTCCTACCTCATCGCAAATGGATGTTTATGGCTTATCGTGTGCGATGTGCCCCACGTCGCATAGGGCCGTTTTGCCTAGGCAAATCGTGACCGTGTGCAATGTTTGTATCGCTTACGGTTTCAGCAGAACCGTGTGTGATGGAGGGTCTTAAAAGATCTATTCACTACCTCAGAAAACCCCTTCACTGACGGGCACTAAAACCCCACCGCTGACGGGTTTCCAGCCCGTCACTAACGTCGCGTCAATGGAAGTCCAACTTTCACTGACGGGCACAAAGCCCGTCAGTAGATGTAAACTTTCACTGACGGGCTCAACTCGCCCGTCAGCAGAGATGCAGTGCAGGGTGCCTGGAAACATCCTGACAGTGCCTTTCACTGACGGGCCCTTATTCCTAGCCCGTCAGTGATGATCTATTTCCACTGACGTGTATGTCTCTGTGCCCGTCAGTGAAAGTATGATCACACTTTTTTTAAAAAAAAATTCTGGAAAGGCAATATGAATAATATACAGCAATTAATATGTCAAATATTAAGCATATGTAACATTTAATATCTGAAATATGAATCACATATACCAAATTAATATCACAAATAGTAAATACATATATAAAAACAAGTTTACAACGAATTAAAACGACAAACAATTGAATTTAACAATGTTTATTCTCACTAGCCCTACTAATCTACGTCTACGACGCTTCGCTAGTACTTGCAGGGCGGCGGGAAGGGGGTAACTGGACTCCCGCGTAGAAATCTCCGCTTGGCCAGATGACTTCGTTGTTGATGACGTACGCGAAGGTCTTCTGGATGCGGGCAAAGTCCTTCCTCCAGTCGTACTTTTCCTCGGCCAGGTCGTGTGTGAAGTTATTGAACTGGTCGTGGCTCCAGTGCGGGTTCTGGGACATGACGAACGCGTCTATGTGAGCGCAGACGTAGTACCCACATGTCACGCTATTTTCCGGCTGTTGCCTGCAAGGGAAGTTGAATTTGTGGATCAGCTTCTTGCTCTTGCTCTCTGCTCGTCCCCCCCGCAAGTTGTATTCCCAAAAGGCGTCTTCCAGAACTTCCTTAATTCCTGAGAAGTCCCGCTTGGCACTTCTTTGGGAATCAAAATACCATATCGTTCTGGAAGGCTTGTGGATGACGATAAGGATCCAGTGGTCGCTGCGTAAAAGGTAACAAAGGAATATAAACAGACGGGGATACGTGATTAAGAACAGCAAACTAGGAACGCTAGTAAGTAACTTACGGGGGGGTTGTATGGCATGAGCAAGTAGTCCTTATCCTTATGGTATATCAATGACGCGGTGATATAATCTGTTAGGACCTGCTTCGCTTCTCGTATATAGTACTCGTTCATGATGATCGGATCGATTATTCCGAAAGCGCAGCTGGGCAGACGCCTAGTCTCTTGGGCTTGGTAAAGCGCCCATAGCCTGACGAGCATGGTGTCGAGCCGGAAGAGGTTGAACAAATTAAAGATATCTTCAAAATTGATGTCGAAGGTGTCGTGCTATTGTCGAGGAAGAATCCGAAATCTTTAGGCACCTCGACCTTAAAGTGTTGCACATAATCATCCCGATTCCGTGCCCTCATCATGATCGTGTCATGGAGCAGTTTCATCTGCGTGGGCAATCTCTGCACCTCATCATCTAGGACCAAGGGCTCACCTGCCTCGTACACTATTCGTCGAGGCTTCTTGATGGTTTCGGCAGATGTCTGAAAGGATAAGGCCTTCTTCTTGCTGTCCTTGCTTGCCTCCTTCGCAGCGGTGCCGCCCCGCCTGTGTGGTCTTTTTCTTTTCCTCTCCGGCTCCGGAGAGGAGGCCCTCTTGCCTCCCGTCAACGCTTCGCCCACCGCTGCATTGAGCGTGCTTGGAGATAAGATCTTCTTTTTCGCTGCACCCGGGTCATGGCGATGCTTGGTGCGCTTCTCACGGGGCGGCGAGTCCTTGGGTTGCTCCTCCTCCTAGGACGGAAGGATCGTCGTGTGCTGCTGCCCGCCAAGGTCGTCGTCCCGATCATCGAACGAAACCGGCGTCCTGCACACGCCGAGCGGAGACAGGCCGGCTCCGGCTGATGGAGAGGGGATAGTTGACGTACCAGGAGATGACACCCCGAGGATAGTTATCTGGCTCTTCGGCCACAGGATGTAGTACCCTTTGCAGTCTCCCATCTTCGTGACATCCTCTTCAGGGGCGACAGGGACTGTGACGTCACTGAACTCGACGACGACGCGGTCCACCTGCACCCTCGCCATGTGGGGAGGTATTGCAACGTTGTGGCATGTCGCGCCCTCCGCCGTTGGGAAGACTAGGCCGTGTGCAACCGTCTTCTTCACGCCAGGCAAAGGGATTGTGAGGTGGCATTTCGTGGGGTCCTGCGTAACAAACATTGTGTCGAATTAGAGCATTGTTATCTGCACAATTCTATTAATTAATTGATTCATGGTGGCGACGAAGCTTACAGCGATGTCTTCGACGGGACTTGGCGACTCGGGGGCATTGTCGGAGGCTGAGGCGCAGCTGCTCCATCCAGCAGGATAGGAGCCCTGATGTCCATGAGGATGGACAGGTGGCCGAGACGCATCGTAGCCTCTAGACGCTAAGAATTCTTGGGCCGCCTTCTTGCCAGCCTCCTGGGCTGCCCTTATCATCTCCTGCATTAGAGATGTTTGCCTTCCTCTCCTCCTCTGGCGGGCAGCCTCGCGGTCCTGGGGAAACACTGCGTCCCAGATAGCGCCGCTCCCGACCCCCCGGACACGCCCTGTCTTCTCCTTCGTCCCTACAGCCTTCGAGAGATGGTCTTCCCACCTCTGGCTCTGGACGGATTCCTGGGAGCTGGCAGGATGCTGGGACAGCTGCCTCTGCAACGTAAACGGCACAACGTACGGACCGTTAGCGAACTGGAAGCACAACAGCATATTCGAAGAAGACATCGGATTTCGAATTTACCAATCTTTCGGAGACCGCCTGAAGCTCAGGGTCCGTGATGATAGGAGTCCCAGTGGCTGGGTCCGAAACTGTGTGCGCCCTCATCCAGATCTGGGCGCGTTCCTGCTCGATATCGGCGAAGAGAACCGGTTTCCCAGCCGCTATCAGCACGGCATCCTCTTTCTCCCAGATCGGTCTCTTCCCGGGAACACCTTGGCTGCCAAGGTGGTGAGGGAATTTGTTCTTCACGCGCAGCTCCTTCGCCCGGCGACTCTTCTCCTTGAATTCGTCACTCTTCATGTCCACAACGAACTCCTCCCAGTGCTCGAGTTCTACCTTTGGCCATTTCTGTTTGATTACAGTATCGAAATCGGCGTCTAGCAGTTTCCTTGCTTCATATCGCCATGTCCTTAGCGCGGCACACATGATGCTGTCCGCTTTTCTTCGGACTCTTTCCTTGTCAGCCTCTGGGACAGCGTACTTATCCCAGAGCTTGTCGAAGAGGACCTTTTTCTGCCCGTCCGTCATTTTCTTGAAGTCCTGGCAGGTGATCATGACATGCTCGCGGACGATGCACCCGCACGTGTTGCTGAACGACTTCGCAGCCTTCTCGGGACTTGCAGGAACACCTGTCACGCCGACCGAGTGACGACGAACGTCTCGTTCGTCAGTTGGTTCCCTCCTCTAGGCTTGTACCGTCTCTTCGGCTTCTCTGCTGCTGACGACGGCTCCGGCGCCTCCTGTTCCTCTGATCCTGACTCGCTTGATCGAGAAGCGTCTGACGAGCCAGACGCACTCTCTTCATCTCGCGCCATGGCTATTTCAGGTACCGGAGGTACATTCCCCGCCTCGACGGCAGGTTCACTGGCCGGCTCAGAGGCTGTTTGATCTATTAGGAGCGGGGCGTCAATAGGGGCCGCCACGTCTAGGGGCGCCGCGCTGTCATCATCTACGCGGGCTACTTCCCGGGTTGGCGACGAGTCCATTTTTCGATATACTAAGAAACTTTAAAAATGATCGTAGCTGCATACACAATTATACATGAATATTAGTAGTGTAATACAATTTTGTGTCTCTAGCTATCGTACAGAGGCTTTCTATTTGTGGTATGGGTATCTAATCATGTGATGGAAGAAAAATCGTAGTGGTAATATGAAGGGGGAATGATTAATCTTGTTGATTAAGGAAGAAAAAAGGGATGGGGAAAAAGAACCATACAAGTATACCCAAACGTATACATATATATGCATATCAATTTATTCCAATAGCAAAATAAAACATGCATACCAACAGATAATCTTAGGAGAAATACTATTTATTTCCTCGACATGCATAATACTTTTGGATATGAATCCAATTATATCAATTTTGTAGATCATAATCCATATACTATTGGATTAATTGTTAGACAATCAAAATACACATTATAATGTCTATAGACTGAAAATGTTCATGTGCCTTCCCTTTAAAATTCTCAATTCACAGCACAATCACAGCAGCTTCATATCTAGGCCTAGTCTACCTTGGCCTAAGGTTCCTCTGCAAGTCCATACTCATCAGGTAAAAAATTTCCAAATAAAAACATACAAAGTAAATCCATCACTGGGCAAAGCACAGATGTATCACCATCTATGCACATCCTTCTCTCTCTTCTCTCTAGAGCCACTTCTGTTTCTTCATTCACCAAGCAGTTCAAACATAAAAGGTGGCGAAATCATTCATAGCCATAGACAAATGTTGAATGGAATCTGAATAATTGATGCCTGCATGTATGAACGCAGTACACATCCATCCAACAACTTTTCAAAGAAACCCTAAATAGCAAATCCAACAAATACATCGAGCGGTTTGGGGTTTCTACCTCTCCTCCCTTGGAGCAAATTCTTCCAATCTGCGAGAATGCCGAAGAGGGGGCTTGGGGAGGCGGCGCACGGGCGCGGGGAGGCGGCGCACGGGCGCGAGGAGGCGGCCCACGGGCTCGGGGAGGCGGCGCACGGGCTCGAGAGGCGGCGCACGGGCTCGGGGAGGCGGTGCACGGGCTCGAGGAAGCGGCGCGGAGGCGGCGCACGGGCTCGAGGAGGCGGCGCACGGGCGCGGGGAGGCGGCCCACGGGCTCGAGGAGGCGGCGCACGGGCTCGAGGAGGCGGCGCACGGGCTCGAGGAGGCGGCGCGGGCTCGGGGCAGCGCGGGGCAGCCTGGCGGCGCAATAGGGAGCTTCGTGGCTGGTTCAAAACAGAACGCGCGAGGACGATGCAAATTTCGCAAAGTCCCACCTTATATAGTCCCGGGATGGAACCACTGACGGGCAACACAAGCGACCCGTCAGTACAAGTTCTCTACTGACGGGCGATACAAGTGGCCCGTCAGTAGAAGTTCATTACATGTACTCTAAGGTCCTCATAATCACTGACGGGCACGTTATCAAGACCCGTCAGTAGAAGTATATTAGGGTTTGTTTTCATCTCATCACTGACGGGCACACATATATCACCCGTCAGTGGAAGTCTTCTACTCACGGCTGATTCAAGTTGCTTCTGTTCTGGGCATCACTGACGGGTACGGTTATAAGACCCGTCAGTGGAAGTATATTAGGGTTTGTTCTTGTCATCCTTATTTCTATGTTTGCGGAGATTTAGAGGGTGCAAATAAGGGCTGATTTTATGGTTTGCGCAGTGGACTTATGGGATAATTCTTGGGTTTTCGGTGTGGACTTAGAGCGTACATGCAGCATATATGATATATTAACCATTCAACTCGAAAAATGTTATTATTACGTATTGACCTAGCTATTTCACGAAGTTCCGAACACATTGAGATTCCTTAAAGCTGGTTACTCTGAACATACAGAAACTCCGACATGCAACACGTGCCTAGCTATTTCACAAAATTCCAAACATATATAATGTATTAACCATTCAATTCAGTAAATGATATTATTACATATTGTGGTTTGTTCTGAAACCTAGATTTCATCGTCTTCGACACGCTTCTCAATAGTACTTCTGATCTTCTTGGTGGTATACGTCAGGCCTTCGTCGTGGCTGCGTCTTATGTACGGGCACGCATCCTGAGAACTTTTGCGCCTCTGCTCATTCGTCATCAACATCTTCTTCTTCTGTGTCCGGATCGTCGAACTGGTCGTAGTCCTCTTCGTCAACTACACCATCGACTCCGACAATACTCCTTTTCCCTTTCCTCACGACAACGCGCTTCTTATTCTTCGGATCTGTTATGTAGAACACTTGGACGAGCTATTTGGCTAATACCCATGGCTCATCTTTGGACTGATTGATTTGACTTGTCGTGACTCCGTAGGGATCGGTGGAGGTATCACCATGGTACTGGTGTTCATATCTTCGATTCTGACGTCTTTCGCCCATCTGACACGAAACATGGGGATCTTGGTCACGGTGTAGTCAAGTTTCCAGATCTCTTCGATCACGCCGTAGTACCTACACTTCTTGCCATGATGACCAGTTCTAGACTCCTGCGTTACACCGCAGTTCTGGTACGTACTGCGCCGGTCTTGAGCCTCGGTATAGAATGTGTATCCGTTGATATCATACGATTGCCACGTCACGACTTTGCTATCGGGTTCTTGTGACAACATTCGGACGGTTTCTTCTTCTCTATTTGTTGGCTCCCTTTCGTACCAGTAGTCCTTTAGCCACTGGGAGAACTTTGCGTTATGTTCTTTCGTGAGCGCAACTGTGCCCTTTTTCGGATTTGCTTCGCGCAACTGTTTCATGTGGATCTGAATATAAGGCCGTACCACAGCCAAGTGTTGCAGCACCACGAAATGTGCTCTGTTGTAGTCATCTGATCTGTCCGATCGATACACATGTAAATTTTTATGCCCGATCGCACCTTAACCGTCGAGCCTGCCTGTGTGACGTGAAACTGGAACACCTATAGGTTTTTTATCACACATTTAATCTGTGCAGAACTCGACGCCCTCTCGGTAACATAGCCTTGGATGATGCTGCCTTCCGGATGCGATCTGTTACGAACATAGCGCTTGATAACCCCATTGTACCTTTCAAACGGGTACATGTTGTGCAAAAACACGGGACCAAGGTCCAGTATCTCCGGGACGATATGGATCATGAGATGTACCATGACATCGAAGAATGCTGTAGAGAAGTACATCTCAAGTTCGCATAGTATGACAGTGATCTCAGCCTTCAGTTTCAAACAGCGTTGCACAGTGATTGACTTCTGACAGATAGTGTTGAAGAAGTTACAAAGATCCGTGATCGTCTTGCGGACACCTGGCTCCATGATACCCCTAATTGCGACAGGCAGTATCTGTGTGATCATCACGTGGCAGTCATGAGACTTCATGCCAATAAGTCGATGAGTCTTCATGTCAACAAGTTTTCGGATGTTTGCGGAGTAACCCGAAGAAACTTTGACACCATAGAGGCATTCACAGAGGCTATGGAGCTCGTCTTTACTCAGAGTGTAGCAGGCAGCAGGACAGCTGGTCTTGACTCTTATACCATTCTTCCCCGTCTTGGTCGTTTCTCTCCGGTTGCCCACAGCTCAGGTCTTATATTCATGTGTTGCATGTCTGCTCGTGCCTTCGGCCCATCTTTTGTCTTGTCCGGAATATTGAGCAAGAGACCAAGCAAGCTGTCGCAGACATTTTTCTCGACATGCATTACATCAATGCTGTGACGTGTGTCTAGGTGAGGCCAGTAAGGCAATTCCCAGAAAACAGATTTCCTTTTCCAGACGCCCTTTACCAGTGGTTGTTTCTTTCCTTTTCCTGGCTCAACTTCATCCATTTCATTTAAGATATCATAGATTTCTTGTCCGGTCTTCTCGCGAGGCTTTGGACGGATTTCTTTTGTTCCGTCGAACCTTTCCGTGTCCTCTCTCCATGGGTCGTTCGTGGTCAGCCACCTTCGGTGTCCCATGAACACGATTTTTCTAGAGCCCTCTAAGAAAATACTCGTCGTTTCTTCCATGCACCTAACACATGCCTCGTATCCTTTGGTGCACTGACACGCGTTGTTCCCGTACGCGGGATAATCTTGCACTGTTGTGAACAACAGGCTTTTCAGAGTGAAGAACTCTTCTCTGTCCGCGTCCCAGACCTGAGCCCCTTCTTCCCACAGCGTAGCTAGCTCGTCCTTCAGTAGCTGTAGATACACGTTAAGATCCATTCCAGGTTGTTTTGGCCCTTGAATGAGAATAGACAGGTGCATGTACTTCCGCTTCATGCACAACCACGGAGGGAGGTTATAGATCCAAAGAACAATGGGCCATGTGCTGTGTCTGCTGCTCATGTTGCCGAATGGATTTATTTCGTCCGTACTCATACCGAACCTGATATTCCTCGGATCACTACCGAAATCTGGGTATTCGGCGTCGATTGCCCTCCACTGACAAGCATCGGCTGGGTGTCTCAACACCCCGTCCTTTCTTCTCCCCTCTTCGTGCCAACGCATCAGCTTTGCCTCCTTCTTGTTACCGAATAAACGCTTCAGACAGGGGAGGACTGTAAGGTACCATACAACCTTTGCAGGGGCACCACTCGTCACTTCTTCCTCGTCATCGTCTTGGTTTCTGCCCCGCTTATATCGAGATGTGTTGCACACCAGACATTTGTCCAGCTCTCTATACTCCCTGCGATAAATAATGCAGTCGTTTCGGCAAGCGTGGAGTCTCTCTACATCCAATCCAAGTGGGCAGACCACCTTCTTGGCTTCCTCGGTGCTCGTAGGCAACACGTTCTCCTTTGGAAAAACCGTCACGAGGTAAGCCAGTATCTCATCGAAGTTTGCGTCCGGACAATTGTGGGCTACCTTGATCCTTAGAAGTTCTAGCGTGACTGACAGACGCGTGTGCTCAGGATCGCAGGTGGGATACAGCGGTTTTGTCGAGTCTTCCATCAGTTTCGCAAACTTTGCGACCTCTCTTTCATCCTCGGGGTCTTCGACCACCTAGTCCGCCATGTGACTGTCCCTCAACATTTCAGCCAAATTGTTCCCTGCCTCCCCCGTCAAGTCATCCCTACATTCCGAAATATGGTCTTCGTCTTCTTCTGCGTCTCCATGTCTGGCCTCTTCTTCTAAACATTCACGAGTAGCTAAAATTTCTTTCTCCTCCTCACCGTGACTTGTCCAACGTGTATAACCTTCCATGAAACCTTTAGTCAACAAGTGTAGCTGCAGCATGCCTCTCTCCCTGAACATTATCGTGTTCTTGCATACGGAACACGGACAACACATCTTGTTCGCACCCTTTTTCTCCCTATCTTCCTCGGCCACATCTAGAAACCCATTCAAAGTATTGACGAAACTCCGTGTTGCCCTTTCGCCGTACATCCAACTTCGATCCATCGATCCCTACAACAACAAACTGATTGATTATAATCTAAATTAATAAAGTAATCACAAAATTTATTATTTTCCTTCATGTATTATATCGTACCAAAGAGAAGTCGCTCGCTAGCCTTCGAAATAGGGTAAGGAGAGGGAGGAGGAGAAGGGAGGAAATTAAGAGATGGGAGGGAAGAGAGGAGGGAGGGAGGAGGGTTAAAAGAGCTAGATCTAGATATAGATTGTGTATTTAGGAGGAGGAGAAGGGAGGGAGGGAGGGAGGGAGGAGGAGAGGGAGGGAGGGAGGGAGGGAGGGAGGGAGGGAGGGAGGAGGAGAGGGAGGGAGGGAGGGAGGAGGAGAGTGAGAATCATCACCACATGAACGCATCGATATATCCACGGACCACAGCGTCGTTTACTTGGAGGACAGAAGCGTGATGATCCGGAGTCGCTTTTCTCCCACGTCCACACCCGTTCCCTAATGTGATATCCACCACCGACAACGTATGATTATACTCCTTTCGTTTCGAAATATATATCCTTTTAGAATTAAACAAAAAAATTAAGATTACAAGTAAGGTATCAATATTATCCTTAATTATTACCATATCTATCTTTTTTCTTCCTCAAGACAATAAATATTTCCTCGCAAAAAAGAGACAATAAATGTTAATACTACTATTATTGTTGTCGGCGTACAAACGCCGGTATCGGTGATCCGGAAGGACTCCCTTCGGGATTTGGCCGGGGAGGCGGAGATCTACGAAGATACGCCGGAGCTAGAGCTTGGCAGGATATGGAAATGAGAAAGAACATAATGATTTTTCCAGGTTCGGACCACCTTCCAAGCGTAAAACCCTACGTCCTGCTTTGGGTGTATTTGATGTTTAGCGGAGAGATTACAAGCAACTAGCAGTCAGCCCCACTGTTCTTCTTCTTCTAGGGTTTTCTCAATTCTCCTCGAGCCAATCTATTACCCTCTCTCCTCTTTTCTACCTTCTGATCCCCTCCCCTTGCATGGCCGCAGCTCTCCCCTTATATATCCGGGGGTTACCACAGTGGCCGAAAGATAAATATCTTGCCCTTGAAGCTTGTCGCGGAAGAAACCCAGCATGGGCAAGCCACGTCAGTGGTTGGGATTTGCTGTAGCGAAACAGTGCCGGCCACGCCTTGGTTGGGAACCGGATTTTCATGATGAGGACGTGTCAGGAGATAAAGATTTGACATCTCCTGACACGGGCTATGCTGCAACTACCCGGGCCCCACGGACCAGGTGCAGAGGGCATGCCTATGGACGCGCGAAAACGCGTCCTTAAAGTCAAAAAGGGGTGTCAGACCTCTCCATTCCCTCCAAGACTAATAGCTGACAGGGCTTATCACTTGGGGGGATGGGAACCGGTCAGGACACCGCTCTTGGTCCGCAAGGACTTAGAATAGATGGACATTTAATGTACCTGGCATAGGCATTAAATGCCCCTGACGCAGGCATTAAATGCGCCTTTTGGGCCACGCGGATTGAAGAGGGGCCATCAAGGGGTGCTCGGGGCTCCCGAGATCGGAGGCCCCCGAGCACTACTCCTAGGCCGCTCCGTCATCTAGGCAAGGTGCTCGGCGCCCCGGACGGGGGCCGGGTCGCCGTTGGTGCTCGGGGTAAGCTCCCCGAGCGCTACTTCTCGGGTGCTCGGGGTGAGCCCCCGAGCACTTCTGCTTCGTCCTGGGCGAGGGACTCGACGCCCTGGGCGAGGGCCAGGGCGCCCTTGGTGTTCGGGATGAGCCCCCGAGCACTTCTGCTTGGGTGCTCGGGGTGAGCCCCCGAGCACTTCTGTTTGCTCAGTCCTGGGCGGGGACCAAGTTTTCCTTTGGGCCTTTCGGGAAACGCCATCAAGGAACGACTCGGGGCACCCTTTGATTTAGCCGAGTGGAACAGTGCTCGGGATGAGCCCTCGGGCACCTCTTCTTTAACTTCCACGTCTTTGGCGACGTGGCGTCAAGTTGGGCCTTCGCCAGCGGTTTAGGGGACTCTGGGCTCTGTAACGCCGACAATTGCTCCCATGAGTAATTACTTTTTTATGATATTCATGAAGGATAAAATAGGAACAAAATAATTAAAACTGCATTAGAGGTGTAGAATGATAAATATTCTAGAAAAAATTAGAAAGACTTAGAGAACATCTATTTTAAAACTGAAGGAGTATCACGAGCAAGTGCCAATTAATATAAACGAACATATTATCCTGGTACAGGTAACAGCAATTTTATCTAATCAATACTAGATTCGTAAAGTGTATCCATCGGCCTCCAAGGTAGGAGCGAGGATATTCCTTCCTCCCTTCGATACCTCGTGTAGACACAATAATACTGCATAGGGAATTGGTGTGAACAAAGTTTAGTTTACTGAAGCCTAGCAATAGTTCGCGTATTCTGAGGACACAAGAATCAGTCACCTTGGACCACATCAACATTGTATACGAGTGCTGGAGAAAAGAAGGGGGAACTACTTGACTGAAGATCTGACGGCACTAAAACTAAGGACTGCCTCCTACTAGGGATGATGGATCAGCTTTGAAGAACTCCTAAAGACTATCCCGAACACAGCTAATTTGTCGACTGTGGGGCAAGAGGCGACAGCGAGGTTCATTATGTAATTCTTCTTAGTATTGTCGTTCTTCAGACTGTAGTTCTTTCTTTATGTTTGGCACCCGCATGTAATACTCCCTGGTGCTTTTATGCATCCATAGAAAGCACCTTATGCAAAAGTAGCCGCTGCAGTTGCAGGCTTGCAGCATGGTTTGGTACAACTTTTGTCAGGTTTATGTTAACCACACATGTGATCGAGTAATTCTTAGTTATCAGAAGAATAAATACTTCTGGTAGCAGTACTAGTAATATCAATCAAGTGCTAGATTAGCAACTTAATTAAGAAATCGCGCACTTTGTGCGCGCGAGATAGTGCCCTACGCGTGTGTCAGCAGAAAATTAATTAAAAAATCGCGCACGTTGTGCTCGCGCGAGAGAGAGTGGCTTGCGCGTGCGTGTCCCGAATTTCCCCACGTTTTCTGGCTGGTCGTTATGCGGGCACGGAGACCGGAGGCGAGCGCGTCCGTGTCCAGGTGCGCGGGCCCCGCCCGCCAGCCATACTCGCCCGACTGCGCCTATATAAGAGCGCTCGAGAGAAACAAGCGAGCACCTGGAGCGAGCCAAAATTTGAAAACGAGCAGAGCACTAGAGCAGAGCAGCAGCTACGAAACAGAGGAAGAAGAAGGAAGACATGGACGCGGACATGGGCGACAGCTTCGCATACTACTGGGAGACGCAGCGCTACCTCGAGTCGGAAGAGCTCGTCGACAGGTACGCCCTGCGCTCGCTCGCCCGCCCGCCCCACTGCCGGCGATCAACCACCATTGTCGTTGAAGAGGCTGATTAAATTTGGGATTTGGTGGCGTTGTTGCAGCATCTACATGGGGGCGACTGAGGACGCCATGTCGTACTACGACTCGAGCTCGCCGGACGGCTCCCACTCGTCCTCGACGCCGGCGGGGGCAGCCATGCCCGGGGCGGAAGCTGGGATGGGGATGGGCGGCTCAGGGGCGAACAAGAACATCCTCATGGAGCGCGACCGCCGCCGCAAGCTCAACGAGAAGCTCTACGCGATCCGCAGCGTCGTGCCCAACATCACCAAGGTAAGCGCGAGCATTCCAGCCGGCATTGCCGGAACCCAGCTGCATCTCGATCGCCGGAGAGACGAATCTAACCATGCATGCGTTCGCCCGCGCGTGCTTCTTGGTTGCAGATGGACAAGGCGTCTATCATCAAGGACGCGATCGAGTACATCCAGCAGCTGCAGGAGCAGGAGCGCCAGATGGCGGCGGAGGTGTCCACCCTCGAGTCCGTCGCCGGCGTGGAGGAGTACGACGGCGGCCTCCTGCGGCAGCAGGCCTCCTCGTCGCAGGCGCAGAGGAAGAAGGTGAAGCGCGTGCTCTCCGTGTCGTCCATGAACGGCGCGCTGCTCGTGCCGGCGGCGGCCTCGCCGCCCGTCGATGTCCTTGAGCTGCGCGTGTCGGAGGTGGGCGACAAGGTGCTGGTGGTGAGCGTGACTTGCAGCAAACGGCGCGACGCCATGGCCAAGGTGTGCCGCGTGCTCGAGGAGCTCCGCCTCAGGGTCATCACCGCCACCATCACCTCCGTCTCCGGCTGCCTCATGCACACCCTCTTTGTCGAGGTACGTCACTCGTCTCGCCACATCATCATCCGCAGGAACAGCAATTCTTTCGCTCAACTCAATCCGATTGCTCTGTTTCTTAAAATGACGTGGGCCGTGCTGGCGTCAGCGTCACGGCAAAGCACAGAGCGCGAATCTCAAAGCACTCCAGAAAAAAAAATCCTCTTTCCATTTTTTGCGTTTTTCTCCTTCATTTTTTTTTATCCGCGTGATTCATCTGGGTTTAGTATGGAGCGGCGTCGCGTAACACAATCACATGGCAATGATCCCTTGTCCTGAGCACGATTGGGATATCATTTCCACGTGCTTCAGAAAAGAAACAGAAGCATCGACCTCACGTGCTGGCGGGAGTAGTGGAGAACGATTAGCACGTGCTCCAGCCACTAAAAGATGCTCCTGTCTACTTCTATCCTCTGAAATAGAGGAAAAGGCTTCTCTTCCACACGTTGTGATTGTTTGCTTCGATACATCGAGCGCGAGTAGCACGTGATTCAAGTTAAGCCCGTGTTATATTATCGCTACTTGTTGCCGCTAAGATGGGATTTTGTATAATATGTTCTAGCGGTTTACTTATACCTCAAAATATGCTAGCTCGAATGTTTTGACTGAACCAAATCATTTGTTTTTTCAGGTAGATCAGATGGATTGCTTCCAGATGAAGGAGCTGATCGAGACTGCTCTCTCGCAGCTTGATGCTACTGGAAGCCCCCCACTTAGTTCGATGAGCTATTAGATAATAGACTAGGTATGTATATACTTTGGACCTCATGTGAAGGTCTTCGTAGGTATGACATGATATGTTTCTGAACTATGACACATCTATGGTGATAAATAACAAGGTGGCTTACTCTAATATAAATCATTATGCAATCTAGTTTTAAATATGTTTTTTGGCATGTGTTTGAAGAGGGAAATTTATCTGATTACGCTCGCATGTTTTGAGCAATACTTTTTAATATATCAACGTGTGATCCATTTAGCAAAGGGCACTTGTAACTTCGTAACTGTGTGAAAACAGTTATTTAACTTTTGCAATGAATTATCATGATTTTCTAGTTTTATATTAGTCGAGAAACCACCATGTTGTACTTTATTCCTGACATATCCCCTTGTGCTTAATTCCTGGCTCCGCCAGAGTTTGAGGTTGTACGCATGTAGTGTTCGATGTTAAGGTTATTTGCGTTTTCGACAGATCGATCTCTTCCAGTTCACTCATTCAACTACTCTCCTAAGTAAACTGTTCTTAGTTTGCATTTTTTTAGTGACATCAGCTGGAGGATGTCATTAAGCTAACTCGGTGGACTTCTGATTGATGGTTGGACTGATTTTACTACCAATTAGCAGGTCCACGCGCGTTCTACCTTCTTTTTAGTCAGCTGTTCAAAGTCGTGTATGAGAAAAGACAAAAGTTCAAAGTCGCAGGTCACGTCACGTCTGCCTTGGTCGCTTGCAAATTGCTTTTCCCTCCGTCGTCTTCTGTTCGCTTCTCTGTTCGGTCTTGGGAGAATGGTGGCCGGTGTGCACATTATAAACCCAGTCCTAGCGCCCATGCACTTGCAAGGCAAATATCCTATTTATTATAGTTGCCCAGGAAGAGATACCGTCCCTCTTCTAAAATACTTCCAGTTGAAAATAGATGGCGTCTTATAAGACGTGTAGTTAAATTTTTTGACTATCAATATACAAAAGATTATTAAAAGTGATCAAATAAAAACAATATCATTAGATTTCTCATAAAAATATTTCTTAATTTTTATAATATTTTAATCTTTTACTAACATATTCATGTAAAACCAACGATCAAAATTATATCTTGAAAGCTATGTCCATATCTAAGATTTGAAACAAGAGTCTTAATAGAAAGACAACATATGTTACTCATGGCTCTTTCATGCAACCCACTTTCAGTTATAGGTTCTTTGAACCGCCAACCATAGATCTAGGTGGTAGGTAGAACTAGTGGTTAGCGACATTGGCACGATGATGAGGCAAAAGGGGGCGCCACCAATTGTGGCATAGCGAAGGCCGGTTGGTGCGCGGGGCTAGCACTCGTGACAAGTATTTTGGCGATCAACTGAGATTGGACGAGATCGTAGAGGCGGAGGAAGGGAGAGGTAGCTCTCTGAGCATCGAGACGATGCTCATTTGACCAAGCCCCAATTCTCCTTTCTCTTTTGTAAGAGAGAAGATTGTCTAATTGCAACTCTCTAGGCAAGATGGTACTCTAATGCGTCCATAACACTTAGGATATTTTTCCTGGTTTTCGTTCTTGCTCTTATCATAATTTTTTAAAGATAATGGATGAGATTTCTTCTGACTTCTATCTACGAGATGCACACGGCTAAAAAGGTACAATAAGTCCTAAAGCACAGAGAAAAATCGGTTTTAAGTCTGAATAAAAAAAGAAGGAAAATAAAATAGAAGTGACAAAGTTCAAGATGTATGTGGATAATTCGCACACAGTCTCCTATCAGACCTCCATCAGTTAGAAGAGAATAGCTTTATCACCCGGCTAGCTTTGCTTGTTGTCCACCATAAACTGCTTGAACTCTACCTTTTACAAGAGTGACCAAGATTGCAGTAAGATTTCATACAAGAAGATCCTCTGATTCGGATGATTACAAGATTTGTTATTAAAATAAATCATTACGATAAAGTCAAATAGCTAATACACTGCTAATGTCCCAACTACGATCTGGGAACGTAATGTTAAAAGCAGCCTGCACCATTCTCCTAACAAACGTGCAATATTGCAATAAAAAGATGCTTCATCTTTGTCACAAACGGAGCATGAAGGGCTCTCACGTCAATTTCTTTTCCTCAAGTTATCTTTAGTGAGAACTACACCTCTGTCTAAGTATTATAGAAACTTTTTATTTTCCAGCGGCGCTCTTTGTTTGAACTGCTCTTATCACAATTCTGTCCTTTATTGCCATTATCATTATTTATTTGTTTATTATATTGTGAAAATGATACTTGTTAGTACTCCCTCTATCCAGAAATGTAAGGCGTATTTTGATTGGTTAAGACAAGACTTTGACCAATAATTAATGTACGCTCTATGTGATACAAAATTATAATCATAAGTAAGTAATTTTGAATACGAATCTAATGATATCAATTTTATGTCACATAAATAACATATTAATAGAATAATTTTTGGTCAAAGCCTTGTCTTAACTAATCAAAATACGCCTTACATTTCTGAACGAATGGAGTAAATTGCACGGTATATGTGAAAATCTCAAGTATGCTACGGTGAGACAAACCTCAGCTAGTATGTTTGATATTCACGTGTTGGTAACCATCTGCTTGTTCGAATCGCACCAGCCAATCCACTCCCCACACGCGTGGATAACGCTGATCGCCATGTTGATGAGTGAGACTTTATTTCTCCCATGCGTAATCCATACTGCAAAATTCCACGTGAGGTGTGCGCACGCGCTGAAAAATGATAGACATGTGACAAATAAGGTACGCTTAAATTACTGATGTTTCTCTGCTTCCCCCGAGATAATGTAATTTGTGGTAAGAAAATTCTCCGGCCCACCGCACATCGTGATTTCTCCGTCTCGTGCACAGTTTGATGTTGTTAAGGGATTTGGATTCCGGAGGTTCTAAGTTTCAGAGGTTCTGAAGTGAAGTTGGAAGTTTCGATTGGGTATTGGTTCGTTGGCAGTCTCAGATGCTCCGACATTCCTAGAAGCTCTGAGGTCAATTGTTGGACAGCTCTTGTAGGAATCTCGGAGGTTGCAACAGTGGGGTCCGAAGCTCCGAGATTTTATTGCAACTTCTCAACTTGTTGTTTTGAGTTTCCTCCATCCCTTCTTTCAAACCTGAGAGTGCATATGACCAAAGCATTAGGTAGCACACTATTCAGGCTCAAATCAAGTGGATACTCCTGAAGAAAAAGATTCATCTCATGTTGGATGGCTTTAGCTCACGCACTTGTCATAGGTCCAACATGTGTCGGTGATACACTTGAGCTTGTGGGACTCGTTGGAGGGCTTGGGCCAATGTCGTCCATGGTGATGGTGATGTTAGCATCATTCCTCCATTGTTGAAAAGAATTCGACCTCGACTCCAACCCTTCGTTGCCATGGAAGGGTGAAAGATTGGAGATATTGAAGGTGTTGCTCACCGAGTACTTGGTCAATGGAAGATCAATCCTCTAGGCGTTGTCACCGATGCGTTGAAGCACTTGAAAAGGACTATCTCTACGAGGCATGAGCTTGGATTTGGCGTTTTTCAGGAAATCTCTCCTTGTGAAGGTGAACCCACACGAGATCACCGGGTTCAAACACTAACTTCTTCTTACTCTTGTTGACCTTGTCGGCTTGGTGACAGACTTTTTGCTCAATCGTGTCTCTTGTCTTCTCATGGAGCTTTATCATGAAATCGACTCATTTGGAGGCGTCCATGTTCACTCGTTCTTGCACCGGTAGTGGAAGTAGGTCGAGTGGTGTAGAAGGGTTAAAGCTAGACACCACTTCGAATGGACTCATGCTTGTAGTAGAATGCGCCACACGACTGAAGGCAAACTCCACACGAGGAAGGCATTCCTCCCACTCTCACAAGTTCTTCTTGATCGTGATCTGTAGGAGCGTTGATAAGGTATAGTTGACGACCTCTGTTTGTCCATTGGTTTGTGGGTGGCAAGTTGTGGAGAAGAGAAGCTTGACTCCCAACTTGACTTAGAATGTCTTCCAAAAGTAACTTAGAAACTTAATGTCTTGGTCTGAGACAATGGTCTTGGGAACACCATGAAGTCTCACAATTTCTCTGAAAAACAAATTAGCAACATGTGAAACATTGTCGATCTTATGACAAGGAACAAAATGAGCCACTTTTAAGAATCTATCCACCACTACCAATATAGAATCTCACCCTGTTTTTGTCCGAGGCAATTCTAACACAAAATCTATATTAATATCCTTCCAAGGGGCACTAGGAATGGGAAGTGGAGTGTAAAGACCATGTAGGTTGAGTTTGGACTTAGCTTTATGGCATATGATGCATCGTTGGATGAATCTCTCCACATCTCTTTGAATCTTGCATCAATAGTAGTAGTTGGAAAGCATAATGTAGGTCTTATCTCTCTCAAAATGTCCCATTAAGCTGCCACCATGTGATTCCTGCAAAAGTAACAAACGCATCAGGAATGCAAAATTTGTTAGCGCGAAAGAGAAAACCTTCATGAACATGATATTTTTCCCAACCCTTTCCTTCTTTGCAATTAGAGAAAGGGGTAGCAAACTCAGGATTATTATCATATAATTCCAACTTTCTAATCCCAACACCTTAACCTCAAGTTGGTTCAAAAGAGTAATTTTGTGGGCAAGAGCATCCTGCACAATATTTTCTTTATCCTTTTTGTATTTGACTACATAGGGAAAAGTTTCAATAAATTCGACCCATTTTGCATGCCTACGGTTCAATTTAGCTAGGCCCTTAAGATATTTCAAACATTCGTGATCGAAGTGAATAAAAAATTCTTTTGGCCAAAAGTAGTATTGCTACACTTCAAGAACACGAACCAAAGCATACAATTCTTTATTTTAAATTGGGTAATTAATTTGAGCACCATTCAATTTCTCGCTAAAGTAAGTGAACGGTTTACGTTCTTGCATGAGAACACCCCCTATATCGATCCCACTAGCATCACATGCAATTTCAAAGGTTTTAGTGAAATCAGGTGAAGCAAGCACAGGTGCTTCAATTAAGTGTTTCATAAGTTCTTGAAAAGCATTTTCTTGAGATTTCCTCTACACAAATTCAACATTCTTTCTAGTCAATTCATTCAAAGGGGAGACACTAGCACTAAAGTCTTTGACAAAACGACGGTAAAAACTTGCTAGGCCATGGAAGCTACGCACTTGACTCACATTGGGGTAGCCCAATATTTAATTGCTTCAATTTTAGATTCATGTACCTCTGTGCCATGAGTGAAAACAACAAAGCCTAGAAACACAAGATTTTTCGTGCAAAAAGTGCATTTCTGAAGATTGGCAAACAAGCTTTCATTTCTAAGTACTAGTAGAACTTGTCTAATATGAGAGGTATGATCATTCAAAGTTCTACTATACACAAGAATATCATCAAAGTAGACCACAACAAACTTGCGAATGGATGGTTGCAAAACATGATTCATTAAGCATATGAAAGTGGTAGGAGCATTAGATAAACCAAAAGGCATGCCAAATTTGATTTTGAAAGTAGTTTCCAGTCATCTCCTTCATTCATTCTTATTTAGTGATAACCACTTTTCAAGTCAACTTTAGAGAAGATTATAGCGCAACTAAACTCATCAAGCATATCATCTAATCTAGAAATGTGATGATGATATCGCACGGTGATATTATTGATGGCTCGACAATCAACACACATGCACCAAGATCCATCCTTTTTAGGAACAAGAATAACAGGGACGGCGCAAGGGCTTAAGCTAACATACCCCTTGTCAAGTAGCTCCTATACTTGATGTTAAATTTCCTTAGTCTCCTTAGGGTCGGTGGGGTAAGGAGGTCAATTGGGAAGTAGTGCTCCCAAGATGAGGTCGATGTGGTGCTCGATGCCTCGAATGGGTAGTAATCACACTAGAACCTCATTGGGAAAGATATGCGTGAACTCCTTTAAAACTCGAGAGATAGTACTAGGAAGTGGGGATGAGTTGTTAGTCAAAGCATCTACGTCTTTAAACATAAGTACAAAATGTAGCATAGGTTGGTCACTTCTCACTCCTCTCATCTCAGCTTTGGTGGCTAACATCACTAAGTCTCTATTCTCGCTCTTGTTCTTTTCTCTCATTTTAGGCTTGTGGCTCTCGCTCACCGATTTGTGGGAGTCTCTCAAGATAGTGTTCTCTCACTCACTTTTTTTCTTATCCTCTTGAAGTCTTGCCAACTTTTGAGCATTGTCAGTAGTGATTTGGCTTGGCGTCATGGGGCGAAGCACATACTCCTTATGGTGCCACCGAAAGATTTACTTATTGGTGCGGCCATCATGACATGCTGATCGGTCATATTGCCATGGGCACCCTAAAAGGAGGTGGCACATCATCATAGATACCACATCACACTCCACTGTGTCTCGGTAGGCTCCAATCTTGAAAGAAACTTAGACTATCTGTTGGATCTTAACGGTGCCACTATCACCCAACCATTGGACATGGTAGGGATGTGGGTGCTTCTTGTACTTCAAGCCTAGCTTGGCACATAGCTCTTGACTCACCAAATTGTGACAACTTCCTTCGTTAATAATGACCGTGAAGGTTTTGTCGTCGATCGCGGCATTGGTTTGGAAGAGGTTGCAGCTTTGTTCAGGCTCATCTTGGAGTTGAATGGTGAGAATCTTCTTGGTGACGACAAGTGATGGTCCCGCCTCGGTCTCACAATAGACTCGCTCTTGGTCATCTTCTCCTTCTCCTTGCTCGAACCTCGCCACCTCATGAATAGCATCAACTTCTCCTTCACTCGTGGACTCATACTCGCCTTCTTCCGTAATCAACATGATGCCGTTATTTGGGCACTCCCTTTGCATGTGACCTCGTCCTTGGCATTTGAAACAAAAGATGTCTCATGTCTTGTTGGTAGGAGCCATTGATGACATAATGCTTGGAGCCGATCCTCCCTTGGAGTAGTTAGCCGAGGGTTGGCTTGTACTTGCCGATGGGCGAACACTTGCACCTCCACCACCAACATAGCTCTCAGTCTGTTATAGCTTGGGGAACATTTCTTACACTTGGAGTTGGACGTGGAGCATATGGAGTGGTGCGCGGGGTGTATGAAGTAGCTCTTGGAGTGTACGTCAAAGTCTTGGAGTAACAGGCATCTTCTTATACTTGGCGTTCTGCCTTGATAGCTTGATGCACTAACTCCACCACGTTGTTGTACAGTTGATAGTCAGTGATGCGCTTGATTGGATGGCTCAATCCAACCAAGAAACGGGCAATGGTTTGCTCTTTGTTTTCTTGGACATTGGCTTGGATCATGGAGGACTCCATCTCCTTGAAGTACTCTTCGACAGTTCGTCTTCCTTGCTTGAGGCCTTGAAGCTTCTTGAAGAGGTCACTCTTGTAGTATTTGGGCACAAAGCATGCATGCATCACCCGCTTCATCTCCATCCAAGTTGTGACGGGTAGCTCTTCATGATCTTCGCGTTGGTTTCGCACTTGTTTCCCACCAAATGAGAGGTAGCTACCGAACTCGAGTGAAACCATGGCGACCTTCTCCTCTTCAAATTAGTTGTGCATCCGAAAGACCTTCTCCACCTTAAACTCCCAAGTGAGGTACTCTTCAAGGTCAATGGAGTCACCGGAGAACTTGGGCATTGCGAACTTGAGCTTGCCGAATTTCTTATCGCCATCTTCACCGCGACCTCTCCACCAATTTCCTGTGCATTCTCCACGATGATCCCACCTTCGGAATCTGTCTTCTTCATCAAGGTGGCCTCTCCTTCGGTAGCCTTCATCACCTTCTTGAAGTCTTCGATGTCATGGTTCACCTTGGGGACAAACACTTGAGTCTCCTTCCGATGCTTCTTCTCAGTCTTCTTCACGCCCTTAGTGGCTCCTTGGTCGCACTTGGCCACGTGGCCCATTGGTTGGTGCTTGGGTTCTTGTTGAAGTGATTGGCACCAGGTGTCTTGGGATTTCACACGCTTGAGTTCGCCATCTCGTCATTTGTTTTGTCAAGGGGTTCTTCTTCATCAACTGTCGCTTCTGGAAGTTGTCCTCAAAGTGCTTGAACGACCTCTCGAACGATGCTTGTCCTCATGGTTCCCAATTGTTGAGTCATGGGGTTCCTCAAGTTCTTCATGGTGTCACGAAGACTTCGTTAGAGGGCCATGTGTTGGCCCCAGGTCACGTACTCCTCATTTCCATTGGCTCTGTGTGATCCATCCCTAGACATGGTTAGGTTGTGCAAAGTGTATGTGGAATATGTGGAATAGGTGTGTAGGAACCCAACTCTTTGCTCACCTCACTTACCACCTTACTTTCCTTGGATGAAGGATCATGGTTCACCAGTGAATTGGTGATCCTCAAGAGGTAGTTGAAAGAGTTCCAAGTTCCAAAGCACTATCACAACCAAAGCTTATGTGGATCTTGGAAAGGATTAGCACAACACACTAAGCAAATGGAAATTGAGATATTGTAATGATAAATAATAATCCACAAAGATACAATGCAATAAGAGTTGATCTCAAGGATATAAGCAAAGCAAAACACAAATCACATATAAAGATGATGGGATTTGTGCAAACCAAAGAAATTAGCTTAGTATAAGATTTGCCTAGTGAAGGCTAGAAGCTCATGTTGCACAAATGCTAGGAAAGATACTAGCTCGATTGCAAACTTTGTAGGGTGTAGGATTTGCACACTTAGCTACACTTCCTACTTTGGGTTTTCCTTTCGAGCTTGCATTCTCCTACAAGATGATCAAGGCACTTGCTTGTTTCTTTCTTCTTTTGTCTCTTTTTTTAATTATTTCTTCCTCTTTTTCTTTGCACCAAGATCTTACAAGACTAACGATCGTTAATTGCTTGGGAAGTTGGATATTCTACGTAGCATGAGTGTACAAGGTCCTAGAAATCATCAATGAGCTCGTCTCTATAGGATCAAAGTATTCGCAAAAGGAATGATTGGCTCACGAAGAAATTGCAAGGAAGAAAAGCTGTCCTCGAAGGATTTTACGTTGCTTGTATAGGTTGGTCCCGATGATGACGATCAAGAATTAGGACAAAGCAACGCAAAGAGTGGTTAGGTCAACAAGTAGAGTAAAGATCTAATGGATCAAGACCATCAAAGCTCACCCAAAATTCTAAATTGCATCAAGATTTCAAATTGGGCTCTTAAAGTGGGGTTTTAGAATTAGGCAAGAAAAACCAACATAAAGCTACCAATTGGGGGTAGGGAAAGAGAGTTGGAGACTTGGAACAAAACCAACAAGTCTCTTGATGAATAACATGAATTCCACTCGGAGACACGTGCCGATCCTTGCAAATCTAAGAGAAAAGTAAGGCCTAGGGTGGATTCCCCAATCTAGAGGGATGAACCCTAGATCAAGGAGCAAAGCTCTACTTTTAGCCTAAACATCAAGTCTCCCCTAATGAGAGGAGGGAAATGGGTATTTATAGTCCCACCCCTAACCTTAGGTTTAGTTGGGCCGAAACCCACTTACAAGGCTCATTAGCCTAAATGACCCGCACACAGGAGGATTCTCAGAGCCTCTGAGATGGAACTCGGAAGTTCCAAGATTGACTTCTAGAAACGCGCAGGTCTTCTCCGGTTTGATGTCGTCGGAATTTCCGGTCGAAAATGGAAGTTCCGATTTTGGCTCCTTGACTTGTGCTAATGGATTCTCGGAAGCTCCGACCTTGGGTCGCAAAGGCTCCGAGTTGAGCTTCTGGACTAGGCTTCAATTAACATCTGGTGGATTCCCAGATGTTCTGACTTGGATCTCTGGAGGTTCCGACCGTGGGGTCGGAAGTTTCGATCAAGGACTTGGATTCTAGAGGTTCCGAGTTTCGGCGGCTCCAACAGTGGAGTTGAAGTTTCGATTGGGCATTGGTTCATTGGCAGTCCTGGATGCTTTGACATTCCTAGAGGCTCCGGACTGCTGGAAGCTTCGAGATTTTGCTATAGCTTCTCAACTTGTTGCTTTGAGTCTCCTCCATCCCTTCTTTCAAACGTAAGAGTGCATATGACCAAAGTGTTAGGTAGCACACTATTCAGACTCAAATCAAATGGATACTCACGAAGGAAAAGATTCACCTCATGTTGGATGGCTTTAGCTTGTGCTCTTGTCATAGGTCCAACACGTGTCGGTGATGCACTTGAGCTTGTGGGACACGTTGGAGGGCTTAGGCCAATGTCGTCCATGGTGATGGTGATGCCCGCATCAGTATCGGTGATGAATCCGTAGAAACAATTGACATTAATAAGTCAAGGTAGCTGTGTTCTAATGGACAAAGAGCTTTGCTCCACTAGAGTCTGTCTGTGTACTAGTAGAGACTATCGATGTCAGAGTACATCTCTTAAAAGTGTAAAAGTGTGAAATTTTACTCCTATGACTTCTGTGTTGGTAAGCTTTCTATCATATGTGATATCAAGTTACTGTTGTTATTCAAAAATCCATTTATCTCTATCTTCTTTTTGTTTTTGCTATATTGCTAATGATTGTTTCCTTCCTGCACATCCTGATATGCTAGCGCATGCTTGCTCAATGTGACCTCACACTCAATCTTACTTATCTAAATTTTTGCAGCAAAGAATAGTGATGGTCATGATGGCTAACAATAGGAGTAGAAATAAGGGAAGGGAAATGAATAAAGTTTACGTGCAGCTCTTGTACCATCAAAGAAATAATACATGAATAAATAATGATGCTTCTTAGTGTTTCATAGCCTCTGATAATCGTGTGTAAATTTTAACCTCACGCATTTATAAATGTGTGGTGGTTGTTACGCCTAGACTCTATTTAGGAGCATGACATTGTCCTAAAGCATACAAGGAAAATGAAATTTTATGTATTAGGATGCTTTGGATATTATCTAGTATGACCCTATATCTATTGCTCAGTGCTTTTTTCTCTTATTTTAATAACCTCTTTTCATCCTCTACTGCTAGGCCTACCAATCTCCCTGATGATAATAATATCCCTATGCCACCCAATGATTACACTTGCTCAATTCTGGATAACCAAGAAATCAAACAGGTCATGAAATCCATGAAAATAAATGCATATTCAGGACCAGCTTTAATGTAACATTTTATGTGGCGGCTTGGAGCTGGATCTCGGATGATGTTACTCATCCAGTACAACAGTTCTGCATAGCAGGTACTCTGCTTCATCATATCAATGAGACTCACATTGCCTTGATCCCAAAAAAGCTATCTCCCATGATCCCGCAGGATTCCAGACCCTTAAACATGTGTAATGTCATTTATAAAATCATTTCTAAAGCTCTTGCTAATAGACTGAAAAGTCATCTCCCTGATTATAATCATCCTATCAATGGCTGAGGACGAACTAAAATTTTGGTATGATGACATTGACAACACGAAGGCAATGACTAATAAAATATGTCATCAAATAAAATTAATAACTACAATCTGCCAACACACACTAACGTAAAAGTAGGCTATGCAACAATACCTTACCAAATGAAGCTTACACATTTATCCTCCGCCAATTTATTAGTTACACACATATTAATTTGTAGAAGCACCTATAAAATATATAATATAGATGTATTAGTAGTGCCTCTTTTAGCTAATGCAAAGAATAAAGATGCAAGAGAAGACAAGAGGCATACCACTAAATCACTAATTGGGTCTACAAAGCCAAGGCAGTTGCATTTGCGGTTTTTTCTTAGCTTGAAAATGTTTCTTAATTTTACCAAGATCAATTGCTTTGAATATATCTTGCTCAATATAGCAAATCATCAAGTCATTAAGCCAATCATTCGATATCTTGTTACACAACTTGGTCTTGATAATCCTCACAGCTGAGAAGACTCTTTCGACTGATGCAGTTGTAGCAATGCCAACTCAATGAGGTGGTATACCAATGGAAATACAATATTCCTATTAGTCTTAACCATCTTTGTCGCCAAGCTTGCAAGGTCGTGACAAACAATAAAATCTTTTGCTCTTAGCACTTGAAGAATGAACTTTTCAAGTTGATCCTTTATAGTCGCTTGATCAACAAGGGAGAAATCTTTATCATAGATCTCCACATTTCAAGCAAGTTTGTCCACATTAAACATAGAAAAGGAGTCTCTCGGATCAAGACAAGAAAAATATACAAGCAACGCTGAAGTTACCTCACTGAAGCGATGATCCATCTCTATGATGATAGCATCAATGGCACACAAGAATGTATCAACACAATAACGATGATCTTGAGAGATTAATGTCCCCTTCTCTCGCCTTCTTCGGCCACATCTTGGTATCGCTTCTTCCATATTTGGTATCACAATTTCCTTTGCTTCACATAATGCTTTGACTTCCTCAAATAATGGCTCCCAACCATGCTTTCTCAAGTTGATCAGACATGCTTTAAGATCAACCATCAATGACATGGCCTAGACAATACTTTGATCATTCCTTTGCAAGACAAGACATAACTCATTTATAATGCAGAACAGTTTCAACATCATCTTCATGATGAATACAAAACTAAAAGACTCCATTATATGTATAAAACCTCCGGCCTTAGATGGAGTATGAGAATCACCTTGCACAATCATTAGCACTTCTATCGCTGCATCCCACATTGACTCTACATAGAGTAAGGTTTTGTAATAAGAGCTCACTAGTACAGAAATTGATATCCGAGGAGGTTCAAATAGCACATCCGAGGCGGTTATAGCAACCGCCTCCACGGAGTGGTCACGGATATGGGGACACATATCGGAGGCGATTATTCAACCGCCTCGGATATCAGCTATCCGAAGCGGTTGAAAAATTGCAACCGCCTCGGATATCTGATATCCGAGGCGGTTGAAAAATTGCAACCGCCTTGGATAACTGATATCCGAGGCGGTTGCAATTTTTCAACCGCCTCGGATAACATATCAGGCGTTTAAAAAAAGACCCTACCCGGCAGTGCTGGGTAGGGTTTCACTAAAACGGCTGTAACTTTTGCATACGGTGTCCGTTTTGGGTCCACGACCACTCAAAATGACCGTATCAACGAGGCGCATCTAAAAACCTGTACAATTTTTCACCTCCAAATTCGCCCTCTAAGACTGACTTTTGCCCCTCCGAACGAAACGTCGTCTCTTCCGACCCTCCGTTGAACTTCTTGCCGAGCTCCAAATGCAGTAATTTTTGTAGATTCCGAACCGTGAGGGAGTAGAGCTGCTAGAAAAAATACGAGAAAAAATTTAAAAAATAAAAAAATTTCACTCCAAATTTGGCCCCGAACGAATAATCCCCGCTACCGAACCCTCCGTTCCCTCCGTTGAACTTCTTCCCGAGCTCCAAATGCAGTAATTTTTGTGGATTCCGAACCGTGAGGGAGTAGAGTTACTAAAAAAAATACGAGAAATTTTTTTAAAAATAAAAAATTTAGGCACTAGTACAAATATTGACTTGAGAGGGTCTTCCTTACCTCAAATCGAAGCGAAACTGGAGGAGAAGAGCCTCCTTGCGATGGGAAGAGCCTCCTCTAAGAATGATGGGGAGAGAAGAGCCTCCTTGGTATGGGAATGGTGAGAGGAGAAGGAAGGTTGAAGGGAGGAGAGTAGAGTGGAAGGAAGAAGAAGAAGAAAATCTGCATCTGGCCTCTCTCCCTATGCACTGAATCGAATATATAGTCCTCTGCCACAGGCACAGAGGGAAAAATTTCGGGTTTTGAAATTTTGGAGTTGGCGGGATTCTGAAATTTTGGATTTGAACACATCCGAGGCGGTTGTAAATATATAACCGCCTCGGATATGCACCATATCCGAGGTGGTTGGATATAAACAACCGCCTCGGATATAATTCGAGGCGGTTAGATATTTACAACCGCCTCGGATGACTTTGTTATCTGAGGCGGTTCCCTCCGAAATCCTTATCCGAGGCGGTTGGATATTTATAACCGCCTCGGATATCAGTTATTGGAGACGTTTTTGCCTAACCGCCTCGGATATGGCGCCTCGGATAGACGATTCTGTACTAGTGGCTCCATCTAGTATCTCTAGGCCTAGCTAAGCTAGTTTCTTGATGTTGCCCTTCCTGAGAAAATCTGACCACTAACTTACCTAAAATGTTATCACGGTGTTTAGCAAGCAATACATCATTCCTCTTACAAGAAGCACTAATGGTGGTCATAATCTGAGCCATATGATCAAACAAATCATGGATGGATAAACAAAAACTTGTTGCAGCAACAACTACTAACTACAATTGGTGAGCAAAGCAATGAACGTAGAAAGCATATGGTTCTCATCACTAATCAATTTTTTAAGCCCATTGAATTCACCTCTCATATTAGAAGCTCCATCATACCCGTGTCCTCGTAATGTAGCAATAAGTAAACCATGATCACCAAGCATCCCATCAATGGTCTCTTCAATGCTTTTGATGTTACCTCAGTGATATGTTCGATACCCAAAAATCTTTCGATAACTTTCCCTTTATTGTTCACATACCTACATGACAAATTATACAGTTAGTTGGGTAGAGCAATTAGTAATGGAGTGTGTCAAACAAATTGGTGGAACACATAATTGAAAACTCCTCACAATGACGGTCATTTGTTCTTTGGTTGATATATCACGAGATTCATCAATGAGAACGGAGAAGAGACTATCCCCAATCTTTTTCTTTATTTCTTTGGTGACCTCCTCTACACAACATTTTGCAAGTTTTTTTTTCTTGAAAGAGGAATAACCATTTAACACCACAAAGGTAACAGTGGGGGGACAGCTGTCCCAGACATTACAAACAAGGACCCCAAAGAAACTGAAATTACAAACAAGTCCCTGGGGAAATACCTCTGTCCGCTCCGCTGCCGGGCACCACGCCGCCGCCACACCGCCGAGGGCAGAGGACAGAAGCAGAGGCACCAGCAGCTGGTTGACCTGCACCGGAACTATAGAGGACAAAGCCTCGTTTTGTTGTTCTTTTTGAATAGTTGGAGAAGTCATATGAGCATTTTCAGGACATGACTCATCAAATGCAAGCTTCACTTCCTCATTCCTTTCTTTGTACCAGTCAATCAACTCTAGAAAGTTGTCCTTGTTTAAGGAAGAAGAAGATTTGTCATGTCCACGGAATGGTTCACCCTACGATAGGAGAAAACTTGCAACACCTAAAGATGTTTCCAAACGAGTTTCATACTTAATAAGTGACCCTTTGCTATAATTTGAAACTTTATGTGACACACTTGACCTTTGATTCTTAAAATCTTCACAGGCTATCTTTCATTGATTATGGACACTCTTAGGCCCACCACCATGATGAGGAAGTAATTTGTAGGCATTCTTCCAAGTTCTAAAACCCACTTTTGTAAAGACATTATGGCCAAATTTTTCATCCATGCGATCATGTTTAAAGAGAAAGCAATAGAAGCAAAAGGCCGCATCCTTCTCCATACTATATTCCAACCAATCATATTTCTTATACTATACTTCATGAATGCTCCTAGACTCATTTCCAAACTTTCTCAATACCTGAATCAACAACGGTATGATCCGGATTGAAATCCTTAATACCTTCGGCTCCTGCGGCGAGCGACATTTTCAACTTCCTCTTCTGCTAGTGTATATCCACCCTAGCCTCAACTTCCAGTTTGGCTGCCACAAAATTTACAATCTCCTCCTCTTCCGCTTGTTCGGCTGCTACACCCTCAAGCTCAACTTCTAGTTCCGCTTGTATAGGTGTTGTAGCCTCAACTTTCTCTTGGACCTCCTCCACTTGTCCGGCAACATCCCTGCTTTCACTTCCATGAGCAATTGGGTTCAAGCGGTTGTCGCTCGACGACATGCTATAGTGGCTTTTCAAATCTGTATTTCATTTCCACCAAAGAATCACAAAATCAAAAATCAGTAGTAACTGGCAAATCCTGGGTAAATCCCATATTTTCTTGATACTAGTAAATCTCATCTTCAATTAGTTGTTCATTAGTCATTAGTCATTCTTATTCAGTTATTTGGTTTATCTTCATCCCTTTAGATTTATCCATGGCCTTGCAAACCTTTCCCACTACCGGCGACGACTTCACGCGTCGCGCCTAGATTCCTGACTTGCCATGCACGCAGCCGCGTAGATCACCGTCCCAAGCCACTGCCCTAGTTTTGCCATCACGGCGGCAGCTGTATCCAATAATCAGAGCGACTGCTTGATCGATCCTAGTGACATGCACATGTCCCTGGCCCACTCTCACTTACCCATTCATGTCAAAGCATTAGCAAAGGAAAAAAAGACCATGGCCCAAGTCTAGAAGCACGTAGCGCTTCATCAGTTCGTGAATCGTCTTCCTCGACCGGCCATCTAACGAACAAAGCTCTAGAGCTCTTCTCGTGGCCCTGCCACCAGGGGTTATAGGGAGGAAGCAAGTCGGGGTAGAGGGTACTCAAACCTAGATCAAGATATGGCGGATGCCATAGCTCGTCACACTAGGTCCTCCCTCACTACATCCTATGTAGCAAGGTTTTATCGAGGGCAGACGTATTAGTAACAACATTATTGTGGCTCGGGAAATTGCTCTCCTTTGATTTAAACTCCTAGGATAAGCACGCCTTCATGGTGAAAATTGACCTAGCTGAAACTTTTAACAGATCACAATTGGTGCTTTGTTGTTCAAGCCCTTGCACGTAAAGGACTGCACGGTCATTTCGTCAAGCTTATCCATGCATGCATTTTGTCACCGTCTTTTTCGATTATCGTTAATGATCAGCCATTTGCTAGTTTTCTTAACCATCGAGGTATCCGATAAGGTTGTCCCCTTTCGTGTAGATTTTTGTCCTTGTAGTTAATCAGCTATCACTATCCCTCCAGGACACAACTTTGGGCCCCAATGCCCACCCATTTACTCTTATGTTTGCCGACAACTTGCTAGTTTGCGGTCAAGCTAACATGCAGGAAGCCCAAGTTATTTCCAATACTCTCAGGCACTTGTGCAATGTTTCTGGCCAAGCTCCAAATTGGAATAAATCCTCTATTCTTTTCAGCAAGAACGTGAGTGGTGCTACGAAAGCTCCACTAAAAACATTTTCCTTGTCCAGGACATGGATAAGTATAATGTGCAGTTAGGCCACCCTCTTGTGCTTCCCTCTAAAAACAGATCGGCTTCTTATCACTTTATTATTGACAAAATCAAAGTTAAACTTAATGGATACAAAGCAAATAAGGTCTCATGCACGCAAGCTCACGCTTATAAACTCAGTCTTCTCTTCCATTCTGATGTATTACATGTCTGACATTTGTTCACAAAGAAATTCCTAGCCCAACTGACGACTATTATCAGGAACTATTAGTGGACAGGGGTGGAGGAAGGCGCTCAAACCAAGCCTCTCTGCCTCAAGGCCTGGTCTAAAATATGCAGGACAAAAAGAGAAGGCGGCCTACGCATCAGACATCCAAGCCATGAACAAAGCCTTGCTCATGTCGACAGCGTGGAGGATTGCCAAGTAGCCAAGCAGCCAGCTTTCGCTCATTCTTCAGTCCAAATAATTCCCCACTTGCTTTTGGCAGCCGTTTTGAAGGTAAGCCCCCTTCTGCACTCCTCGTGCTTTTACCAAATCTCTGAGGGCAATACCTCAATTTGGAGTGCTACGTGTCCCGTATGGCATTCTATGCATGATTACCTCCTCCCTCGAAGCAGTGGCTACATTTACCTCGCCACTATCAAAGATCTCTAGCTTCCATCTAAAAAGAACTGAAATGCCTCACAGATTACTAATCTCTCCAGTAATAATACAGCCAACATTATCATGCAGACTCCTATTCTTCAGTCACAGGGATCAGATGAACAATGTTGTATCCATACAGGGGCGGAGTTAGGAAGGTCCATGAGGGTGCACAGGCACCCGGGTTCAAGAAATTTTTCCTAGCAATCAGCTCATAAATCAGTCTGTGCACCACCCTAACTCATATATTGTGCACTATGGTGACCTAAATTATAGCAGTAAATAAAACCCTCACTCTTTTGATGAACCCTGATCAATTTTGACCTAGCTCCGCCCTGTCCACACTCCCTCCGGTCTATGTACAACTAAAAGTGCATATTGGCTTTGTTTACAGGAGCAAACTAGCCAAGCTCTCGCAGCCAACGATAGCAGCTTCCTAAACCTGACAAAGCACTCCTAGCTGCCATCTAGAAAGAAAAGATGATGGTACCACAAGTGCAAACATTTGCATGGCGACTCCTCCGAGGGGCCCTTCCTTCAAGTAAAAGAGCAGGTAACTACTCCAGTCACTTTAGAAAGAAAGCAAACATGCGGCAATATTGAAGATGATGCCCACCTTTTCTTCCTCTGCCACTTCCTAAGGCAACTTGGTTCTCTCATCCCTGGTATCTGTGCAATGAATCCATTGCTCAACACTCCCTGACTATGATATAATTAGGATAATCCTACAGTCGGGCCACCCTCAAGTTTCCATCCTTAATGTTTTCACTTATCTCTGGATGATTCGAAAAGCTTGCAAATGATTTGTTGTTCGATAGGAAAGATACCACTCCCTTGCAGGCCAGGTTTGTGGCACAGATTGGATAGCAATCAACCTCCAGATGATTCAGTGTTTCCCCCTTCCCAAGACCTCCTCCCCAACACCAACGTGTCTCTTCTGATCTATTACTTGCAGGGCAAGGATCTACATTGATGCAACTTGGAAACTGTCCGAACAGGTATACGAGGGCAGAGAGTAGGAATCGGCATCCTCGTACAGGTTGTTTCTCCTTCAGCGGCTTCAGCTCTTCGGCAAAAGGCATATGGCCTGCTCTATGCAGCAAAAGTTGAGGCTTGGCTCTCTTCAGCAGGTCAACTTCATCACAGACAACCAAACTTTGGCGAATGCAGCTTCTTTGCAGAACATCGCCTTAGCTCCAGGCCACTGGTCTATTCGCCCACATCTTGATGCCTTCTTCCAGAGCATCAACACAATGCACCACTCTATCCGAAGGGTTCAACAGGAGCTCAATTATGTTGCTCACCTTCAAACTCGTAAAGCCTTGAGAAATGGTAGGACTCAAAGCGCCTCTCCTTCATGTATCAATCCCTCTCATAACTTGCAAACATGTATTGTACTGTCGGCTCTCGGAAGCCTTAACCTGAACTCATTCACGCCTCTCTTTGTACTATGCTTTTAAGGAATAAATTCTCTCGGCTTACGGAAATATTTTGATTTCTTGTAGATTAATGATAGTTTGAAATTCTAATGAACTCATGATAATTAGAGCCAAGTACGTGCTGAACCGAATGAGTTTCAGAAGGCAAAATATAGTTTTAATAGTTTTTGTCATCAAGACAATCTCAAATAAGAAAGTTAAAATATGACAGTTGTCTGTCATGTCAAGCTACCCAAAAATGGGCACAAGATCTACTCCTTTTTTACTTCAGACAAACAAATGACGAATATTCCGACATTATTCAGAACATAGAAAATCGGAGCACTATACTAGCCGTGATGGGAGATATGAGAATTGATCTACCTTGCACGTTTCAATTCTAAATTAAACGTGGTATTTTGCATTAGATTCATGACGGGATAAGAAAGAACTACCCAAAATGGGCACAAGAACGACTCCTTTTTGACTTCAGACAAATAAATGATGAATATTTTAATATTATTTTGAACATAGAAAGTCAGAGCACTATACTAGCTGCGACGGGAGTACGAGAACTGATCTACCTTTCACATTTCAACTCTAACTTAAACGTGGCTTTTTACATTAAATTCATAATTAAATAAGAAAGGGCTGGGAAGGCTTACAGAGACTCTACCCTGAAACTATACAGCACCTTGCCATAAGTGCTCTACTTGCATGCCACCCCATCGTGACGCCACCTCCAATTTCTGGTACCTTAAATTTCTTGGGATCTCTTAGAACATAAACAAAAGTATATAGGCTTGAATTAAATTCGATGGCGCCAACCAAAGAAGAGGAAAAAAAAATACTAAATAACAAGATGACCACAGCAACCATGCATCAACTTATCTTTGATTTTTGCACATTAGCTTTATTGTAAAGAAAAATAATTCTTATAAAATTTTCTGAAGTATATCATCAACATCGTGTACTACTTTTATTGAATCATCTGCAGAGTGGAAACTTTACAAGGATATCCTATTTAAGTGATACATTAAGCTCTTAACCTAACCAAAAGAATAGCTGACGTACACGATCCCGATGTATCTCAAAGTGAAAACAATGAAGACGATACTTCCTTCTATCGTACTGGATAAGAAAGCCTCTTATTACTATACATGGTTAACAACAGCCATTCGTGCCACGTGGATGTCATACATTCTGCCCTGCAAAAGAAGAAGAAAAAACATAAGTAAATTACTACAAATACTGTAAGTAATATTACTACAAGATTTTGCGCACGATATGTTCTTACTCATGTACTTGTTCGTGCTCTTTCTTTTTGTATAGTAGTATGTACTTGTTCGTGTTCTTTTTTTTTGTATATTATTGTGTATTAGTGTTTCACTATATTTTAATCAGTACAAGTGTCAACTATTCATCTTCTTACATTTAAGTATGTACTTTCTGCTCTCAACAAAGTTTGTGGATATGTTAGCTGCTTGGTAAGTTAGCAGCAAAACAATGATAAATATTATGTGAAATAGTAAGCATGTTGTAAAACACCTTGCGCCATTTTACACCTTAAAATGTATCAAGAACGCCATTTTCACCTTAAAATGTATCAAGAACACCTTCCTCAGGCTTCACTTTTGGTTGAGATTCCTTGCCAATTAGTTTCAACGGAACATCAAGCTCCGGGGGACTCTGCACATCCAAAGTTATTTAGATTATTAGCAATGCACTAAACTATCATTCTCCGAAAAAGTCTACAGCAACTCAAAACTTTTAGATCACCATGCAACGTATGAGCGGCCAATATATGTCTTCAAAAAAAGGATGCTCCTTGATATCATTTGCACCAGTACTTGAACCTATGCGAGAAGAAGGATCTCTCTGAAGTAGTCCATGGATTAATTGCTTTGCCTCCAGGCTAACCTGAAGAGTATCGCTATTAACAAATTGACACAAACAAAGAGAATGTACTATATACTAAAGCAGTCTAAGATAAACATGATGTATTGTGCTGTAAATACAGCTACGTAACACCATATATTGCTCAATAGATTGTAACAAATTCAATCTTTACAGTTTAAACTGAGTATTCGAGCAGGAATTATTAGCCTACATCACTAGAAGCTTAGTTCTTAATAATTTAAAAGGGAGTAAAATTCTTACTGGGATGCTACTAGGAAATGTAAGATCCTTGTGCAGAATGTTATAAAATGTCTTCTTCCTGTTCTTTCCTCGAAAAGGTGTACGCCCATACAACATCTCATACAATAGAATTCCTATAGCATGGAAAGGATGTTAGATGACTCATAGTATTAACTATTAACAGCACCTACAATTAGAATAATGCATATGAGAGGTTGTGGCGCTGTCAGAGGTGCAGCAGGTGGGTCCGACGGAAATTGCACCGGTCGCTCGCCTACACGCGTTTCTCGTATGCTCGGGCAAGAGCCATGGCCATCTGGAGGCTGGTGGGATTCTGCAGCTCCACATTGGTGTGGATCGGCTGGTGCAATCCTGGTGCAAATAGCTGAACTTGCATCTTAGGCTGGAGTTGATTGGGGCCTCTGCCAGTATTCCTCTACCAAACCGGTCTGGTTCAGCGCCTTGTGTTCACCCAGTGGATTGTGCCTGATGGATGGCCCAAATCAGAGGTCGACAGGCTCATTGAAATTCCTTCAATTAGGTGGTTTCTCATCCTTCAGAGACTACGAGTGTAATAGGAGCATCCGTTGACAAAAGGATCACCCTAAGATGATCATCTCATGGCTACTGAGAACGAATCAAACTAGATGGTTCTATTTCTCAACCTTGTTGACTTGCTCCTATGGAACCAAGGTTGGAAGGATTGAAAAGTTCAGCCATTCACAACCATTGAGAAAGGATTCCTCAAAAAGTTAAGGATTAGTAGTTCATTTTGAAATCGATTTTGAAAAATAATGATTCGGTCCTATACATACGCGAGGAAGGTAATCAAAAAAGAAAGACGACGAGTTTTTCTTTCTTTTATCACTTAGAAGCCATGCGAGACGAAAGTCTCATGCATGGTTTTGAGTGAGAGAGAAGCGAGAAATCCTCTTTTCGACTCTGATTCCCCCACTCCAGTCGTTGCTTTTCTCTTTGTTACTTCGAAAGCAGCTACTTCAGCCTCAGCCACGCGAATTCTCGATATTCCTTTTTATTTTCATCAAATGAATGGCATCTTCTTCTAGAAATCATAGATATTCTTAACATGATATTGGGGAATCTTCAACAATTCCAATAATGACATATTCATCATGCTCCAATTGGAGTACCATTGCTAGGCTATGCCCATGAGATGGTACGAGACCAACCAAAGCTTCTCGCTTTCGGGTGTCTTTGAAAAATTGGTCGTAGTGTTGGAGCCAACCCAGTGGGTCCTCTATTCCATCAAATCTCAGAAACTCCAGGTGGTGGAAGCGAGGTGGCTCATTGTCGAGGTCAGTGCATTGGCCATGGTGTTGCAAGACAGGAGGGGTCAGCGAAGCAGATGGCGCTAGGGGAGGCATAAGTATCCTATTGCCTACTGGCCGCTTCTCCAGTGCGGTTGTTCGCTCCTGCACCTCAAGCACACGGTCGTCGATGGTCTTCAGCAAGACCTCCACCGCATCAAATCGAGCGGTGATCATACTCACCAATGCAGTCAGGTTGGCAATCTGCTGCGTGAGGGCAGCAAGGGCGTCAAGATCAGTAGCCATGGAATCTAAGGGGGTGTTTGGTTGGTCTTTTCAGTAGCTTTTCACTGGAAAAAGCTGCAGCCCAACCAAACGGCCAGCTTTTCAGCAGCTTTTGCCAACGGTAGCTGTGGGCTTTGCAGTGCAAATTCAGTTGTTTGAGAAAGCTGCCTTCTGCCAGCTTTTTGCAATGTGTTGAAGCTTAAGTGCTTATTTTCTAAAATACTATAGATGGTTTAGATCAACCAAAAGCTACATGGTCACTTTCCCACAGCCACAGCAGCTTTTCTAAATAGCCAGCCAACAGCAGCTTTATCAACAGCCACAGCCCAACCAAACAAGCCCTAATACCAAGATGTCACGACCAGTACCAGATCTCAGGTAATAGTCATGAGGAATGGGCAGCTTCAACTAGTAGCCTCGCAGCCGGCTAGCCGTGGTAGGTTGCAGTGGTGTCTAGAATAGCATGCACATAGGAGAGAGGTGTTGGGGTAGGAGAGAAACACGAGGAAGGAGCAAATTGATAACTCTATTGCTTGCCCATTTATTGATCAAGATCCTCCCCTTATAAAGGAGTTACAACCATGAGAGAGACTCGGACTGGACTCCAATACTTTCCTAATTAGGCTCTTATCGTAACACAATTCAGACTCCTAACTTAAGGGCCAAGACTACCTAATTTATGCCTGCCGAAGCTTGCTGCTGTCCAGGATGGACACGCCTCTTGTAGTGCAATCCGACCATGACAGAAACAAGCTCTCATGGTTGGGATACGTAGAATACATCTATTTACTATCACATTTTGTAATTATCTAGATATTAGGGACGTACTGCAGTAGATATAGGATCATACGCACCAGTCTACATAGGATAGATGGCATGCATATAATCTTCCCATGGAATCAATGCAGCCCCAGGTTTAACCATGTGCCGTGCTTGCCAAGTCGTTCAATGTTACTTTTGTTTTGATCACTAATCTGCAATAACCTCAGCACACCAAGTAGTGTAGTTGCAGGACGAGATTGTTGAAATGATTCCTTGTGACTACATGAGAGTTATGTTTAGGTACAAACAACAGTTTAGCACTAAACAATCAACTTAACCACTAATTTTCCATAGTCAAGCTGGTAATATAGATGGTTCTATGGGTGGAAACCATGTTTCAAGTCTCATTCGAATGGTGTATGGGCTTTTGTGGCTATTTTCATAAGAGATTTAGTTGACCCTCAGACATTTTAGCTGTCTACACCTTCCAGGTGATTGCTATAACTCCTACCACGAAGAGGCGAGACACAAACTTAACCGTGTTTTACCCATGCGTTCATATAATAATAAAATAAATAATATTCATTAGGTTGTTATTGCTTTACCAAGAGCCCACCAATCAATTGCACTTGTATGTCCTGCACCTGTGATGACCTCCTAAAATAACCAAAAAATGGCAAGGCAATAGTGTTAATTATTGGGAAATTGCAACAATGACATCAAGTAGTTTAGTTAGATGAACTAAAAGGAAAAAAGAAAGTACATTTCAGATTAATTGGAAGATAAAAGATCAACTTTCTCTGTTACAAAGTACTCCTTCCATTATAAAATAGATGATGTTTTAGCATAATGTTCATGTTACAAAATAATGTTTTTAGCTTTCAAATGTAAAATATCCATGTTTCTTCAAAAGAAGACTATGTATAAATAATGCTATTTATTGGGGTTATAAATTGAATATGAGAAAGAATTGGTTGGGAATATGTGATATAGAATTATTAGGGAGAATAGAATATATGAGAAAACAGGGATGAGTTATCACGAGTTCATTGAAGATGGAATGGTAACCTTGTACAATTCTTTAGTATGGTGCAACTTACTAAAACATCATCCATCTGTATAGGAAGGGGTAATTTTGCTCCATCCATTTGCACACATATTAAGAATCTTATAACAAACTAGAATCCATATTGACTCTCTTAATCATTATTGCCAACCTCAATAACTCTTCTATCATAGAGTCATACTCTTTTAAAGCCACAATTGGTTATGGGTATATTTGGAGATGTATACCTTCAAAAAATGAAACATCATCTAAATTTTGTAAGTAGAAGTTTAGGCCAAAAACCATCTATTTTGTAACGTAGGGCAGCAGTACATTAGGATCCTATGATGATGCAGCTCACGTTGACATTATGTTGTAAACAATTACTCCAAGAATGAGAATATATATATTAAAAAAACCAACAAGTCAATAATGCTACGACTATGAGCAAGTTATCTTACTGGAGCAATGTACTCTTCAGTTCCAACGAACGAATTTGATGGAGTGGCAGGCTCCGAGACAAATGACGGGGGGAGAAATTCTTTAGATCTTCGTCGTTTTAATGATGTGGAATGCTTTATCACCTGCATGGCAGATACCCATCATAAATGTTCTGGCCTAGTATTTAGTGCACAGCAATTTGTTACGAAAAACAAAGACATATAATTGAAGCCAACCAAAGCAGTCTTAAAAAACGCACCGGTGATCAAGCTGATCAGGCAATCGGTTCACCGATTCAGTCATCAGTTTTAAATTACTGATATTATACTCATATGGCATTATATAGTACAATCAATACACATAATTAGTTGAAAAAAGTGACAGATTTGCTAACTTCGTTTTTTTAGTAAGACAGATTTGCCAACTATGCAGTCCAAGCATAGGGTTCGGGCCTGCTGCTAGACATGCTAAGCCAGGGGCCACGCAATGCATGCGCTGGCTGACCGCTGCGTGCTCTAATGTTCTTGGGACAGAGGCTGCCACCTCATGGGTTGTGAGCTCCATAGCCATTAGTGGTTCATGCCAGATGGGCCGAGGCCCTCGAGCAGGCTGCGCGCACCTGGCAGGCTGTACAAACCACTGGCGCTGCACCGCGGCACCTCAGCGTGGTAAGAAGGCACCGGATGTGTGTTTGACAAGAAACACGCGGTAAGCAATTGTAGTCTTCGCCCAGATGGTTCACTATTAGCCAGACCTGTTCGCCGGTTCAGCTAAAAACCATATAGCTTGCCCTTTTCTCAGGTCCCGGCTGCATGGATGGTCTCTGAGCTGAACTTAGCCGAGAAGGTTGCTGGTTGTGGTTTTTTTCCAGTTGAACTGGTGATCCAATCTGGTTTTTAATCTAGACCAAAAATTACTCAGCATAAAATTGTTCTTGACAACAATAGACAATCTTTTGTCTCCACTTCAAATACCATGCATGTGGAGAAAGTCAAAGATGGTTACTTGAGTATGAAGTATGCTTTTGGTTCAATCTGTTGAATGTTACATATTCTATTAGCACAAATTGTCAAATAACTCACTAGCTGATAAGGGATCAGTGATATATTCTATACAAGTTTTAACAGCCCTTAAAGTTGGTTCCCTCAACTTACATGGGGTTTCGAAGAAGTCAAAAATGAGAGATCAAAGTCAGTCAGCACAATGTGCCCATTGGCTTGGATCAAAATGTTTTCTGGTTTCAGATCACGGTATATAATACCTGCATCAGAAATATTGTATACAAATTACCAACCTCCTGTATCATAATACAAATAACAAATCGGTCTCTTTAAATAACATATAAAAATAGGGCACCACATTGTTAACAGTGAAACACTATTAGTATGCGGTCTTACTAAGACTAGAAACTTGGTCAATGATTAGAAATATTAAGTTAAGCAGTCAAGCTATACCAAGGCAATGAAGATACTCAAGACCAATTACAACCTCTGCAGCATAAAACCTACAGAAAACATAGATAAAACAATGTTACAGAAAAGAAAAATAGTAAGTGGAGTAGTAGACTCATATTGTTAACATAAGATCTTATCATTGCAGAATCTCAATGATTATATTTTATTTCTATACTCAAAAACAGAACAACAGAAATAGTGAACAGTCTTGTGGTTGTGAGGAGTTACATGTTTCCTTCACACAAGCAAGTTATGTACTCTAAACGACAAGTATTTCATGACATTATTTACTAGAACCCTTTTTGTTCCGTGGAGCAGTAAGAAAAAGTATACTAGAGCGACTGAATTTGCAAAACATGCATAATCATATCAACTTAGGTGCCATTGTTTGCATATAAGCTTATGTCAGGTAGCAAAAGATTCAAATATTGCAACACCCAAGCAATTATTTAAAAAAATCATGTATTAAACTCGGCAAATTTCTAGAACCAGCTGAAATAATTAGTATTTGATTTGGGGCAGGAATAGCGTGACCACACAATTCATTTGATTTCGTCACACTTTTTTGTTCAGCAAGACATCAAGTTAGTTTCCATCTAGATTATGGGTTTGTTTATTATTTGAAGAGCTGTATTAGTGGTTTAGATGTGACGAAAAATAAAGAGAAAACTTCCAAAGTCTCCTCTCCCATGATCTCTTCTCTCTTGTTACCTCTACCCTAGCACTGGCAGATCCAGAAATCTTACCATGTGGGGTGGGTCAATTATTATTGTTTTCATATTTAGTGGCTAGTTTCGGCAAATTTGTACAGATTTATATATAATTCAGAAAGTATAACGGCATCTGCAAAAGGTTGTAGGGTCAATTGACCCCACATATAGCATTTAGCTCCACAACAGCCAGTGAGAAAAGAATCATGTCTGGCTGCTAGAGCTAATCCTTCCACTGCCCCCAGCTACAACCTATGTTCCCTTTCCAAGGAATCATCACACAAAAAATCTTGAACCACTGAAAATGCCCTAAAGAGAAAAAAAATCCCCCTCCATGACAGAATAAACGGTTTTTGCTTTTCCAGCTTCCGGAGTCTACGTGATAAATTTTGACCATCATGTTAATATGACATGTTAGTAAACTATTAAAAAATAATACTATGAAGGCACTTTTGATGACACATCGATGAATATAATTTCCACATGGCAAACCTAGAACAGGATCATGGGATTAAGTGTTGGATTCATTAGTATTTTTCCTAAGAACAAGTTATTTCCCATATTTGAAAGTACAAAACCGATAGTCCAATACATCAGGAGAGGAATAAAGGACAAATTTGGAAGCAAATTACAATTCAAAATAATAATGTGCATGTACTGAGGAGTAACAAGATGTTAAGATTTGAGCAGCTACCTTGCAGATTCTTCTCTGAAAATTTTCAGGGGCTGCCTATCAAGCGCCACAAATAATTCTCCTCCAGGACAAAAGTCTGTTATGAGACAAACATGTGTTGGCGTCTGAAAAAAGACAATAAGAATTAGTAATAAACTTTCCAGTAAAGTTACTTGGAAATATAATATTAACAACCATGGACGTTACTAGTAATCAACAACTTATAGGGCTTCATAAAATAATGACCACCTTACATCTTTTGTTTACTAGAAATTTAAAATAACTAGGATAACGCATAGGTCATAGGACTAACCTGAAATGAAGTATACAATGTTGGGAGAAAAGGATGATCCAATAGAGAGTATATTTCTCTTTCGATGATAGCTCGGTGTACCTGTGTATAACAGAAATTGTATTCAGATATTCAATGCAACAATCCATTGAGTTCTACTCATAGGTCATAAGTATTAAGTAGCAAGTTAGCTTGTTTGAACACACAGTCATTCTTACAACAAACGTGCTTAAGTGGTATGTTTGAATAAATGAATAATGTTCCACTTTTCCTAAATATAAAATCCTCTAGCAAAGAAACTGCTACCCATGGTAATCAGCTTGTTTGAAAATACAGCCACTTGTAGAATGAATGACCGAGCTTAACAGGTATATTTGAATACATGAATAGTTTTTTCCATTTGAAATAATCTTATACTAAAATACGCCCTAAATAACGCCAGATATTCAGTATTGGCAGGTTTCCTGCTACCATCATATTTAGGTTGTAGTTGTCAAGGGCATTATTGTCATTGCACTCTAGTCTAGGGTTTGGGTGAGTTTCTTGTACTATTTATATGCCCCTTGGGATATTGCAATACAATCAACAATTCACATGTGCACTCCTCCCATATTGACATCTCATGTTACAGTTGTGTTGTCATGTCGGTTGGTAACTCACGTGTTAATCCTAGCTGGCCCTAGCTGGCTCCACTTAAGGGATGGAATTCCCTCAAGATAACGTCTTACCAAGTTATGTTCTAAATTATAAAGTATCCCTTTGCTTGGGCCTTAAGCCAATTAATGATAATATATTTCCTTGGAGATGAGATTTGTTTAGAATTAGTTGTTAGGGCCAGCTCTATATAAAGAGCCTTGGTGCATCTATTTTCATTAAGCAAGAAGTATTCCAATCTATTCCCCGTCTCCTTCGTCCTCCCAATCCCTAATTTAACCCCTCTTCCCAAACAGCCGTGCCGCCTGGCCATCCTCCCAGCGGTATTTACCAGTCATGAACTTTCCCTTCATTCTTTCAGTTTTAAATTCGACCAATCCACCAGAGGGTGAGAAAGAGAGAGAGAAAGAGAGAGAGAGAGAGAGAGAATTGAATTAATTCTTGCACCTACTCATAGAGGTAATAGCAGGAGGAAATCTGCATAGCAAGACAATCACGATATAATAGCATGGCATTATTTATCTACAAAAGTTACCTTGTTGCGATTCAACATCACTGATTTGTCCATTGCCTTCATTGCAAATAATTCACTACTACCTTGCAACTCAACCAAGTGTACACTGAAGACAAAAACAATTAATAAAAGAGCTATACATTTGCTAGGAGAAATAGAGCAAAATGTAAACAGGGTAATTAAGTTTACTAGAAAATACAGAGCTGCATGTTGGGGGGTTGCCTAAAACATTGAATTTACTTCAGGCAAATCATACACGATGGCTACCATATACATGAGTTAAACGTGACACAACCAAGCTTACTGAATTAAGTAGACCTGGTCTTATTAAGTACTATTTTGAACTATACACTCTTTTTGGAGGGTTGTACACTCATAACAAGCGAACCAGCCTGCTCTTTGTAAGAGTGGAATTATGAAATCAGTGAAGTGCATAGATGATCTTACTAACTTCCTTCGCTAGGAATTACTATTAGGCATCAGCTCATTCGATGTCGTTGCAACATAAGAGTATGAATTGACAACCAAAAACTTTACTTGGCCCCTTTTTACTAAAAGCTAATTTGGTAAATCCAAAAGAACAGAAAATTTGTCCCAGCATTTTACTAGTTTCTATGATGCAGTCAAATTGTACATTTTCACACTATCAGAAGAAATGGAGAATAGCTAAAAATTTAGAAGCCCGTATCGCATAGAAGATTGTTGAGTTGCACCTGCCAGTGTCACCACAACCCAGAGGCTTTACAGGCTTGAAGTGCTTCAAGCCAATCTTCTCCCCGGTTTTTGTAATCTGTAATGCCAAAAATAAGACTTTAAAAGCATGTCGGTAATGCACAATCATCCCCCTTTTATTCCTTGCTTGCTTTCTGACAACTTTAAAAGCATTCTTGTCAGGAAGTCAAGTCAAACATGGTAACATAAGAGATAGACCCTATTGGTCCCAGCTCAAATCATGTGTGTAAAGCACTATATGCAGCCCTAAGTTAACCTATTCTAAGGATAGGAGTTCTATTGTTTCTAAGTCTTCATCTATTATAATTTATTAGACTATTATGTAGGTTGGGACAATTTGACTCTGCTATTGATACTGCAATCATACAGAATGTCTCTTGTCAAACAGCAGATAGAACGTACCTTTTCTATAGCTTTCCAAGAAGAGTTATTCCGTTTGTGAGGTTTTGGAGAAACAGATAGTGAGTGAATTGCCCACAGGTCCTCTGGTCTCTGAGAAAGTAACACATAGCATGATGTCCCACCAGATCACAAAGAACTGGCTAAACAAATAACTTCTCTAAAGCATTCATACCAACATAACGTTACCACCATTTTGGTTTCTCTATTCTAATTCAAATCAATTATTTGTCAAGAATATCCTGAAAAGATATAATCTTTTGTGTACTGCGAGGAGCAACCCATCTAATAAGTCCAATGTGCATGCCAGCATGTGTTCATATAATTTGAAGATATTCTGCATTTCGTCTCATGTTGCATCTTCTCATTTTTATATTATATTCCTTACGAATAACAAATAGTTTTATTTCGGTCATTAAATTGACTTCCACAAGTCATTTATCAAATATTTCTAAGATCGCCACTAGGGACCATAGAGCCAGTGGATATTGTTAGTCGCTGAATTCTTACTCTTGGTAGGAGCAGAACTCTCACACTCATCGAGAGAGGATGACACTAGGAGTTGGGGCAATTTTCTGTTTTATTTCTCAATGCCATGCCAACCTGAGGGGTTGGGGATACATATTTATAAGCTGCTAGCCAGCCAAGCATATGCCAAGATGCTAGTCTAAGATGCTAGTCTAAGATGCTAAAGTGCTGTCCTATGCTAGGCTAAGATGCTTAGTCTAAGATGCTTAAAGTGCTGTCCTCTAAGATGCTAAAAGTGCTGTCCTACAACCAGCCCCACAAAGACCACATGAGGCTTATCCATCATTCTCCCCCTAAGTCTTGTGCGTCGTCTTGTGGGAAAGTTGAACCATCCCGGTCCTGGAGCAGAGCTCAAGGAACCTGATCCTCCCAAGGGGCTTGGTAAGCAGGTCCGCAAGCTGGTCCTTGGTGTTGATATAGCTCGCCTTGATGCTCCCTTCCTCCAAGCAGCCTCGGATGAAGTGGTACCTCACCCGGATATGCTTACTCCGTTCATGGAAAACGGGGTTCTTTGCCAGGGCCAGAGCGGACTTGCTGTCCACTCTGAGCTCCACCGCTCTAGTGTCGCTGCCGAAGAGATCACCAAGCAGACGAGCGAGCCAGAGCGCCTGAGTCGAGGCAGTGGAGGCTGCGATGTACTCGGCCTCGCAGCTGGACAGGGCCACCACCTGCTGCTTGACTGACTGCCAGCTAACGAGGCACTTGCCGAGGAAGAAGAGGATCCCGCTCGTGCTCTTGCTGGTGTCGATGTCGCCGGCGTGGTCGCTGTCGCTGTACCCGACGAAGTGTGCCGCCCCAGGGCACCTAGGGTAGTAGAGGCCGTGGTCGAGAGTCCCCGCAACGTAGCGGATGATCCTCTTCACAGCCTGCTGGTGCTCCGTCGTCGGTCGCTGCATGAACCGACTAACGTAGCCGACGGAGAATGCCAAGTCCGGCCGTGTGTGAGCGAGGTAGCGAAGGCTCCCCACAAGACGCCGGTACTGCGTAGCGTCCACCTCCTCCGCCGTGCTGTCGCGGCTCAGCTTCAGCCTCTCCTCCATCGGAGTGAGAGCTGGATTGCAGTCGGTGAGCCCAGCTAGCTCAACGACGCGCTTGGCGTAGGCGGTCTGTCGGAGCGTGATCCCGGAGTCATCCTGGTGCACCTCGATTCCCAGATAGAAGGAGAGAGGCCCCAGGTCACTCATCTGGAAGGTGGCCTTCATCTCTTCCTTGAATGCCGCCACCTCCGCATCCTTGGTGCCGGTGATCACCAAGTCGTCGACGTAGACACCTACCAGCAGAGCAGTTCCTCCACTGCCCCGTCGGTAGACGGCCGCCTCGTGCGGGCTTTGCTCGAAGCCCATCCCTTTTAGCGTGGAATCCAACTTGGCATTCCACGCCCTCGGTGCCTGCCGCAAGCCATAGAGGGCCTTGCGCAGGCGGAGCACCTTGCCCTCCTTGCCGGGGATCGCAAATCCCGGCGGCTGGTGCACGTAGACCTCCTCCTTCAAGTCGCCGTTAAGGAACGCCGACTTGACATCCATGTGATGAACACACCAGCCCTCCTGGGCAGCTAGCGCAAGGAGGAGTCGCACGGACTCCATCCGTGCCACGGGAGCGAAGGCGTCGTCGAAGTCGACCCCCTCCTGCTGCACGAAACCTCGTGCCACCAAGCGAGCCTTGTGCTTGACGATGGCGCCGGCTTCATCCCTCTTCAGCTTGTACACCCACTTGAGGGTGATCGCGCGGTGACCACGAGGGAGGTCAGCAAGCTCCCAGGTGCGGTTCTTCTCAACCGCGTCCATCTCCAACTGCATCGCGGCGCGCCATGCCGCGTGTTTCTCGGCCTCTGCAAACGACCGAGGCTCGCCGTCGTCACACGCAAGGTGCAACTGCGCCTCCAGGTCGTGAGGCACCGGTCCCGGCACCGGCTGGTCGCCGAGAAGGTTCTCCATCGTACGGTACCGCAACGACTCGCCGTCGTGGTACGCGTCGATGCGCTCCTCGTCGTGAGAGAGCGGAGTAGCGAGCTCAACCGGGCTGTGCTCGACACGAGCTGGTGGTGGAGTAGACGTGCCCGGAGAGGTGCCTGTCGGTGCTGGAGTGCGTGGCGTTGCCGGCTGTGGTGGAGCCGGCGAAGAACTCATCACAGCCGAGGTCCTGGCTGGAGAGCGTGGTGCTGTCGGAGTAGCAGGCGCCGGGGACGGTGGAGGCTCGGGGACTGGGGTAGACGCCCTCGTCGGAGAAGAGCTGCCTACTCCCCCAGCTCCCTTGAAGTGGACGTACTCGACAGTGAAATCGTCGTACGTCGGAGCCGAGCCGTCGTCCTCCGCCTTGCCCCACGCCCATCCTCGCCCTTCGTTGAACACAACGTCGCGCGCCGTGCGCACACGCTGTGTCTTCGGGTCGAGGATGCGGTAGGCCTTCGAGCCCTCTGCGTAGCCGATGAACACTCCCGGAGTGCTCCTGTCGTCGAGCTTGCTGATGTGACCAAGCTCCTTGGCGAACGCGAGGCAGCCGAAGACCCGCAAGTGGGAGACCGCCGGCTTGCGCCCATGCCAAGCTTCGTACGGCGTCTTGCCGTCGAGTGCCTTGGTAGGCGAGCGGTTGAGGATGTAGACGGCCGACACCACCGCCTCTCCCCAGAAGACAGCCGGCATCCCCCTCTGCTTGAGAAGGGCCCGAGCCATCCCCACAACCGTCTGGTTGCGCCGCTCGACGACGCCGTTCTGCTGCGGGCTGTACGGCGCGGAGTAGTGGCGCTGAATGCCCTCATCAGCGCAGTACGACGCGAATTCAGCCGCCGTGAATTCGCCGCCGTTGTCGGTGCGCAGCACGCGCAGCTTGCGGCCGCACTCCGCCTCCGCAGCAGCCTGCGCGCGCCTGATGGCGTCCGCAGCCTCTCCCTTGCTGCCGAGGACCATCACCCACATGTAGCGGGAGAGGTCGTCGACGAGCAGCAGGAAGTAGCGTCGTCCTCCCGGTGTGGCCGGTGTCACCGGGCCACACAAGTCCCCGTGCACAAGCTCGAGCCTCTCCTTGGCTCGAAAGCTCGCCTGCTGGGGAAAGGGGAGTCGCCTCTGCTTCGTCAACACGCAGACGTCGCAGAGCTGCTCCACGTGGTCGAGGCACGGCAGGCCTCGCACCATCTCCGTGGCACTGAGCCGCTTCAGGGCCTCGAAGTGAAGGTGCCCAAAGCGCTCGTGCCACTGCCACGCCTCGTCGTCCCGACGAGCAGCGAGACAGAGGGGTTGTGCCACCTGCACGTTGAGGATGTAGAGTCGATTTGCGCTTCTGGTTACCTTGGCAAGAAGGCGACGACGGCGATCCCAAATCCTCATGACTCCATCCTCAATTACCACGCGCGAACCGTTCTCATCCAACCGTCCCACGCTGATGATGGAGTTCCTCAACGCGGGGATGTAGTAGACTTCGGTGAGCAGTCTGTGCTCACCAGACACGGCGGTGAAGATGACGGAGCCGACGCCCTTGATCTCCACGCCAGAGGCATCCCCAAACTTGACGGAGCCTCGGACGCTAGAGTCAAGCTTGGTGAAGAACTCCCGTCGACCGGTCATGTGATGGGTGGCGCCGGTGTCGAGACACCACCCGTCGGTCTTGTCATTGCCGGAGCCGTCGCCGAGGAGGGCGTGTGCTTTTGTCTCGTCAAGGTGGAGGAGAGCCGCTGCGGCCGGTGCCGCTGGAGGTAGCTCGATGCTTGCATGTGCCATGAACAGAGCCGGCTCCTCCTCCTCCGCCTGTGCGACGTGGGCCTGGCCGCGTCGTGGCTGTCGACAGTCCTTGACCCAATGGCCAAGCTGGCCGTAGTTGTGGCAGGTGTCGTCTCGTGCCGGCTTGTGCTTGCCGGCGGCGCCGCCCTGGGCGCCTCCGCGGGCATCGCCCTCGGCACGTCCTCGCGCCCCGGCCTGGGCGTCTCTGCGCGCCTTGCGCGGCTTGCCACGCTTGCGGCCGCCTATCGCGGAAGAAGGGTCCCCCTTTTTCCGGTCACCTTGGCGGGCATCCCACTGCTCCCGAGTGAGAAGGAGCTTCCCGCCAGTGGTGATGGGCCCCGAGAGAGGCTGTGGCTCATCGCTGTCGACGACCTTGAGGCGACCTATCGCCTCCTCGATCGACATCGTGGAGAGATCCAGCAGAGACTCGATCGAGCGAGCCATCTGCTTGTACTTCTCGGGGACGCAGCAGAAGAGCTTCTCGACAGCTCTCTCCTCGCCGTAGGTGTCGTCGCCGAACTGCACCATCTTCTGCAACAGAGTGTTGAGACGGAGAGCAAAGTCATCAACGTCCTCACCTGGCTTGAAGGCCAGGTTCTCCCACTCCTTGCGAAGTGCCTGCAGTGTGGACTTGCGGGCGCGGTCGCTGCCGATGCGTGCCGCAGCGATGGCGTCCCAAGCCTCCTTGGCAGTCCGCTTGTTGGTAAGCGAGAACTGCATCTCGGACGGGACTGCAGCGATGAGAGCATCCAGCGCTCGTCGATCCTGGTCGTAGTCGATGTCGCCGTACCGGACTGCCTTCCACATGTGCCGCACCTGGAGCTTTACCCTCATCACCGCAGCCCACTCGACGTAGTTGGTCTTGGTGAGGGTAGGCCACCCACCGCCGGGGCCGACGTCCCTGACAACAGCCTGGAAACCATGGTAACCATGGTACCGATCCGGGGAGAGAGAGCCACGCTGCCTGTGAAGGTCGCGCTCTCCATTGACCCGTCCGCCACCGTTGCCGTGCGCGCCTCCTCCAGGAGCGCCGCCAGCGCGTCCGCGCCTGTCTGGGCTGCCGCCGCGCTCGTGGGCGTGCGCAGCTGCCCCAGGAGCGCCACCGCCGTGCGCGCCCCCTCCAGGAGCGCCGCCAGCGCGTCCGCGCCTGTCTGGGCTGCCGCCACGCTCGTGGGCGTGCGCGGCTACCCACTGCGCCGACCGCGCTCGTGCTGCGTCCCTCTCTAGCAGCTCAAGGTCCGCGTCGGCGGTGTCGTCAGCGGAAATGGAGCTGCCGGTGCTGCTGCGCAGAGCCTCGACCTCCGCTGCCGCCGCACGCGCTGCGTCCGCCGCTGCCGCTGCTTCCGCCTCCGCTCTGGCTGCTGCCAGCTCCGCCGCTGCCAGCCTCGACGCCCTTGCCGCCGCCGCAGCGGTCTCTGCCGCCGCTCGCTCGCGTTCTTCTGCCGCAGCAAGTTCGGCCTCCTGCCGACGCCGCGTGCTCGAGGCGACCGAGCGCTGAGACTGCCCTGCGGACATGACGCGCTACCGGGTGGCTGCTGCGTGGGGAGAGGGCTGCTTCAGACGAGCTGCTGCTCGTCTGCGCGGGGGAGGAGTGAGCAGGAGCGGCCGGAGCTGCTGCTCGCAGCTGGGGCTGTTGTGTGGTTGGGAGAGGAGATGAGCAGGAGATGCTCAGGCTACAGGATAGTACGGCTCTGATACCAGTTGTTAGTCGCTGAATTCTTACTCTTGGTAGGAGCAGAACTCTCACACTCATCGAGAGAGGATGACACTAGGAGTTGGGGCAATTTTCTGTTTTATTTCTCAATGCCATGCCAACCTGAGGGGTTGGGGATACATATTTATAAGCTGCTAGCCAGCCAAGCATATGCCAAGATGCTAGTCTAAGATGCTAGTCTAAGATGCTAGTCTAAGATGCTAAAGTGCTGTCCTATGCTAGGCTAAGATGCTTAGTCTAAGATGCTTAAAGTGCTGTCCTCTAAGATGCTAAAAGTGCTGTCCTACAACCAGCCCCACAAAGACCACATGAGGCTTATCCATCAGATATTGTGCCCTTGAATCTTGGTATATTCTTGAATATTTCACCACCATCATTGAAGGAGATTTCCAAACAACAAAGTGGAAGATTTGCAATTGATCATAAATATTTATGATGATATGAGCTAATGGATTGTCCAGGATTAGAACCATCAGCAATTCACCATATGATCAAGCATGGGACATTTGGATTATTTTGCATTCAAAATGCACTCAAGAAATACAATTGTTATTCTTCATCCGTTTATTTTGATCTGGACAATGAAACATGGCTAGATATTTTTCCCATTTCTGAATTTTTTAGCAAGAGTTAACCCGATCCTTTCTTTGTTGTTAAGTTTACTCTATTTGGCCTGAAAGATTTTATCTTCAAGTGCGTTCTACGGAACACCAATCAACAATTCCATGTGGAACCTATTTAACTAATAAATTTGTGTAATTGTTAATCTATACTTGTATTACAAATTCTTCTATAAATCGATCAAGAACAAAACCTGACAAAGCAACCTTGAGTTAAGATGCCTTTAGGAACATCGAAACAACAAAAAGTAGATGTACCTTACCAAGTTGGCATCAGGAAGCTCCCTGACTGCTTCATCCACATTCCCTGCTGTAGCTTTTACCTGTTAGGATCTCACATTACAAATAGTTAGCACAGTTCAAATTTTAAAGGAACACTACATGTCTGCTAGGTTTTTAAGTAGCCCCTATTACAATGATGTTTTGAGAACTTCTTATAGAGAATGTTGACTGCAGAAGCAACTCTACAGTCCACGCTGCTTACAAATACATAAATTATTGTACTTTATGAATGTTGCATTTAAATTTCAAAACTAAAATCATCCCAAAAAGATGCTATGGACCTTAAGCACCCAAATAATATCTAGCTGATTAATTCTAGGTCTCTAGCCTAATTCTATCTTTTTTCCCAACATAGAACTTTCTAGGTATGAGACCAGGGGGAAGATTTCCCTCCCGATTTTCATTCTTAGAGCTGTTGAGGGTCGAACCCTGGCCGACTAAGTGGAACCTTGTCTCATTAGCCGGATATCCCAGGGAGAGTTACTCAACGTAAAATTTTCTTGAACCAATTGTAGCTTCACATCCTCGAAATGGAAATTACTCAAGTGGGCTGACCTACCAATTTGGCACTTTGTATCTCAGTGTTCTTTGAGAGACGGTTTCTAAGGGGTTCAACATGATCACTTCCATCAAGTTGCACGCCAATAAAGTATTGAAGCTCCCCCTACATCCATAGTACCACACAAACACGATCATTACCATACCATGTTGACTCCATCCATGTAAAATTGCAAGCTCCAGAACAAATGCAGCATTGCAATAACATTCAGCTACCTTCTGGTCCCACATAGGTTGCAGGTGGAACAAGTTCCAGAACTTCTTCCCTGATCCATCATAAGAAAAAGCAGATACGATCAGCAAAATTCCCACTACATCCTAACAACTGATTGCCTACAAGGAGCAGAATCAGAATGTAACTCGCGGTGGTCCAGAGGAATCTGTCACCGGATGATGCAAAATTACCGCTCTTGGTGTAGTTAATTAGCTGGACGGTGATCTCCTTCTGCTCCCTGATGGCCACCCTGATCTTGTCAACCGTGGTCTGGTCGGTCTCCGGCCCTTGGAGAAATCTGCAAGCACCAGCAAGATCACATTACACCATCTACCAAGTGCCCATGCAAAACTAAAGCAGAAGAATAGAGAGATGGAAAGGAAAATAAAAGGAAAGTAGCATCATCAAGATGTTCATGGAACAGAATCACACAATACGACCACCCACGGCCAAGACAAGCGGCGGCTGCAGCGCCGGTCACACATACCATATGAAACCACGGGGCATTGGAGCGGCGAGCGACGAGAGCGAGGAAGAGAGGCCCCTCCCATACGGTGGGGACCGCGGGAGCTCCCCCAGGGTGGGAGATCGCGGAAACTCCGTGACGGCGATTCGCCATCAGGGCAAGAAGGGTTTTGCGCTGCGCGGCGAATCCACGTGGAGGCTGGTGGTGGCGGCGGTGGCGACAGCCAATGGCGGGGTCCGAGGACCAGCCGCCCAGCGGATGGAGGACTTCCGCCTCGCGCCGTAGTGGCGAGAAATGCCGCGATCTCCGCCATGGAGCGGTGGCGCTGCTCTTACACGACCAAGCCCGCCGAGGCGTCGTTGTGCTCGGGAAGAAGATGGCTAATGGCGAGGCTCGGGATCAGGGTTGGGCCTCTTGGGTCGAGCCCACGGTCAAAATAAGGGCCTCAGGTAAAATTGAAGTCAAATTTATGTCCTCCAAATTGACTGGAATAAATTACTGAATCATCACTCGAGAGCTCAAGCTAAGCCAAAACACCTCCGAATTCATTCTCACACACGTGTGAGTCCGTCTTTTTTAGATAAAGAAAAAACTTTCATTATCTCTGACATTTGCATATAACGCACATAGTCAATAAACCGTGAACGAGTTTGAACCGTAACCAACAACTGTGATTTATTTGTTAAACGAATTATTTCGGGGTTTTAAAACTTTCCCTCACCTGCAATTCCTCCCCAGGATTTCTTCTCGCGTGTACTCCGTCAGCTCCAGGAAGCTATCAGACGCGAAAATCTGCAAAGACAATTCGGTTGAATGATTTTTGATCAGTAAAGTGTTCTCTTTTTCTATGAACAAAATAAGGGATCGTTTGGCCAGTATCTCAAATGTGCTGCCGCGGCTACTCACAATTGGGTTGTCGGGGAGCCTGGGGTCCGTAATGACGAAGTTCTTCTCGATGCGCTCCAGCGTGGTGGCCAGGTCGATACCCTGCCTGATGTCCTTCTGCCTCTCCGCGCGCTCCCAGCTGTCCGTGCGCTCCACCGTCATCTTCACCTCCGGTGCCTCCACCACCGCCGGCTCCCGGCTCCCCACCGAGCTCCTCTTCCCCGCCTTGAACCTGCCAGACATTACTCTGCAATTGTGAGGACGAGGTTCCATCCAGTGTAATTGTGCAGTGATCAAGCGGTGGAGTCTCCACGACTGACCCCATGAGGGAGGCGCGGCCGGACTTGCGTCCGCTCATCATCCTGCTCATCCGCGACTCCTCCTTCTTGAGGTCCCAGAGCGGCGACTTGTAGCCGCCGGACGGCGTGGCGGGGGCCGCGAGCGGCGAGCTGGCCACGGCCATCTTGTCCGCGTCGCTGGCCTTGGGCGGCTCCGGCTCCTGCGAGTCCGCGCGCCGGTGCTTCACCGTCTGCACGACCTCCGTCATCGACGACATCGCCTTCTCCTTCTGCCGGTCTGCGCTCCGAGGGAGGGGAGAGAACTGTCAGCACTCATCGGCACGCCGGCAGAGGCATTGATATGTGGAAGAGATGGGAAATTAACAATTTTGCGCGCTCACCGTCGTAGCGGATGAGCGAAACCGGCAGCTCGTTCGGCCGCATGCGCTTGTCGCTCAGCCCCTCCGTGTATTTGCTCACCTCCACTTGCATCCTGTGCGTCGCAGTTAATCACAAATCAGACCACAGCACGAGCAAGAACAGAATAGAAGCTCATCAGTGGCGGCTTCCGTCTCCATTTGCATTGGAGGATTAAGGAGAGAGTGATCTGATCGGAGCTTACCCGATGAACTTGATGACCTTGCCGTTGTCATCGCGGATGGGGGTGACAGTGAGGAGATTCCAGAACGGCGTGCCGTCCTTGCGGTAGTTGAGCAGCCGGCCGCAGAAGCTCTTGCCGGCCTTGACGGCTTCCCTGATCTTGGCCACCTCGTTCTTGTCCGTCTCGGGGCCCTGAAGAAACCGGCTGAACAAAAAAGCAGAGCTCAGATAATCCATCGACAACTCCATTAACTGTTGAGACCTCACAGAGAACGATTGAAGAAGAAGAAGCCACTGGCTGTCATACGTACCAGTTGCGGCCGATGATCTCCTTGGCGGAGTAGCCGGTCATGGTGTAGAAGCCAGCGCTGGCGTAGATGATGGGGATGTCGGGGCGGGTGGCGTCGGAGACGACGAACGTCTGCTGCAAGTTGGACAGCGCGTCCTTGAGCTCCTGCGATACCCGCGGCAGCGACTCGTACGACGCGCGCCCCTCCATGGACGGCTTCGCCCCGTCCACCGACGACTTGGCGCTGCCCATGCCAGCGCCGCTGCCGCTGCCACGGCCGCTCTGCTCCGGCTTAGGCCACCACCCTTGCTGCTTGCTGCCGCTGCCTGAACCGCCAGGCTCCTCGACTATCTCCTTCCCGCCGGACGTCAGCGGCGGCGTCGGCAAGCTGAAGCTGGTGTCCTCGCCGGAAGGGAACGCCATCCACTTCTCCACCGCGTCAGCTACTTCTTTCGAGGTGCCCGCGCCCGCCATTGGATTATGTGACTGCTAGCTGTTGCGACGCCGCCGACAAGGCTGCTGTGATCAACGCTGCAGGTTTAGCCCACCAAACATTTGCTGAATTGCTGCACGAAAGAAGAAGAAAGATTAAGGAAACAAGATTTTCAGTTAATTGAGGAAGCAGGGTAAAATAGCATCAGCACTGCAGCACTGCTGTCTGAGATCGTCGCACAAAATCCAGGGAACCATCTCTAGAAATCGGGAAGAAGGAACAGAACAAATGCAGAGCAATCCATCCCCCTCAAAGCTCACATACATTTGAGACTCTTAACAAGAACAGGTGAAACGGGAGCAACCACAAGCCATGCAACCACTTTCTGCTCTTACCAATCCAGGACAACAAAGAAATTGAAAAGTCGAGTTGAATATATCTGTCTTGCAGAAAAGAAAAAAACCTGTTCTGAGTCGAGACAAGCCAATAACTAAGGATAATACACTGAACCTGACAGTACAGTACAGTAGTACATGAAACGTGAGGGTCTTCACTGTTCCATTATCCAAACCAGACCAATGAAACCACTCCCATTGTTGGCTACTTCCATTACTCCAGCACCACCAGTACAGAAATAGCAAGCACGTAAAAGGAAGGAAAGTACTAACAACACGAGATCCGCAAACCATACTAGCTGCTAGCAAGCAAGCACGACACACAAGTACGCAACCAAAAAGAGCAAAAGGCAGAGGAATCGACCAATCTTCAGGTGCGGCACCTCCCAATAGCAGAGTAGCTAGAGGCAGGTAGACAGCTACCTATCTGGGCCTGCAGAATCCACGAGTAATCCAATCCAATCCAATCCGATCAGGTGCTGCTGCCACCCTGGGGACGCCAGGAAAGCAATGCAAAGCGAAAAAGAATGGCGGGCGCGGTGCAAGGGAGAGGATAATACAATCCTGCCCGTGCGCGACTCACGGATGTCGTCTCGCCCTCGCCCTCTCCCTCGCCCTCCCGTTTTGTGGCCAGCGAAGGAGGCACGGAGGCCCGGCCGGTACGGCACGAGGAGGCAGCGCGGGCGCCCTGATCCGTGGCGTTCGTCGGGCATCCTGTGGCCGGGGCCATTGATGTTTCTCCGGGTTGGGGGTGGGGGTGGTGACGGCGACGGGGGCAGATTTTGCGGGGCTGCTCTGCGGCCACGGGAGCGCGCGAGGGAGGGAATCCAGTGGATGATGGGCTGCCGTGGAGGTCCGCCTGGGCGTCGCTGTCGCGATGTTTGACGACGACGTCGACGAGTGAGTGACGGTAACAGGAGAAATCAACGTGGCCGGGCGCTGTGGATTGCTTAGCTAGCATGGGAACTATCTAAAGTGCAAATAGGCTAGGACGTACGACTCGCGTGTGATTTCCTGTGCTCAGTGGTTTATTAACTGCGTTGAATCTTAGAAATTGATTGCACCATCTCTGAGCTGTTGTGCCGTTATGAATCTGCTGTGGATAGCTCAGCTAGCATGGGAACAATCTAGTATACGGTACAGTTTTGTACAAGGATGGAAAAATTCCCGAGTTATAAACTTGACATGATGATTTTAACGATGACCGGGTTGTGTTGGGAATATCTCGTGGACCGTTCGTTCAGCGTGATTAGAAGAGAGACAAAAAGGGGTGCATTGTTTAACCCAAAAAAAGACTGAAAGAGACATCTTCTTAGAGCTGTACTGTTGTCTTGAGCTTCACGTGTTCATCATAGGTCATGCCAAGGTGTAAAGATCCAGCTGTAAATATCTAGGTTCGTTTGAAATCAATCTTTGATCAACTTATAGAACTATTTTTCCATCTCCTGCATGCATCCATGCATTTGCATTCCAAACTAGAACTCTAAAATATTGTTCTCGGATTGCTTTCAATCGAACGTGGTCAATTAGGAACCGAAGGTTTTAACAAGTTAATCTTCATTCACGACTTAACCTAGCGTATGTACATAAGCTAAGGATTTCTTTTACGTCTTTTAAACCCTAACATCTTCATTAACTCCATTGTCCCAATATCAAGCTGAAGCCGAGAGCAAATAAATCTTCATTTGATAAGAACCTAGATGAGCAACATTCTGGTAGAGCTCAATATAAGTGTTTCAAGCTTTTAACTTACTGTTTCTCCAGTATTGGATTTGCAAATTAATTGAAAATGCAAGAAAAGAACAAAAGAATTAAAGGAAAGAAAGTTTTTTTTTCTTTGCATTGGGCCGCCGGCCCACTTCCTTCTTTTCCTCTTACCTTCTCTCTCACGCCGACTCCCTCCAGGGCAAGTTGCCGCCGGCGTTACCTCTGTGCCCCGCTCTGTTGCTGGGTTACGGGACCCCAGTGCAGAGGGCGTTGCCACGTACCTCGGCCACGCGTCCACCGGCAATCCATTTTCTCCCTTGATTCCCATGAAAACGAGGCCTTTCCCTCGGACGTTCCAACGTCGTCTCCTTTGGGTTTCCGCTTTAGCCTCCCGGGTTCATCATTGTGTGCTTCGCCGCCGCTGACTGCCGGAGCATCGCCGTCCTCCCCTAGCTTCAACGGAGGATCCGCCGGCGAGCCTCCCCACCCCATCGCCGCGCTCGGCCCTTTTCTCCTCTCCTTGTTGCGGCGCTGGTTTCCTCATTTTCTTCCTTGCCGTGGCCTTGCAGGCGATCGTCGGGAACCTTACCAACGCGCCGGCTCTTGCTTCGCTGTCGCGGCAATCGGGCCAAGTGTCCGGCAAGCACCGAGTTCATCGGCATGCCATTAGCAGTCGACTGCAGATTCCAAGCTCATCTAACCAGTCCAAACTTCTTCTTCATTGTGGGTGAGTGCATGCCCTAATTTTTCCCCTTCGTTCCTTTATGTACTGTTGGTTATGGGAGTCCTCCCTAACAGCCGGCACCTAGTTGCTGCTCTACCTCTTAACCACAGAGTAACAACTCTGTTTCAATCAACCGTGTAGTTAGTTAACTGATTTTGAGTGCTCTAGCGATGGTAGCATTAGAGATGGAAAGCTGATTTGGTTAATAGGAAGCATGGTCTAATTCTATGGTGAATCAAGAATCAATACTTTCGGTTAAGTCTCTATAATCACCTCAAGTAGTGTATCAATTAGTTAAGAGTCAGTGTATGCATTGAACCAATTTAGTTAAATTCATCCCTTGTGCATACTGTGGGCAGCTGCTCTTAGTAATTTGGAGGTAGGAATATATGTGAATTAGAGTGTTACTACTTAACTCCAAATGAGCAAGGTTCTAAATTGTTTTATAAAATACTTGGAGTATTTAAAGCATGAGCAGGTATCAGATTGTAGAAGTTTGACAATATGTAAACTTAGGCTCAATTTCTTTTCTTAAGTGGTTAGTCATTGCCTAGTTCATTCTTTTCGGTTTGCTGATTGCCACTCCTAAGAATTGGTGTAGTTAACTGAGTGCTTCCAGTAATGTTATAAGAAAATGAGTAGGATTAGCATGTCATATTCAAATTTTGGAGGTAAGAGTAACCACTCCATATGTGTATGAGTATCCATTTGGCAACCTGATTCAATCCTTGAAATATTGATCCATGGAGGAATTCTCATAACTTGCATACCTCTGTATCTTAAAATTCTGGATACAAATGCTTGCCAAGTTAATGGCTAAGTTATAGTATTAATCTAAAGAAGGTCCCAAATCTGAATTCAAACCAATGATATATATATAGGTAGATTTTCCAAGTTTAGGTTGATTAATTCAAATCTGTTTATTCCTCAGGAAGCCATTAGCCTTTTTCTGGAATGTATAAATTTATAGATATATATATATATATATATATATGAACCTGCATATGGGTGCCACTTTAATATCAAGAATGAAAGATTGCAAAGCTTCAAACCATTCCCAAATACATAGCTAAGATTCACAACTTCAATTTAAGTCAAACTAATGGTATTAAAATTTACATTCTCATTCCATGTAGCGTAGGATGCATGGCATACCTAACATTATTTTCAAAGTTACTTCAGCATCTCTTATTTGTTTCCTTTTATGTTGTTCTTGGTGTTTCGGTGTTCCATTTGCTAGAACCGGGTACTGAGGGTTTTATTGAGTGTGATCAACAGCAGGAGGACTTCCCCGAGCAGTCAGGCAAGCTTGCACGCTTGTTGAATTAATTCCAGTTACTCTTATGCGTGCTTGTTCAATTTATGTCGTGTAGTTCGAATATTTCCAATTGTTGGCTGTGATATCTGATTACTAGCATGAGTAGGTCGCTCATGTGGTTGTTTGGCATGGATGTGTCATTTAAATCACCCTAATGAAAACTTGAACCCTCTGGGGAGTTGTGAGAGACGGGAGTGGGTATACATTGGGGACGTGACGGGTAGTCGCCCGCATGACCCTAGAAATGTAAACTAGAACTCCTTGAGCCGGCGAAGGTATATTCGATGCGAGTTAGAGAAGGGTAATGGTCGGCCAACTATTACCCTCGACCGTATCGACGTACCTTCGTTCGAGGTGCAGGTGATAATCGTTACCTCCCTCGACTAAACTTGATCCGGGATACTTGTTCCGGAATCCCTCTAATGGCTAGCCGGTCTTAGAGGGAATAAAAGGAATTTGGTTGTGGTAATTTGCTGTGATTGGAGTCACAAATTGAGTAGTAGCTCAATTCTAATGCAAATCTTGGTAATGGTTACTTGTTGGTAACTATTTGATGCTTGTGATATGATGCTATTGGTGTAGCTTCAGATCTGGAATTGTGTGTAATCTGATGGAAAAATCAAGTTGGAGCTTGATTATGAGGTTCAATATTATGTATTCATGGGCTAAATGCTAGAGATGGTAGTCTTTAGTCTATTCTTGCTGAAATTGGATTGTATTTATTCTACCGTCATTTAATTGTTCAGTATACTTAAGTTTAATTTGGAATAAGCAAATGCAACTTGCGAGTACGAAAGTACTCACTCGGGAATTCAAATCATGCAGGTGATCCTAGTATCGACGACTTTTATAATGCTGAAACTGAAATCCCCACTGAGTAATGCTGCAGGGTTGTTCGACTTGGTCTACGGAAGGGTTGTATAGTTTTCGGGGAATGATTCCCATGTTTATATTGGAGTTCCGCTGCTGTTTTTTGAGTTTAAGTGTGCTGAAATGACCCGTAGGTCATGTAATAATGAAGTTAGGATGTTTCCTTGGTATGGATAACATATATGCTTTTAAATCCTCCTCATGGGTAGAGTTGGGTAAAGATATGCGAGTTGTTTCCAAAGCTGCCCAGGTACACTGCGTGTATGTTATGAAGTACTTGGGTATGCCGTGAAGAATTGTACCGGTTCTTTCTTTCACTGAGTCGAGTAGCTGTCGGTCGAGTGACCCGCTGGCTGAGATGCAGTGCCGGCCAGGCAGGGTGTGGGTACGTTCCACCGGGCCTTCGGGCGACCCACTAGCCTTCAGGCTAGGTTAGGGTGAGGGTGGGATCACCGGGCTCTTCCGCTCCTATTCCGCCTAGTGGATTTGAGAACGGTTCTAAGTCTTCACAGGGTTCTTGAAATCTTATGTGGTTTTGGGAAGTTTTGTTGCTTCCGGCCGGCTTGACCCACGGTGATAGATACATACGACGTATGGTGCGTATGGTATGTGGGTCCGGTGTCGGGTTACCCAACGGTGATAAATACATACGACGTATGGCGCGTATGGTATGTTGGGTGACTTCTCGGTCCTTGGCAATGATCCATTCCTCTGATCATATCTGATTTCGGAGTCCGTCACACAACGCTTACAAATTATCATGAACAGTACTATTGCAGGGCTAGAAATTGCGACATTAACTCGTAAAATAGACACATTCTACAAATTCTCTCAACTGCTCTGGCTGTAATACAACTGTAGAAGGTGTTAGATTATATATGACTAGCTAAATACCCGTGTGTTGCTACGGAATAACATAAAAATAGAGTTATTGATCAAACATTGTATTTCATGGACACATGTGTCAAGCACTACGTGCAATAGAATCGTATCAAATGTCGATGTCTTTTTCCTACTTTCTCCCTCTCTAACGACCACTATGCATCACTCCAGCAATTTCATAGCCGACATCTTTCTCCTATTTCCTCGTGGGCTCCTTATCAGCTGCGAGATGAGTTCAGTGAGCTCCAGCCACCACCCTTGGGTGTCCGCAGAGAACCTCACAACGACAGTAGCGACTCACTTTTAACACGTCTGTTCATAAAATAGAAGGACATTTTTATCAATGTCTTTAGAAATCGAGCACCTGCGAGGACGAGAGACAAGACAGAGACCATATGGCTATGGATTAATTAGTTTTATTTTTCTATTTTTGGGGAGTAAGGCTAGTTTTAGTTTAGTTGTTGAGAGAATCAAGGATTAGTGGTTAGATTTATTTTTCTTTTTTTGTGATTAAGGCTAGAGTTAGTTTTGTTGTTGAGATAATCAAGGATTAGTTTTTGTAATGTTAATCTTTTGTGAGGAGAGGAGATGTGGATAAACCACCACCACCAGCTCCCATATTATATAGTAGAGATAGAGATACATTTATACAGTACGTTCCCTGTTGATCATGTAGGCAAAACTAAATGATGTAGTTACTTAATTGATGTGCATACCTATTGCAAATAGGTAAGCTTACTCATTATACAAAAATCATATGAACACTTCTCATTTTCATCGTGCAGTTCCAATTTCGGGAAGAAAGTTATGACTGAAATCTGTCACTTCAGAAAAACAACACCATCACCACTAACTGGTTCAAGGATTAAGATAGCAAGTAGCTTCAGAACATGTGTTCCTAACATTTTCATTTCAAAAATAACACAAGGTAAACATAAGAAAAAGAAAGCAATATGTTTTCCTGGTGCGCGTGCGTTATGCACAGCACTCACCCATGCTGGCCGCTCGGTTGCCAGCCGAGCGCTACGGCCTGGCCTGGCCAGCGCGCAGGCGGCCCAGGCGCGGCTTGGCTGGCTGGCCTGGCAGGCCGGCCCAGCAACGTGGCTTGGTGGCCCAGGCAGGAGGAGAAGGCTGGCCTTCGGGCTGGCCCAAAGGGGAGAGGAGGCAGGCTGGGGCGGCAGCCGGTGGGCCGAGCGGGCGGTCAGGCTGGCTAGGCCACCGGCCCAGGTGGAGCCCAAAGAGAAGAGAACGGGCCTGCCAGAAAAAGCATTTTTGAATAAAATAAATGTAGAAATTCAAAAGAGGCTTTTAAAAATAGCAAAATACTTCCGAAAAATCTCAAAAAAATCCAATAAATCAATTTAAGCATGGGGAACTCAATAAAAGATACTTTTGGGGCAAATTTTCAAAAGATGATCAAATAAAAATTCAAAAACATCACTTATAGCTCTCAAATTAATTCAAAATCTTGAATTAATTTAAAAAAAATAAAATACACATCGATAATTACATAGTTGCACGTCCTCTTCTCTTTTTTTAAATAAAAAAATTTCAAACCCGTAAAATTTGAGGATGTTACACTGGTGGAATCCCAAACACTTTCTTCTAGCTCTTGTGCCAAATTCATCGCAATTTAGATTGCAATTTATCACAGTTCTTGTTGGTTCTTCGATTACTTGCAGGAACTCGAATTTCGTTGTTCAGGTTGATCGTGCCTACGGCAAGGTCAATAACCATTGAAGATTGGTTTTTCGATTGCTAAGGTGTATCTCGTGTACGGTATAGTCAGATCGTCAAGGTCAACCTCCACCAAATCGATAGTTGCCTTCATCTCATGGAAAGATCGGGCCACCATTTCATCAGTTGTGCCTGGAAGTTACTCAGATTTGAGTAATTGCTACGGTCCTAGAATAGGGAAGGCAATTTTGAGCAGAAATTTAGAGGCCATTGTCAAGGAGTAGAAACATCATTGGATCTAGAGAAATGCTATGCTGCAAGGGAGCCAACAATGGCGTAAGGTAGCACATTGATAATTGTTCTTCTCTACAATAGATAGTAGGAACAAATTTATGGGGTGACGAAGTGTGGCGTACCCGGTTTTGAGGCCGGATAATCCCTTGTGTTTACTGTACCGGTCCCATGATCAGTAGCCGGTACACACAAGTTAACCTGTTTACTATTTTCATACATGCATACTTCAGTATAAGAGATATAAATAGACCGTCGAGGTCGAGGTCTTATACCTGTAACCCAACGGCAAAGATCTTGCAGCGGAAATCAATTGGTGATGTGGCCCATCAATATGACATTCCTGACAGGCAACTGACTGAGGTTACGCCCTAGCTTTCGTGAACACAATCGTATCCTCAGAGTTGACGTCTCATTCGTCTAGCAAAATCAACAAGCCAGGTGAGTACATGGAATGTACTCACAAGCATCCCACAGGTAGAGTACAGCGGACATATTTCATGCAAGGCTTGTTCAAGAGGACGGCTCTACCCTAAGTTGATTGTTGAGCGGAAAGGTAAGTTCTTATTCGAAAGATGATAGTCGTAGATTTAAAAGCATTTGGGAAAAAACAAGTCCGTCTCTAACGGGTGAGTATTTGGTGCTAGACGTTACCTTCTGACAATCGTTAACTAGAGGCCGATAACCCGTGTATCGCCTCAGGCAGTCCTTAAAGCCTACCTGTGCTATCGCCTTGCAGCAAGGGCAAGGTTTCAATTATGTAGTTCCTCACTACCAGCCTGTAGCTCAAACTGCACACTATAGACACATCATACCCACGTCCTTAATCCCATTCCCAAATTTTGTAACCAAAACTTAGTTTAACCAGTGTGTGGCCTTTCCAAATCATGTCCATAACCGAGGACGCGGCTATTCGAATAGATTTTTAACACTCTGTAGAGGTTGTACGGTTTTACCCACAAGATGTAAGTCTCCCTTGTTGCTAGAGCTCAATAAACACACTTCGCGAGGTGTGCCGGCAGGGTTATTACAACGAGACTTTCTCCCACTTTCGTACCAGAGGTGGAACCACTAGATAAGATCTACCCAGTCTCCGCTTGTGCTCGGTGACTCCCGACCCGCAACATGAAGTGGACTTACCTTTGTGTCGAATGACTCCCTACGTAATCACGCGGAGGTCCTCTAGGGATGCCAATCTATCTAGCTCTTCCTATTGCCCACGGGTCCAGACACTAGTACTAAACAAGGTAATTAGCCAAGCCCTTAACTGATTCAAGCAAAACTGCATAACATCATCCCATAGCCATATCTCTACATGCTACAACCATTTCCTCCAATCTCCCCTTATCATTCTCACCCGAATCTAATTTATCCTCCATTTTTGTAGAACCTAGGGGGAGTTGTGTCTGAAGGGCTCATATGTCGTAGTGCTTCCCTAGGATTTAGATGATGAACATATTGCCTAGTCCTTATTGAGTTTGGAGTTGTGCTTGAGTGTTGCAAGAATTCAAGCTTTTCAGAACATCCCGTTTTGTATCCGAAAGTTCTGTTTTGATTGGAACATCCGGTTTTCTATCCGAAACATCCGATCTAATCGGAATTTCTGATCCAGCTTTCGGATGTTCCAATCAACTTTCACGTTTGACCATGTGTTGATTGATGAACTTGAGTTTGGTCAACTTGTCTTGTGAAAATTGTCTAGAAATCCCAGTGTGTTTGGGTAGATGTCTCGGTGGTTCTGAGATGTTGTGCTCATGGTTGAGCTTTTATTCTGATAATTGGAGCTTTTGCAGTTTGTGATTAATTGCAAAGTCCAAGAGTTTGGAGTTAAAGTTTTTATCATTTTGTCTTGGTAAAAAATGATAGGATGAATTATTTGGACTAACTTGGGTCAAGGAGAAAATCTTGTGCTTGCAACGCTTTGCTTGGTCCATTGTGTGCAGGTGCGAGTTGGGTGCGGCGATGGTTCGGCCACGTGGGACCGGCATGAAGCTTGGGGGGCGAAGTTGCAGTCAAGGAGATGGCGATGACATCGTGCGGCTTAAAAGCATGTACGCGGAGGACAAGGAAGCAGTTGGTGCCAAGTTGTGAAGACCAAGTTGAGTCTCGAGGGCGTTTTGGGAAAAGCGTCAAATCCACCAAGAAGCTTTTCAAGAAACCGCGGCGGAGGCGCTCGAGGAAGTGGTTTAGGGATTGCTTAGGGTGGAAGGAAAATCAGATAGTAGCTAAGCTAGCTAGATGCTTTGTGATGCATGCTAGTTAGGTTAGGCCCATAGGGCATTAAGGCCCAAGTGGCGAGGGGGTTTGTCCCTCCCACTATAAATAGGTATCAAGGGGGTGCTTACCTCTTTGAGCCCCTTGTTATCACTTTGTAAACCCTAGGAGAGGGAGAGCTGTACTAGAGAGTGCTTTAACCTACTCATGAGAGGTCTTTAAAATAGCAAGAAAATCCACGAAAATGCAATACAAAAAGATTTCCCCCATTCCTTTGTGTTCTTGAGTTATCTCCTTCATTAGCTCTTTTGAATTTTTGTTTTCTTGCCTTCCTTGTGGTTTGATCCATGATATGGCAAGTAAGTGATGGGTAGATCATCTTCATACTGATCCCATCCAAGCATACCCAAGGATTCAACCTTTTCTTTCTCTATTTTGAGTTTTCCTTGAAAAAGGCAAGAAATGGGATTTTCATGATTAATCTTTATAGAGGGTTTAATCTTGTGGTTTTGGGCTTGGAATAGGTTACTAGGACATATGAGATGATTCCATATTGATTTGAGATCAAGATTCCTTACGAGCTTCCTTCCCCCCAAAATTCCTCTTTTCTTCATTTCTAGGGCTGATTGGAGAGAACTGGGTAAAGGTCTTGATTTGAGAGATTTTTATGGAGATCAATACTTGATCTAGACTCACAAGACCTTCCCACACCTCTCTGTAAAATTTGGTTGGATTTGGTTGGGTAGATTTTGCATTGGCCCAAAAATTGGATCAAAATCTCAGTTCTGGACTAATCTGCCTGTCACACAGCTGTCACCTAGCTGTGTCACCCAGCTGTGTCACACAGCTATGTTACACAGCTGTGCCACTGGTGTGAGCTACTGCTGCTGCTTCAGACGTTCACTGTTTTGATCATAACTTTTGTGTCCGAACTCAGAATTCAGTGATCTTAGACTCGTTTCGAAGCTATCGACGAGCTCCACATCACCAAGGACTTTTGGAGGTTTCACCGCTGAGCTAGCTGTGTGACACAGCTGTGTCACTGGTGTGAGACACTGCTATTCCAGTTTTGTGGTATTTTGTCGAGTTATTTTCGCTGCGTCTTTCCTGTCACTTACAGTAGCACCTCAGTTGCTATTTGTATTTGAATTTGAAAAAGAAATTTGAACTCGACATTCACCCCCCCCCTGGTCGGAAGCCACCGATCCTACAATTTTTTTTGGGGGTTTTGGCAACATCATTTCCAAATATTCGCCTCGGAAAGAACGAGCCTTCCGAAGGGTTTTAATCCCATAACCCAAGGGTGGTTCACGTGGATTAGACAAAAACATGTTTTTCTCTATAGCAGGGCTAAGCATGGCTCTCGCCTATATCCCTAATATTATGCTAGTCATACGATGACCGACTAGTATTGCTAGGGTTACAAGGATTGATTTGCCAAACCTAAGTCATATGCAACTACAGGGTGTAGTTAGGTCTGGTATAAAATATCATTGATACTCACATAGCATGCAGAGTTACAAATAAAGTAATTAAGTTTTCGCACATATGGGATTCAACATGATCAAGGTGGGAATGCTTGCCTGGCAACATTGGCCGAGTCTCGAGCTTGAACTCGATACGACAATCGTTCGGAATCCTTTGTGCGAGACCTCGTAACGTCATATCTACACGTCGAAAAACATTGAGTAAACAACGACGCGAGTAAGAGCCAAATAAGAACCAACATGTACTCATGAATTCTTAAAATCTATGTTCTGGGCTTAGAGGTCTATTAGGGTTTCCAGAGAGGCGGGAAGGAACCCACCACCCATGACATCAGGGCTTCTCGTAGAACCAGAAACCCTATCTTACTTGATAAATGACATATTAGTACCAGGGATGATCTTGGTTTTCATGCTCTAGTTGAGTTTGAGGGGTATGTTACCCCTTATAGTGTTTTTAGAAGAAGCTTGTTCAAACAGTTGGAAGTAGATTGTAGTAAAAATCCAATACGAAAGATGTTGAAATCAAATAAGGTTTCGCACTACTTTATGGGGTTAGTGCAGAGATCAATATGTAGATTTTACCAACATACTGGACAATATATTGCATAATATTTTAGATGATATTTGGAGAAGGAACCATTTTCCTTGGAGCTAATTGGAAAAGGATATGCACAAAATTATTAGAATTTGAAATGCACTCAAATTTGAATTTCAAAATAATTTCAAAAATTAAGAACTGGTGCCGGGACGTGGGTTTTGTTTGTGAAAGCACAGCGGAAAAAGAATAGACTCATTCGGAGCTACGACGAAGGAGTTATGGGCTCCCGATGTTTCGTCGGTGAAGAAATAAAAGAAAAGGGGAAATCTACTGGCAGGGATAGGGCTGACGTCGAAGGCGTATTAGTTGAGTATGCTTTTGGTTAGAGCTAGGCGGCTTCCGCAGAGAAAAGGGAATGGAAGGAGCCTTCTGGAGGGAAAGACGGAAATTAGAGAGCTCAAAAGAATTGTATGCTTCCACTATAGGAAGGCGTATTCCGAAGAATACGTCTCCACCTCTCCCGGCACATGGGGGCACCGGTCAGCAGCTGCTTATAGTTCTTGAACTAGTTTTGTGCTCGCGGTTTGGGTCTTAATCACCGGAGAGGAGAGAGTACTAGGGAAGGGGCAGGCGGCGGGTTAGCTCGCCCCTGCCGTTGCCATCGGCAGCCTTAGCAGCGGACTGGTTGGGTCTTGATAACAGTGCTAGCGGCACTCACCTTGGCTCGAGCAGCAGCGCAACGACTGAGGGCAGGGTTCGAGATACAAGGCGAGGCCAAGGGAGGTGTCCAGAGGTGGTAGGTGCTGGTGGTGCCCGGGACGTCGTCATCGTAGAAGTCTGGGGCCAATAACTCCGGCGGCGCTCGGGAGATTGATGCCAGAGGCGAGTGGAGGTTGGGCCTTCCGGTGGCGACGGCTACGCCAGCGGTGGCGCTTGGAGGGGCTCGGCTATTCCAGCGGGGCAGCAACGTTGGGCCGAACAGCGTGCGGGAGGACCCAGGAGGCGGTGTTGGGAGGCGATGGAAGCGAGGTTTGCAGCAGCTCGCTGATAGGGAGGGCGATGGAGATTTTGGGGCAACGACGAGCGAGGCTTGCTGATGGTGACCGCGAAGACTGAGGGGCACTGGAGCTCGAGGAATGGCAGAACGGAGGCGCGCCGGCAGCTGCTTGTCTGCAAGGGAGGGAGGAGAGCTTAGGCGGCGGCGACAGGCGTAGTCGATGACCCGACGGGGCTTGCGGAGAGTGGTAGAGGAGCGGTGTCGTCGCAGGGGTAGAGAAGGGGAGCGCTCCGAGGAAAGAGATAGTGGAGTTGGGAGATAGGGAGCTTGACTTGGGGAGAATAGAACCGAGGGGAAGCAGGTGCTCTTGGATTTGTAGAGAATGGTGAAAAGAAAAACTTGTAGGTGAAGATGGGGAAGTAGAGCTCTGGCTAGCTCAGTAGTGGAGGAGTGGCAAGAGGGGAGAAAAGGGAGAAGGACACTACGTGGCCAAGCACATGGGTGCTGGATTGGGGCAAGCGACGTGGCCTGAGGTTCCTGCTAGTGTTGTAGGTGCACCGTTAGGGAAAGAGTTAGGCACCTATTTCCTCCTGATAGTGCTGCGTGTCCAAGGGGAGCAGTGGCTGGTTTTAGGGTGGTAGGGAGCAGCAAGAAGGAACAGTGCTCGGTGCAGAAGGAGAGAGAAGAATGGAGGTAGGAGATGGAGTTGACTAGAGGGGTTTGGGGCCCACGTGGAAGCGAGACATGGGAGGTCAGATGGTAGCCCTGTAGTGTACTTAGTAGGAGAAGAGTGAGGGATTCAACAGCAAACAGAATAGGAGTGGCAGAGAGAATATCTCGGTGTTCCCAGGATTTTTGAGGAAGTTTTGATTAAAAGACATGGAGTTGTGTGGCAAACAGGAAACACAGGGATTTCAGGAAATGGTTCACTAAAACTTGCATGTTTAATTAGTGATAAGCTAGCAAGCTACACGATTGAGTAGAACCCAAGTTTGAAGTTAGTTAGTGCATTTGATGTATTGTTATAGCGTGTGCTACTTGTTTTAGAAAATTTTAGACAATCGGTTAAACGTGTTGCCGAAAGATTCTTTCTCATTTCCATCTTTGTATTCCCGAAATTGTTACTTTAAAAGGTTTTAGGCATCTCGATTCCCACTAATAAAATTAGTGTTATCAAAGGTAGAGGAACGTTGCAGCGGCTCCTTGATTTCGTGGGATTGGCTAGCAAGCGAAGGAGAGGATAACGTGGGCTGAGGGCATTCGGGGTTGGGGCGACACCTTGCACCTGGGTAGCTCCTTCATGGACAAGATAGAAATGGGGTTTAGGGAAGTATGGGCACACGGATCCAGGTGACGAGGAAGAGTAAGATCATAGGGTTGAGCTAGGGTTGCGACCCATTGCTCGGAAAGAAGGAGTTTAGAGTTTGCGCATATATAAAAGCGGTATATATGTGCACAGATTCATAATAGGTCTTGGCGAAGTAGATGATAGAAGATTATTGCACACGGGAGAAGTTTGTGCCGTATATATGCTCAACTTTGCAAGGGTACCGCGCGAGCATTTAGCTTTGGGGGTTGGTCTAGGGTACACCGACTAGACAGGAGGGGAAAAAGGCATCAAAGATGGTTTCAAAGCGGGAATGCATGATCGGATAGTCATGCACGGAGACAAATGTTTACAACAGGGTTGCAAACTTGGCCAAATGTGGTATTGGGAAAATTAGGCTTGGACAAACAGTGATCGAAAAAACAGGAACAGGGATTTGCATGCTTTAGGATTTAGCACAGGCATGACCTGGACAAATATTTTAGTTGGGTGTATATTAGTTGACATTTTCAGCAAAAGTATTTGTAACCCCTAATTTTCAAGTTTTGGGAAAAACAGGGTGTGACACGAAGATGCTACAGACTACAGTTGCGGTATAGTCTCAGTTAAGTTGATTTTGATTCACCACATGTGAAGATTTGCTTCAAGAAGGCTTGCTATAGTCAAACAAGAGGAGAGGTCTAGACTGAAATTGAGGCTTGGGACAGTGAGTTTGGAGAAGAAGTAGATGAAGGAATGAGAGCACATCATGAGCAAGATGGATGTCTATGCAAATCCAGCCTTGAGATCGATGCCTGGGCACGCGGATGCAATGGAGAAGATGGATCCCGCGTCGAGCATGGTGTGGTTGACGTGAGTGCCATAGCTAAAGAAGAAGTGGTCGGAACCGGTGTGCTTCGCCGGGGTCACTAGAGTGTGTGGTGCCCAGGTAGCAGGAACCGCGTGACTGCTGCTCAAGCAACGACCATTGAGTGCTACTACTTAGCAGGGCAGAGGGCGCATGAGGAAGGGCAAGGGTGTCATGACAACCTAGAGATCCTCGATCCCCCCTGTTTTGACGGCCATGGTGGTCGATGCAGCCAACACCATGGGTGTCATGCGTTGCGAAGAATTTGAACATAGAACAAAGAGTAATCTGAGAGAGAGAGAGAGGCTTTCTAAAGAGACTAAACTTTCAGGAAATCAATTAAATTTCTTACCATTAGATTGTGTTGTGCTAGGGATTGAATAGATTGAAATCAATTGTGTTTTGGGATACTTTAACCATTTGACAAATAGATCCAAAATTAACTTGAAATCAAAACATAAAAGAAACCAAATTCCAAAGGGAGAGAGGGGGCACGATGCAAGGAGTTTTATTTAACTTCAGTGCAAGTTTTTTTGTTCAAAACATACACCTCATAGACTGGCCCTAAGCCAACTCAGCTGCCACACCTGCCTTCGTCCTACGTGGCTTACAAGTTGGTAGTTGGTAGATTTGGGCCAACCATGCACCATGCATATAACCAAGTTTATGTATCCAGATGTGCATTTTGTGGGTTTCTGGACCTAGATCATCCCATCTACCAAGTTTACAAACCGTAGGTGCAATTTAATCAGACAAATATTACAACTGCTCCAGTTGTATTATAAAAACAACTAAATTTCCAAGCATAACTTCTAGACATATAAAATATGATCTTGCTATGCAAATGTTCGGGCAATTTAGCTAGTTGAAGAACTAATAAATCAACAACACATGTCAATTGTAGATTTATGTGACAAAACTACCAGAAGTCATGAGTTTTGTGCCCTCGGGCCAAAGCTATGGCATGGAATGTGCTTGTATTCCAAGTATCATTGACCACACTCATTACTGAGCGAGACATTTTTCGATGGAACATTCACCCAAACAGGCATTTCACTATTCAATCCATGTATAAAGTTCTAGGGAATTCGCTTATATGTTTTTGTCGTTAGTGCTAATGGAAGCTCGAAGTCCCTTTAAAAATTAAAATCTTCATATGATATTTATGTCGGGGTGTTGTCTTAACCAAATATAATTCAATTAAGCAGAATTGGAAAGGCAGTAAACAATGTGCATTTTGTAATACACTGGAGACTATTCAACACCTCTTCTTTTACTGTCATTTTTCACACTTGCGTGGCACTCGATCTATCTCCTCCTCTTAGCTTCGCTAATATGTTTGGTAACTGGTTGGGGGGCATTTGGTAAGTGTTCGGGAGCACATATTCTTATGGGTTCCAACACTTTATGTAGTCAATTTGGCTGTATTGAAATGATATTTTCTTTGACAAAAATTCCCTAATCCGCTGCGATATTGGTCCATTATGCAGCGACAGGAGAATCAAAGAGCATATGGTAGCAGGGGGCCTTAAATTGGAGACTATTGCCAGGATGTTTATGTCCTGATATGGATTACGATCTAGTAATAGGCTATGTAATACCCGTATTTTCAGTTCCTATATAGCTTGTTGCTTTTGTTTTTATCTTGCTTTTAGGCACAACTTTATAATAAAATGTTGATTGTATGCAACTTCAGATGTAGAGGCTAGAGAGCTTCATCTCCCGTTATTTGATAAAAAAATTTCCATAATCAAGCGCAGAAAGAAACTTCATATCCTCATTTTCTTTAAACAGAGCTAGCACTACAACAATTCCAAACCTTGATGAATAGAGCTAGCACTGCTTTACTTACTGATGTGGTTTGTCAAATTAAAAAATTCCATAATCAAGCATAGAAAGAAACTTTATATCCTTACTTGCTTTAAACGGAGCCAGCAATGCTTTACTTACTGATGTGGTTTGTCAAATTACATTTGCGTATCTTGTCTCTCTGTGAGGTTTTTTAAAAAGAAAGTTGGCACTTTATTAATCAAATAACATCAAGGCAAAGCGTTTCTGGATACACTTCGGAGCAGACTATAAGCACAAGGATTAACAGAAAGCTCACATAGCCAAGGATATGTGCCGCAACATTCAGTGATCGCTGAACATAACAGAAAGAAGCCAATGCAAAGTCTGCCATGATGTGCTTGATATCGGTGACGACCAAGCCAATATCTGACATGTCCCTCCCTGAGAAGTTCAGCCGTTGTACCAGTGAAAGACAATCCAAAGGGAAGATCACAAAACTGTAGCCTTCATCATCGGCGAGGATAACAGCACGACGGAGAGACAATGCTTCTGCATGTTCTTGCGTCGTGATCCCAATAAGGGCCTGTTTGGTTGGGCTGTGGCTATTGACAAAGCTGCTGTTGGCTAGCTGTTTGGAAAAGCTACTGTGGCTATGGGAAAGTGACCATATGGCTTTTGGTCATTGATCCAAACCATCTACAGTATTTTAGAAAATGAGCACTGAAGCTTCAGCACATTGCAAAAAGCTGGCAGAAGGCAGCTTTTCCAAACAGCTGAATTTACACTACAAAGCCCACAGCTACCGTTGGCAAAAGCTGCTGAAAAGCTAGCCGTTTGGTTGGGCTGCAGCTTTTTCCAGTGAAAAGCTGCTGAAAAGCCCCTAAGAAGCTCACTGCAAGCAACAAGCACTCCCCTTTGTAGTACAGGATCACAACCTCGATCCCCATCCCGTGAGAGGCTGTGTTGCATCAACATTGATAAGAACCGTTCCACGCGGCGGTGGTGGAGTCCATCGAGGGACAGAGGGAACTGACTCACGCCTTTGACCATGGTCTAGTTTAAACATATGCAACACTATCATCTTGATATAAGCCTTGATCTTAGCTATCACACCGAGGATGAATCATATCTTCATTGTTCCTCACGTCATCCCGAGCTTCCCAAATATGCCACACCTTTGACCGCTATAGCAGTAGCATCTCACTCCGACAAATGAGACAGGAAGTGGAAGATCCACAGCTTAGGAGACATGACGATGGAGCCCATACATCTCCTTGATTAACATAACCATAGAAACTGTACAAATTTTACCGATAGATAATTTAAAATCATCAAAATTGAGCAAATTATCATCATCTGCAAAACACTTGGACCACATCAGTCAGTTGTGTTAATCAAAGCCCGAAAGCTCTAGCAAGCCAAAAAAATCATATGAGAAGTGTGGATAAAACCATGAGTCACTACCACCTCTCCTACAAGAGGTGGGGGTAAACCGTTGTTTTATTGCAACTCTCATGAGATTTCTCGGCTTGTCAAAGCAAACGGGCCTTGATTTAAGAAAACCATAAAAACAGTATAAATTTTACACAAAAATTCATGTAAATGAATGCTTAATTTGTTAAAGAGGACTACAATCAATGCTAATTTCATTAAATGAGCAAGTGTCGTGGTTGCATCAAGGACTCGTTGAAGTAGCGACGAGCATAGAAGACATCGCTGCTACTTCAACTGCGTGTCCATTAAGCAAGCACAACGCATGTTTATTTTTTAGAATTATATTGATTTTAAGTACTAATTATTCTACTCGATATGTAACCACACATTTCTATACCAATATAAAAATCACGAGTTAGGATGAGATACTTTTGATCTGAACCGTCCGAAATCTATAATTCAATTTCATAATTTTCCATCCATGATTGTGCACAAATTTTAGAATCTCCCGCAATCACTCCTATATTTATAGCCTCCTAATTGCACTTCTTAGTTACTCTTTAATTTCATTTTGTATACTGTCTCAAAAATAATTTTGTATACACGAGAATTGTTACTTTTCATGCTTAAAAAATTTGTATTTACGTGCTACTTCTTTATTTAGAAAAATTGTTCATGTCATTATTCAAGCTATACATCTTTTCTGAAATTTTCAATTAATGTTTTCTAATTTTCCATGAAACTATATGATGATCAATATCTATAGGCTTATTAAAAAAATTGTGCTACTAATAAGCTTGATTTAATGTATATTAGTCTTTCCTAAAGAGTGTGCATGATTACATAATTTTTGCAGTTTTCTTCCACCTCAACAATATTCAAGGTAACAAAACACGTACAAATAAGAATATACTTCTAATTGAAACATGTACAACTAAGAAACTATACTTGTACCAGCAACCGTACACGTGCAATAAATGTTTCTTGCAATATATATTGCATAGGAAATAAACTAACATATGTTGAAATCCATATTTAAAAGGGAATTTTATACATTTGTCATTAGTTCTAATGTTAGATTTGCCACAATATTATATATTTGCCATTGAAGGCACTATTTATGTGTCACTAACACATGGCAAATGTGTAATTATTTTCCTCTAGTGCCAAATGTGTAATGAAATTTTGAACTAATGGCAAATGAGTAAATGCCCCTATTTAAAATATAAGTGTACTCATTAGTAAATTCATCTCTTCTCCCACAAACCACCTGAAGGAAAAAGATAAAAATTAAGCATATGTTAAATTGGGAGCCATAAGCCTGCAATTAAGAGGTAACTAAATAGGTTAACTAGAGAATTAATTGTCCCATAAGTATGCAATTAAGAGATATTTCTAAGGACTCAACTTCTTATGAGGTATTTCTAAGGACTCAACTAAAATCATGAGAGTTGATGAGAGATTTATGCACGATTTAGATTGGAAGTATCCCACACCAACTCATTCATTTATAAGTAGTATAGAAATGTTAAGAGAACTATTCTTCATGTTTAAATTGTGTTAGTCGAACGTGCAAAGCACAAGGAAGCTACCAATAAAAAATGCCTCAGAATATTGCACATCATAATTGTGCGGGTACCGACACATTGGACACGGGCTCAAGTAGTTTAGGGCTTAGGATAATTAATTTAATGCAACTAAAACCAAGTATTAAACCCTAAATCACTGAGCCCTTGTAAAATATTAATGATGGGTCCTTCTCATCATTGGCAAAATTGAAGTGAACAAATATTATGCATATCAGAAGCATCCATACATATGAACATACACACTTCAAAGCCTAACATACAACTCTGTTCTGACCCAAGCATCCATAGATCGAGCATTTGCATGAACTAAAAGTAGTCATTGTTCTAATCACTAACATGTCCCAAATTTCACTAACATTTCACCAAAAATAGCCATCGTTCTATAATCACTAACATTTCACAAACATTTATCAAATTTCACTAACATTTTACCAAAATTTATCAAATTTTACTAACATTTCACGAGGTGACCAATGGAGGGGGCGCCGGTGGAAGGGAGTCGGTGTCGGTGGAAGGGAGTCGCCGCATCACATCGGTAGAGGGGTGCCGCCGTGTTGCATTGGTCGAGGAGTCTTGGTTAAGGGGCACCACGGCGCTAGATTAGTGAAGGGGCAGACGCCGGCACGGCTAGGTGGAGGGGCAACGCCGGTGTGGCCCGGTAGAGGGTGACGACGACACCGGATTGGAGAAGGACAACGACAGCCAGATCCGTGAGCTAGGGTTTGGAAGATAGGGCTAGGGTTCGGAGGAGATGAGCGGCGGCTTTTTTTAAGGAGATGAGAGGGTTATAAGGGTGATGTGTGTGCCCACTTGGGTCGGGCCATAAAACCTCACGGACGATTGGCACAAGAAGCTGTTTGTGATATTCTTAGGATCACAAACGATTGTCCAAGTGAACTTTCTATGATGACATAGGCGAGTCATCATAGACGACTTTTATGCAACGCCGTTTATGATGACAGAAATATATCAAACGGTTTTTATGCAACACCGTGTATAATGACAGGAATATCATAGATGGTTTTTCTGCGTAACCATTTGTGATGTATTTGACTGTATGTGATTATTCTAACCACAGATAGTTATTTCACATTCGTCTATGATGAAGTGTCTGTTATGACTCTTTCTATAGTAGTGTTGCTGCCTACACACTTTCAATGGTTGTATAAATACAACCCTCTCAACACATAGCTTTTGTGCGTATTATGTTTATTTCTCTATGTAGCATATTGAGAGTGGTAAGAAGTCTACAAAATTCCATTAGTTTCTTCGGCAGTATTTTCTGTGAGATACAATCTTCTTCTTTCTCTTTATTAAAGTCTCCTTTCGCTTCAGCTTTTATCCTATGCAACATGTTATAACACCGTCTACGTGGGACTGCCTTAACTAAATAACGCGGTTCATGATTCGATTCCTCCAAGAGTTGTTTAGCCTAAATGCCATTTCTTCTCACGAATCTCCGATCAAAATGCCGGCGGTGGATGTGGCCATCGGAAGGCGAGAATTTTTCCGACGTCGTCGTAAGAAAGAAAGATACAGGAGACAGGAATTAACGCGGACTGGCTGCGGCAAAAGCCCAATCAGAACATTTTTGCCCCGCAGGCCCTTAAGAAAAATCGACAGCCCACAAGCCTCAATGACAAACACGTTACACGTATGCTTTTTTGTTTTTCTTCTGAACAAGAGGCATTTGAAAGAAAGAAGCTTTGATCAGAATATAACTTGGATATCCATTCATCTTTCTGACTAACCATTGACCGACCAATCAAGGTGCAGACTGTAATGGACTACTCAGGTTTGTTCAATGGAATATGTTGAGACACAAATATAAATGTGACATCTAGACTTCATTAATTTAAACACAAGAGCATATCCTTTTGTACAATACTTTGGCAAGAGCACGGCTACCATGGAAAAGGTTGACTAGAAAAGGAAGTTCACCAAGACGAAGTTAGATAGACCTCTGTACATGTATCGGATGAATTCCGGGACTTGTGTGCCATGAGTTCCGGGACTTTTAGGCTTCATTGGGATTTGGGAGTGCAGGAATTGGATATGAACTTTACAGGATTTGTAGCGTTTATTTTTCTAAATCTGAATTGAACTAATGGATTTACTTGATGTAATCAAGTAACTAACGGACATCCCAAACTAAAGCTAAAATTTGAGGTCCTCAAACTTACTGAGACAACCGTACAACTCAAATAGCCACAATTTATTAATCCGTGACAAAATCCTATTGCCGCATCAATTGGGCCCCTGGCACGAAAATTTGCCTTGCTAAAACAAAGGGAAACAAGCAACTGAGCTGCATCATTACGAAGATAGGTTTATCAGCACTCGACGCGAGCCAAATCAAGCATGAATCACGCTGTCACGATCCGTATCTGGCGGCAGCAACATGGATCTTGCTATCATGCTTTCTTATTTGGTCCCAAAACATCATGAATCATGGCGCTGCAGCAGTGAAGAGAACTGCTATGAAGGTAATGTAGTACCATTTCTGTTATTTTTCTATTCAAATTTCCTTTCTTGAGGAAAACAAAAATTATATCTCTTGTAGTACTAAGTTCCACATACAAATTGTTAGCAAATGACTAGTCCGTAAGGATTGTAGGTACCGGCAGAGCTACGTTGGTGCAAGGGTGGGCTCTGCCACCATCAGCCCAAATATTTTCTCTTTTGAATAGCTTTGTATGCGGAGGAGTATCTAGCCCCATATACGATATAGCAATTATCTATATAATTACTTCTCTGATTCTAAAAGCATGTCAATTTTGCATAGTTTCACTCAGTTTTGAGATGAATCCTAATTTGTATTTTTCTTTGGCTCCTTCCTCATTTTCTGTTAAAGATGCGCCACTGATGGTAGGAATTTCAAAGAGAACTTTGAGGATAGGGCAATCATGCATATTGTCCAAGCAAAATACTTGCAAAATTCCTAAGATTCAAATAATGATAAAGCGGTGTTTGAAAAGTTTTACCGACTCTTTCATGTAATTTCCGTTTTCCACTGGACAGATACACAAGTGATCGCAAAATGCAATGTATGAAAAATCTGATAAAAACTAGCACGTCAGACACGGAAGTTTTACACTGATTCGCCATGCCTTTCACGCATTCCGATGCCCATAAAAGCTCGTCGATTCTCTATCACCACCCCACAGCTCCACTCCTCACCTTTCCCGCCGCCTCCTTCCCTAAATATCCTCCCACAAACTCATAATAACAAATCCTTCCCAAAATCCCCCACCTCCCGTTCCCATTCCCACCACCCAATCCCTCCAAGAAACCCTCGTTTCCCACCTCGCCGCCATGGGCAGCGCCTCCTCGCCGCCGCGAACCCTCGTCGCGGCAGCTGCCTCCCCCAAGGCGGCGACGCAGGAGGACCTGAAGCGCGTCGCGGCGCACCGGGCAGTGGAGATGGTGGAGTCCGGGATGACGCTGGGCCTCGGCACGGGCTCCACGGCCGCGCACGCGCTCGACCGCCTCGGGACCTCCTCGGCAGCGGCGCGCTGCGTGGGGTCGCCGGGGTGCCCACCTCCCTCAAAACGGAGGCGCATGCGGCGCGCGTCGGGATCCCGATGCTCTCGCTCGGGGACGCCGCGGAGATTCACCTCTCCATCGACGGCGCCGACGAGGTCGACACGGAGCTCAACCTCGTCAAGGGCCGCGGCGGCTCGCTCCTCCGTGAGAAGATGATTGAGGGCGCAGGCGGCCGCTTCGTCGTCATCGTCGACGAGTCCAAGCTCGTCCCCCGCCTCGGCTGCACCGGCGCCGTGCCCGTCGAGGTCGTCCCCTTCGGCAGCGCCCACACGCTGGGACTCATCCGCAAGGTGTTCGACAAATTGCCCGGCTTCCACGCCAGGCTCAGGACGGTCAAGTCCAAGGCCGGCGGCGAGCAGGAAGAGCTGTTTGTCACGGACAACGGCAACTACATCGTGGAGATGTTCTTCGAGGACGGCATACACGGCGACCTGAGCGAGATCAGCGACCGCCTGCTCCGTATCACCGGCGTCGTCGAGCACGGCATGTTCCTCGGCATGGCCACGACGGTGATCGTCGCCAAGAAGGACGGCAGCGTCTCCGTACTCAACAAGAAGTAGGCGCCGGCGGAGGAATCGGCAGAAGAGATGACAATAAGCCAAGATTGAAGCGAGGCGAAGCAGGTCGGCTCGCGAGCTGTTCTTCTTGCTCCTGCGGTGAACTTGCTCTACGTTACTATTATAAGGTTTCCTCCTTTTCATGGGGAATGCGAGGGTGCCCAGCTTAATGTGACGAAGCTAATAAGTTTTCGACTTCGCTCCATGATGTTATCAAGTCAATTTTGTTCATTGCTCGCCGACCCATTTTGACTCGGTTGTTTAGACCTCATACTCTGCGTACGTCAGCTGTCCGTTTCATTTATCTGTTGATGCAGTCGCCATGTGCCAATGTTCTGTGTTCAAAATTCTATGACAGGACATGGATTGGCTATGATCATGTATGGTCCGAATCAACAGTCTGAATTGGGCATGGATATAATGCCCATGGGGAGAATTTTTGTTTAGTTTGATGGATGTGCAATCTATGGCTTCAATGCACGACACTTATAGATATTTTTTAGAGGTAATTGCACCCTAGATACATAAACTTGGCACGCGGGTTCAGTTAGGTAAAAAACTTAGAAAACGTACACGCCGGTACTAGAACTTGGCTTTTATGAGCGGGCTGGTACAAATTGTACCAGCGTCGCCCCCGCCCGGTGCGACGCACCGGCGAGGGCGAGACAGGCCAGCGTCGCCTCCGCGGAGGGCGAGACGGGCCAGCGCCGCCTCCACGGAGGGTGAGCCTTCGGCGTCGCCTGGACCGAGGGCGACACGGGCCACGGCGGGGCCAGCTTTTTTTTTCCTCGCTTTGGCTATTTTGCAAAAAAAAACTACCTATATTACATTCCTCCATTTTTTAAAATCATGTATAAGTTCTAAAAAATTCTAAAAAAATTCATACCGGTTTATGATGGAATGAAGTGTACACAGATAATTTTTCGTAAAATAATATGCATATTTGTGACATGTGCAAAAAAAAATCAAATCAAATAAACAAAAAAAAAGTGCTGTGCTACAGTGCAAGTGTCGCCATACAGTAGAGCGATACTTGCACTGTAGCATCACTGTAGCACAGGTATCGCTCTACTTAGGGCGATACTTGCACTGTAGTGTATTTTTTTATTTATTTGATTTGACTTGTTTTTTTTACACAGATCACAAATATGCATATTATTTTACGAAAATTTACCTGTGTATACTTCATTCTATCATAAACCGGTATGAATTTTTTGGAACTTATACGTGATTTAAAAAAATCGAGGAATGTAATATAGGTATTTTTTTTTGCAAAATAACCAAAGCGAGGAAAATAAAGGCCCCGTCGTGGCCTATGTCGCCCTTGGTCGAGGCGACGCCGAAGGCTCGCCCTTCGCCCTCGGTTGAGGCGACGCCGGTGCGTCGCACCGGGCGGGGGGCGTCGCACCAGGCGGGGGCGACGCTGGTACAATTTGTACCCGCCCGCTCATAAAAGCCAAGTTCTAGTATCGGCATGCACGTTTTCTAAGCTTTTGTACCTAACTGAACTCGCGTGCCAAGTTTATGTATCTAGCGTGTAATTATCTCTATTTTTTACGAGAAACTTTCTGGTGCCACTCCTTCACTCCCCTAATGTTAATCTCCTTTTTGGCATAGAAATGCGGCCACTCTTTTTTGTCACTACTTCATCTAGTGTCTTTCCCTTTCTGCTACTTGCCACTATTGTCTGGTCACGGCCTTTGACCGTTAACACAAGCAAGGAAAAAATAATCTGAAAATACAGAAACTTTAAGGAAATATAAAAGTTTATAGAATTAAAATTTAAAACTTTATGATCTTTGTTATACCGCAAACATTTGCGGATGCTCCATAGAAACTACAAATATTGAAACTGTTTCCCGGGGTAACTCTTTTGAGATTTTCTCCTTGCATAAAATTATCAATAGGAATAATGAAGCGTTTTCCCTAGGTTGATTTTTCAGATTTTCTAGTATTAATTTCAAAAAATATGAACTTTTCCTCGCAAGCGGGTATTCTTGTTTGTTACTACATGTTATCAGTACGAAGAAAGAGAAGTGTCAGGCACATGATATAGTAGTAGTATTAATTACAGCATGTTATTAGTATGAGATGCCCCGGGAAGGTGGTTTTATATACATAAAAGATCTAAGGAGTATAACATTGACGTACATCACAACCTCGGCTGTGCCGCACACCGTGGCCACCCATGCCATGTGCCGCGCATCCGACCGAGCCATCGCTCCTCGCTATGCGCAGCGTGCCTCCGCGTCGCCATTGACGCGGCGCACACCTCAGCCGCGTCATCACAACACATCGCGACATGTCGGCCCTCGCGTCCCGTCGCGTCGTTGTGGTCTGTGGCGCCTTCGCCCGTGTCGTCGCTTCTTCCCGCATCGCACCTTGCCTTGCTGGGCGGCGTGCCGTCATTGCTTCTCGCGCCGCGCCTCAGCTGCACGTACTGTCGCCCTTCCGGCCCGGCGATGCTTCACTCCTCTCGGCCGCACCGGCGCCTCGTTGGACCCTGCCGCGGCGCCACCTCGGACTGCCGTGCAGTGTCATTGCGGAATGGCGTTTGGTCGTAGAGCAACGCTATGGCTTGAAGAATATTCAAGGCTTAATGCCTTCATTCCTTGGGCATAAATCAGACGAAAGTTGCGACATTTTGTGCCGCTACATCGCAAGAACCATCCCCTCCCCCCTCTCTCTCAATCTCTTATCTAGTTCACCTCTCCCCCCGTGATTCACATGGTCGTTGTCGCCTCCTTCTTCTCTCATCTTTCTTCCCAGTCTCCGGTGTGCTCGCCGCCACCGCCTCATCATCCTGCCCTCCAACGCCACCAACTGGTTATCTCTCCTACTCGCGGCCAGCGGCAATACCGCGCCACCTTGCCACCTTGTCCTGCCCCAACCGCCGCCATCGCCAGTTCAACCACTGCCCCGACCATCCCTCTAGAACCAGGAGGCCGCAATATCTTCTCCGACGCTAATGCCCGCACCCTAAACCACCCTCCCCCAACCCAAGCCCTAATTTCTCTACCGCCATCTTCTATCTCAGCTCTGCCGCTGTCTTCTACCCTGGCTTCACTGCCTTCCTCGCTCTTGCGTCGCCAGTGGCTCCACCTTGTTGCTCTGACGGCTAAAGCGCGTAGACTGAAATTTATGAAAATTACAGACGAAAAAACCGATTATTATAAATGATCGGGCAGCAGCCCTTGGTATTCCTTTGTGGAAAGGGAACAAGTGATGTTATGCCCGATCCAAGTCACCGCTCTCCAAGATCAGAATGAGCTGATGTCCAGTGGCACCGCTTGTAAACTAGAGCTACCTGTAGGGATTTTAGATAAGCACGACGGTACACTCCCGCAAATAAAGTTGGCAAGATAGATCAACCGACCGGATTAAAAGACTCCTCTTCAGTTAAAAAAACACTTGTGTAAAAATTATTATTTTTAAATTGACTATCTTAAATGTTAATTTTTTATTTAACAGTAAATTTAGTGGTTGCACATTTTAGAAATTGTATATAACTTTAGGTATAGAGATGTGTAACTATAGTTACATATTTTCTAGAACTAAAGTTATACATAATTTTTTGTACAAATCGATCGACTGAGAAATAACTATTTCGACGAATTAGAAATAACAAATCCGAAAAAAGAACACTCCTCTTCGGAGAAGGGGTCTATGTCGAGCAAACTCGGTTATTCTGATGGTTCATACTAATATACTAGGGTGTATCATAATTGAATTAAACCATAAGTTCTAGTGTTCCGTAATCTAGTTCCACCATAAACCAAAGTTCTTGTCAAGTACTAGTAAGTTCATCAGATTAATCAACTAAATTAACCAGCTTTTGTTTGTATAGAAGTTCGTATCCCATGATCTACATAGAAATTCAGGTAAGTTTCTGAGTAGTTATCACAGAAATGACAATCACATTCTTTTCAAGAACAAATAAATAAGTATCATCCACAGGTTAGCTCAATGCAATTGTCTCAAGAACCTCATATATTCCTCTTGCAGTAACAGAACCATTGTTTTATCTATCACTCTACCTTGCAATTGCAGGATATTGTAGTTACAGCAAACGAAATATATGCCTATCTGAATTCTTAAAACATGAACGGAGACAAATCAGTGCCATATCACCCTTAGAAGAAATCCTGGAGGCCCCGGCCGGCGAAGACGCGGTCGGAGAGCTCGGCGAGGAGCGCGTTCACGGAGAGGAGCGCGGCCGTGGATCCCGCGATGACGCCGAGGACGACCCCCGTGGTGCCGAGCACCTTCCCGGGTGCCGGCCACTCGATCTCCGCCATCTCCTGCGCCACCCCGGCCCACCACCCGGCGCCGCCACCGGCGGCCTCCGCCTCCTTCCGCGCACGCAGCACCTCCTTCAGCTCCGCCGCCACCTCCTCGGAGGTCTTCTCCCCCGACGACGGTTTCTCCTCTTCGGGATAGGCGGCTCCGCCCGCCACCGTGGACGGTTCTTGTTCTTGCCCCTTGTCGCTGGCGGTGTCCTTGGACGCGGCGGCCAGACGGCGAGGACGGAAAGGGGCGGAGCGGGAGAAAGAGAGGGAGAGAGGGCGGCGAGTGGAGAGGGAGGGGCGCGCGGTGGGGTTCGACCGGGACGGGGCGAGGAGGCGGGGGAAGGGGGTGGTCGACGTGGTCGCCATGGCTGCGTTTTTGGTTGGTTCAGCCGCCGGGCTCGAGGCCTCTGGATGTCAGAGATAAGAGACGAGGGATGGATCGAACCCCCTGCCGTGCCGCACGTCTCCAAGAACCGTCCGATCTAAATTTGACGTCTCTGTTCAAGCCAGGGGATACAGAGGTCTGAAAGAAGGGGATACAGAGGTCTTGGTGACTTTCTTAGCGAGGACCTTCTTTTTGCTCTATTTGTGGGCCCCTAGAAGCTAAAAGCTAAAGAAAAAAATTAGTGGAGTTAAACTAAATAAAATTTTTGTTGGTATCCGAAAGCTGCTTAGGGATAGCTCCTCGAGCTTATTGCCCAACGTGTTTTAAAAATGCTCTACATTTTCGCCAAGAAATTACATTGCACTGCCACTCTCACCTCTGAGCACTCACCTCGCACCCTGCTCCTCTCTCCCGATACGCCGCCGGTGCCGCCTGCAACCGCAACCGCCCGTCCCGCCGGTAGCCAGTCCGCTTCCGTCCCTAGTGCCTGCCCTCTTCCTCCCTCGCCCCGGCCGCCAGCGCCCGCCCCGTCGCCATCCAGATCTTTCTACACCTAGGCCGCTCCCCTGCCCTCTTCTTCCCATGCCCCGGTCACCAGTTTCGGCCCCCACCACCATGTAGCTCCGCCGGTAGTTGTCCTGCTCCCTCAGTTTCTTCCTCCCTCGCCCTGACCGCTAAGGGTGAAACCGGATCGGATAATTTCCGGATAAAACCATATCCGTATCCGGTATAATCGGATATGGGAAGAGAAATGTGCTATCTGATCAGATACGGATTCGGATACAGATAATTGGAATTGGATATGGAATCGGATATGGTATTGCAAATATCCACTGGATATCAGATTATTCGAAATGTTTAAACGGATATCCGACATAGTAAAATTGGATATTATCCGATTTTGTCAGGCCACTAGCCGGTCCAACCAAGCCCACCAGCCGGTCCAGCCCACTCCCTGTTAGCCCATTAGCCATAACCCATTAACCCTAGCACCCAGCCACCTATACCCAATCAGCACCCAGCACTGGAGCACCCACCCCGACGGCGCCCCCACACGGCCGCATCTCGCACCGCCGGCACCGGAGCACCCCGCCCCCGCACGGCCGCATCCCGCACCGGAGCACCCCGTCCCCGCCCGGCCTCGCCGCTCCTCCCCTCATCCGCACCCGCAGCGTCCGTGTGGTACGCAGCAAAGAGGTAGTAGCAGGGGCCGCTGCCGCTGCCGAGGAGCTCCAGCACTAGCACGTGCTCGTGCCGCGCTCGCTCGCTGACCCGAGCTCCAGCCGCAGTAGCTCCTCGCCAAGGTATTGACGACGACGATGAGGCGATCTCCTCCGGTCCTCCCTCCGCTTCTCACCCCTGCCGCTGGTGTCTTAGCTCGCCCTTGCCTCCCTCGGCGCCGCTGGCCGCTGCCCCCATCGGCCCTACCGCCGCCGGGGACAGAGACGACGCAACTACAGCGGCAACAACCAGGACGAGGTCCAGATACAACTCGCAGGTCAGTTTGCTTTTGGTTCGAGGGAGTGATGAGAAAATCTCAGGTTTGAGTGGTCAAATTTGCTTTCCGTTGTGTGGGAATCCAAGCAACTCATCCTTACGATGTAATCGTGCAACCCAGTTTCGGTTGGGGCATCATACATATGATATCTCGTTCGCTCATCCTTACGATGTAATCGTGCAACCCGGTTTCGGTTGGGGCGTCATACATATGATATCTTGTTCGCTTCCTGTGGAATTTGGTTGTGTGTGGGTGAGCCGTGAGGGTGATGGAATATGCGCACGAGTGTTCGATGAATTTCCTGACAGTGTATGCCCTGTTCGTAGTATGGCGTAATAGGTTTTGTTTATGGAAACTAGATTTTTTAGTCAATCTTCCTTCCTAATCTGTGCGCATGCGCATGATTGCCAAATCCTTATTTCTTCATGTGCTCCGTGGGTGAGCTCACGTGCGGCGTGCAAACCACCTTAATAAAGTATATGAAATATGTATTAACTTCAAGGTAGCCTTAGAACACCATACCTGGAGTTGATTAGGATATACTGATTGATTCTTCTAATTTGATTGTGTGGTTGGGAGTTCTGACATGGGTGTTGTGTCCCAAACTAGCTCATGAAATTTCAATACTCAATGTATTGTATGATATATTGATGCCATATTCATGTGTTTACTTTGCCACAAACTGTGTCCATGCAGTCATCGTTCTCTGCAAACTAATAACATTGATCTCAGTTTGGTTACAATTTTGATTACAAGAATCTAAAAAATGGCTAGTGGTAGTGCAGCAAGTGCAAGTCATTGTTCACCCATAGACCTAACAGCATCATCATCCCCAGCTCCAAGTCCAATGGCACCAACAGTGGGCAGTGTTATTGATATTGATGGCGTACCAAATGAGCCGAAAGGGAAGAGATTGAAGAAGTCCACATCAAAATGTTGGGAAGACTTCACTCTTTCTTTTGAGTGGGCTGAGTTGGACGGCAAGAAGGTCAAAGTACAATGGGCAAGTTGCAACCATTGCAGATTCAAAAGACACTACTACAGAACATGTCAATACTAACGGGCCAAAAACCCACATCAGTGACGAGATTTTGGCCCGTCAGCAACTAAAGGTCAGTAATGACTCGTACTATCAGTGACGGGTAATTTACCCGTCACTTATAAAGATCATCACTGACGGGTTAAATATTTACCCGTCCGTGATGGTAGAGTCATCATTGACGGGTACTTTTTCTACCCGTCTGTAATGACTTTTCGTCATCACTGATGGGTAGAAAAAGTACCCGTCAGTGATGACTCTACCATCACGGACGGGTAAATATTTAACCTATCAGTGATGAGAGTCATCACGGACGGGTAAATATTTAACTCGTCAGTGATGACGTTTTCAGAGGCGTAAAAAAAAGCCCTACCCGGGCACTACCGGGTAGGGTTTCACTAAAACAGCTATAACTTTTGCATACGGTGTCCGTTTTGGGTCCACGACCACTCAAAATAACTGTATCGATGAGGCGCATCTAAAAAATCTACTGGTCTTTAGACCTGTACAATTTTTCACCTCCAAATTTAGCGTCTAAGATTGACTTTTTTCCCTCTAAATGAAACATCGCCTCTTCTGACTCTCCGTTGAACTTCTTCCCGAGCTCCAAATATAGTAATCTTTGCAGATTCTGAACCGTGAGAGAGTCGAGATGCTAGAAAAAAATACGAGAATTTTTTTTAAAAAAAATTCACTCCAAATTCGGCCTATTGAAAGGACCAAGGGTGCCGACTAGAGGGGGGTGAATAGGAGGCTAATTAAAATTACTTCGTTTTAATCTTGTTAACTGGATAATGACTTAGCAGATTTTCAGATTTAATTGGCTGTGTGACAGGTTCCTAGCACAGGTGAAATATGACAAGTAAAGTAGCACGTGGCTGTCACACAGGTGGGTCACACAGGTGATCTAATAACTTAGCACAGGTAGGCAAGTAATGTGGCTGTGACACAGGTGACTAAGACAGGTAGAAAAGATGATATATATAACACCTAAAACACAGCTAGTACTAGCAGGCACAAAGCAGATTAAACAGGTATAAAGTAGATCTGAATCAGATGAACAAGAGTATCACAGATCATATAAGCATGCAATAAATATAACTGCTAGAAGAAATAGGCTAAGCACTCAGAGAGAGACAAGTGGATTTATCCCCAAGTTCCCTACTCTTTTCAGAGAGGTACGTCTCCGTTGGAGAGACTACTCCGAAGAGATAGTCAGCACTGCGTGCTTGTCCTCCGAGTACCTGACGTTCAGGCCTCTTCCTTGCTTGTGGAGGTCCTTTTGCCTTGCAGCAGGATGACCTCGATGCTCCTTCACAAACTTACTGATTCAGCCCACACAAGCTTAGGTGATATCAACAACTCCTACACCCGTCTAGGAGTAGACACTCCAAGAGTAATAGATGATGCAGCAGCAATCTCTTGGAGGAACCTTTGCTCGTGCTCAAAGCTCACAAACTCACTCGGACTGACCCTTAGGCTTTTGGCTTTTGTTGAGTGGTGGAGGCTTTGCAACGATCGTATGTGATTCACTGGTTTGAGCAAGGTTGAGGACGAAGTCCTCCCCTGGTCCCCTATAGATAGGGTCCTCAGGCACCTGACCGTTACCCTGTTGCCACGTAGGATTAAGTGAACCACCGGTGTCAGCCACCGGTGACACAGCTACACACTACGCCCAACTGCACCCGGCTTAGGCAGACCGACACCTGTGTCACCGGCGGCACACACAGGTGAACCCTTAGCTGATAGCCGCACTACTCAGCCCGGTCCTGGCACATGACATGCCCTCAGCATACGTCAAACTCTAATACCTATAAGGAGAGAACCTCCGACAGACTTCTGACACATCAGACCGCCTATCGCAGTGCAGGTACCTTAGCATTTTCAAGCTCTCCCCTGGTACAGAGATGTACCTGAGTCATAGAGCGGAAGACCACCTGTGACACAGCTGTGTCACACAGGTGCCTAAAGCTCTAGGGTTTTCACTGTTAGTATTGCAGAGCACTAACACAAAACAGCTTCATACTTTGTGCAAAGCTATTGACACAGGGCAATTGACCTCAAAACATCAATCCCCTTGACCAACACTCTGAGCAATGAGCAAGGTTCCCTACTGTTTCATCCCTCTTGATAGTACGAGTGATTCCTATGGACTCAAAGAAACTAGCAAATCTAGGCTTTACCTGCCACCAACTGAAGTCACGGCTCTTGACGCATCAAGCCACCATCACCTTGCTTGCAGCTCCCTGCACAGCACCGGCTTCTTCTCAGCTGTGACACAGCTGCCTAGCACAGCCATCTCTTTGTCCTTGAAACCACCTTGTACCCTTTTTGGTGACTATCCTTCACTAGATAGCCCTTCTTTATGGAACCTGTAAACTCTGCTTACACTCACTGTAAATATTAGATTCCAGTTTAAGTTGCCATTAACCATTAAAACCATATTAGGGCCTAGATGATCTTTCACCTCTAAGACTCACTTTTGCCCCAACGACTAATCGCCGCTACCGAACCCTCCATTGAACTTCTTACCGAGCTCCAAATGCAGTAATTTTTGCGGATTCCGAACCGTGAAGGAGTAGAGATGCTACAAAAAAAATACGAGAAAAAATTTTAAAAATAAAAAATTTAGGCACTAGTAGAAATTAAGACTCGGGAGGATCTTTCTTACCTTGAATCCAACTGAAACTCCCGTGTAAGCTCCACCATGTTCCTACGGGGATGGTGATATGAAGAGGATATGCTCCCTTGTGACCGATTTGGACAGGAATTAAGGATGAGAGGAGAGGAGGAGAGGAAGAGAAGGGTGGAAGGAAGGAGAGGAGGAGAAGGGTGGAGGGAAGGAGAGGAGGGTGGAGGGAAGGAGAAAAAAATCTGGATCTGGATCTGCACTGAGGGGCACTGAGGTGAATTATATACCCGCGGGATTCTAAAATTTCGGGTTTTAAAATTTCAGAGTTGGCGGGATTCACATCATGGACGGGTCTCTTTTTAACCCATCAGTGATGAGTAGATCATCACTGACGGGTCAGAAAACTACCCGTCCGTGATAACAAAATTTCGGGTTTTGAAATTTCGGAGTTGGCGGGATTCACATCACGGACGGGTCTCTTTTTAACCCGTCAGTGATGAGTTCTACACATCACTGACGGGTCAGAAAACTACCCGTCCGTGATGACAAAATTTCGGGTTTTGAAATTTCGGATTCACATCACGGACGGGTAAATATTTAACCCATCAGTGATGAGTTCCACACATCACTGACGGGTCATAAAACTACCCGTCCGTGATGACAAAATTTCGGGTTTTGAAATTTCGGATTCACATCATGGACGGGTAAATATTTAACCCGTCAGTGATGAGTTCCACACATCACTGACGGGTTAGAAAACTATCCGTCCATGATGACAAAATTTCAGGTTTTGAAATTTCGGAGTTGGCGGGATTCACATCACGGACGGGTCTTTTTATTACCCGTCAGTGATATGCTCGACATCACTGACGGGTATTTATTTTGCCCGTCTGTGATGATGTTTTCATTAAAACCCGTCACTGATGGTTTTCATCACTGACGGATATTTCTTACCCGTCAGTGATGGTAGGGTTCAGGATGACGTTTTTTGTAGTAGTGAGAGAGCGTAACAGAAGAATGGAACAAGCCTCTTTTTGAACCACCTTAAGACGCACAACTTAATTAGTGTCCAACAGCAACTCAAAGTAGAGAAGAATGCTACTACTAGTTCCTCTCCTATTGAACCTTACAGGTATGATCAAGAGGCTTCTTTGAGGAAATTCTATCTGGCGATAATCATGCATGAGTACCCTTTTAATATTGTTGAGCATGAATATTTCATTGAGTTCATCAAATCCTTGCACCCTAGCTTTCCTATGAAGAGTCGCATAACTGTTAGGAAGGAACTAATGGCCATATTTTTAGAAGAAAAGGAAAAACTGTATGAGTATTTCACAACTGTTAATTGTCGCTTTAGCGCAACAATGGATATGTGGATATCGAACCAAAACAAAGGATATATGTGTGTGACTGTCCATTGGGTTGATGACAATTGGTTCAGAAAAGGATTATCAGTTTCATGCATGTAGAAGGGCGGCATACCGGTGCTAACTTGTCTGATGCATTTACTTCAAACATTACAAGATGGTTCATAGATAAGAAAATGTTTTCTCTAAGTTTGGACAATGCAGCTGCGAATGATATATGTGTTAAGGATGTTATTGAAGTACCGAAGAAAAGGGGCCCCCTAATATGTGATGGTCTGTTCTTTCATGTGAGGTGTGCAAATCACATATTAAATTTGGTTGCTAGAGATGGTCTGCAACACATTGCAAACGCAGTTCTCAATCATTTGTATTGGTTATAAAGTGCTCTCCGCAGTTGTGGGAGGGCTTCCAAAAGTGTGCATCTCAGTGTGAGTTGGATACAAAGAGGGGTGTCTTGTTGGATGTTGTTACAAGGTGGAATTCAACATACCACATGTTGAGGGATGCACTGTATTATAGAAGAGCTTTTGAGAGGCTTCAGGAGATTGACAAGAAAAGGTTTGACAATATAGCTCCATCAGCTGCTAAATGGGAGAAGGCATTGACACTTTGTAAGTGCTTGAAGAAATTTAATGATGTCACCGAGCTACTGTCAGGTACTTTATACCCCACAACAAGTCTGTTTTATTCAAACTTTTGTGACATAAAGGCTATAATTTCTGAGTAGTGCAATAGTGAGGACGATACCATTAGAAACATGGCACACTCTATGAGTGCTAAGTTTGAAAAATATTGGAAGAAGTCAAATGTTGCCCTTGCTGTGGCTAGCTTTCTTGACCCTAGGATCAAGAAAAAGGCAGTAGAGTATTACATGAGAAAGTTTCATGGTAAACTACATTATCAAGTTAAAGTAGAGGAATTCATGGTTGTAGTGAATCAAATCTATCAAGAATATGTTTCTTCTTACACAAAGAGTTCTACAACATCTAGCAGTATTGTGAGTGTGAGTGCTGAATCAAATTAAGATGACTTCATGGAAGAAGAAAGTGATACATTTGCGAGCTTTTTATATGGCTCACATGTGGAAGGGGCGGATGAAGGTGACACATGCGACTTGGATAGATACCTGCAAGAACAACCACTAAGGGTTAATAAATCCAGTCAACATTTTGATGTGTTGTCTTGGTGGAAAAATCAGCAAGATATATATCCTATTTTATCTCTAGTTGCCCGTGATGTATTGGCTATGCAAGTGCCCACTGTTGCTTCAGAATCGGCTTTTAGTGCTAGTGGTCATGTGATTGATCCATTCCGTAGTCATCTTGAACCTCGAGATGGTGGAAGCATTGATCTGTACTAAAGATTGGGTGGCTGCATCTAGAAAAGGTGATCATTTTTGTTGTTTCTAATTCTACAGCATAGTTGTCTATTTATTTACTAATATAATTTTCTTACCAAAATTTCAGATTCTACTAAAAGGGTTGCATCTATCGTCAATGATCTGGAGGTTGTGGAGACTCTTGTTGCTAGCTTAACTCTCGAGGACCTTGAGGAGCGGGTATGACACTCATATATTTATTTTGATGGCTGTTATTTATAATTTATTAGACGTTAATTATTGGAAATTGTTAGGAATCACAAATGTCTGGTGATGATGATGATTGAGTGTTGGTCAGCACATCAAGACTACTGGCAAGAGAGGGGTACCGGTTCTCCATCTTCCCTTCGCAAAATTTGTTGTAGTCTTAAATCACCTTGCGACTATGTTCGTGTTCCACATTACTTGGCAGGAGAGGAAATGGCAAGTGTTATGTGTTGGATCTTGTATGTCTTATTATGACCCTTATGTCTTATGGAACTTCTAAAAGTTGTGCTTCTTGTGCTAAAGCTGAGCGACAAATGTTTGAGCATTATGTTGGATCAAGTATGTTTTTTGTGCTGTGCTCTTTGAGCAGTATGTCTATATGTTCATATTCATAATGCATTATCTGATGTCTGTCTGTGCTATTCTTTTCATAACGCCTTATGTCTGTATGTCATAATGACAAGATATGCATCAGATGTTTATATTCTTTTCATAATGCTCATTGTGCGTGATCTTGTCAATTGTCATTATGTTCATATATATATATATATATATGAGTGTGTGTGTGTGATCTTGTCTGTTTGTAATCTATTTCTCTTCGTATGTGCGTACTATCCGACTTTCTTTATTCGTTTTCGGTCCGCATCCGGTTTGTTTTCGTACCATATCCGATTATGAAATTATCCGTATTCATATCCATATCTGAACACTATCCGATCCGCTTCCGAATCCGAGAAAAAAATATGAAATAGGATATGGTACGAGCGCTATCCGAACCGAATCCGATCCGGTTTCACTCATACCGGCAGCCAGCCCTTGTCCTCGCTGCCATCGAGCTCCGCTGGTAGCACGGCCCCCCTCCCCTGCCACCATCCAGCTCCGCCGTTCCAGATCTCGCTGACCCCATCTCCGAGCTCACCGGCCCCATCCCCAAAGTCGCCGGCCTGCACCAAGAGCCCGTTCTCTCCACCGGTTGTCCCCCGTCCACCTCCCTCTTCACTGCAGAAGGTATTATTTCTTTTCATTTCTTCGAATGGTGTATATATATGCCGAAATTATTGTATATGTGTGGTATTGAGAATGCTGAGATTTTTGTATATCATATGCTGAGATTGAGAATGCTGAAAATTTTGGTGTATATATGCTGAAATTGTTGTATATGTGTGATATTGACCAAATGCTGAAATTGTGGTGCACAACAAAGTGATCTGTATATATGTGGTATTAAGCTGAGAATGCTGAGATTGAGATTGTGATTTATCATATGCTGAGAATGAATGTTGGTATTGTTTGCTTGTATGATCAGGTGTGAATGCCAAATTTTTGGAATTGTGTTTGCTTCACATGCTAGATTCACATGCTTGTATGATCATAGTTTCATGTCAATTACATATGATATCAATTACTTGTACTGATGATGCAAAATTCCAAATTGCCATTACTTGTATGTGTATGCAATGGTGTTAAATTTAACAATGAGTTGAACGATATTAGCAAATAAACAGAACACAAACAATTTCAAGGATAGTACAGACATTGCACCATTTATCTCAGCAAATAAGCTCACATCTCAGAAGCCGAAAAGAAGGGGCTTAGAACTTATCAAGATTTCCTCCCACCAAAGTTTCTATGAGCAGTTAAGCTTAAGCCGGTGTTAGCACAAGCCAAAGCTAAAAAGAAGGGGGTCATAGATCAGTCTCAAGCCATGACTGCGTAAGATTTTTCCTTTCCACGGGAAATCCTATTTTACGAGTAGCTGCATGAAGTGTTTCATGCCGATCTCACGTGACATGGATACAAAAATATATCCTCTTTTTGTGCATGCTATACTTTACCGTTTCTCCTATTTTCCCACCGCAACTCCTTCTCCCCTACCTTTTAATGATGACTCATCTCCTTCAACACCACGACTTGTCGTTGTGACAGCTTGGACCGCATCGTCTTCCTCTGCTGCCTCTCCCCTAGACCCCCATGTGCCGCCATCCTATAGCTTGTATGCCATCACCGAGTGGTTACCATCTCTAGGATGTGAGCACCTAGAGGTTCACTAAACCCTATAATGCTAAGTTAAATTTTTTAGATTTTGAATTGAGATTTTATGATTTTTGGAGATTTTGAATTGAGATTTTATGATTTTTGGATTTGAATGTTTGATTAGAATTGAAATTTTGAACTCTTTGAGGACGAAATTGAAAACTTCAAGTAAAAAGCCCCATAAGTTGATATTGTATCGAATTATTAATAAGTTTCAACAGAGTGGAAATGGGCATTTATAGAGGTGGGAAGAGGCACCGTGAATTCTGAAATTCATTGTAAATTTTTTAACGGTATTTGGGGCTGGAGGTGCGCTCCGACAGTGGCTACCATAACCGGTGCATCGAGCAGGAGTGATGCATTTCCCGGAGAGGAGAGGGTGAGACGCTTGCCTATGTCGGCATGGCGTCGTCAACCGAGCTTGCTTGTTGACGAGAAGTGGGGTGGACTGACAGTCGCCTACCTTGGTTGGAGTTGTCCGCTAGCCGGGCCAACAGGAGCTGCAACGAATGCTAGTGTTTGCTTTGGTGACGGGTGCTCTTCCTGGCGGCGGCGTGCCATTTTGCTGATGATGGCCAATTGAGGAGTGGAGATTTGTTTCTCCGACACAATTGTAGGAGTGTTGCGACTTCGAGGCCCCGAGGGAGTGGTGGGGGGGCTTCGTGCCTCTGCCGTCATGGCATCGCCGTGCGATCTTGCTAGGTGACGTCCTTCACCATGATTCGGCGGTTTGGAGTGAGTGTGTTCCAATTTGTGGTGTTCTTATTTCAGCAGTAGGATCCAACACCCAGGAATTTGGAAATTAGCTAGTGTCTTTTGCTTTGCTTGTAGGCCACAGTGATCAGTTGGTTTCAGTTCTGTATTGTTCCGTAATTGTAAGCTAGTATCCCTAGCAGCAACGTTTATAATACTGCTACTGGGCTTTTTATACGAAGCCGGGAGTAATGCCTTCTTTCCTAGAAAAAGAAGAGCGGGGTACTTTAACGCCTTAAAATAGCTAGTGTTTATTGCTTGACGATGATACGAACTCTAAACCATGTTCGGTCTTGCTAGACGATTCGAGGGCCGCAAGGTTTAAGCCTCCAACATATAGGACCTGAAGAGGTCCTACGGTGGGTTTACACGCAAACTAAATTTCTTAGTTGCGACATATTACAATTTATAGGACCCAAAGGGGCCATGATGTGTGATTCCCCTCGTGCCATTATTTCTCTCTCCACCTCTCCTCTCTGTGTGATGGATGAGACGGGTCTCATACTATTTATTCCATGGGACTAGGTCCTAAGCGTGTGCATGTTCTCATGCTTAGGGCCCCTTCAACCATTTCTACCATCTTAGGATGGGCACTAAGAGGCTGATTGGTTTGGAGCCAAAATTTAGTAAGCCAATATTTGATAGAGTGTGGATTTTGTACATTTGCTTGTGGGTACATGAGCTATCATAGCCGTCTGTTGTTTCTTTGAGATTGGTGCAACCAGTACAGGCATAGCAATTAGGTACCTGTAGACAACACTCCCTATAGCACCCTATGAACTGTGCCAAAACGATTCTTTCATCTTCCTCTTTACGTTGGCTTATTTGCTGTGCGTCCGGATGCTTCCACGGCGAGATTCGCAAGGTTGGTGCTCCTCCTCTTTCGTTCTTGCTTTCGTGCTGTCTCGTGGTTCCGATGGTTCTTGATTTTTGTTGCTCGTTTTCTCCGTTGCTTGGTGCGGGTTTGTGTGCGGTTGTCTTGCTGGTCTCTTGGGCTGGACAGTTCGTTTCAGGTTCGTTCCGTCTTCTCTTCGTCGCCTCGCCGTGAATCTGTGGTTCGTTCCGTCTTCTCTTCGTCGCCGCCTTGGAGGTTGTTTTTGGACTGATGTTGCACAGCTTGTTTGTGTTTCGTTCCCTCTCTGTTTCTTCTAATCCTTCAAGTAATTGTTCTTCATATCCGGTAGAAGATGGCAGCTCCAACGGAGGGAGGTTGGTCTGGAGTTGGATTGCAGGAGGATTTTTTCCAAATCAATTCAGATGCTGTCGACGTGATGGAGATTGCATCAGCGACGGAAGCCCTTTTGCATATGGGGGACGAAATCGCCATAGGGGATGATTTGTCCAACAAATCATTACATAACGCACCAAGCTGTTCAGAAGCAGATTTGAGCAACGATGCATATTTGACAGAGGAAGTCGCAGGAAGTGGGCCAGATGGTTCTTTTCCTCCGTACAAGAAGAGGTACGATTGGATTCCTCAGCTACCATTTTTCATTTGTTGCCATTTCTTGGTTTCATTTCTTGATTTTGATAGTTGATTAATTGGACCAAAATGCAGACTCTTTTGGTTATTGAAATGTACCAATGATTGCTCTTCTCGGATTTCTTCTGTCCATTGAAGTATAGAAAATTACAATGAAGTTATGATGTTAAGTACTTTTTATAACACCAATCATCCCTAATCTGTTTCCATCGAAAGCTCCCTTTGACAAAATTACAATGAAGTTGGATTGGACCTTGGCTAGTATAATAATTGCATCGAAAGCTCCATATGACATGATTACCACAAAGCAGCCAACAGGTAGAAGGGAAACTAATCTATGTTGTACCACAAAGAGAGTGAATTGGTATTTCGTACAATTGGTAGTAATGTATTGTGAACCTTTTATCACAGTAATATGTAGTAATGGCCACTTGTTCCCTTTTATGTTGGTATGCATCATGGTAGTATTTTGTATCATCCGTGTTTGGTTTGCAAACTAGGATGCTTATACGTCGCTTTTGCACAAGAGGCATTGCTATAACTCAAATGCTAGAATTTGTATTACTTCTTGGGTTGCGAATTAAGTGTCTTTGCCTTGTAGGCGAAGAGGGCGATCTGGTTCCGATGTTCGAGTTGGGCCACCCAGAGAAATAGGTGCCGTTGAAGCTGCACTCAGGAACGCTTCAACTAGGAAGACAACATATATATTCGAACCAGTAATTGGAACCTCCTTCGATTCTCTTGCTGAGGCGTATGAATTTTACAACCTGTATTCTTGGGAGGTTGGGTATGGAACACGTAAGTGAAAAGCAAACTAAGATTTCAGTCAGCTTTGTATCTTGGTTTTTGATCTCTTTGGTGATTGGTGTATATTTATCTAATTCTTTTTTCTTCCTGCTTGCTTTTCAGGGGGAAGTAACAACAGCTCACTTTGTGTTTCATTGCAAGGATAACTAATTACCTATGTACCCTGAGTTCTTATGATGTGCGCATTTGAGGCTGTAGCGGACTTCCTTCCTCCTTTTTCATCTAAATTTGATTGTAATATACCATATTTACCAGAGATAATAGGCTCTGTAAAGCTAAAAATGTGTTATCTAGGACACGAATTTGGTATTCATGCTGGATCTGGGCCGGCTTTATAATTATGCAAGGTATCAACGTTCTGGTGCTTTGTGCTTTGATTGAAATGTGAACATGCTGGTCAGATGGTTCTCTTTCTTTGGAATTGGTTTGAAGTTGTGAGGTCCTTGTAAGATAACAGGCTCCTTCTGTGAAAGTCCTGATGAAATCAGTTTGCAATTTCTTCAGTTTTATGCTATGTTTCCGTGGTAGAATTTTTGTTGAGTGACTAGCTTATTTGATTACATGCTTGATTCGCACTGCGCTTAGAATGTAGCTTTCTCGCAGCAGTCCTGGTTTTACTTGGAAGTGCAGTGTTTTGCAAGCAGGTGAACAAAATCCTAACTTGAATGTCAAACACATGCAAAAATAAGATTACTCTTGATTGAATGAGAATTTCGTGCACCTTGATCACCATACATTTATGGTTGGTCCTGGACGATTACCACATGTGCTATTTCCTGACATCTGGTACGTTAGCTTGGTTTTGCAACAATTGGCGTCCAAGGATTGCTCGTCACCGTGGATAAGAACAATTGGCAGTCCCAGAATAGTTTTAAAAAAATCGGTCAGGAAAAGGTGCTTCCATACTAATTTAAATTAAACTTTGATGATAATGGTCATAAAAAATACCAAGAAACACTTTGAGGAAAATATATGCAGAAAAAAAAAGAAATAGCAAACTGGAATAGACCGGAAAGAGACTGGTTATCGGGTAAATTTTCAAAATCTGGTTTCTTTATCTTCAGCACTAGCTATTTGAACAGCAAAAAAGAACAAATATTTAGCACATGGCTTCACAGTTTATAACCACTGCACTCATTGGATGATAATATGAGTTCCAAATCTCTTGGTTTGTTACATCCATCTTATTTTAAGTGAGACAGAAACGATATTAAATCAGGTAGGCTTGGCTTTGCTCTTCTTGTTCATCTGCACTGCAGTGGCAGCCATGATGGCAAACAGCGTGCAGAGCGGCACGAAGACGACGTCGGGTATGTACTGCAACTTCTTGACCTGCGGATTGCTCTCGCTGCTCCTCTCGGCGATGTTCGCCGCCGCCTGCGCGGCCAGGCCAGCCATGATGAAGATTCTGTCGTCAACAGCATTGGCCTGCCGCGCCAGCTTGAACACCTGCTCCGCATGGCGAACAAGCCCGCATTTGGCGTACATGTCCACGAGTACGCTGATCAGGAACACGTCTGACTCCACAGCACTCACCCTCCTGATCGCATGCCCATGCGCCTCTCTGCCCAAATCAGCATTCGCCGTCTCTCCGCACGCCCTCACAACGGCCGTCATCGTGTACCCATCAGTCCATAGACCAAACTCCCAAAACCTCCTCGCAAACTCCAGCGCCGGCGTCCACTTCCCCGCGTTCACGTAACCAGCGAGGACAGCGTTTCCGAAGACGCCATTCCTGACGGGACTTTCGTCGAATAGCCTGCGGGCGTCCAAGAACCGGCCGGACCCGCCGTAGGACGCGGCGAGCGCGCAGGACACGAAGACGCTGCCGAGCCACCCGGACCTCGCGACGAGCGCGTGGAGGGGCTCCGCCTGGGCGGCGGAAGCGTGGCGGAGTGCGGAGCAGAGGGCGTAGGAGTCAAGGAGGTTGAAGACTCAGAAGAACGATTTTCCACTGGGTGGTTGAACAGATTGAAGAGATCGGGATGCTTTTCGGGGTAGGTATAATGGCAGATAGGGAACTATGCAAATAGGGTATCTATACATCGACTAGATCACTATTTGCACAGAGATAGCTCATGTACCCACAGCTATTCTTTTCCGAATCTCAAAGCATGGTAGAAGGCTGAGATAGCTCATGTACCCACAGCTATAAGTACATTTGCTTTTCCGTATTTGATAATGTTAAAACTTATCAAAAGTTGACAACTTTTTAGACTATCTCAAAGTTTGGAAGGCAATTTGGTAGCCATCAAATTGGTAGCCAATTCTTTGGGTTTGCCTAAACATTAGCTAGCCAAATTTTGGCTATAAATCCATCGGTGTCTGTCTAAGTCTTCTCTCCCCTCCTTATGATAGCTTTCACATTTTGATCCACATGTACTCGCTTACTGTTTCCCAAACGCTTGTGAAATTTTTAGAACTGTAATTACATCTCATTTTATCACCAGCATTTTCGACAAGAGTAACAGCAATGACGCGGAGGGTCAGTGGAAATTCAAAATGGGTTAGGGCACATAGCACAGCATGTCGGATCAAAATCTGTTCTATACCTTCGGTTAGGGTTGTGACCACTGTTTCGATCCCACGAGTTTCAAATCTGGCAGCAAAATAAAGCCTGTAATTCCTCATCTGAAAGAAATATCAGTAAATCTGGAAGAACTATGGACAGCAGTAAGTGTCGTTCTGAGGATAAATGATGTGCCAAAGATAGCATATTCTCCAGATCTGATCCAGTAAGGCTCTGTCCATTGGTAGGGCAACAAATAGCGGTCATATTTTTCTTTTCAATCACTGCCTCAGATTTCATCAGTTCGTAGGGCAATTGGCAGGGGAATTCTCCAGTGTAGACTGCTCACGTTTCCACTGGAGATGATAACTAGAGGACTGCTTCGGACTCACCCTTTTCTGGAATGGCGGCGAGTTCCAGGGCTGCAGAGGCCTCCCAGTCTGTTGAACAGACGCCAGAAATCCTGGAGGAGCTTCTGCTTTCCGCATTACCTGAAAATACAATATGTTAATAGCAGAACCTTGACCACACGATGTAATTTGCATCAGGTGAACTACTGCTGAGAGTACACTTGAGCTTAAGTGATCCAAAATTACAATGAGCTTTTCTATGCCTCTGTTTTCATTTTAGTAGACATTGTTGCCTCAAATGAGGACCACTCTGTCTAAAGCTACAATACGTAACACTAAATGATTCCATTTTCATGATAAGAGTTTTTTCTTTTGAGGATATATGATTCATGAAGTACGAAGGGAAGCCACATATAACTAAAGACACAAGACTTCAAGAGCTTGATAATGAAAATTGGAGTCTTACTGTGAGAACTCTAGAGAAAAATGATGTCCCACTCAAAGATATAGCCCTCCTGATAGATTCCTTCTCAGCAAAAGTAACATATGCGGCCCTAGGAAACATCAGCAAGAATTAACAACAGAAGGAGAGCTTATAGATGCAACAGTAAAAGAAAAGAAGTTCAAAGTATGAACGTATATACCCTTTTGGGTGGCCAGTAATTGCATCTGTCAACACATTGATCTTAAGCACTGTCCCACACTTCATAAAATGCGTTGACAATGCTTCCTTGGTTGCCGCAAAATGCACCTAAAACAATCATCCAGAGGAGATGTAATTCACTCAATTTATCCTCCACTTAATAATTACAACGGAGAAGGTCAAAAAGTATGGCGACACGTAGAGAGAAGGAAGATAATCAGTTAGGTTCTCTTTACATACATTTGTCACGAGAACTGTTCTGGAGTCAGCATCCTCCTCTAAATTCGAATGGGTGCCTACAGGAAAACAAAATTTAATAAGATTTCGACTCCATCTGTGGTATCTGAAGAATATTAGAAGTAGAAAGATTAATCTAGTGAACAAACTATGAATTTTACTGAACAGATGATAAACAACACACATTCCTTGTACAAAACGCTGTTTTCAGTTCTCGTTTCTGTTAATAGAAATCGCTGGCGTGCAGTCGCTTCAGAGTACCCAGGCAAATCGTGGTGGACAATGGCAAGCACTTCGTGCTAAAGGATTTCAGAAGTTCTGCGAAGACTTAGGTACCAGAATTTGCTTTGCAGCTGTCACACATCCTGAGTCCAATGGAGCAGTAAAAAGAGCAAACAGGCATATCTTTACTGCCCTTCGGAAACAGATGGACAAGGCAAAAAAAGGGATATGGGCGGACAAGGCGCAGAGAGGGCAGACGGTGAGCACCTAGATGGCCACCTTTTCTATAAAACAAGATACTCTTCCTCCATAAAACCTACAAAACCAGACCACCTACTCCCCCCCCCCACCCCTAAGGCTGGTTTTAGAGGTGGTTTTGCCACCAGACGATGTGGACCAATTCATCACAGTTAACCATACATGTTGGTTATGATATGCAAAACCAACCAACCAACTTAATTTTAAGGCAGAATCAACTCCTAGTCAGTACACTTGGTTAGCATCTGCTGAAACGCATCGTAAAATCAACAAAATTGATTAATGCTGCGAAATTTTGGTCCACGCACGCATGCCTCGTCTCTCCAAGGGAAAATAGGACTTTTCACACCCTTTCTCTCCTCCAAATTTCAAAATAATAAAATTTAATGAGTAAGTGTGTTCAGCCAAAAGCCAATTTTGCAGTGTCCATTAGCAAATTATCAATTTCACGGTGTGTTTAATTAAGTGCCAACCAAGTGCCAATATCCAGAAGCCAATTTTGTCTATTTTAATTCTAAAAACACAGGAATAGCAAAAACAGTGTTGCAATGTCATGCCTTATTGAATCTACAGAATTGAATGCCACGAATTTGCGCCAAAAGGTGTTCGCTACACCATAGGAATAACATAGGAATCTTTCCAAGAGGTTTGAGTCAATTGAAAATTTTCTAATGAAATATAGTGCAAAAGATTCCTTTGGAAAAAAAATCCTACAAACTACAATCCTACAAATCAAACAACCCACATAGGAAAATTTCCTAAGGATTAAAATCCTCCAAATTTCCTTTGAAAAACCTTTGAATCAAAGACACACTTAATGTTGACTCAACAAACCAAAATAACAAAAGGAAAATCTCCTCATTTTCATTCCCTGGAACGTCCTCAAATCTGAGATAGCAGCACCACCTTCAATCTCACGCTCTGACCACCTCCGCCTCCATCCTGCCTGCCCCTTCACCAAGCCATTACTTCCATACAGTGTGCTAGTAGAGTGAGACAGCTCTTAGGCTATACGCGGGAGGTATGGCTTCCTAGCGACTGCGCGGGCTATAGCCCAGCGGCACATGCAAGTTCCAACAACACGTGGTTGGGGACGCAGGCACAGAAGGGTTCGCCAGAGAGAATGACGGCAATGACTGGGGTTGCAGAAGAAGAGCAATCAGCAGCGACCAATCTGCAGGCGGGAAAGAGGATGCAGGGGCTTACAGCAGGGTAAAACAGAGGTGGGCAGGGGCACATTGAGTGGTGAAATAAATCGTGTGGTTTTCTGAACTGGGTTCCTAGTGACTGGATCTAGAGGATGCAGTTTTGCTGATTGGCGGCAGTGATGCAGGTGCCAGCCTGGCTAGGAAAGTAGCAGCACGTGGGTCCTCCCAAGCCCAAGCCCAACTGCGGCAGCACATAATGCTGAGCCATTACTACTTCTGCATGGCCAGCTGCTAGAGTAAAGAATCGCTGATCACCATTCAATAGAGGGTTTCTTAAAGAGAAATCTCGACCAGTCGAGTTGCATGAGAGAGAGAGAGAGCACTCTCTTTTCACTTATTCTTACTGTTGACTCGTTTGACAGGGCAGCAAAACTACCGTCCAAGTTGGTTAACTGGCCTGCTTTACTTGGTGTAGGATATGTGGTTTAACACATTAATAGCTGAGGTGCGCAAGTAGATGCACATTGAAGTTCAGGACTGGGGGAGTTACAGGACTTCCCTACAAATAATATGACCTTAAACGGGCTAATAACATAAATAACATTTGAATGCCAAGAAGCTGTATATATGGTGACCAGATGGGAAATGTAACAGTGGTCAGTTTATTATAGCTGAAAGGACATATTGTGCACTGAAATGACTAAACACTGAGATGGGTTTGAATTGTGAATCATGTCAACAACCACGACAACATCCACCAATATGGTTAAAGGTATGCTAACGTAACATAGGGTTCATGTATCAACAAATCAAGTTTATATATTTTGAGAAGATTGTAACCATTTGTTCAATTGTTAAGTGCCTCAGGAGTCAGGATAGTAACCAAGTTTTCCATCGGTACACACTATACAGACAAGAATTACAAGGCATCTCTGTTTAACTTTCTTAGATAAGTAATAATTTTAGGTGCACTGTTTCTACATGGACATTTTCTAGACACTATGCATTTAATAATTTGATCTCAGCATTCACAAATCAACTGCAGAACAGTACTATGCTATTAAATGCATCTGAGGTACAAGGTAAAAATATTCGTGAGCCACTTCCTGCAAGGCCACCCCATCATCAGTCTCAGTCAGGCTCCCAGAGGTAACAATCCGAAACAAACTCTAGCTCTACTCCGGAACGGTCAGGGGAATGGGCCAGAAACAAGATAAACAGGAAATAAGGTTGACACTACATCATACAATTCAAACAGAAATGTGGGGCAATTCCAGTAAGTAAATCCAGGTCAAATATCAAAATGATCTTCAAACTTTCTCAGAGGGTAAAAGATTGATTAAGGAAATATTATATTGGCTTTTATGTTAGGATGTTATTACAAATCATATTGGTTTCTGTATTTTGGATGTTCTATCTTAAGATAAAATGATTGAGTATCATCACATTTTTGCAATTATAGCCGAGAATGTTTCACATGCTGCACCATAGCTATGCACCATGTGGAGCACTTCGCAAATAAACTACAAAGTAATGCTGTTAGGGGAAAAAAGCTATTCTGAGATAAAAACAAGATCGATAATCTAGTCTTCGAGAAGCGTTAAGGTCCAGTGGAACACAGAGAAGACATGGAGAAATGCTTTTCTTGTTTAAAATTAGTGAAGTCAGTAAAAATAAAGTAATCTCCTCACGTTTTAACTAGGGGAGGCTCTTGCTGCCAAGAAAGACAAGACCATACAAAATCACCAACTTAACTATAGAATGAGCCTTTTTTTTAGTACCACGGTCCCAAGCATATTGAGGCTAGATGGCTAGGTCATTTCACTGTTGGTGGCATTATCAACTGATATGATTTACTAGAAGTAAATGCAGATGCTTGAAACACAGCAGTCTCATGTTACACATAATGACCTAATAGATGTGCAAGGACAAACTGGTCAACCAATTGTACATGATTAATCAGCAAGGATTTAATTAATAAACCCAAAGTCATCTGCTCTAGGTTCCTTAGAAGGAATTTGTTCATACAGATACAGAAGGGATTATAAATGAAGCAATATAGACAAACCTGATGGTAAGGCTCCTTGCTTCCCATTGTTTATCTGCACCTGCTTGGAGCGAAGCTTGAGCATGTCCAGTTCCATTTGCTTTAGCTTTAGTTTCACATCCAACATCTCCTGCATAACCAGTTACGATAATCACTTTAGGGCACTCAAGATCCCAAATAGTAAACAAGTTACTCAGCAAGGAATGGCTTACATCTTTTACTGGTTTGTTACTGTAATTGCCACCATCTTCACGTACAGAAGATCCACTCTTGGACTGCGCAGGGCTGCTAATTTGCTGACTTTGCAAAACATCAGTTCCTGAATTTATCCGCATAGTTAACTGAGAAAGTTTGTTAGATGCTAATACATGTCTGTCCTTTGATGATTTATTACTTGCATGCCATGCTGGGTCAGAAACTGCTGGAGATGAGCTCTTCGCCTGAGATGTGAACTCATTCAAACTTTTTGACTGAACATTTTTTACTGGCAATGTTGAACTGGGCTTCTGGCTCTGGCTAATAACATCTGTAACTTGATGATTACGCTCCACATCACCAAAATTTATCCGACCAATCAGCCTGCTTCTATTGGACTTCTCCGTGTGCTCATGTGCTTGCACTGTGTTGACACCTGGGTAGCTACTGGAAAATTTTCTGGAATTTGGTTTATCAAATAAACCCCCTTCTATACTTGAGTTAACATAGCATCTTTGTTCATGCTCAGACACCATTAACTTGGCCTTCTTATGTACTCTATTTTCAACACACATGTTGTCAGTTTCTCTAGCTAAACCTTGATCCTCTTCTGCAGGCTTTCCTAGCCTGTCCCAAACATTGCGACGCCTTTTCGTGGATTCTGCCACTTCACCATCATCAGTTCCCATGGCCACAGGCGAACGTCTTGTGGGAGTATTTGTTCCAAGGTGTTCATCACGATGTCGTTCCTCTGCATTAGGTTTTTGAACAACAGTAAATCAATCGCGAAGAGTTTACTGCACTTTTGAGCTTTCGGCTATACAGCTTGTGGATATACAGTGAAAGTCAACCGAAAACTTCTAGCTAGGCCTATTGTGTACTTCAAATTAATCCATTGAAGTACAAAACGAGGAATAGCGCTCAGCTCAAGGTAGTACTAGCAATTTTAGGATTTCGGTATAAAAATGGCAGAATAGTTACCATTTGAACCCTACAATCCATAGTATTCAAGTATAAGGCATGTTGAGGATCCGTGCATGTAAAATCAAACAGTTGCTTAAATAACATATATTCAGCCAAACAGAGTAAAGATATAAACTAAGCGAAAGCAAGTGATGATTTAGGTCAAAGGACAACATAGAATAAAAGTATAATATTTGTAACACGCAATTTCAAAATGCAACCAGCCAAATAAGAAATATAATTATAGCCTTGAATAGAAGCCGGTAAACCTTTTTTAGTGGGAAAAAATGCAGCATGCGATAAAAATATTCAAAGTACAAATACAATCTGCAAAGAACAAAAGAGAACTAGTTCTGATACAAAGGTACAGGTAATAGTAACATAAAAATATGGTCTGATCTAAAATGCATGGCACCAGAGATTTGTTACTTCTCCTGGGTACAGTATGAAGGAGTAGTTGAAGTAGCTACTTAGAAGAATATATTGTCCCAGCATTGAGCTGAGATGCTGACACAATTGCATAAGAAAAAAAATGCTTGCCTTGCGTCAATGCATGTGCAGTCCTTGAAGCTACACCAGACTTTTGCATGGAGAAACTTTTCCCACCTGTTCCACTCTGATCTTTCTGCTCTGACATGAATGTCAAGTTAGATGCCTCCTTTCCATAATACAAACTACTAAGGGAGGTGAATGCAACAATAAAGGCATGGACTATTAAGTATTGACCTTCTGATGCTGGCCCGGCCAATAACATTGGTCACCAACCAACCTTTCGGGAGAAACTACAACGGTTGAACTAATGCGACGCTGGGCCACATTTTGTCCTTTAATTGAATCAAACCTCTCAAGACCATGATGCTCTTGTGGTGCTAAGATCTTTGAGTTTACCTGATCAACAATGGATGAGTTTGAATGAGCATTCTCATAATACACTGCAGAATATGGGCATTTCAACTTGACAGAAGTAATTGGATGTTCATTTAAGTTCACTTTAGAGAATATGATGAAACAAGTCACATGTTGTATGGTAATATGGCGACTAATGATTGTAAAAATAAGATAGAAAGATCCTTACAGTATGAGCATCTCCAGGTTGGGTTCTTGTAACCAGAAGATTTTTCTTGTCATTCAAGTTCTGACTCTCGTTTGCCAACCTATCTTGCATACTGGAATTATCAGCCGGTGAAAAAGCCTTTTTGCTGAGGTAACCCCAGAGCCTGCTTAGCCATATAAAAAGCATCATGACCTCATAAAAGTACACAAATCAAGAACACAGCTAATTGATTAAAGGACAGCTAGAATACCATGCAACAAATTTTGCACTATCATCACCAAGAAAGGCCTCCAAATCATCGCGTGCTTGATATTGATGTTTCCCATTACAAACTAAAATTACAATGTACTCCTTTGGTCAGGGAGTAAAGCAAAGAAAAATAATCAGTCATCATGCAATTAGGAGCTAATAAAGCAGCTGATTTATATTAACACGAAAACAAACATACCAACAACAACTCAAACAGCTGAATTGTGTTATTCAAACATGCAATTAAAACTCGCAGTTATCATACCAACAACACTAAACAGAATAATGCACTTCGCAAGCCTGGCATACAACATAGCAAAATAGTAACTGCGACAGCTGTCTTATTGCCACCTATAGCCAGCATCAACTTACTAATCGATGCTGTCAAGCTTGTGCCTGAATGTTTTTTCATTCGAGTCTATCAAGCTTAAGATTGATAGATATTTCCTTTGCTAAATGTGTTTTACACCAGCTCTCAAATCTCACACAAAGCATATTAACAGGAGAACATGTCTAAAATCCAATGAAGACATTATTAGTTGAATTCTCAGCACTGCAAAACTCAAGGCATGCTCCAAACTATACTGCAACAAGGAACATACACCTTTCTTAAAAGTGCAGTCATCAGTGATAGCTACATAGGTTTGATCACACACCACTGCCCCTTCTCATTTCTCTTTATGCAAATATCCTTTTCATTTTCATTAATTGGTCAAATCGCCAATCTACAAAGATAATCTTGCAATTGAAATTTAATTGTATTCACTGTGTTCACTTTATCTCCAGGTGATGTGGAAACATTACCATCCCAATGTTACCTCCCTCAATATAATATTACGTCTCTACAATCACTCATTTTAATGGACTAGCACCAAACAATGTCTTAATCATCTATGCAACTAATGAAAGTTACTACTGAACTAAACTCAGCAGCACTCTGTCACATCTGACTCAGTAGATTTATCTAAACCTGGCTACGGCTATATATCTGTATCTACAACTCGTTGACTCTGTCACTGTAGGAGGGTGGTGGTATTTTGTATTTGTGATTTATGAAGCATCTACAGGCTTGTGTAGCACCCCGATCCTTAATTTGCAAATTCACACGGTGCATCAATGCAACTAAATCCATCAAAGGGTAAATGGCTAGTGTAATTGGAATCTGGGTTATGAGAGATGAAAGGAGCCAAGGAGGTATATGGAATTGACAAGAACTATTTATGAGGATTAAGAAACCTCACTGATCCATTTTGTCAGAAAACTAGTTTAAAGATACCTTCGCACCACTGCTGGTGCACTTGAGGCTGAGACTAACAATATTGAGGCTCCCATCTTTGTTCATATGATTAAAATTCAGTTCATAACTTCATAGTTGTCCTAGGAAAAGTGGAAAACAAACCAAATATTCGGGATATTCTAATCCATTTCCTCTCCAATTTTTATTTCATTTCGAGTCCTATCTCTCAACCCACAGAGCATTCAACAAACCAACCACATGCCCATCATCTATTCAGAGCCGGAAAATCCCCTAGTACAGCCCAGACGCCCATCGAAGCTCATTTCCCGAGACCCATTAGCCCACCAGACCAGGCACGAGCAACCCGCACAGCAGCATCACACCACACACCCGCATTAGTAAGTTCTAGGGCTTGCGCGCGAGAGAGGGTAGGGAAAATTTGGGGTACCGTACCGCGAGGGTGTCGTCGGAGTAGCTGCCGAGGAAGCGGGGGAGCACGTCGGCGACGGCGGAGCGGAGGGCGGCGGCGGCCGGCGAGCGCCGATCCATGCGGAAGGACCGCTCCTCGGCCGCGAACACGCGCCGGAGCCGCCGCCGCAGCTGCTCATCCGCATCCGCTTCCTGCCCCATCGCCTCTGGGGCCCCGTGAGAATCTTCTAGCGGCTACTGGCTCCCCGTCTCTATTATGTGTCAGCCTTCGTGTGTAAAGCTGTGGGGTGGCCCCTCGTCCAAACAGGTCCTAAAGTGTTGATGAATTCTGTAAAAAAGATAAAATCTAACACACAGAAAAATAAATAAAGGAGCTATTTGTTAATTTTATAAAAGTTAATTTCACAAAACTCAATATATGTTATAGAAACTATCACAAAACTCGACATTTAAAAAATAGTTTCGCAATACTTTATATTTTGAGACACAATATATCACAGGTGTACAAGACCAAATCTTGTTTTGCTTACGGGCTGTACCTACCGGGTCCGAAGGAGGCAGATCGACTCCATATTTTAGATTCTACAATTAGTATGACTAGCACAGCTCACATCTCATCTGAACGTAATGGAGAGACACCAAATCGCTAAACACTTGAGCATCTAGGATTAGCCATTCATAAGCCTTATAATTAGCATCTTTAAGCTTTCGCATAGCAATATTTTAATCATAGTTTTTGTATGCATAAACCAAGTGTTGTTTCGGGTGTTGAGATGACAGAGGTTGTGTCTCTCTTTTACGTCTGGATGAGATCAATAAAACGCTAACAAGTAGACTATACTAGTCAGACTAACTACTTAATCTTAAATATGGAGTTTTACGATACATTGTGTCCCTAAATATAGAGTTTTGTGAAACTATTTTCTCAAATGTGGAGTTTTATGATAATTTATACAGTATAGATGAAGGTTTGTGAAATTAGCTCATTTTATAAAGTTGTCATCTTGTGTCTTTTAATAAACATCTAGCGGGCTGTTTGGTTATATCACACCTCGAGAATCTAGGATTTTTTTTATCATCATTGGATTTTGTTAATCTCGGATAGTAGGCCCCATATATGTTCTCGGTTAGTCTTTGGTGATCAGATTAGTTTAGCTAATACTGACAATAGATTCCTTATCCAGGTGACTAGGCATAATGAAAAAGGCACAACTGGTTATAGGTCATGTGCTATGTTAAACATGATTTGGTGGATTAAATAAGAGAAAAAACTAGTCGACCATAACCATTTGCCATTGATTACTCCACCTTTGGACTTAGCACCCACTTACCGCCACCAGAGATCGAGTCGTAAACTATTACGAAACCAACCACCCAAATATAGCAAACCACCTCTCTCCTCACAAATGGAAGAGAGGGTTAGGGGCAATTATAGAGGAAGAAACACAACGTTCCTAACTTGAGCATTGAAGCTAGATTAAAAAAGGTAACACAAGCATTACTAGAAGTGACAATGAGCTAGAGCGGAGGCAGATGTGGAGCAAGAGGCAACACTTTGGACATGAAGCATCGACGCTATAGAATATGGGTAAAGCCGATAACCGCAATGTACACATGAGCACATTGATGATGGAGCGAGCATGTAAGCAGACGCACCACATACTCATGTATTCAGTTATGCAAGCGTGCTTGACGTCATAGAGGTTCAAAGTGCATTTGGACCCCTAAGGCCATGTACAATGCAGGGTGCTTATAGCCCGGTGCTTAAAGAGAGAGAGTAGCGTGGCGTCTCAAAAAAATATGTGACTTACAATGCAGAGTGCTTCATATGGGGTGCTTAAGTTGCTTTAATATTCGTGTAGCACCTACTCTAGCACCTGTTGTCTCCAATGCAGCGCTTCATATGAGTACTATTTGGTGCTTTTTGGAGTACTATTTGCTAGGCACCGGTTGAAGCACCTGTCACCTGTGTCACCCTAAGCACCAGTCTAGCACCGGGTGCTAAACTTTGCTTCCGTTGCCCTTCCTAAGCACCTGTCTAAGCACCTCTCACAAAAAAAACCAAGTTTTTTTCCTGAGGCACCTGTCTAAGCACCTGCATTGTACAGGGTCTAAGTGGGTTTTGATAATTAATGACAAAAATATTAAGGACTAATGATTTATTAAGTGTTGATTAGAATTAATCCCATAGAAATGGCATTGACAACCCCTAAAAAATTGAAGAAGAAGAATGACTTGCTCTGAGGTCTTAAATCACATTAAGTCATAGGCAAACCATACTATTAAGAGGGGAGTTAGTTGATAGTTAGGATGGATTGTCTTGAGAGATGACCAATAAGATCGCATTCTAAATTTTCTAGAATCTCTAGTCGTTCGATTCTACCAGGAGCCTCTGAGCAGTGTGCATTTGGATCCTTCGAGTTGAAAATGTCCCTATCAAGAGGGCTATTTTTTTATCCAGATCCATTAAAAGGTCTCCATCCAGAGCCTCCAAGTTATATCTTGGATTCTATCTAGAAGCATACCCTTAGATCAGAGCTTCTGAGTGAGGTTCATTTGGACCCTCCGAGAGTTCAAAATGTCTTTATCTAGAGAGCATTTTTCTTGTCTAGAGCCACCGAGAGGTCTCTATCCGGAGCCTCGAAGTTATATCTTGGCTTTTGTCCAGAAGCATATCCTTAGATTGGAGCCTCCGAATGAGGTTCATCCGGACCCTCCAAGAGTTCAAAATGTCTCTGTCCAAAAAGCATTTTCTTGGCCCGATGCCTTTGAGTGGTTTCTATCCGAACCCTCTGAGAGTTCGAAATATCTCCATCCAGAGAGCATTTTCTTGGTCCACTGCCTCTGAATAGTTTCCATCCAGACCCTCTGAGTTTTCAAAATGTCTTTGTCCAGAGAGAATTTTCTTGTTCTAGCGCCTCCGAGTGGTTTTCATGTAGACCCTCGGAGTTTTCAAAATGTCTCTTCCCAGAGAGCATTTTCTTGTTCCCATGCCTCTGAGTGGTTTACATTCGAACCCTCCAAGAGGAAACCTTAGCTTCTGTTCCTCTACATTGAACATGCATGGACACTCCGAGTGAGTTTTTTCTGGAGCCTCCGAAGGAGCTAGGTGGTTTTGTTTTTGCTAAGTGTTGAGCCTCCGGACCCTCTGGGTGGAAATTGTTTGGAGCATCTGAACCAAGTTTTTTTTCTCTAGACAGAAGGTTGTTTTCTATCAGGTCCCTCCAAATGAACCTTGTCCGGACCCTCTGGGTCTATGAAAGTTTTCTATTTTGAATCATTCAGAGCCTTCGAGTGTTGTGATGTTTCAACCTCCGAGCAACACAAATTAGTTGTTATTTTGAATCTCGGACCCTACCAGCCGAGTTTGTCCAGAGCCTCCGAACAATGCAAAAAGTGACATAACGGCTAAATTCACTCTGGCTAGGATTGACTCTTGCTCACCCATTCCTTTGCTCTAACCAGTTGAGCTCTTCTCCTCCTCACATCTCTGAGAGATCCTTTGAGAGGGAAGAAAAGAGAAAGAAGGGTGTGATCTATTTGAGCATTTAGCAAGAAGGTTTTCTCCAAACTCTGGTTACTCTTTAACTGTTTGGAGGTTGGCACTTCCTAGACGGTTATGAGTTCAAGAGTATTCAAGAGCTGTGAATCAACCAAGCATTTATGAAGGTCAAAGTTCACCTACCGTGGGGTAAACAACTACCAAAAATAGAGGGAGGCTTCGCATCGGCAAGCCTCCTGAGAAAAGAGCATGATTCAGTACCAGCTTTAATCGTTGGATCAAGTTTCCTTAACGGAGACATAGAACCGCACCAAGGATCCGAACTTCCACAACAAATCCCATGTCACCGTATTTGCAATCTTCTTTATCTTTCATCTCACCAGTTTGCTTCTTGTTGGTTGGTTAATATTTTTTTTATAAGTTGTTTTTGCCTTCTTATTAGCATACTAGAGTTGCCATTGCATATTTAAGATTAATTTTTAAAAGTATTTTATTCACCCTCTAAAAGGATCAGGCTATCGACTAGAGAGGGGTGAATAGACTATTATCAAAACTATGAAAAAATCAAATCATGTGCATACTAGTAAGCAAGATGTGCAAAAAATAAGATATAGGAAGGGAAAATTAGTACAAACACAAGGGAGACGAGAATTTGTTGTTGAAGTTCAAGCCTTTAGTGATACTCTACGTCTTCGTTGAGGAAGCTTGATCATACAGTCGAAGTCGACATCAAAACGTGTTGTTCCCTCAAGAGGCTTGCCGATGTGAAATCTTCCTTCTCTTGTGGCAGCTCTTCACATTGCGGTACGCGAGCTCCAAATCCTCACAAACTTGATGGGACGCTTTACACATCTTCTTGAAGGCTCCTAATGGCTCCTACCTGTCTAGGAGATGCCAAATCTCCAAGAGTAACAAATTTTGATCAAGATGACTTGGAGATGAACTCTTGCTTGATGCCCAATCCAGGGCTCAATCCCTCTCTTTCAAAGAATTTCACAAAAGGATTAGATCTTTGGCTTGAGAAATTAGAGCTTGAGGCTTAGGAAAGCAAAGGATGAAGGATTCCAAGAGTTATTTGTGCAAGGAGGCTTAGAGATATATATAGCCAACCCCTAAAAAATTAGTCGTTATGCAAAAAGTGAAAACGTTGGACCTTCTGACTTTGAACTCGGAGGTTCCGATATTTTGAAACCAACGGCTATTTTGATGTTCAGAAACAGATCTCGGAACATCCAGAAATATCCCAAAGGTTTCGACTTTCAAAGCATAGCGGATAGAACCACATGGCGAAGGTTCTAACATGAAACTCAGACCTTTCGGGATAAAAGGTTGCCTTAGCAAGACAACTCCAAAATAGACTTTTGGAGGCTCCGACATGTACTCGGCTGAGATTTCAAAAGACTTAGAGAAATTTCACAAAATAGAAACTTGGACATTCCGAAAATAATCTTGGACACTCCGAGATTTCAAGAAGAAGTCCATCACAAAGACTTGGAGCATCCGGGAAACTCTCGGAGGCTCCGTCTTTGAGCATCATGGACTTAGAAGGTTATAGATCTGAAACTCGGAGGGTTCAGAAACAAACTCGAATGTTCCAAGATTTCAAAGGAGAGTCTAGAGTAGAGATTTTGAGCATCCGGACAATTTTCGGTTGCTCCGACATTGGAGCACACTGGACTTGGAAGATTTCAGAACTTGATCTTGGAGGTTTCGGGAAAATCATAGATTTTCTGGCTTTCAAAAATCTAGAGAGGAAGGGCAACTCAGAGGCTCTGAGTTCCTAATTCCACACACGAAGCTAGATCTGGAAGCTTAGGGATCAATCTCGAAGATTCTGACTTTTGCTAAAAATGTGTGTAGAAGGGTTTCGAAGGCCCCTTTGAATTTGGAAATTGATTCCTAGTTGAACATTTAACAATGTCTCACTAGCTACTTAATCTCAATCTCCCTTAGTAGCACAGCTTGTCCAAGACTCAATGTGATTCAATGAATTACCCAAAGAGCTGGAGCAATGTCCTTAATCTTTGATTTCTTCAAGCCTTCCTTTCTTGGAACTTTTTTAGGGGCCACCAAAGTGGGCTAAAGCACTCCTTCTTGGAACTAATAACTTAATCACACTTGATGTACACATTAGTTCCTTAATTGTTTTGTCATTAGTCGCCAAAACTCATTAAGGGAATCTAGATGCACTTTCACTCTCCCCTTTATACTACATCCTTGATCCTTCATGTTGGCCTGAGTCGATGAATTTGATGACCTCAACATCACCTCCTCCTCGTCTTCATAAAACCGTTGTTGAGCTCGAGTGCCACATTCTGCCAGCCCTTTTTTTCTAGCATCTTTTCATGAAACTATTGGGTTAGTGTTGAATATTTCCACATAATCATCTCATCATACTCCATTGTTTAAACATTCTACAATCAAATTGTAAGATGTTGAAGACGGGAAGAGATGGTAGCGACCCCTTGTGATTATGAGGCAGTGAATCCGGCAGCAGCGACAAACCCGAAGATAAGAGAGGAGAGTAGGGACAACGGCAACGATAGAGGAGATAGTGGTGGAAGGAGTGGTTAGGATGGGTGGTGTCAGACAATGAAGGCTTAGTTTGTGGTTGCTGAAATGTGCTGTGCTGAACTTATTTTATAATCTACTGCGAAAAAATTGCCAGAGAAGTAGAAAAAATTAGTGAAACAAATAGTGAAATAGGAAAAAACTGGTTAACTAAACGAGATTATCATAATCCACCACAATGCCCAATGGACACCATGGTGTAACAAGGGGGTGGTGTGCCATCGATCAAGGTGATGGGAAGGTTTGTTGGCCATGGTGGCAGAGGAAGCTATAAGTAGGAGGCAGAGGAGAAAGATGAGGATATTGAAGACAATGTTATGGTCTATGTGAGGTAGAGCGCATGATGGAGGTGGCAGGGGCAAGGGGTACACGATGAGGGAGCATCCGTGCATGGGGCTAATATATGGCACGCGCGTGAGCAGAAAGCTCGTGCCGTGCATTGGGCCTGTGTAGGCCGGCCCACTTTGGGTTGGTGTTTTAAATGTGCATACGCGATTGGGCCATCGAGGCAAGATGAGAGCACCTAGCACAGGTGGTCTGCTTTTTTCTTCTTTTTCTTCTGTGTCTTTCTCTTCTTTTCTAGGTATAAAGTGTGGCGTACCTGGTTTTAAGACCGGATACTCCCTTATGTTTACTGTATCGATCCCATGATTTTTAACACTCTGCAAAGGTCGCGTAAGTGTACCGGCAGGGTTATTATAATGAGACCTTTCACCAATTTTCATACCAGAGCCAGACCCGCTAGATAAGATCTACCCAGTCTGCGCTTGTGCTCAGTGACTCTCGACCCACAACCCGAAGTGGACTTACCTTTGTGTCGAACAACTCCCTAAGTAGTCACGCAGAGGTCCTCTAGAGATGCCAATCTACCTAGCACTCTCTTCCTATTGCCTATGGGTCCAGACTCTAATACTTGACGGGATAATTAGTGAAGTCCTTCGAACAAAGGCCATGTAGACATACGAGGTGAATCTGGTTTAGCGGTACTTAGGCTCGGTCCTTGTTTGATTCGAGCAAGACTCCATAATTTTTTTCAATCTCGACAACCATGTCACCACATGCTACACCAATCCCCAAACTCCTCTTAGCATTCTCACCGAATTGAAACCATCTTCCTTTTATTTTGGATTTTTGGCAAACACATTTTCAACATTCGCCCTAGGCGACTCACGCCATCCCAAGGGTTTTATTTCCCGAACCAAAAGTAAATCCCGATCTGGTAAAAGTTTTAGATTTTTGTTCTAGAGCGAGTCTAAGCCTGGCTTAGAGCTGGTCTCACCCGCATGTCCGGTGGTTATTGCTAGGGCTACAAGGAATATCATGTCCGATCCTAGGCAAATGCAACTATAGGTTAAACTAGCCTTAACTTAACATAGCATTGCTACATATATAGCATGCGGGTATGCAAACAAAATACTTAAGTTCATCACATATAGGTTTCAACATGATCAAAGTGAGAAATGCTTGCCTAACAGCATTGGTCCTTATCTTGGTCTTGAACTTGATATGACCGATGCCCGGGATCTTCCACGTGATTCGTCGAGATGTTGGAACTACACGTTGCGGGAACGTTGTATAAATCATCAGTGCAAGGTAAAAACCAGGAACATCAAATGTAAATCCGGAAGAATGGCTCTTGTAATCATAACGCGTTTGGCTAGCTATTTGTTCTTAATCAGCTCTAGGAAGCTAACATTGGGTGCCTTATGGTAACTTGGCGGGAGATATCAGCTTAAGGCATATCGTTTGGTTAGGGTTTCTTTAACCCCCTTCGTATTATTGCGCACAACTTTAGGGTTTCAAGTTCACTTAAAGATGTTTATTTTACAAGACTCTGAGCACTTTAGGGTTGAAATGGTCCATTCTTGCTCTTAATGAGATGGCGAGGATTCAAATGTCCCTTGTGACCCGTGGGTTGGAAGAGGATCTAATACAATTAAAGAGTTTGTGTTCTAAATCATCTAGGGTGACTATGGAAATAGGTATTTCTTAACAAGACCTTGAGCTAATAAAAGGGGTTCAAAATCCTTATGGGTTTGGTTATAGGATATTCAGGAAAAGTTACTGAACCAAAGCCTTAAATTTCATTTAATATGAAACTTAGGAAAAATAAGTATATTATCTAGAGCTACATATATATATGTTTTGTTTTCAAATTTGACAAGATTCAAAATTCAAGCAAATCTAGGAAATTAGGAATTTGTTGTGGGTGGTTAGGTTTTGAATCTATATGGTCACAGGAAAAGGATTGGAATCAATTGAGTTAAATAGCAAGGGAGAATCGGCTGTCTGAAAGATGGTTATACCGTGAACGCCCCTTGTTTAACCGGAGCCTACATTAGCGGATGATGTCGTTGGCGTATTCTGGGAAATACGTGTTGGACAGAGAAGAGGCGGCTTCGGGACTGGAAGCGCGGGTAAAGTGTTTCCCGTGTGAAAAGCGTAAATGGAGAGGACACGACCGCTTAAACCGACGACAGTTAATTTGATCATTAAGTGTGCGCATTAATCATAGTCGTCGATAGATCATCTTCACGGAGAGAGGAAGATTTAGAGGGGGTTAGAGGGCAGATGTAGATGTAGGAATAGATGGCGCTCACCGACGGTCATTGGAGACACTCTCGACAGACTTGACACCGGGGTCAAGGCTAAGCGGCTCGAGGAATCCTCTAGCGGGCTGGGGCCAGTGTCGACATCCAGAGGGGGCAGCAAGGAGGAGATCTCTTAGGTAGCGGTTCCTGAGTTGGCGTTCGGGTATACCTGGGAAGCGGTGCTCGTACGCGAGCTATGGCTGTAGTTGATGGTGTTGTGCCCAACGACGGCAACACCAAGGTCGAGGTCAGGGCTGAGTGGCAAGCCGTCGGGTGAGGAGGTTGGTCCCAGGGGTGAGTAGGTTGACAGCAATGCCGCGGTCCGAGTTGCTCATATCTTGGACTCACTGGCGGGGAAGCTCAAGGTGAGCAAATCGGCTGCGGTGGAGGCGCGGTAGGGCTCCACCGTGCTCGGGCAGATCTGGGACGGTGCTCGCCGACGGCCTCGGTTGATAGAGGGACAAGGGGTGCGGCGAGGTGGTGAGGTGTGCCAGCGGCGTTGGTCGGGCGAGCGGCGTCTAGGGGGGAAGTTTTGGTGAGGCGCTCGGTGGCGAGCTGGTAGGGGGCGGTGTTGGTAGCTGAGGGAAACGGGAGCGGCACCGGAGGTGAAATCAAAGGGGCGGCTGACATGCTGAACTTGCGGAAGAGGTGTGCGCATGAAGAGGAAGAAGAAGAGGTAGTCAGGCAGGGAAGGGAGCTAGGGGAGAGGGGCGGTTACAGGGGCTCGGTGAAGACCAAGGAATAAAGGATCTTGGTAGGAAGATGAAGAGAAGAATGGAGAGGTGAGAGCTCAGGTAGAGGGAGAGCTGCTTGGGAGGAGGGTGCGTGGCCATCGGCTTGATGCTCGGTAGAGCTCTAGGAGGAATGGGGCAGCTCGAAAATGAGGAAGAGATGGCACAGCTTGCTCAGGGAACAGAGGGTGATGGAGAAAAACTCGGGCAAGAAGATGGAGTGAAGCGCTTGCTTAAGGGAATGGAGAACAGGAGGGAGGGAAGGAAGCTCAGCTGGACTGAAGAGAGGAGCTCGGGTAGAGGAATAGATGAGGTAGCTCAAGTAGAGATGGAGTAGTGAAGGAGGTCGGTCGGCTGCTATTACAACAGTGGGAGTTAGGCACCATCTTCAGAAGTTAAGGACACGTGGCTCAGTTTAGCAATGAATGAGCCATGGAAGAAAAGGGAATATGGGTTAGCTGCTGGGGAATGTAGAACAACAGTAGAAGGTAGGGACCGATTTGTGTGCATTGACAAGTGGGCAGTGCAGGTGTTTGATCAACATGGGGATAGTAATAGCGAGCTGGTAAAGTTGGAAGTTATCTCGACTCGGCTCGATCTGGTTGGAAAGGAGTCAAGGTCTTTATTTATGCACTTAAATATGTCGCGTATTGTCACGCCCAGTTTTTCCGATCTTGATTTCGAGCATGTCATCGCATGTAAACTAGGGCATTTGCATTAATCACAAACTCAACACACCAAAAACCCGCACACACGCACTCCAGCCGGATAAAACCCTAATTCGACAACTAACATAAAATGACACACGCACCGTATTCATCGGAGCACCTGCGGTACCTCACCACCGGGTAATCCTAAGCCGAGAGGGATGACCTACCGAGGATTCTGTATACTCTCCACCCCTTGCCGCACACCCGGAACCCTAATTCCAGCCCTCGATTTCCTTCCGTCCCATTTAAACCATTTCCTCCAGAAACCCTAAGCGAGGAATCTAACGTTCCTCGGCTCCTCAGAAAATTCTAAAATAAATTGTGAGACGATTCAACAATACCCTTAACACAGATATGACATAAAATAATAGGACCCAGTTCAAAAATATTCATATACGAAATAAATAAACCCTAGGATTAAAATCAGCGTTGAACTGAAACCCATCAAAATAATTCTCCAAAAATTCCGATAAATTACCACGATGATCCTTATACTTCCTAGAGTCCAAATATATGAAAACATGGGCATCTCTAGTTTAAAAATCTGAAATGGCCACTATCGAACACCTAGGGCAAAATTTACCGTTGCATCAAAACGTGGCTGACCCTCAACTAAAAACCTACCGACAGCCTCGGGGGGGGGGATTCTCCTCAGCAGTACCAACAAGTTTAAAACCTCACGTTTTCTCTAGCTGCCACATCCAGCCATCTACAGATGGATTCCATGTCCTGTCGTACTTGGCATGCAAAAAGGAAACCCAGGAGGTGGTACCAGTCGGTGCCAAACTCCCCTGTATGCTTTGACATGGCCGCCCGAGTCTCTGTGGCAAAGGCATGCGTGGCAACTCTTCCCCGGGCGCTCGGTGGCGCCCCATGCCGACGCGGTGCGCGTCCAGAGCCACCCCGGCATGCCACAGCTGGTGTTTTCCGTAGCCTCACATCACCGCTGGCCATTTTTCGCACGCCACCAGCACAGCGCGGCCATCCCATCTCCCTGTGACCTCGGCGTCGACCCTCGTCCTCGGAACCGTGCTCATCCCGTCTCGTCGCCGGCCGTGTAGAGGAACAGCGGCCATCACCTCGGCTCTCTATCCCCGCCACGCCACCTCGTGCTGCAGCTACCCTATTTCCTCTACAACCCTAGCCGCCTTGGACAGCTCGACCTCGTCCCATCACCGACGAGAGAGGGCAGCCGACCAGCCACCTGTGAACCGTTCGGTCCCGTCGCCGGCCTTGTAGAAGAAGGGGACCCTCCCTGCGTTCCAGCCGCCGCCTATTTAAGGGGGAAAGCCGGCCGAGACCTCAGCCTCAACCAAGTCGCCAGCCCGCCTTCCTTAGCTCCAGTCCTCTCCGTCTTCCACCCGAGAGCCGCCCCACACGAGCTCAGCTCCCACCACCAATTCCCCAAGCTTCGAGTCCCCAAACACTCTCGATCCATCAGCTAGCTTATCATTCCTTAGCCAAACCCTGCCGGCCTTGAACCAAGCTCTCAGCCGACCGCCGGAGCTCCCGACAGCCCTAACCGCCTTCAACCGCCGCCACCTCCGCGCTCGCCGCTGCCCTGTCCGAAGCCCGCCGCCGCCCTGTTTTAATCCAAACAGCCAGGTAACGACCGACGACCAGGTATTAAACGGCACAAACCGAGTTGCCGTTTCCTCCTTACCCGAAACGTATTTAATCCACTCCACCGGCTGCCGCGTCCCATGTCTCAATGCACTGCCCATTTAATTCCGCTGCCGACCAGTAGAAAACGGCTTTGAGCTGCCGAGTAGCACGTTAATTTGATTAGTTAACCGGCTTAGCAGTTTTAAGCCTCTGGTTCTCTCGGTTAGGACCAATCCAATTGGTTTTTCTCAGCTACAATTGCAGTTCCAGAGATCTAAATAAAGGGGCTAAATTTTGGTTCAAAAGAAATTAAAAGTTGAAATGAATTTGGACCTATTCCAGCCAATCCTTACAGGCATAGCTCTGGTTTTGAAAAGCTCAAGTTAATTACTAGCTCTTGGCTCAAATGCATTTTCAAATCTAAACTCTATAGCATTGAAACAATACAAGTTAAAATAGAAGTGTCATTTCTCTTTCTAGGGTTTGAATGCATGATTATGTATACTAATTTCTGGAGTCCCAGGTAAATCCTCTCTCACCGCCAATATGCCCAAAGTAATTCAATGCATGCTGGCCCGAAAGCAAGCTGCATTCCCAACCCATGCATGTTCCTCTAACCATTGCACCGTCATTTATGTGCTATTATTGCATTCACCCGCCGCCCGAAACATTTATTACGCCCATAGGCCTAAACCCTAGAACATCAGAACCCTACCATTAAATTAAACCTACATATACACCCTCCCCGATTTCCGCACAACTACAGTTTAATTTAACGAACACTGGGATGAAACGAGGGACCAATCTCTCAAAGTCGTAAACCCTAACTCAACCCTAACCCCATTATTCTCTCTCGAGCATGCATGTCATTTGGTTCTATTGGAGTTATTTGGATTTTCCCTTATTCGATGCTCTTCGGCGCGTAGTTGACGGAGCGACGTACGTGCGCCAGGAGGACCCGACGTCACCCCCACGTTCAGAACAAGAGCAGGAACTGCCAGGCAAGCATTCCCACCTTGATCATGTCGATATCCCATATATGCAAAGTTATGAATATTTTATTTACGAACTCTGCATGCTATGTGTTTAATATCGATATTTTATGTAGAGATAGCTATACCCATTAGTTGCAGGATACCTAGGTCTGAGTATCCCTCATTGTAACCCTAGGTATAATTATCGGTCGTTCGCGACCGTCGAATATCTAGGACTATAGGTGTTAACCACGCTTAGCCTTGCTATAGTTAAAAACCAAGTTTTATTCATCCCGTTGGGATATGGGAAAACAAACCCTCGGATGGCATGTGCTGTCCGAGGAGACTTTCACAAATAAAGGATTATCAAAAACCAAAAGAAAAGAGGAGATGGTTTTGATTCGGGTAGGAATGTTAAGAGATGTTCGGGATGTAGAGCATCGGATGGAGCCATGTTCGTCCGGGACGACATGGGGTCGGGAAATGGAGTCCTACTCGAATCAGTTAAGGACCGAGCCTAAGTGCCGCTAAACCGGTTCCTCACCGTACGTCCACATGTCCTTTATGGGAAGGACTTGGCTTAGTACCCCGGCAAGTATTAGGGTTCGGACCCGTGGGAAGTAGGGAGTTTGTGCTAGGTGTTTAAAGTCCTAGAGATCCACCTACGCCGGGCGGGAGGTGTTGATGCAACACAAAGGTGGGGAGTCCCATTTTTGGTCCGGGATGCAGAAGTGGGTCAACCACCTAGCGGGTCCAACTCTGGTATGGAAGCGGGCGAAGGTCTCGTTGTAACCACCCTGCCAATACACTCTGGGTAGTGTATCTGTTAGCGCTCGGCATTAGGGGTGAAATTACATCTTGTGGGTAAAGCCGTACAACCTCTGCAGAGTGTTAAAAACTATTCGAATAGCCGCGTCCTCGGTTATGGACATGAACTGGCAAGGCCACACACTGGTTAGACTAGGTTTTGTTTGCGAAAGCATGGGAAAAGGGATTAAGGACGTGGGCATGATGTGTCCACAGAGGGCAATTTACGCTACAGGGTTGGTAGCAAGGAATTACCGGAGGAGGCGCCAGTCGTGCTATCCGGGATACCACGGGCTGGACGCGTGTAAGACTCGCTGTACTACCGAGGGTAGGGCCAGCTGAGCATTGAGTGGAGAAGCTAGACATACTGCCCGGGGTAGTATGGTCTGAGCTGTCTCGAGGATTGTAAGAAGGTAGCCGGGTCTACCTCAAGAGGATTCTGTTCGTTTTACTTTAAACAGTTTTATTAAATTGCTTTTGAATCTACTATTCAAGTATTTAAATTAAGAACTTATTTTCCGCACAGCAACCAACTTAGGGTAGAGCTATTCCTTGTTATTTCCCCGCATGAAATATTTCCGTACACTCCTTCTTGTGGGAATAGCTTGCGAGTACATTCAATGTACTCACCTGGCTTGTTGATTTGGCCAGAAGAAGAAGAAGAGTTCTGCTCTGACGAGGAAGATTCCGACTTCGAGGGCTAGGGCGTTTCCCCAGTCAGTTGCCTGTGAGTTTGGCATATTGATGGGTCTATTTACGTATCTTTTATGTATTTCCGCTGCGAGACTTTGAATTCGGCCAATAGGCCATATTGTGTTAAAGACTCTAAATGGTTTGTAATGTAAAATAATCGGTAATGTATGACGACATTATCAAGTTCTTGTGAGTGCCGGCTACTGTTCCAGGGACCGGTACAGTAATCACAGGAGCGTTTCCGGCATTAAAACTGGGGGCGCCACACGTATATACATGTTCTAAATCCGAAATATGGAGTTATTATGCTACAATTTGCTCGCATTTGAAAATGGTATGTGACGATGAGTCCCGTTGATTAATCTTGTCTCCGATCAAAACTTAGAATGGAGACGAGTGGAACACGTGATGTTTTGAAAGGCTTCTAAATGGTCAAGATTAGGTGAAAACCCATACCTCAACTTTAAAGGAATATTTTCCCGAAGTACTTTGGTTTGAAAAATATACCAGGGTCAAATAGGCCAGACAATACTAGAAGTGCCTAGTATTCGGAATTCTCAGTAAAGAGGAATAAGGTGAGGGTGCCGAGTGGGATAGAGGCAAGAGATTTGGAGTCATACCAATTCCAGGGTTTGAACTCAGAGTTTTACATAGTTTACTTAGGGTAGCTCAGTTAACACAAAAAAGTTTTGCAAACCCGTAATTTCAGGTTTTGGAAAATCGGGGTGTGACATAAAGCCTAATGCATGCTACACACAATTTATTCCTTTTCTTATTTACTTTTTATTATTATTATCCATTATGTCCTACTAGTTATTTTTTGATTTCTTCAAGTGATAATCTTCATTAGGGGGCCTGATCGGTGACCCACAAGATTGTTCTAGTATATCATAAAAATATCTTTTAAACATATTTTCACCATTCATAAAAACATTTAGGTAAATCAATAAAATTGCTCCAGTAGGCCACTAAAAACGTTATGTATGGAAACAATATTCTGAAATATGATCCACCATGAAAAATGTCCATGTATATAGGAAAATGTTCACTCAACTCGATGAAATTGTTTTGATAGGTCACAAAAGATGTTCCATATAGAAAACTATTATTTGAAGGGTATGCTCCACCGTCATGGAAAATGTTCATGTGTATTAAAAACTGTTTAGGCAACATGAGAAAATTGTTCCCGTGGAATAACTTAAAAAATATATGTTCTAACATGCATTAAAAGTGCTCATGTAAATAAAAATTGTTTAAGCAACTCGAGAAATTTTTATTACTTCAAAGATGAATATTGTAAATGTCAAGACCCTAGAATTATATATGATTAGGGGAACGAATGATCACCAAAGACCGAGCAACTAGTCGACCCAGTGATATGGTACCTGCGCCGTACACACCAAGGTGGAGTAGTCCAACACCTGGCCAACGCACCGTACGATCATCAGAGTCGTATGCCTCACCGTTGGTCAAGCCGGCCAGAAGCGATTAAACTTCCCAAAACCACATATGATTCACGAAATCCTGCGAAGGTTTAGAGTCGTTTTCAAATCCACTGAGCACAGCAAGATCGGAGGAGCCCGGCGATCATACCCACACCCTAACCTAACCCGGAGGCTAGTGGGTCACTCGAAAGCCCGGTATGATCTACCCACACCTTGCCCAGGTGGCACAGCATCTCAGCTAATGGGTCACTCAACCGATACCTGCTCCATCGAGTGAAAGGAAGAACCACACTAACCCTTCACGTCATACCCATACACTCCAATTCATACACGCATTGTGTATGGGCATCCACAAAAACAACTCGAATATCATCACAAAACTTTGCAAAAGAGGGATTACAGATAATAAATATAACTCATACAAAGGATATGTCTTTACCTCTACATTACTCGACTTAGTTTTCGTTTTCAGCATGCATCAAGTATAAAAACAACAGTGGAAGGATGTAATAAACATGGAAAGCTATACAACCCATCACTTGACTAAGGCAGGCAAACTTGCACGATTAAACATTAGAAACTGCGTTCTCGGAATCGTAATATTCACTGATACTAAGATCACCTACATGATTAAAATTCCCGAGTGAGTACTTTCGTACTCGCAAGATGCTAAGTGCTTATTCTAGGTTAAACTTAAGCATGGCATGGTAATTGAATGACAACAAAAAGATATACAATTCAATTAGGTAGAATAAACTAAAGTGACATATCTCTGGCATCTAGTTCATGAATTGCAAGAAGTGAACCACAAATTCAAGCTACAACTTGACATTCTCACCAATTAAGGATCTTATCCAGATTTGAAGTTACATGAATAGCACCATTCCAAAGCATCAGAATTAGTACCAACAAGAAATAATTCATGAATATGAACACTAGAGCTGAGCTACCACCCAAATACTCTATTCAGGTGTTCAAAATATTGGCTCCTACCGATTTATGACTCCAATCACAGCCAAGAATTACAATCAAAACATGTTATTTCCTCTAAGACCTCCTAGTCTTCGAGGGTTTTTGAGATGAGTGTAACTACCTCATCCCAAATCAACTGCAGTCGAGGGAGGTTTAACTACCCTCACCTCGAATGGGGGTATCTCGATAAGGTCGAGGGTAAATGGTTGGCCGAGCATTACCCTACCTGACCCTCATCGACCATACTCTCGTCGGCTTAGGGAGGGATCACATTTCTAAGATCATGCGAGCTGCTACCCGCCAAGTCCCCAATGAGGATCCTCTCCCGTCTCTCGCATCTTTCCTGGGTTCAAGTGGTTAATTAAGTGATCTAAAGGCACAACAATGCTGATCATAACACAAGCACCTACTCATGCTAGTAATTAGATGCACCACACTTATCATGTCAAAATATTCGAACTACACGTCAACAATTAACCAAACAAGCAAAAGATAACCAGAATCAATCCAACAAGCGCACATGCTTGCCTTGCTATTCTGGGATGTATTCTTGCTAGTGATCACCCTCGATAAAACCCTCGTTGCCCGACTCTAGCGACAAAAACACTGACACGCTGGAAAAGGGTAAAAGGAGCAAGTAAGCAATACTGTAATTTTCAAAGATGATGACATGCATAAAATGCATTCTACAATGTAGAGAATGGAAATATGAAACTAATGCAATTGGTTTCATCTTATTTGGAGTTGTATAATTTTAGTTATGAATTTTCTAAGTTTGAGGTATATTTGTTTGAATTTGAGAGCCATTTGCAAATTTTGGAAATTTTTCATACCAGAAACATGGATGAAATATGTATCAATATATTCGACATAATAAATAATGAATTTACACATAAGAATCAACTGATTTGGAGTTCGGATGAATTTTCTATGAATTTTTAAAGTGTAAAATTTTTTAATACATTTTTGTCTTTTCCTCGGTAAAGAGGAATGTATTAGATATTTTTATATTTGGCTGAGTTATTTAACTGAGAATGACATGTGGGGTCCCTCTTCAAAGCTAACCCGTCAATGTAATGATATGTGAAATGACCTAACTAGAGCTATTTGCCTAGTGGTATGCTTTTGCACTGCCTGAGACGTACTGCCTAATATTCTGCTAAAGTATTGCCTATTGATATGCTAATGTACTGCCTATTAACATGCTAATGCGCTGCCTATTATATGCTAATATACTGCCTAACATGTTAAATGCACTGCCTATTCATATGCTAATGTACTGCCTATTATTAATGTCAATGTACTGCATATTAATATGCCCATGCACTGCCTAGTAAATTTAAGTGCATTGCCTAGTAATAGTAAATGTTAATGCACTGCCTAGTACTATGCTAATGCACTGCCTAGTAAACACAAGTGCATTGCCTAGTAAAAAATGTTAATACACTGCCTAGTACTATGCTAATGCGCTGCCTAGTAAACACAAGTGCATTGCCTAGTAAATGTTAATGCACTGCCAAGTACTATGCTAATGCACTACCTAATTAACACATTAGCTAAGTGATGGCATTAGCTCACTAATTAAATCATTTTCACTACGCACTAGTAAGATTGAGATTAGAGGGAATCAACGTTAGCAAGCAGCATCCCATGTATACACACATACAGTGATGCACACATGTATATAGCCATGCATGCACGCTGCTATGTTTTGTTGTACTCTAGCTAATTAATTGGTATGCAAAATTACATAGTGGTAATGCATTTGCATGCATGCAGCCAGAACAGAGACGCATATAGATGGATTAACGAGAATGCATGCATGCGCATGCCAGCAATAGAAGCATGTTAGCAGTGCAGGCACGAGCACGACTCTGCTAAGCGACTCACCGGACAACAACGGAGGTGACGACGTTATAGGCCAACACATTGATTTAGAGGTGATGCTAATGACTCATAAGCTCACCAGGAAATGAACTTGATCGCTGGACTGCAGCACGAGATGTCCAGAGCGATGCAGTTGACAGCAGTGACGCATGGCGACGATCCCGCTTGACGGCTGCGGCCAACTTGAACAAGACATAATGGGAGCTTGTCAAAGAGGTAGAATAGGATCCATGGACCTCACCTATACAAGGAATCGAACTATCTCTTACTGAACTCGACGAACGGGTCAGGGAAGGACTCCTCCGGAGAAAGGGAAGAAGAGCACCGTTCTCTTTATTCCTTGGACCAAAATCAAATTAAATTTATGGGTAAGCTCTACTGGATGAGGCGAACTTCTTGGAGGTGTGCGAGACCTACTAAAATTAGCAAGGTGAAATTTTGATGACTTTTATGTTACAGAGTGTAATTAAGTTGATTCTAGGCCAAATTTGGAAACTCTTTTTTTATTAGTTCTATTTTAATTATTCTCGGTGCGAAATGAAATGATATGAACATGCACTTTATTCATAATGAAAATTAACAGTCTAAATACACAAGTTTGCAGCATCGGGGTTTTACAGTAAACTTCCTTTTTGATTGTCTTCTTGTTTTCCTTTTGAAAAAAACTTACTATTATAACAAGAAAATGGAAACTAAACTAAAGAAAAAGGGAAAGCAAAGAAAACATAAAAAGAAATGAATAAATGGGAACGGTGCCAGGCTGAAACCATTCTCCGATGTAAAATTGTGTAAGGGCCCATTTGGGAGCCCAGTAAAACTACACCCTTGTAAACAACATACCAGGGTATTTTACTAAGCACCAACGAAACCATTGAATACAAGTGATTTTTTTTAGGCTGTAAACTTATGTTTGGATGAGGAAATCTTACACGCGTATTGCACTGGATCAATGTCTGTGACCTGCAACTGCACAAGAGGGAGACGGATGCGCTCATGGGTTGTCACAACCCGTTTTTCCGGAACCTGAAAATTTGGGCTAACAAAAACTTTTTGTGCTAATAATAGTATCCTTAAAGAAGACCCTAATAAAAGCTTATCGTCTGTCTTGTATTCACGCGACCATCAATTTATAACAACCATGTGATCTTTTCTCCTCTAGACACATGAACTTCAAAACCCCTATCGTATCTATCCCTTCTCTAGTTCAACCTTGTGAACCTCGGCGTAGCAATCTCTGCTTATCTTTTACCTTACCGAATTACTTGCATGTCTGTAAAAGCATGCCTACAAATCCTGGCACGCGTATACCTATGTGTGTACGTGTGTATGTATGCCTATTCAAGTCACTTTCATGTATACGCGTACATCAACCCTTGCGTGCATATACGGATATATATATGTATATGTCCTGGTAGATGCCCCTACCACCCTTTCTCTTTCTTAGAATATGTACCCTAGTGTGCCTCCCCAATGCCTTCGGCAATCTCCTCTACTTTTATCTACACGAACAAGTGAGCCTGGACACTTGCGTGCCGTCCCACTATAACCTTGTCCTCCAAGAAATCCCAAGTACTCGGCACTTCTTTTCCTGTCTAATCTAATTCGCCATGTGTATAATTCCAAAATAAAATGCTTGTGAAAAATAATAGTAAAATGTTATGGCATGGAGTTTCACCAAATCGTGGCTATTTAAAAGTCCCAAGACAACACATGTTCTATTTTGGCTTCATGTTTGAAGATTCGTCTTCCGTTGCACCTTATTGGTCTAGCTCAGTTATCACGTGTTCTACTTGATCACCCCTCCAACCTGTGGAGAATATCATGACTTGACAACGAGTGAGTTCTGCAGGGCTTATATAAAAGTCCAATTCATGTTCATTAACCCATGATATCACGTGCTCCTTTCAACTCCTAAGTCCCTACATAATCATGGATGTTTCTTCTCCTATTGAACTCACTCGTTGTCAAGTCATAATATTTGTGCAGCCAGAACCAAGCTTGCAATTGAATAAAGCCTAGCAGTACGAGCTCACCATTAATCTCCCTGAGACCTACTGAACACACGCACTGTCTACTTGCCAATGCACCAAACGGTGCCTAATTTTCACTATGCATCTACAGCAATGGCTGGTATGCCCTCTTTACTCCCCGTGTTTCTTCTCCCCTCCTGCCAGTACCCCGTACCCAAGTCACCTGCACCTTTCCCTACAGCAGACGGTGCCCAATTTCTTCTATTCTCCTGAGCGACCACAGCAGCCAATGTCAGCCATTGCTCTCCTTTAAGACCAACCTGAGCTCCCCATTTGCCTCATTCCATTCTTGCCACCTGAGCAGTACTGAGCTCTGCCCTCCTGGTCTCCCCTCTGCCTGAGCTACAACCAAGCTTCACCTACTGTTCTTCTTCTAGCTACTTTCTCCTAAACTCCACCTGATCTCACTCTTCTCCTCCTACTGCACACACCCGAGCTACCTTGAGCTCTCCTCCTCATCATCTATTCCTACCCGAGCACCTCCACCCCATTCCCCATTTCTTCTCCACCGAGCCAGACCGGCTGCCGAGCCGCTCCCTGGACCTCATTCCGAGCTCCTATTCCCTCCGCTTAAACTCTCCAGTGTGCGCTCGTGTTGTTTGACCCCGTTTCTTCCGCAGCTGCTGCTTTTACCACTTCTTCCTCTTCAAACCCAACCGCTCTATTTCCCTGGAAGCCGAGCTCCCCTGCCTCCTTCTTCTTCACTGGTTTGTCCCCATACCGATCCAGACGAGCCGCAACACCCCCACGCCACCGCCGCGGTCACCACCAGCATCACCCAACGTCCGGCGCTGCCGCAAACCTCATTTCCCCAAATTCGGTTGCAAGCGTTGCCGCAGCTGCCTCAGACACCGGAGCAACCACCGGGCCGCCACATCCCCTCAACCTTACCTCGGTCGTCCACCTGGCCGCCATCCACCCTGACACCACCGACCCTACCGCCACCAGTGATCCTGGCCGCTGCTTCCATTGGATGCGCTGAGTACTCCTTTCCCGGACTCAATCACCGCCGCTGCCTGGGTACCAACTGATCACCGCCGCCGAGGTGAGCCGAGACACCCCCGCCGCCATCTATTTTATCCCCTCCTCTCTCCTCGGGTAATTGGTCCATAAGCCGCACGCATAGATGGTTAGTAAGCCAATTAGTGCTAGGCCCCACTGACATCACGGTCCCGGACATAATAAGCAGAAGCGGAATCCCTTGGTCTACACCTTCTCCTTTTGAAGGCGTATCATATTCTGTACCTTCCCTCTGTGTAACGTCCCCAAATTCAAGTATTGCTGTTTGTGCATCATGTCATAGCATGGCATCGCATGAGTGGAAGTTAAATTTTGAAACTAGAATTTAAGCCCAAAGAGAGGCTGCAAATATATATATACAAGTTGGTAAAACATGTGAGAAAGGAACAAAGGAATCCGAACTTCTAGTCGAATCTGATTTGAATTGAAGGAAAGTGTTGAATTTCAGAATATGTTTGAATTTAAACTTGGGTTGAAATTTGTAGAAACAAAATTGAAAAGAAATCAAAAACAGAAAATGAAAAGAAAATCTAAAACCTAAACCTAATTCTACCCCCTCCCCCGGGCGGGCCTCTTTTTTGGCCCGTTCCCTCTCTTCTCCCCCGCATGGGCCTGTTTCGACCCGTTTCTCCCCACGCGCGGCCCATCTGGCCTGCCCGCACCCTCCCTGCCTTCTTCTCGCTCCTCCCACTCTCTTCCTCACCCGGCGCCACCTCCTCTCCTCCATGCCGGCCGCGTGGCACCCTCTCTTTGCCACCCACGCCAGCTCGCCCTCCCGCTCCCGAGCCCCCCTAAAGAACCCCTCCTCGGCGCACTCGCCCCTTCCTCTCTCTGCTCCCCTCGGCACCACCGCCCCTGTGCGCCATCTCCTCTCGCCGCCGTACCCCCTCCGTCGCCCCGCGCTTTGTCCTCGCCACCGAGCCACCTCGGTCGCTTCTCCGAGCTCCGCCGGCGCGCTCCCGTCGCCGGTCGCCCGGCTCGTCGCTGCCTTTCCCCGGAGCTCGCCACCCGAGCGTCGCCGCCCCTCTAGCTCCGCCCCGGTGCCCTTCACCGCCGCCTCCATCCGTCGCCGGTTGCCCGCCACCCCGTCGCCGGAGCTCCTCCCTCCGCCCGGCCGAGCCACCCCACCATCGCCCTCGGTCGACGCCGCCCTCCTCCGTTTGCTGCCTCGGTGCCACCCCGCGCCACCCCATCGCCCTATTCGTCCTCGCCTCGCGCCCCCGAGCTTCTCCCCGGAGCTCCGCCGTCTTCCCGAGTGCCGCCGTCCCCGGAGCCCCTTCCTCGACAGCCGCTCGAGCTCCCCGCCTCGGTGCCGCCGGCCACTCCCCTCCGCCTTGGCCTCGCCACCAAAGCGCCGCCACCCCCGAATTCCTCCTCCGCCGCCTCACCGGACGACCCCCACCGCCGCCTCGATCACCCATCCCTGTCACCGCCCTGAGCCCGCGCCGCCGTGCCCCGGTGAGCCCCCGCCTTGCCTCCTCGCTGCTGGCCAAGCCAACGGCCAGGAGCCAACCGAGCTCCCGACCGAGCTTATTAGGGCCTTAATGGCCATCGGTTGGTTAGGTGAAATAGGTTAGTTAGTTAGTAGTAGTTAGGTTAGTAGAGTTAGTTAGATGGTTAGGTCAGTGGAGTAGTTAATGTAGCTAGGGTTTAGTTAGTAGTTAAGTTAGTTAGGTTTAATTAGTAGCTAGTGGATTGAATGCTGCTGTTTGCTGTTATGAAATTCGGTTAGGGCATGATTAATGTTAAACCGACATCATTAATTCTTAAGCAATGATTAGCTTCATCAATACACTATTTAATGCACCGTTGGCTTGTTTTGAAGATGTCTCAATGACAGAGGGGTCCCACGCGTTAGAAATTAGAAAAAGAATTAAAAGAAAAGAAAAGGGATATGACCAATGGACCCACTGGTCATAGACTTGGTCAATTTTGACCTAACTTGACCAAAGGGCCCACTTGTCATTCTCTGTAGCTAGGGTTCAGTTGAGTAGCAAAAATAATTAATGTATTTCTTTTCTGAGAAAAATACAACAAAGGGGTTTAAATCTTCAAAAATTCATAGAAAATTCATCCTAATTCAGAAAAATGCAAATAATATATCAAAATGTTCAGAAAAATGAAATCTATTCAACCATGTCATATTCATCCATGTTTGCATGCTAGGAAAAGTAAAATTTACTAAAAACTCTAATTATGGTTTTCCCCGAACCCCCGGAGAAATTCGGATCGCGATAATTCGAGCGTCCGGACTCCGATTAACCTGATTCCAGTTGCATTAGTTTTAATTTCGAATCCTCTAGCTCATGGCATATATTGCATCTCATGCTGAAGTTCATCATCGTGGTGTTCACACTGCGCTTGTTTCTGTGTTTTCGTTCTTCCGATAGGACCGGAGGATCACGACGAGTATAAACTTTGAGCAGGAACAGGATCTAGTCGTTGAACCGCAAGGCAAGCAGCCCCCTTTGACCATATTGCGGATATCCCATTATTTGCAAATCTATTATTTGTTTTTAAATCCGTATCGCATGCGTTCAACTAATATTTTATGTTAAGGATTAACCCTGTTCCCTGCATGAGAACTTACTTTGTCGCTCAATCAACACCACCGACCCTCCCAACCTGATTAGAGTAGATTACTTGTTGCGTTTATATTGCTTATACAGCTACTGATGCTTAGACCTGCTTAGTCGGGTTCAAGTCGTAATTCCTGGGATGGCAGACAAAACACAATGCTCTGGATGGGTTAGCGGTTAGGTGGGTGTTCACCGGGAATGTTTAATAATTTTGACTAATTTCTAATCGGGCATAGGCGAGAGGCCATGCTCGGAGCATGGTGGGTTATCTCGTTCATCCCACAAGGACCGGTTCCCGGTGTCCTTTCGAACCAAGATTTGCGTACTTCTACGCGGGTGGTATAATGGGCCACCCACGACCGAATAATCTGTCTAGGCTTAGGATATGAGCCGCATAGTTTGCCGTTTTCGTGATTTGGGTGTGTGGAAAACAAGGAGGTGGTGTGATGCAACAATATAGGAGTGAGGGTTACACACGGTCCGAGACCGGGGATGTATCACCTGCCACAACTAGTGGGACCGCGCCGAAGTATCGGCCGAACTGTCGTTCGCGGATTAGCCCATTAGGGCGGCTCATACCTAGGTCGAAAACGTTGTAAAGGTCGTGTTCAACCACCCTCTGCTAGCACACCTCGTGAAAGTGTGTACTCGATAGCACTAAGAGTCGGTTGATACGCGTAGGTAAAGATGTACACCCCTGCAGGGTTTAAACTATTCGAATAGCCGTGTCCGCGGTTATGGATAGCTTGGTAAGAATCCGCATCGAATTAGACAAGTATAACCCTAATCTAAAACTTGCCAACTTTAAGGATGTGGTTTTAGCGATTGCTTCCTCCCCGGTGGTCGAGGAAGAATCGAGGGTTTCCTGTGTTCGATGGTCTGCTTAGAGTTCATTACGCAGTTTCAGCTCCTCTCCTTGCAAAGTATTCCAGTAGACGGATTTCAATCTATTTACAGGTATTGTGAAAGAATAAATTAGCTTTCTGCAAAAATAGTCCATAGATAGCCCCTTTTTGATACCTGATGCATCTATTATTAATTTCCCTGTAAGTCTTGCGGAGTACATTTTGTACTCACCTTGCATTCGTTGATAATATTTTCGTGCAGAGGAAACCACTCCCGCAGCGGAGGGTTTCTACATTGAGGTAGACGCCGACATCGACTAGTCGCTGGTGATCCCGGGCAGTGGTCCTGCCCTGGGTTCGGCAGCTTGGTTTGTTCTGCCGCCGCTTTCGGCCCTACCCTTAGGCTTCTCAGCCAAACTTGAACTTCCGCTGTGTAACTCGCTTTTGCTTGTATATATATGTTGTTAAGTTTCCAGAACAACTAGTATTATTGCAGTTTCGGTCGTAGAGTCTCTGTGATGGTGCTTGCTTGTTCTTCCCCCTGTGTCATGTGCAATGCGTGTATGATTGAAGTACGTGATGCAGGGAGGATTTCAGGTTTTATATCGCAGAGCTATTAAGTTTAGTCACCCCTGTGAAGCGACTCTCCACTGAGATGTTGGGAGCTATATCACCCTACTCCAGCCGTGCATTTATTTGCCGGATGAGGTCGGGGTTGATGCTCCGGCTCAGTGGGAAGGAGTGAGGAGACTATATCACCCTACTACTCTGTGCATTAGTTTGCCGGAGTAAGCTTTGGGGTTGACGTCTCGGGCTATTCGGAGCCATATCACTCTACTCCTCTCGGATTTGACATTCGCGAGTTGAGGTCGGGGTTGAAGCTTCGACTTAGCGGGTGATTATTCCTAAAGCTCTCCGTTATGGAATCTGGGGTCCGACACTCTGTTACGTTTCCCCTCTAAGAAGGTGTATTCTTGTTCCGGAGAAACTCTGTGCTATTCGAAGGCGTAATCCACAGATCTACCTTCGACATCGTTCTTTCCCTCTACCAGCGAACTCTCCCTCTCAGCAAAACATCTCCCTTCTTTATTTCTCTTCCAGCAATTCTTCGAAAGCCTATGTCTCTCTCGTTGCACCTCCAATTGAACCAATTCCTTTCATTAATCCTCTAAATTCAAAATCTATCCTCTCGTACTGATTTCATAATTTGAAATTATATGAATTACAAATTTGGATTCAACTCAATATAGCTCTAATATACCTATCCCCTCACATATAGCTCCAAACGACATAATCATTTCTCCTAATATCATCTAAAATTGAAATTATATGAATTACAAATTTGGATTCAACTCAATATAGCTCTAATATACCTATCCCCTCACATATAGCTCCAAACAGCATAATCATTTCTCCTAATATCATCTAAAATCGTATATAAAATTTTAAGTCCAGTAGAACTTCAAATATAAATCTTTTACACATTAATTCCGTGAAGGGATACAAAACCCCGCATGTCCCACACCCCTCAAATAATTATAACTTAGTATATTACTCCAAAAGCCTTATTGATAAAAATTCCATAATATTTCAGTAGTCGCATTTACACTCTGGACCCAACTAAAACATGAGAACCAAGAACATTTACTTACTAAAAGATTGTTAACCTAATAAGCTAGGGTTCTCGGCACTACAAAAAATCCTTATCTCATGTGGGGTAGTATCTTCTCCGCCTCTTTGAAAACTCTAATAGACATTAATTCCAGAGCTCATAATTTGGAAAGTTCAAGGTTGAGTGTTTGACTCTTGCTTGGATCTTCCTTGTGTTGTTGTTTATTCGATGTCTTTCCGACGTGTAGTTCCAACGTTACGACAAGGCGCGCGAAGGATTCCAAATGATTGTCAAACGAGTTCAAGCTCAAGACCTGGCCAATACCGTAGGCAAGCATTCCCACCTCGATCATGTTGAATCCCATATAGGTCAAAATTTTAATTAATTTATTTGCAACTCTGCATGTTATGAGAGTATCAACGATATTTTATGCTAGATCTAGCTACACCCTGTATGTGCATATGACTTAGGTCCGGTCAATCAATCCTTGTAGCCCTAGCAATACTAGCCGGTCATCGTATGACTAGCATAATATTAGAGATATATGCAATAGCCATGCTTAGTCCTGCTATAGAGAAAAATCTATTTTGGTCCGATCCACGTGAACCACCATTTGGTTATGGGATTAAAACCCTCGGGAAGGTGTGTACCTTCCGAGGCAAATGTTTGAAAATGATGTTTGCCAAAATCCCAAAACAAAATGGAAGACGATTTTGATTCGGGTGAGAATGGTAAGGGGAGATCGGAGGAATGGTTATAGCATGTAGGGACATAGCTATGAGGTGATGATATGCAGCCTTACTCGAATCAGTTAAGAACCGAGCTTAAGTGCCGCTTGACCAAGTTCAACCCGTACGTCCACATGGCCTTTATGGAAAGGACTTAGCTAATTTTCCTGTCAAGTACTAGTGTCTGGACCGTGGGCAGTAGGAAGAGAGTGTGATTAGCATCCCTAGAGGACCTCGGCGTGACTACGTAGGGAGTCGTTCGACACAAAGGTAAGTCCACTTCGGGTTGTGGGTCGGGAGTCACCAAGCACAAGTGGAGACTGGGTAGATCTTATCTAGTGGGTCCAGCTCTGGTACGAAAATGAGGAAAATATCTCGTTGTAATAATCCTACCGGCACACCTCGCGAAGTGTGTTTATCGAGCTCTGACAACAAGGGGGACTTACATCTTGTGGGTAAAGACGTACAAACGCTGCAGAGTGTTAAAATCTATTCGAATAGCCGCATTCTCGGTTATGAACACAACTTGAGAAGGCCACACACTGGTATAAGACCTCGACCTCGATGGTCTATTTATATCTCAGATACTGAAATATGCGTGTATGACAATGATATATAGGTTAACTTGTGTGTACTAACTACTGATCATGGGATCAGTACAGTAAACACAAGGGATTATTCGGTCTTAAAACCGGGTATGCCACACGGGCCCACCCGCGTCAGGCTTGACGACGACGGGCGATGTGTTTGGATGGAGGAGCGATTGCAGAGGCGGCAGAACTAGGTGTTCCTAAGGATCTCGATGATGTCGGAGTTGCGGTGGAGCTCGTCGCCTTCCTTCTCGTCGGAGGCGAGGTGGCTACAGATGAAGCAGAGGGAGGTCTGGTGCAGGGACATGCTGACGGAGATGCAACCCTTGTGGCTCTTGCCGCTGTTGCAGCTCATCATCAGGCACAACGACGGCGCCCTGTAGTAGCACTACCAGCGCCGGGCCCGTTCTTATGGAATAGCGACAGGTCGAGCGGGGTAGAGCTCGTCGTGTGGAGGGAGGAGACAGGGGAGGCGGCATCTGTGGACTGGCTGAAGGAGCAGCTTGCCGGCGGCGACGACTGGTTGAGCGCCTGGTTGATGAGCGCGAGCCATCTGGTCGGGGAGAGGCGGGAGGAGTGCAGAGTGGGGAGACAGTGGGCGACGCCGATTCTTCCTGGACCACGGCTTCTTCTCGTAGGTGGCGGCGGCGTCGGCGAGGCCGGCCGCATACTCCTAGAAGAACTCCTTGTTGAGCTCCCTGCTGATGTAGCACGAGTTGGCTGGCGACGCACTGCACCACCACTTACACGGCGTCGCTGGGGCAGTGCTCACGGCTAGGAGCCACCGCTCCATCCCCCTCCCCCTCCCCCTCCCCCTGGTGTCACTGTCTGTGGCGCGGCCGCCGTCGAGGAGCTCTTCCACCATCTGGATGCACGGTGGCAGGTGTAGTGGCAACAGCTTCTATAGAAGAGCTCGTCGGCCGGCGACGCCACCGGCTCCCCTGACTAGTCCAGCGGCGCCAACATGTGGAGCTCGAACTCCCTTGCGGTGCCAGCAGTGGTGGTAGATTTGGTGTGGAGGGCGACGACAGATTTAGGAGTGGAGGGCGGCGATGGATTTGGGCGTGAAGGGCACCGGCGAATTGGGGGAGTGGAGTGTTGTTTTTGTTTTCAGGCTGACCAAGCTGTGTTTTGTTTTTTGGGTGTAATGACCCATAGCGGCCCAAAACGATGGAAATAAAAAACGAAAACGATAATCTAAATGGCCCAATCCAACCCAGAGCGAAAAAGTTTATAGACCTGTATTTTACACTAGTATTGAGCTCAATAACCTAAGCGATAACTCGTCGAAAGCCCACACACAAATAGCTGCCAAACCAATACCCGCACTAATGGGCCGGCCCACGCGCGCGACTCACGCGTATAGATCGCGCGCACGTACCTATAAAAACCGTCGGTATATTCCTACGTCCCCACGCCGAGTGTTGGACGTCTCCTCGTCAACCAGATCAATGGGCCAGACTCCGAGTCTTGTTCAGGCCTGGGCTCCGCTTAATCCTCCGGGCTCTGGGCCGTGTCTGCTCACGAGTCAAAACCACTTACTCCCCCTTCCCCTCTCTCACTGACATCTCTCCCTTCGTGTCGTGGTGCGAGCCACCGCATCTGCACCCCTCCCCAAAACCTATCTCCACCGCCTTCCTCCCCGATCTCGCGTCGCCTCGCCGCCGCGCCTCCCAAGATCCGCCTCCCCTCTCCCTCCTCCCACTCTCCGACTGCCGGATCTGGTGGAAGACGCCGCGCTCGCCCGGTCCAACGTGAGCCGTCGCCGCCGACGACCACAAAACCCCGCGGTTTCGCGACACGTGCTGTCTTGGTGGTGTTTTTTTTTCTTTTTTTGGTGTGGCCGCAGCTGTGAGGTGAGGGAGGAAGGCAGCAGCTGCCATGGCCGCGGCGGAGGAGAACAGCTCGCTGTTCCTGATATTCATCCTGACCATGATCGCGCTGCCGCTGGTGCCGTACACGATCATGCGGCTCTGCCGCGCGGCGACGGCCAAGGCCAAGACCATCCACTGCCGCTGCTCCGGGTGCCACCGCTCCGGCAAGTACCGCAAGTCGATCTACAAGAGGGTTGGTGGGATGCTGCTCTTTTTGTTCCGGCTAGTAATAGAATTTTAGTACTAACTGCTTTGTGGTTGTGTTCTGATTGTTGTCTTGCAGATATCCAACTTCTCGACGTGGAGCAATCTGACCATTTTGCTTCTCTGGATCGTTGTGATATTCTTAGTTTACTACATCAAACTCATCAGCCGTGAGGTATGGGAATTTGTGGCTGGTATACGTTGTCAAATTTTCTTTCTTCTCTGATGTGAACCAGATACAGAAGAATTTAATACTTAGTCTTGTGAACGTGTCTATTACTTTAGCTAGAATTGTCCTGGTTGGTATATGACTACACTTGAACAAATTAATGGCCCAAAAATACATAACTAACTTTAAAGATCTCTCGTTCATATTCAGCTACTAGGAAAAGTCTCAATGTTAGCTTCATTTACCATATTGGAGCAGCCACCACAATGTTCGTATATATGCTGAGAAGCAAGTGAACAATTTGATTAATAAGAGCAAGCCCAACCAGTTTGTTGGGACATACTAGAAAGATTAGCATGCCTTAGTGCTGATTTAGTTTCCCTCTAATCTTTGTGAAGCCTCATTTATGTGTCACTCTCTTGAAAATTGTCAAAATAATCATAATGTGGAAACTTTGTTGTGAAGCTTGCTATTGTAGACTTTAGGTACCAGATAGTCATGCAATTTGAGTTTAAAGCTTGACTAGCTAGTTTGTTGTGTATCCTAGCATAGGTTTATTTCCTGTCAGCTTTTTGCATCTTCATGATCGTTTGTGGCAATGCATCTTTATTTAATTCATAGACATGTAGTTAATTTAGGGTATGATATGCATGATGCTGTATTTGAACTGTGAATGCATTGTCCCCCTGAAAGTTCACCAAGACAAGATCTCAATAATTTACTGTTATACGATTTTGGATTCCCTAGGTCCAAGTATTTGAGCCATACAGCATTCTTGGCCTGGAACCAGGGGCATCAGAGTCTGATATCAAGAAGTCGTACAGGAGGCTTTCTATTCAATACCATCCTGATAAAAATCCTGACCCTGGTAAATGTATTTCACACATATTTGCAGTATTAATGTTTTTGCATGATATTTTTTTTTGTATTTACAAGCTTAATTTTTGTGTTGTTCTTTGCCCTTCACTTCCCCAGAGGCCCATACGTACTTTGTTGAATCTATATCCAAGGCCTATCAGGCATTAACTGATCCTATATCTCGTGATAATTATGAGAAGTATGGCCATCCAGATGGGCGCCAGGTAATGTGAACATTAGTTATTCGTAATACTTAGCTGAAAACTAAACCTTTTCATTCATGCGTGAAGCTAACATGAATATTCTGGTATACATGCTTTAGGGGTTGCAAATGGGCATCGCTTTGCCTAAGTTCTTGCTGAACATGGATGGTGCATCTGGCGGGATAATGCTTCTAGGAATAGTCGGACTTTGCATACTCTTGCCCTTGATGATAGCAGTTATTTATTTGTCAAGGTCATCCAAGTATACTGGAAATTATGTCATGCATCAAACTCTGTCCACTTATTACTACTTTATGAAGCCATCTCTAGCTCCAAGGTAAGAACTTACAAACGTCTCATTTGATATTTGGGCATTTGGACTTACAAACATCTCATTTAATATTTGGGCATTTGGGTTTTCCCATTTTTCTGAGCTTTGCTGATTTTCTTCATGATATGATATGTTGACTTAGTACATCTTATTGTTGAAGTGAAAACAGGTTTCATTCAGATAAGTAGATAAACTAGACATGAGACATTGCAGATCTTATTGTGAAGTGAAAACACTCCTCCCATCATTTAATATCTCAACTGTCCCGTGAGCATTGGAGCAATGCCAAACATCATACTGGACATCACATTGTGATTTGTTATCCTAGCTTCATACTTTGAGAATTTCGATATGATTCTGCAATTGAGAGTTTTTTTTTGTTTGACTTTCTGACTTCTGTTGGGCATAATATGGTTACACAACTTGATACCGTATACAACAACAACAACAAAGCCTGTTGTCCCAAGCAAGTTGGGAGGAAAATTAACAACAACTTGATACCATATATTTTTATTTATTGATTGGAGGGAAATTAACATTGCATGCGCAACACCACAGTAAATTAATGAATCATTTCGAGTTCTTTTGGATGATCAGGTTACAGTTGAGAGTGCCCTTGGAATAATTGTAAAACCTACTGAGATTTTCTAAAGTAGGTTTTGTTGCTGCCTACCAAAAACCAGTAGTCTAAAAGATATTTTGTTTGAGCAACTTGTATAACTGGTCGGCCTAGCTACAAGCTTCCTTTTCAGTTTATAGTCCCGTTCTGTTATAGATTATGGGTTCTGAATTTATTTGTCAACCCTAGAAATCATTTTTCATTTTACCATATTTGATCAATGGAACTATTGGTTTTATGTTACAGCAAAGTTATGGATGTCTTCATCAAGGCTGCAGAGTATATGGAGATGCCGGTACGACGCAGTGATGATGAACCCCTGCAGAAATTGTTTGTAGCAGTTAGAAGTGAGTTAAATCTAGACTTAAAGAATATCAGAACAGAGCAAGCCAAGTTCTGGAAGCAGCATCCATCACTAGTAAAGGTTGGTTTTTTGTTGCTGCATGTAATGATACTAACCGATATTTGTTGTATGACAAGTTCTTCAAGCTCAAAACCCCTTTATTCTATTTTTCAGATGGAACTCTTGATTCAGGCTCATCTTACTCGACAGTCGTTTGCTTTGACACCAGCACTATTAAAAGATTACAGGCATATGCTTGAACTTGCACCTCGTCTTTTGGAAGAACTAGTTAAGGTACTTGATTGAACTTCTTTCTCTTTGAATTTCTGTGCTTAATTGTGAAATCACATGTGCCTGTCTTTATATGCTGTCTCCTCTCCCCATGCTAGGAATGAAGCTGTTACTATTTATAGCAAACACAAAACCATATCAACTGTGTTGTGTTGATACCATGCTATCTCGCTGTGTTTAATTATGCTACCTCTAGATCAGTTTATGTGGCTTTCACATCATGACAGTTAACTTGTTTTAATAATCACTGATGTTTGGGCTGGCTATCTGAGCCAGTAGGACATTCAATATTACTTGGCAAGGTTAATAAATTGTGAAAATTTGATCCTACTAATTTATCCATGAAATATCTGAAGCTACTAAAATTAATACAACACAGATCAATGACATGGGCACAGTAGGATTATGCATGTTTTAGTTTGTTGTAACCTGGTTTTGGTCATAATTTGTCGTAGTTAAACACGTTTAATGAATGGTTTTGTCTGTAAGGGTTGGTTGTGGGTTTGCCTGTCTTATTACTTTGGCGCAGTATGATACCACATGATCCTGATACAGGATGATTAATTGACAGCTCTTGTCAAGTTTCAAATGTGGAGCTGAGATTGTTTATTTGTTATTGACTAGTTCTGGCAAATAATATAACTAACACATCAGTGTGGTTCAGTACTTTTGTTTTAATGGGAATAGGTATAGATAAACATATTTCTAATGCTGATCTGTTGATACAATTTTGCTTGATAAGCAAGTAAGCTGACTTTTTAGATCCGAAACCAGGGGTAAACCTGTTGCTAATAGGGAACATATAATGCTCATTGCCTCCTATTTTCTGTAGCATGCTTGTTTAGCTACATTTTTTGCTGTTATGATAGTGGGGCCCCATAGACTACCCGCTAGAGTTATGAAACAATAAGTAGTATCAAAATGTCTGCAGAAGAGGTGCTTGAGTTGTTTCTGCGTATGTGGTCTGTGCCTTGTGGATGTGCATTATGGCAGACAGATTTTGTGTCTGGTTTATGCAATTACTCAGACGCTTGATCATCTTACTCTGAGAAGCAATGTCATGCCTAGTCTTAATCTTGTGCTGTTGAGATATGTATGCACCAAACAATCATTAGGCTTGAGATACTGATGCATCACATGTCTAATTGAGTCTACTTTGCTACAGCTGACGTACATAACCATATCCTTGAAACACATAGTGCTGCTATTTCTTTAATCAGTGAAGGGAAAAGTTCCCTGTTGCGCTGTTTTGTATGAATTTGGTATCTCAACATGAAGATTTGAGTAGGCACAGATAGACATTGTTGTAACTCCTTTTTCTTTGCTTTTTTTTTGTGAAGTATTTGATGCCTCTTAATTTAATACAAAGCAAAAAGTTCTCTGTTGCGCTGTTTTGTATGAATTTGGTATCTCAACATGAAGATTTGAATAGGCTTAGATAGACATTGTTGTAATTCCTTTTTCTTTGCTTTTTTTTGTGAAGTATTTGATGCCTCGTAATTTAATATACTTATTGGCTTGCAGATTGCACTTTTACCAAGGAGTCCACATGGTTTTGGGTGGCTCAGGCCTGCAATTGGTGTAGTTGAGCTTTCTCAAAGTATCATCCAGGTATTTTCAAGTTCTCCATATGCAAGTTGCAATTCATATTTCTTATGATGTGCATATATGGCGTTCTGTGTTAACCTTTCCAAACATACATTAAAATTTATGTAGCTTAGATTTGTTAGATTCATCTAGTGTGGTTTACTTCCTTCTAGACTTATCTTCTAACCAGTTTTATTTGTCCGTCCTGTCGGTAATTAGCTGTTGCAGCACTTTTTCCTAGGGTATGCCACTGATGTTGTTTTTGACCATGGGATACTAGCTTTCTTTGTTTACTCAAAATCTTATCTATCTAGAGGATTGTGTCATTAGGTTGTTTGTTATTTTGTAATTCCGATTTTGACCAAATGGAAGACTGAATCATATGGTTCACTAAATCCAAATTAAATCGGCTCAGTTTTTCTTGAGATTCATCCTCTCAGTTTGGTATACTTATTCAGTTGATCACTCTATAGAAAGGGCGGATTGACATTTCCAATTATAATGCAAATGTAAAATTGCAGCAATGCAACTTATGTCTTGAGGATAGTAAAATCAGTTAATTTGTGCTCTGGATGACCAGCAGTGCACAACCTGATGGTGTGCATTAGAATGCTGTCCCATGGCTAAAATATTAAAGTAAGTTGTCAAAAGAGGGTTCCAGTAAGAGCAGATAAATGCTAATCTTTCCGTGCCTTTTCACACTATCTACTATATTAGGTGTCTTCCTGGCCAAGGAAGATAGTTGGGGCCCAGCGTGAAGCAATACTGTGCTCGTTGCAAATCATTATTTCAGTTTCCACACACCTTGTTTCACTGATATATGTGTCTTTTATAGCTTCATCGTCAAAAGCAGTACATGTCTTGCATGTAATCTTGGTAGAAGAAAGATTAGGAATCAAACTCACCATGATGTGGTATTTTCCTAGTTAACGGTGATGTGGATATTTCCTGGTAGTCATTGGTAGGTCTCAGTGGCATTGCATGCGTTCTTTGGCACACACTGTTTAGTACACTCCATTGTGTCAATCCATTACCATGGCATTTCATCTGCATTTATTGACATTTATGGAGGTGTTCTGTTAGTTATTGCCTTGAAAATTGAGTTGCCATTAATCTGTAATTTCACATGTTCTGATGTAGCTTTTGCCTTCTATAACTACATTTGATTACAGTTCATAAGCTTGTTAATCATCATTTATGGCAATGTAAATATTTGTGCACATATTGTAGGCTGTTCCTCTCAGTGCTCGAAAAGCTGGTGGAGGTAATTCAGAAGGAATAGCACCTTTTTTGCAGCTGCCACATTTCACTGAAGCGACTGTCAAAAAAATTGCTCGCAAGGTATTACCTTTCCAGTTTTGTATGAAAACTAAAGTGAACAGTAGAAAATTGCAAAACTAATTGCCTGCCCATAAGAGAAATACTTTATCCTTTGGACTTAACAATTTCATTCCATTTTTAACGGCAGAAAATCCGTGCATTCCAAGAACTTTGCGATATGTCTGAGGAGGAACGTTCTGCACTGCTGACGCAAGTAGCTGGCCTTTCTGAAGCAGAAGCTCGGGATGTAGAACTTGTACTCGAGATGGTTCCTTCTATTGAGGTGGATATTAAATGCGAGACTGAGGGAGAAGAGGGCATACAAGAGGGTGATGTTGTGACAATGTATGCTTGGGTCTCACTTCAGCGTCGCAGCGGCCTAACTGCTGCTCTTCCCCATGCTCCTTTCTTCCCTTTCCACAGGGAAGAGAACTTCTGGCTGCTTCTAGCAGACACTGCATCAAACGAAGTTTGGTTATCCCAGAAGGTCAGCTTCATGGATGAGGCTACCGCTATAACTGCAGCATCAAAAGCTATACAAGACACCCAGGAAGCATTGGGTGCAAGCCCAAAGGACATAGGAATTGCAGTTAGGGAGGCAGTTGACAGAGTGAAGAAAGGCAGTAGGTTGGTAATGGGCAAGTTCCAAGCCCCAGCAGAGGGCAATCACAACCTGACGTCCTTCTGTTTGTGCGACGCATGGATAGGCTGCGACAGCAAGACTAGCTTTAAGCTGAAGGTTCTGAAGCGCAGCCGCGCGGGAACAAGAGCCCATGTGCCTGAAGAAGGGCCAGTGGCAGAGGATGGCATTGAGGAGGAAGAGGAGGAGGAAGAAGAGGAGTATGACGATTACGAGAGCGAGTACAGTGATGATGAGGAAGAAGAAAAGAAACAAGGGAAAGGGTAAGCTTGCAAACGGAGCGTCCCATCAAAGGGCAAACTCTGATATAGATTCAGGCAGCGATGATTGAGACAGTACCTTGTGATGTTCAACCATAGACGCTTAACATACATATTTTTGCCCTTTGTGCCTCATGAAACTTGAAAAATATCTCCCTCATCAACTTATAGAGCAGGCAGTAAACAGTTACACACTTTCCAAATTTTGTTTATTATTCTTTTGCTGTATGGATGAAAAAAATGAGAATAGGCTGATGGCAGCAGGACTGAATGAGATCAATTCGGCGGAATTTTATTCTACGTGAGGTATCAATATCACATGTGAGTGTTACCAGCGCACGGCGAAATGCAGAGCTTTTTGTATTTGATTTTTTGGGCTTCTTTAGAATTCGTGTGCACTATCCTTGGAAAAAGTTCGGTGGTTGGTAGCGCAATTGGTGTAAACTCAGTTTTTTCTATTTTTTCTGTGTGTGTGTGACTGGTTGTGCGAGCTCATCTGAGCATAGCCAAGGGAAGCTGAGTCCGGTTGTTTGGCTACACTAGCCAAGCCACTAATCAACCACGATCTGCATGCGAGTTGGACGCAGCGACGTGGGCTTGCTCGCCCCTGCGGGGCTCTCCTCCCACGGCAAGGTTTTTGTGGCCGTACCGGCCGAGGGAGTTGCGAAGATAAGCGTCGATGGCGCAGCGGATCGTGCAGGAAGCAAAGGTGCATTCGGTGCAGTTTGCCGAGACGCCACTGGGAAATTCTTGGGAGCCTCGGCGCGAGTGGTGCAGGGCCTGGTGCCGCCGGCGGCCCTTGAGGCGTCCGTGTGCGTTGAAGCTCTGTCCCCGGTCACTGATCCGCATGTTCACAAGTTGCATATTGCATCTGACTCCCTGGAGACGTCGTCAACAACGTTGGAGGTGAGAGCCTGGGTGACTATGGAGCACTTCGTCGGGAGATCAAGGAACGGCGCCAAGGGTTTCATTCTGTTAGTTTTACCTTGAGGCACATACTCTTGCTCGGGCGTGTACGTCTCTAGTTGCCGGGTCCCATGTTTGGCTTGTAGCCCCACCGGACTGTTTGTATATCCTTATGAACATTACACTATTGAACAAAAGCAGTCGGTGATCCTAAAAGGAAAAATAAAAAAAAATTGTGGCAGTGGCTGGCTACGATGCCAAGCGAAGCAAGCTTTTCCAGTGCCACCAAATGACCTTCTCGACCATCATCAGCTATAGCCCCTTTCTCTCTTGGGCTCTCATGTCCCCTCAAACCGTTTCGTTGACACCATCCACGCACAAATCCACCTGGGTCTTCATGTGACGAGGCAGTCTTGTCCTGGGTGTCTTTTTTGGCGGATCGCCTGTGTGATATGCTTCTACCTGCCCCTAATCTTCACCGCACCAGCGAACGGCCACAGATGCGCCTCTACTTTGATGGTGCCAATCAAGTTGTTCGCAGGGGCTCGACGGTGCCTGAAAATCCTTGCGTTCCTTTCAAGCCAAAGAGACCACCAAGTAGGGACGACCTGCACCCCTGCAGGCTTGTCCTTTTGGCGTAGTCACAAACCGTTCAGACAAAGGAGTTAAAATTCCTTGGAAGCTGCATGTTATGCAAACCAGCCCAACAGAGGACCCCGGATAAGACTGGGTCAGCATATGAGCGGTTCGATGAGATATGCTCGACGTTTTCCTGATAAATCATGCATAGCGGGCAAACAGGATTACGAGTCCAGCCTCTCTTCGCCAGATTGTCCGCCGTCCAGCACTTGCTTAGCATGGCCAACCAGAAGTTGCATATCTACGTTGCTCTTTTTGTGTTGGAATATGGATACTAAGCGAATTGAATTGGAATGGTTATTAGAACTATCTGAGCTCAGAACTGGTGCACATCCTTTGTGGATTTTAGGTATAATCGTTTGTCCTCTTGCACACTGCTTTGGATTACGGTGATAATTTGCTTTGAGAGTGGAAATGTGTGTGTAGGTAGAATCGATGCCAGTCTTAGCCGTCAGATTTCAGCTCGGCCGTGCGTTCCTTGATACGCCACATATGCCATCAACTCGTAAGTACTGGCATGTAAAGAGTAACGACATTAATTAGCTCTTCGTCGTGTTACGTAAGATATTTATTAATATAAAAGAGAGAACAAAAAATGTATCTTGATAAAGAGTTGAAACTTTAGAGCCAACCTTGATGTCTTCATTTGCTATTGTCTTTTAGTATTGACTCTTCGTATAGAGAAAACTTAGAAACAATATATTGTGTAAGATATCACTCTATGGAGTGGTACAAGAGTCAGCAGCTGATTCTACTTTACATATCCTATTACATAGCTCACATATCCTCTTTCGATCCTTGTGGTTTTCCCTAGTCAGGTTAGACAGTCAACGCCAAACCTGTCTTGCAAGGACAGGGACTGCATGTATCAACTGTTCAACACCCCCTTTCATGGGTTAGAATGCTCCGGTAGCAGGTGGCATTTCTGATGTTACACTTGTGGCATGACATTTGTGCCTTCCCTTCCAATGAATTACCTTGGATATTTTGGCAGGCAGCAACTATTCAAAACTCGCTGTCGTGTTGACTGACTTGGGGAGTCCCGATTTACAAGTTCCAACTGAAGTTCAGGAACAAGGGATCAAAAACCAGACAGGAACAGATCCAACGGTGCGTTACTGTACGTCTGTATCTCAACCCGGCGATTATCAAATCAAAATAAAATAAAATCCCATAACGTCCCATTTGGTTCCTAAGAAACGAATTTGATACAATTCAAAACATTCTGTTTTTCAGTCAAACATTTGCAGCCAATCAGCATGAATACCCAAAAGAAACAACACAAATTAATCAAGAAAAAAATGCAATGAGTAATCCCTATTAAGAAAACAGCTCAAGGAAGCAATCATCACTTCAGGGACCGAATTAACAACGCAAACACCCTCATCTTTGGATCAAATTTCAATTTCATGATTTCGAGGCCAATTCCTGGCAGCCAAAGAGGTGTTCGTGATCTTGAAAAACCGTCTGCTCCATATCTTCAAAATATACAGCTTGGACGCTGGACCAATATGTTGGTGTTCTCCACGCCATTGTGTTAAGATGAAAAGTATAGATGATGCTGATTGCCCTCACTGTCGTCTTCTCCTTCACCCTTGAATGAGGCGACCTGTCTTAAGAAAAAAAATTGAATCAGTAAACAGAACCAGTTCCAGAAGTTAATTTTACTTAAAGTTCGGACTCAGGCATCGTTCAGTGTTCTAAACTAAGGAACAAAAGTAAACACGTGCATTTGACCAACCAGCGAGCGATGTGGCAATCCGACATGTCACCGTGTCCATCGCTAACATGTCGCTGTGAAAGCTCACAAAAATACTAATTCCTGACGAGACCCTGGTGCAGATTTGTAACTCATCGTTCTTCCACCACCTATTCTTCCATGCTTTTCCTTTTTAAGAAACAAGAAATAAAAGAAGTCAATGGTATAAAGTTGATCCCAATCATCACAAATGTCAGTCGTTAATAGAATTTGTACATCAGTGATTCCCCTTCGGACAAGAATGAAATAAGGGGGCCTATCCTAGATGAAATAAAGAATGTTCATTTGCAGGTTCTTCATATTTATGTGTAAAACATAGTCAATAGTATAACGAAAATAAGCAATAACAAAGTTGATCCCAATCCAGTGTTGCAAACTCATTTTTTCACTGGGCCATGTCATCAAAATAAATCCCAACTATTAGATTCCAATTAAGAAAAAAAAATCATGGCCATAAGGATGTACACAAGGAAGAATTCCCCCATAACCTTTGGACTGTTATGCATCTTAACTTTGCCGTGAACTTGCAGACTTGCAGTCTTGCACTAGTCAAGACAACAGCAGTCTTGTCCTTTTTCAGTATCCAGACACTATAAAGCAGAACGATTCTCACGGCTATCTTAAGAAAACACTTCTACACACCTATGCTATGATCTGTTAATTCCAAGTACTTCTGGATTCAAAGCTTCAAAATTTCTCAAGTTTCTGAAGCTGAACACTCGTGGACGGGTGAAGATGAGACTCCTTGCTGCACTATTACCTCTTCTCCTGCTTGTGTCTATTGGGACTCCAAAGGTGCAAGCTTCTGGCGTCCTAAGAAGCCAAGATGGAAATACGAATCTTCCCTCCACTGCCACACTCGCCGGTTGTCCGACGAGGTGCGGCAATCTGACCTTCAACTATCCCTTCGGCATCGGCTCCGGCTGCTTCCGCGACCCCTACTTGAACCTCACCTGCAATGACACCGCGCAGCCGCCCAGGCTCTTCCTCCATGATGGCACAACGGAGGTTGTTGAGAAGATCGATGTTATTGATCATGGGTCTTCCCTTAACTTTGGAATATATTTCAGAGTTGCCTTCTCCCGTATCATAACCATGAGACCTGGGATAGACAATTACAATATGACCTGGAAAGCTCCTGGGAGATCTTTTGCCCTTTCTTATGCTGAACTAAACATTACTGGTTGTAACATGGACATGTACTTGATCAATCAAGACATGGACACGACCAGGCCGTACTGCACCATGACGTGCCCCAACAAAGAAATCACAGATGCTGTGGCTAGGCAGAACTGCAATGGTACTGGCTGTTGCTCCATCACCTTCGAGAGCATCCGTGAGTTTCAGATCCAATTTGTCCGCCACACAAAAGGCGAGCTCGAGCCGCACTCCAAAGGAGACTCACTGTGGGATAGAATAAACATCACCACCAATTATGCCACGTTCGCATGGAGCATCGTGGATCAGCCGAGCTGCGCTGGCGCTATAGAGAACAAGTCGAGCTATGCTTGTAGCAGCAGGAATGGCAGGTGCGACGATTCCTTTATGCAAATGAATTTTGGGTATCTATGCAGGTGCAATGCTGGCTATAGTGGCAACCCCTACATTCTCGATGACTGCTCACGGGACAAAGGTATTAAGTAACACATCTGCTTCAAAATGGTATCACAGATATGTAGAAATTGTTTGGTTGGGCTTTACAGCAGTTTTTCACTGGAAAAAGCGATAGTCCAATCAAACATCCAACTTTTTAACAGTTTTTGCCAGCGGTAGCTATGAGTTTTATAGTACAAATTCAGCTATTTGGAAAAGCTGCCTTCCGCCAGCTTTTTGCAATGTGCTGAAGCTTCTGTACGAATTTTTCAAAATACTGTAGATGTTTTGGATCAACCAACAGTCATATGTTCACTTTCTCACAGTCACAGCAGCTTTCCAGACAGTCAGCTAACAACAGCTTGTCAACAGCCACAACCTAACCAAACAGGCGCGTATTCAACTCCTTTTTCCCACTTTGACCCTTAATAACTACATATACTAACCAAATTAAAACAACATAAGCAGATTCCCAATGAATAATATCAAGGTTAACTGCTATAACATTTTATTGAGAGGATAATTTCTATAACTTGTATAACATATAATGAAAATAAGTAGCAGTAAAAGCTATGTCTTCAACACTGTAAAAGTTCGTCGCTCTTTAACAAGGGATACAGACAATTTTACATTATTTAGAAATAAATAAGGGACGCGATTTTATTTTATTTTAATTAATGATATAATTTATATATCTTAGAATGAGATAAGTACCTCCAATCACACCTTTGTTTGTAAATGATATAATGTGTGCTAGACATATGTTTGGTCGTGTGGGTAACAGGCTTAGGTTCACAAGCTACTTGTGTTTAGCTTAGCTTTGGCTAAAGAAAAAGAGCCATATTTCATCAAGATTTTCAATTCTGTGTCTATGTAGTACTTGAACCGTTGGGGGTCTCAGAGTGCTCAAGCTTAGGTCGTTTAGATTAGATAACAAAAGACCCAAAATTATTTTTAGGGTAATTCTTTGGTTGTAAAACACATGTACCAAACCTATAGAGAGGTTGAGCAAATTGTCAGTCCATGAACCTTGTGTTACTTGTATGTGAAGATTCTTTGGTTGTCAAACTGATGAATATTTATTTTGTTCGAGCATAGGATACAATCCAATTCAGAGGGTGAATTGTCCCAGTTCATGTGGAAATATCACTGTTCCATTTCCATTTGGTCTTGAAGAAGGTTGTTTTGGAAGAGAACAATTTTACCTCAACTGCACAAACATGACTTCCTCTATCCTCCATTTGAAAACTATTTTCAAGTGACATCCATTGATGTTGAAGATGGGCTTATCAAATACATCTTACCTTTTGAACGGGAAGGATCAATTCCTATTCTATCTGATGAAGCTAGTCTTTTTGTCAATTCTGGGGAATCAGTCTCCTTGCAAGGGCCATTGCAAATTTAACATGCCCCGAAGCACAGCGGAATAACACTGGATATGCATGTGTTTAGCAGTAACAGCATGTGTGTGTGATAGTCAACTCAACCCATGGCTATGTCGGTTACCGTTGCACATGCTCCCCTGGCTTTACAGGAAATCCATATATCCCGAACAACTGCACAGGTTCTCTCTCTCACCAAACAAACAAAATTCTAACTGCAGAATACTGATGGTCATTGTCTTGGCTTCTGCTTTTGGAAAAAAATTATACTGCACTGCTTTAGTGGTAATATATATTTTTAGAACCATAGTAGAAATGTTTTAGTAGAACCGGTAAAAATTCTTTCTAACTAGATTCACAGTGCAGCACAACACAGGAAAATAAAAATAGTGTTGTTGGATTGATGGCTTCCGACAGAGGAGGGGGGGGGGTCAATGTCGAATTCAAAATTCTTTCACTTAACCTTCACATACAAAGTCACATAAGGACTAATATGATCAGAATGAAAAAGCAGCGGAAAAACTCTCAACAATCCTTGGTGATGTGGAGCTCGTCGATAGTTTCGAAATAAGTCCAAGATCACTGAATTCCGAGTTCGGATGCAAAAGTTACGACCAAAACAGTGAACGTCCGAAGCAGCAACCGTGCAAATCCAGACCCTCTGGGTGACGGTCCGAAAACCTACTGTAGAACTCGGAGTACCACCCGGACTTTCCGGGTGATAGTCCAGAAACCTACTATACAACCCAGAGTACCACCCAGACCCTCCGGGTAAAATCCGGACTGTCCAAATTTCGATTTCCAGAACACAGAAAATGGATGCAACTTCGCTCTAGTTCGAAATCCGTCCAACCAAATTCGATGAAACTTTGCAGGGAGTTAGAGAAGGGTATTATGATGCTAGAAGAGTTAAGGGTATTATGATGCTAGAAGAGTTAATCACAATTTGTTTTAACCAAAAACCCATCTTTTATCAACTCCCTCAAAACAGCCCTAAATATTGGAAGAGAAGGCAAACCATCGATTTCTAGGTGCTTGTGAGGAATTATGATATGCAATCAATATGGAATCATCTTACATATCCCAGCAATCTATTTCAAGCCCCAAATCACAGGTTCAAACCCTCTACAAAGATTAATTACGAAAATTCCATTTCTTGCTTCTTTTCCAAGAAAATTCAAAATAGAGAAAGAAAAGATTGAATCCTTAGGTATGCTTGGATGGAATCAGTATAGAGTTAATCTCCCCATCACTTACTTGCCATACCACGGATCAATCTATAGGAAAAACAAGAAAAACGAAAATCCACAAGAGCTAATAAAGGAAATAACTAAGAACACAAGGGAATTGAAAAAATCTTTTTGTATTGCATTTTCGTGGGTTTTTTAGGTGTTTTACAAGCCTCTCATGATCAGATCAAATCTCTCTTGAGCAGTCCCTAACTAGAGTTTTCACTAAGGTTACTAAGGGTTGTCCAAAAAAGATTGTGGTTTAACAAATCCACCATCTCCTATTTATAGTGGAAGGGGCATACCCCTCTCCACTTGGACCTTAGAGCCCACTTAAAGGCATAGGGCACTTAGCATGCATCCCAAATTGTCTAAGCCACCTATCCACCTTCAAACCTTCCTACCACCGCAAGCCTAATCCTAAACCACATCGTTGGCTGCCACCGCGATTTCTTTGATTTTGCTTCGGTGGTGTCCGCACTTTTACAAAAGTGCCCTCGCACCAACTTGGTCCTCACGTCTTGTCTCCACCTTTGCCTTGTCCGCTAAGGCTTCGTCTTGAGCCGCCCAATGTTATCACCATCACCTTGATCGCATCTCCACCCTCCAGGCGTCATGCCAATCCTCATGACCGAACCACTGTCGCACTCATTAACCCTGCACACTAGTAGACAAGCAAACCGGATGTGAGCACAAGTTTTCCACTTGACCCAAGTTAGTCGAGAAAATAATTCCATCAATTTTTACGAGACAAATTGACCAAACTCTAATACATCAGAAATCACGTGGCTATAAATTTTGCAACATCGGAACATCCGGTTCCTGAGTCGGAATATCCGGTTCCTGAGTCGGAACATCCAGTATATACATTTCAAAAGTAAACGACATTGAATTCTTGCAACCTAACATTCAACTCCAATAATAAACTTTGTGGCAAAGTATTCATCATCTAAAACCTAGAGAAGTAGTACAACTCCCTCTAGGTTCTACAAGTGTTGCGTGATGTATGCTTGAAAAGATTGGGGAGCTATCTCCATAAGTTTAGCTTACTACACCTAGTTTTCTCTGGATTTCCATGTAAATCACATATTCTATGACCCAATAATTTTTGTATAATTTGATGTTTTTTACCACGCATTTTGCTAAATATGTAATCAAATCTGATACTTTCTGCAGTCCTTCCACAATTTCACAAGAATGTTAGCTACTCCTGATGAAAGAATAGTTTTCCTTCATTTATTTATTGTATTTCTGGAAGTTCATTGAAATAGTTTAACTAGAAAATTAATTTCACGTTCTCATGTCCTAGAAATTTGTGCAGACAAAGTACTTATACTGCTGGAAAATAATTATATATTTCTTTTATCAATATTTTCCTAAGCTTTACCAAGATGTGGTTAACTTGCAGATGTCGATGAGTGCCTTCAACCTAACATTTGTAATGGGACCTGTAACAATATCATAGGAAGCTTCCAATGTACTGAATGCCCTCACAAGACAGAGTATGACCCAGTAAAAAAGCAGTGTACTTTAATCAAACAACAGAATCTTCTGTTAGGTAATTTTTTGTTCTTGCATTTCTAAATATCAATAAGGAAACAGAAAAATAAAGAGCATGATTATTGTAGGTATTATCATTGGGCTTAGCAGTGGTTTTGGCATTCTACTTATTAGCTTAAGTGGAATAATTCTCATTCGTCGATGGAAAAGCAACATCCAGAAGCAACTACGAAAGAAGCACTTCCAAAAAAATCAAGGCCTTATCTTGGAACAATTGATATCATCTGATGAAAATGCGAGTGACAAAACAAAGATTTTCTCCTTAAAAGAGCTAGAAAAGGCAACAAATGACTTTGATCCTACACGTATCCTTGGTCATGGAGGACATGGCATGGTGTACAAAGGCATCCTATCTGACCAACGTGTTGTGGCAATTAAAAGGTCAAAAGACATTGAGGAAGGTGAGATCAGTCAATTCGTTAATGAGGTTGCAATTCTCTCTCAAATTAATCATCGAAATATAGTAAAGCTCTTTGGATGTTGTCTTGAAACTGAGGTGCCACTATTAGTGTATGACTTTGTCTCCAATGGTTCGTTATTTGGAACTCTACACTCTGGTTCTAGTAGTGGTTTCTCTTTGTCATGGGACGACTGCCTAAGAATTGCTGCGGAAGCTGCAGGAGCTCTCTATTATCTCCATTCAGCAGCTTCTGTATCAGTCTTCCATCGTGATGTGAAGTCTTCTAATATACTGCTAGATGCAAACTACACTGCAAAAGTTGCAGATTTTGGCGCTTCAAGATTGGTTCCTATTGATCAAACTCATGTTGTTACAAATGTACAAGGCACATTTGGGTACTTAGATCCAGAGTATTACCATACTGGGCAGCTAAATGAGAAGAGTGATGTATACAGTTTTGGTGTAGTACTTGTGGAGCTACTTCTAAGAAGAGAGCCTATTTTTACAAATGAGTCAGGCTCAAAGCAGAACTTATCCAATTACTTTCTTTGGGAGCTAAAAGTAAGGCCAATCAAAGAGATAGTTGCTGCTCAAGTTTGTGAGGAAGCAACTGAGGAAGAGATTAAAAGTGTTGCCTCACTTGCACAGATGTGCTTGAGGCTCCGAGGTGAAGAGAGACCTACTATGAAGCAAGTCGAGATGACTTTGCAGTTCTTGCGAACTAAAAGGTCACAGTCATGCCATATTGTTCCAGAAAATGATGAAGAGATGCAACCATTGCTATGTACACGATCTGATGCTAGATGCGAGTCGCTGCCTATTAACTTGGGCGATAGTGCTAATTCTGGGTCTCAATATAGCCAAAAATGCTATAGCTTGGAACAAGAGTTTGGGTCATCTACTGGGTTACCACGGTAAGGGCCAACATGTACATGTAAACTTCACATGGAGTTTGGAGGAAAATATGCTTTCAGTGAGAGTGGATATTTCTTTTCGAAAGAAGTTCCTATGAACATCATGTGTTCTAAAATGACTTAATGCGTGAATCACCTTCTCAATGTGGTCTTCCACCTTATTATCCACAAGCAAGGTGATTTGCCTTTGATTTGTATTTCTTAAGAGTACGATGTACACTAAAGCGTTTATTTCCATGATAATATACTTAATTCTGATACGTTATTGTACTGAACTCTCGATTCATAGCTTGCATATGCTTTTGTGATACGTTTTAGAGAAAAAGGTGCCATGGATGGATTGAGTTATGGATGTATTTAGATGCTAGTTGGTTTCAAATGCTACGAATGGTCATGGTAACATCACTTTTGCGGTTGTGCCCATCAGAACTGCTATTTAATAGTTGTAGTAGCAGGAGTAGCAGTTGTTTCCTAACTTTCTAGCTTCCTTCTGTAGCTTTTCTTTTCTTTCTTTTGTTTCCTTTTCTTTTCCTTTGGTTTTGGTCGTCGCCACCAAGGGTGGTGTGTATCATCTGCGCTATCTTAGCGCCTTCTCTAATACAAAATGACACATATTTGGGTGCGTGTTGGAGGAAAAAAAACCAACTGCATTTATGGGTTCCAGCAAGATCTTACACTTACTAGTTCTCAAAATAAGTAGGCAAACAATCGGGGAGGATCGCACCTGCCCATGGAGGATGGCAGCCGTACCAAATCATCTTCGGGCGACGCGAATTCGGACCACAAATTAACCGCAGGAAGACAAACGACGAATTAATTAGGGAATCGACAACCCACCGAAAAGGGGGAAACAACAGAGAAGAAAGAAGCACGAGGAACGGCGTCGCGTTGGGCGTGGCGTAGAATCGCACCTGCTGGGTATGGCAGTGCTCGCAACTCGAACGATCAACGGGGGATGTGCCCAGCACGAGCGAGGCAGGGGTCCGCACCAGTGCGCTGCTGGCGGCTCTGCGGCTAGCCTGCACCCGCCGCGCGGGGGTCCACAGGAACCCCGGACGAAGCGCCACAGGATTTTAAATAAGAGTGGTCTAATTTGATAAAAAAATTTATATAGTAAATATGACATATCAACATATAAATATATATTTTTACCAAAAGTATAATACAAATAAATTAATAAGGTTATACGAACATCTTTAAATCAACATTAAGTTTAAATTTTGCATAAAAGAAGTTTACAAGACTACTTGTTAGGTTTATGTCTTCTTATGATCATGAAAGTCTCGATTGTATCATTTTTATTCACTTTAAAGAAAATATCTCATTCAATGACATAACTAAACGATCATTCAAAAGATTATCACCCATTCTCAACTTACTTTTGACTAAACTCACTGCAGAGAACACTCTTTCAACACTTGCTGTCACCATTGCTAGAGGCAATACCAATTTGAGAAAGTACACCAAATCGTGAACTTTATGCCTCTTTGTTTCAACAAGCTTCATTGAGAGCTCAACAAGATTATCTAGGCCTTTGAAGCTATCATTTTTCTCATGTCATCAATATAGTTATCAACTTGCATTTCACATCTTATCAAGTCAGTGCTTGAAATATTATTGGGGTAAAACTCCGCAAGTCTACGTACCTTATGTGCATCAAAAGAAGCAAATGAGTCGGTGGGATTCAAGGCCGACATACAAGAAAGCAATTCCATATTAACCTAATCAAACCGATTGTCAAGCTCTTGACTAATTTGATTAATAACTCCAATATATACTTCTCTTCTAAACTGATTATCATTTATTTGGTTTCGAATAAATCATGTTGATCTTTCATAAGGCACATAATTACTCTCCATTGCAAGAACTTCGACGCCATATTTATTGCAAAACAAAGTAACCCTTTGAAAGAATGCATCCCACCCATCAGATCTCAGTTGTTGCATTCTACTCTTAGCCAAACTAACAAGTGGTATTGCATAAAGAATATCTTGGTATCTTCTTTGCAAACACTTGGACAAATCATTTGTATATCCAAGAATGAGAAGCATCAAGTGTACATTAAAAATAAAGTCAAATGACTCAAACACTCCAATCATAATATGTATTTTCGGCCAATCACCCCTTTGTAAAGTATCTTCTCCAGGAGTTATGAGTATGTCACTGATTGTGGGATACATAGCAATAATATTGACAACAGTTTTGTAATGAGAGCCCCATTGAGTCTCACCTAAAGTCTAACATTTTGCAGCATGTCATGATGCTTACAAGAAACTCCAACAATACTCAGTAAGAAAGATACTTGATCAAAAAACCACACACAATCATCATTTCCCTTGACAACAACAACAAGAACTAGTTGAAGTTGATGTGCAAAACAATGGATATAATAAGCAGAAGGTGACTCTTTCATGATCAATGTTTTCAGTCCTTTAATCTCTCGTTTCATGTTGCTACCCCCATCATAACCTTGCCCACAGATTTGAGTCATTGTAAAATAGTGACTAACAAGAAAATCTTGAATTGTTTCCTTTAGTGACAAAGAAGTAGTATCATCTACATGAACAACTTCAAGAAAGTGCTCACATGGAATTCACAGTTTATCAACATAACGCAAGCAAAGAGCTAGTTGTTCTTTATGTGATACATCACTAGATTCATCAGCTAGAATTGCATAGTGCTCTCTTCAATAATTTACTTTCTAGTTTATGTGGCACAACATTGAATAATTTGCTTTTGTATCTTAGAGAAAGTCAAGGTGCAATTACCTGTAGCATTCTTCAAAACAAACTTATTCAGCTCTTCACTATTTGTTGCAAGCCACTTCAAAACTTCAAGAAAGTTTTCTCTATTGCTAGACTCTTCACTTTCATTATGTCCACGGAATGCCAATTCTTGATGTAGAAGAAATGTCAAACATCTAAGTGAATAAATCAACCTGATCTTGTAAAGATATAGATCCTCCTTATTCACCTTCACAATAAGATTATCAACTACTGCACTAGGATTCACAAATAAGTTGTATCTCTCTTGAGCTGCATTGTGCATACTTGTTACACGACCCACATGTTTATTAAGTGTATCAGTTCTATTCTAATTTTTCCAACCACCTTTAATAAAGCTATCAGTCCCCTTGCCCTTACTTTTTTTCTCTTTGAACAAGTAGCATACAAAGCAAAATGTAGCTTCCTCCTTGATACTATATTTAAGCCAATAATATCTACGAAACTAAAGAACAATGAAGTGTTGATCTCTCTTTCCGATTTTCCTATTTTTGAAATCATGTGCATAAGGTTGGTTTGGACCTTTAAGAATATATAGTCTTTGAACTGCATCTTGATCATTGATAGAATAATTTGCAATGGGCAGCCTTTCCCCTGGATCATATGGAAGACGATTAATATCATAAACCGGCGACGGTGGCGGTGGTGGTGGTGAGACATCTTCAACAATTACGGGTTGACGTATGTCAACCTCAGCAAAGTGGGATACAGAAATGAACCCTTCATTTTAGCCTCCCAAGCTACCCAAATTTTCTATGTGAAAGACCTCGCACATAAGAACTACCATGTATTGATGTATGAAGAAAGGAGGATCGTAGGAGTTGAGAATATTGCCGACGAGGATGAATACAATCAGTTTGATGACTTGCCACCTATTGGAGAATGCATAAGAGTCGACAAGCAAGACCATGAAGAAACTTGCTACCTACGAGAAGATCATTCCGATGGGCTAGTATACAAAGGAAATCATGTAGTGGAGTGATGAATAATTTTGAATTTAATACTCATTTTGAATATGTAATCGTTTGAACTAAGCAAATTATGTAGTGGAGTCATCGCAGAAATTTGAATTTGAGACTCATTTTGAATATGTAATCATTCAAACTATACATGATTTATTAACTGTAGGTTATAAAAATTATTGAAAAAAGGGTGGCCGAGGATCGAACTCAGAACCACAGGAAACAGGTGCTACAAGGTTACCAGTTGAGCTAGAGCAAGATATTGGAACAATGTGCGCATAACAATCCTTTAGTCCATTATAGGTTATAAAAAATTATTGAAAAAATGGGGTGGCCGAGGATCAAACTCAGAACCACAGGAGACAGATACTAAGAGGCCAGTAGAGCTAGAGCAGGATGTTGTTCGGATGCATGCATCAGAACCTTTAACATATACCCATGTAAAAGACAATACAACATCGCACACAGTTCCAAAAAGAGACACGTGTGCAACGTGACTAACATCGCACACGGTAGTAAGAAGATACACGTGTGCAATGTGAGACACATCGTACATGGTCCACTCCATCAGCCCGTGTGCGATGTGACCCACATCGCACACGGGCATTACCACTTAACCGTGTGCGATGTGGGTCACATCGCACACGGTCCTTACCAGTTACCCGTGTGCGACTGCATTGCACATGGTTGTAGACAAATACCCGTGTGCGATGTGAGTCAATGACCGTGTGCGATGGCATTTGTTCATAAGGGCCACGGTACAACTGCTAGGTCACCCCTCCCTCCCCTCCTCCCGCATTGATCCAAAGTATGACCCAAACGATTTGCCTTCGCACGCGCTGCCTCGTCCCAATTTCCGCCGCCTCCTTGTCCCTGACCGCCTCGACATCTCGGAGCGCCGCCTCCCGACTGTCTACAACCCCATTCTAGAGCGCCACCTCCCCGACACGCTCCCAAACAGGTTAGGGTTCTCCATGTCCTCACATCCAGTGACAAATTAGGGCTAAATCATAGTGTGATGTTGGTAGCTATAGTTGAGCAAATTAGGGCTAAATTAGTGGCAAATTAGGGCTAAATCATATTGACAATTTCATCGAGCACCAGTGCTAGCAATAGTTGAGTAGCCCTATTTATGTTCAATATGACCTTGCTAAGGACATGGGTCCTTCACTAGAATAGATTAATTATTATAGCATAACATCTAGTTATTGCTTAATTGTATAGTGCTAGGAACATGTTCTGTTACATAGAACCAACAATTAGGACTGATTGACTGAGCATCAAGTATCAATTGGCATTGTTACATATTGTGACTAGCTGACTTGATTTCCAATTCAATAATTCTATGTTTTGTGCATTACCTCTTGAGTAGATGCACAGACTAACTTGATTTCCAGTTTGGAGATGTTAATTATATGTTGTTCATATCTTAATTGCTAGTTGTTAATTAGTTGTTCATATCTTAATTACTGTTTCTCATATCTTCATTACTGTTTCAATTAATTACTATTGCACATTCACATAGTCGTGTAACCCTATACGTCGCCCGTTCGAAAGAGCTTGTTCATAAATATGCATGTATTGTCCACGCTTTTTGGATAGCCCGATAATGTGTAGTTTAAGTTTGTTTCCATGCCAAGTACAGAGTCTAGATAGAGTTTTGGTAGCATCTCCCTGTCGTTCTCTGGATACACATCCCTCTCGGCATGTTGTCGAGACGTGTATTAGGAGAATAGCGGGGAAGTGCTACCGAAATTTTGTCTGGAATTTGTAGTTGGCATGGAATGACCCAAACTACACATTCTCGGGTGCGGTTTAGGACCTTTCTTTACCTATGTAACCCTAGCCACCCTTAGCTTTACCTACGCAGTGCGCATCAAGTCACAAATGTTGCCTGTTATTATTTACCTATCATTATTTGTGCTAGCACTAGCTTTACTTGTTATTATTTGTGCTATTATTTATCCTATTCATTAGCTACGATGTCCGGTAATGAATTGCCGGATTCTTCGGCGAGAGAGATCGATGAGAACTCATCATCGCAGCCAGAAGGGACCACTGAACCAGGAACCCTTGCAGTAGTGAAGAAGGGAAGAGGAATTAGAAAACCAAGCAAAAAAGCTGAAACGAGTATGGCAAGTGGAGGCGATCGACAAGAAAAGTGGGGCTCCTACCGAACTAGAAAAAATAGAGAAGAAGTTCCGAACCATGTGCGGGGCAGTGGTAAGGGAAATGGTTCACATTGACTTGGAGGATTGGAAAAAGGTTACTAAGTAGGAGCGCCAGGCCATAGTGTTCGAGATAATGAGACACTTCAGGGCGTCGGAGCAATGGAAAAGACAGGTGGAAGAATGTGCCCTATCCAAGGCAAAATATGCTTTTTGGAATTTTAAGTGTGTCTTGCACAAAAAATTTATGAAGGAGAAAAAGGATCCCTTGCCAAAGTATCCACACATTAAACCCGAGCAGTGGGCCAAATTTGTGGAGATTCAACGAACACTGGATTTTCTAGCTAAGAGTGAGGCAGGTGTAATGACCCATTCTTGTAAGCATGTATGTTAGACCTCCTAAAGTCTAAGGGAATTAAAGCCGAAGCATTTTGCATCTCATATCATCATATAGCGCAATTGAAATGTTGCATTTAGCTCAAAACCCTGCATGCGCCGAAAACTCTTAACCCTAACCCCAGAATCCATTCCATGCATGGTGGATACACCCCTTTTCTTTAAACTGAATCACTAAAGGGAGTAACCTACCATCCTAGCAACTTTGAACCTGGTCTAATGTTACCAAAATTGCACTTTCTCTCCTCAAAACTTTCCTAAGTTCCTAGTCTTTAAATTGTTGAAACCATGTTCTTTATACCTAATAGCTAATACCCAAAATTTAGTTCCAATTATATCTTTTCAATTGAGCAAGCAAGGTGAACAACATCAAGGGTTTTGTACCTAGTATATCTCTCTATCCAATAAATCAAAATTGCAAATTCCTGTTTTGAGCTCCTTGTCTCTTTCAAATTTTTGAACTCAGAAAAATTTCAAAACAGATTAGGCACAAAAGAAAAAGGGGAATTCCTCCCCTAACCGGAGCAGGCCGACCCCCGGCCCAGTACTTCTTCTCCCCCTCCCAAGCGGGCCTCGGCCCGCTCTCTACCCCAGCGCACGGCCCCTGCCGGTCTTCTTCTTCCCGCACGCGCAAGCCTCTTCTCCAGAGCGCGTCGCTGCCGGTGCCAGCGCCCCTTGCTCCGTGGCTCGCTGACCTCGTGGTCCCACTGGTCAGCTCCTCCCCTGCCACGCGGCCCTTCTTCTCTGTCGAGCGCACTACCGGCACCGAGCGCCCCCCCCCTCCTCTAAACCAGCGGCGCTCCCCTCGGCCTTCTCTCCCCGCCGCACAAGCGCACTGCGCTCTTCCCCTCCTCCGCTGGCTGACTCCCTGACCCCACCTGCCAGCGCTTACCTGCCACGCGTCGATCTTCCCCTGACGCGCGCACTACCTCGCCCGAGCTCGCTTCTTCAACACTCCGCCGATCGCCCTCGGTCGCTCCTCCTCATTTCTCCCCTCGGTTCCTCCTCCCGTTCTCCTCTTTTCCACCGCCACCGAGAGCCCCGCCGATCCCGCCCATTCCCGGCGAACAGCCGAGGACGACTCCACGGGGTAGCCTCCTCCCCAATCCCGGCGCGGTCGCCACCGGTAGCTCCGCCTTCTTAGACGCGAGCTCGAGCCTCCGGCGAGCTTCCTCAGCAACCGACGGCGAGTTCACTTCTCCCCATTGCCGAGAGTCCTTCCCTCCTTTTCTTCTGCTCATGCTCTGATCTCTCATCACGGCAGGCTTGGGTAGACGCTCTCCACCGGCACGGCAAGACTCCGGCGAGCCCCCATTGACGCCTTCATCTCCCTCGGCACGTGCTTGGGCCCCGACCATCTTCTTTGGCGAGCCGACCGTCCTGTGGCGAGCATCAGCTGCAAGTCCCGTTTCTCCCTCATCTGGGTGAGCACTTGCTCGGTCGGCCACCCTCTCTTACTGCATGCAACGTATTCGGTTAAAACAACCCTAACCACTGTAATTAAGATGCTGATGACCGGTTGATCTCTTGTTTAAGCACTAGCCAGCTAGAGTTAGCTTCCGACTGCTCCCTTCAGCCATCAAGTAGTGGATTAGTTTGTTAGCCGATTAATTGGTTAATTAGCTGAGTAGTTAGTCAGCTAATGGGTTCTCTTCTTGGTTCCTGTTAACCACTAATAGTAGCTAATCCTGAGCTAATGTAACGGTTTAGCTATTATTTAGTTATGGTACTACCCTCGGTCAGAACTCTAACATATGCTCAGTTAATCGTAAATCCTGATTAAGTGACTCAATGTATTCCATCAAAACACATTGCTATTGCAATTAACCTATTCCATTTGAGGACATGATGTATCAAAGAATTCTAAAGATGGTATTTCAATAATCTGGTTAGCACGTTCCTTTTTATTTCGTTACTCATGTTATCATATTTTTAAAACATTGAAAAGCACTTAACATGGCCCTCAAGACTGATTGTTAAAAGTAGCCTTCAATTAATAATCTCGGTACGTTGCTATACGTGAAGAGTACCAAATGTTAACTTAAATCATTTACTAAACATTAGTATTTCCACCGTATTCATGTTCTTTCCTAAGCATCAAAGTATTAAATGAGCTAATGAAACCCTGAGATTAATATAAATGTATGTATATATATATATACGTACATATACATCCTCAACAATTCATAACTCAAATCATATAACTTTGATTTCAACGAAAACCATCTGCATTAGTGCATATAGCAATTCCCTACATGTAGGCTGCATCTCATGCATGTTGGGCTCTTACAATTGTTGATCTTAATTGAAGTTCTTCTCTTTATTGCTTTATTTCGATATTGCGGGATTCGATTTTGGGGTAGAACCGAGCACCGAGGAGTATAACCAAGCTGATTACTATTGTGATCCAGATCAATCCCAACAAGGCAAGTTCACAACCATACTCACTAAGATTCCCTTAAGTTATTTCATGCCTTGCTATTGATTGAGGTTAATTGCTAGCTTGTAATTGTTGAAATGTTTGCAATGTGATAGTGATGGTGAATCACTAGTATTGCTAGGTTCGGTGGTGTTGCAAGATCGGTGAGATCTTTTAATCGGACTAATGCAATATGAAACCCTAATGGTGAGCCGTGAGAGCCGGGGTATCGACGCCTACATACGGATCGACAGGTGGCGAACTTGATCGATGCCGGTATCGTAGGGCGCTTTACCTGTCACCCACGGCGGGTTGAATTGAGAGTTGGTGGGAAGTCACGGTCGGCCAACCCTGAACTTACACAATCTCAATTCATCCCTAGCGTCAGGCAAGTTCTAGATTTTCCTTGCCTGACTACACCTTCGGTTGCGCCTCGGTGGGCAACCGCGAATAAAATGATTTGTTTGAATTGATGTGATGGTTGGATATGAAATTCTTGGTTGAATTGGTTCATATTCAGATATGAGGATAAACTTGTGCATGAGATACTAGTTGATATCGGGTTATCAATACTATCCATGTTGTTGTTTATCATGCTTTGGTAATGTACATGTTAGTAGTTGATTCTTGATTTATAGCTTTGCTGAAATTGACATGGGATGAGTATATAAATGTGGCTTGCAAGTACGAAAGTACTTACGGAATTCAATTCCGAACTTGTTGCAGGAGATCCCAGTATCGGTGAGTTTTACGACGAGGGGAATGATGTTTCGGATGCTTAGCTTATTGTTATCCTTTCCGGTCATGATACTGTGGGTTATGTTGAGGTTTATGGAGATGGCGGGCTGCCATCTCAGGGTTTATCTTTTGAGTTGCTTGCTGTTTTTACACTTCGAAGAACTGTACCCAGCCTTCGAGCTGTAGATTCTACGCTGTTTAACCTCTCTCGGGTAAGAGGAACTTATGTACCTTTAACTCCTTCTCATTAGAGTTTGTTCTGTGATATGAAGTTGTTATCTGTGATCGATCCATATACAGTGCGTGTATGTTTGGAGTATATGGATTCGGTCGTGAAGGAGTAATGCTTTCTCTTAGTGCTCATTTCGTGAAGTGTTATCGGTCGAGTGACCCGCTAGCTGAGATGCAGTTCCGGCTAGGCAGGGTGTGGACAGTCGTATCGGGCTCTCGAGTGACCCACTAGTCTTCGGACTAGGTTAGGTTGAGGGTGCGACTGTCGGGCTCCTCTGACTTCATTTTACGTTGTGAGCTCAAGAGCGGCGTTAAATCTTCACCGGACTTCAGGAATCGTATGTGGTTTTGGGAAGTTTTGTCGCTTCCGGCCGGCTTGACCAACGGTGATAGATACATACGACGTATTGCACGTATGGTATGTTGGGTGGCTTCTCGGTCCTTGGCGATGATCCGTTCCTCTAATCATATGTGATTCCCGGGTCCGTGAGAGCAGGCAAGGCTCTAATCACAAAGAACAAACACCCCCATAGAATGGGGGTCAAAGGATACTATGGGAAGCGGAAGATTTGGGAGAAGGAGGATGAAAACCTACGTCTTTGGGGGCCGATGTGACTTTTCCTGATGTTGCGAGAGATCGGACAAGAGACCAGGAAGTGTAACCAATTTATGATAAGAGCGACTACCTCATTTAGTAGTCCGCTAATAATTACCACAATCCTTACATACTAATTCTACGTATTTATTTACAAAAAGAGCTGAGTGTTTAGGCCTTGCAAGGCTCATTTCAGCCCCAAGGGTCTAATGACACTCACGACCGCTTTGGGAACCAAGGAGCCCTCGGATCGTTCTCGGACGGTAGGGACCATCGTCGGCCGTAGGAAAGCCTTCCCACAAGACGAGGAGGCGATACATGCGAGGAAAATGGCTAGAGCGGAGAAAAAAAGAGCAGATGAAACAAGAGCTACTCGCCCAGTTTGCCGGCATGATGGAGGAAAGGCTGGCAAAAGAAAGAGCTGTGTGGGAGGACAGGTACAGAGCACAAGTACTCGAAACTCCTGCACACCCAAGCCTCGGTGCACGCAGGAGTAGCTATGCATTAGCTCCCAATGGGGTTGAAGGCCATGATGAAAAAGCCATGTCTCCTATCGATGACATCACGGGGCCGACGAAGTGCAAGCTACAAGTGCCAGCATCACACATGGCTTTTCCGTTGGTAGCAGCTCACGGGTAAGTTCATCTGCCGGCCGAGGGAGCTACGGTGCACGGTGCACCTACTCCTTCTGCAGTTCACATCGCCATCACCTCCTGCTTCCCAGCATTGACTCCTGCATTTGAGCCACTCTTCTCACCACAGCTCCTCATGAGCACGCAGTCTGAGCCACCTTCCAACCCACTAGCTCAAGAGTCACTAATGAGGACACGGCCCCAATGGATATACCCGCTATCACCTCTACTTCCACTACTTTAACTACATCCACTGCTCGAGCTATAAAGAACAAACGAGGATTCAATTTCAAGCTCTCAAAAAAAGGAAGGAATGAAGTTCATGTGTCCATAAAGATGTCCCACATGAATTGGTGCTGTACAAGAAGTCTTCCCACGTCACTTTTGATCCAAGAAGAGCTAGAGATAGAGTTCCACAAGATCTGTACTCTGATTCGGATTGCTGAGATGCTAGAGATAGAGTCCCACAAGATCTGTACTCTGATTCGAATTGCTGAGATAGCCCTGACTTCAAATGTCTTTATCTCGAGCACACGGACTCCAATTTGGGTGATCTTGGACTCTCTGGAAAGCTTATCTCATGCTCTTTCCAACCTGTCCAACTCAATATCTAAATTCTTTACGAGCCGATCGCAACAGCTAAAATAATCCGAGACTGCCTCTGTAACAAATCACCTCTTGTCTTTATATACCCCCTAGGATTCTCTCTTTAGTTTTTGGGTTTCATTGAGTTATTTAGCTACTGCTACAATATTGCATCTACAAGTCGCGTAGGACTACCATCTTGTTTAGATCTCCAGTGAAATCCTAAACTTTGTTCTTCTAGCTCTTGTGACAATTTCATACTCGTAATTTTAGATTGCAATCATAGTTCTTGTTGGTTCTTCTGTTGCTTGTAGGAACTCGAACTTCATTGTTTAGATTGATCGTGCCTACGGTAAGGTCAATAACCATCGGAGATTGGTTTAGCGATTGCTAAGGCGCATCATCGCGTACGGTATAGTCGGATTGTCAAGGTCAACCTCCACTAAATCGATAGCTACATTTGTCTCATCGAAAGATTGGGCCACCGTCTCATCAGTCACCCAAGCTAGCACTGGTGCTTCCGAAACCACCAATTCTTGACTTACCACCACAGTGAAGACTAATAGTATGGGAGTACCGACGAAGGGCAAGGGCAAGGGCAAGGGCTATGAGATGGGGTTAAGTGACGAAGAATTCAACTGAATGTTCCTCCCAGCGGAGCTCGCATGCAAGTAGCAGAAAGAAGAGTCATTACTACTCCCCCTAGATCTGGCGGCAGCAGGTTTGTCATGCCAAAAGCTACATGAGCACTATATGAATTTGTGTAAAACAGATGAGTCGAGCATTCCTGTGTTCTTCAAGAAGGAGCATTTCCTTCATGATTTTGATAATTGTTGCACGGTGGGCTTCGAGGACATGTTCCTCCTCTTTAACCTGGATATGCTCGATGCGCCCCTCATGAGATGCTTCACATTGTAAGAATTCTACAAAGAAACTCCACATTCGAGCAACTCTCTTTTGTTTCCTAAATGATAACTCTTTTATTTCTTATACTTAGGCATATGATCACCTAATGCAAAGCCCGGAAAGAACCGGTGGGTTTCTTCGACCCACAGTTGGTCTCGAAGCAACAAATCGAGGGGAATAGGGAAAGGGTCTTCAATTATGTTGTCGAGGCGTTGATGGCTCAACAGAACAAAGATTTCATTCTACTTCTATACAACCAGGAGTAAGTGTGTTTTTATACATTAACTGTACCTCCATTGTTATCATTCCAAACAGGTTATTTCTTTTTTTTCAGAGAACATTGGACCTTAATTATCATCATACCTAAATGGAGCAAAGCCGTCCACCTTGATTCCCTCCGTGTGTCACCTCATGACTACTCAATTCGCGAATTCTTGGATAGTGCTTTCACTGAGTACGTCAAGCGTGGAGGAGGTGCTCACCAAAGGGAAACTCGTCGGTCTTGCAACACGGGACCGACATCTTTAAGGTAATAATTGGTACAAAATTCTCCTAACTGCTAATTAATTGCTAATTGATGCCCTAATTGATGCCGTAATCCTGCAACAACTTTTCAGTGTAATCAATAGCCAGTAGGAACCAACCTTTGTGCTTTTTACATTTGTAAGCAAATGATGAGGGTCGTCCTGAGTTCGAGGACAAAAGACACTACTGGCCTCCCTACGGTTAGTAGTATATGAGACTCAAGATTTTACTTTTTACCCATATGCACCCAAATCAGAATTTAATTATTTCGTGCAAATTTTGAATTTGATGGGCAAAAAACCATTGAGCCATGTCGAGATTGTTGAAGTTAGATGACAGTTTCATACTTCTTTATCTCCCGTGTCATACCGAAAAAGGGACAATTCAAATCACCTTGATCGTGAGGTCTTTATTTTCTTTGTGTTGGCTATCAACCTTGTTAGATATGGCTCCAAACTTGTAGGAATGTTGGCTGTGAACTCCTGCTTATGTAGCTATGAATGACTGTGAACTGATATTCAATTTGCTTATATATGTCGGCTGTGAAATCTATGTGATCGAGGTCTCGATCTGTTTTATTTGTGTTTGGATTAGATCCGTATATTTGGCTGATGGATGAAATCTGTATATGTGGCTAATGAATGAATTCTATGTATGTGGCTGATGAATTTTGTGAAATGATATTGTTGCCTGATGAATCCCTCTTCTTGTTGTTGTTGCATTGCACACGGCCAAACAATGTGCCTAGCATCGCTGAACCGTGTGTAATGTGCCCATCAACGCACACGGTCCGGAGCTTCCGAACGTGTGCGATGCGGCCAGTCATTGCACACGATCCAGAGGGCTCGCCTGAGTGCGATGTTGCCAGTCATTGCTCACAATCGGAGACTTTGGCCATGTGCAATTTGGGTGCTAATCGTACACGGGCTAGACGGCCCAAGCATATGCGATGTACCTATCATCGCATATATCTCTTGAACCATGTGCGATGTGCCCGTCTCATCGGTGACAGGCCGGTGGTGACGATCGCTTGAATCGTATGCGATGAGCTTTTTTAATCGTGGGTGATGATCTATTCTGTAGCAATACTTTAGGATGTCGAGAACATAATATGTTATGCAGCTATTAATGAGCGATAGCAAATGTTTAGTTTCAAAATAAGTTTTAAAAAATGTTTTGTTTTAAAAAAATGTCCGAGGGCCACATGGCTAAGACCCGTGACGGACAAACCTACTATATTTGTAATAGAGAGAAAAGAGGTGAGAGGATAGAAATAGTTTTATTTTTACCTACACTACTTGCCTCCATAATTTTGCTTTTGGAAAATAAATTGATTTAATAAACAAATAACGAGATAAGGCAGCCATTCATCGAATAATTATCCAACCAATTCATCCCAAATTGACCAAAGCCATATTTCTTGAACCATAAGGCACATATCCAACAGCTACAAAAATTTGCTAAGGTAACTTAGCATCAAAGGCAACCAGATCATAAGCATGAGCTGGCCACAGACTTAGAACCAAAGAGGCCACATAAGCACCTCACTGTTGGAGGAGGGAATTGGACATCGAAGGATAGTTATCCAACAACCAAAGTTTTGACCAAAAATCTTACCTTAGCAAGTAAGTCAAGTAAATATTAGTTTGTCACAGCAAGAGGTGGCGATTTACCACATAAGAAACCTCAAAAGAATTCTGTAGAAATAAAGCCGAGGCCACCAGAGAGTAATAGTAGTCCATCGAAAGACCAGCATCAGACCACCATTTCGTCACAAGAACCAATTTTAGAGCCACAGCATAAAAGCTAAGGCCAAGAACAAGAGGACCTCAAGAATTGAAGAGGAGCTCAAGAAGACCGAGAGCTAGTAGATCAAGAGACCATCAGGAGCTGAAGCAAAGGAGAAGAGGGAAGCAGACCATCAAGATGAATAGGATCAGCCGAGAAGAGGAGAGCAAGCTATCAGTAGGCTTAGAAATCAACCTGTCTTTGCCCAAATTGGAATAAGGTAAAATTCCATTCCAAGTCATCATAGATTACCTATGCACATGGATGGGAATTTGATATCATAAGAGAACCCTCAGATTATAAATGCATCATAAGGGTTAATAGGAAACTAGTGTGGTGTATCTGTTCTTATCCGAAGCATACCTTGTCTCTAACCTTTTCTCAGATAAAAATCATCACAAATCCAAACGAGGACTTGATATGAGATATATAGGAACCCTCGGCTCATTTAAATCATCATAGGGATTATTTTGTAGGCGACATGGGTAGTGTCTGTTCTTATCAGTTCTTAATAAGAAATGCTCCAGATGTTAAATATCCTCATTAGCTAACTAAAATCAAGTAAAGTATTTGTTCTTATCAGAAAGTAAACTGATATACATATGCATATGAAGAAAACAAAAAGAGGCTAAGTTCAAGAATAGCGTATGTTCCTTCAATTGAAATAAGCTGATGCATAGACAGAGCATGTCAGTTAGATAGCTAGATGTGTCAAGGATAGCATTAAGATCCATAAGCACACTAGCATCCACCACATATCAGTGCAGGGATAGCAAATGTCAAAACCTAACAACATTAGCGTGCTGGTGTAAATAATTTAGGCGTAACATCATTGTTCTTGACAAAACTTAAGGTTTGGTAGTAAAAATTTACGAGCTTTGGGATATTAATCCCTAAACATCAACACAACACATGCATCAACCGAGTATAACAATTAGAACTAAACCATGAATGAGCACCGAGCATTTTATCTGGATAAGGTTAATTGTATAAGAACACTAAACTACTATCTATACACTGGATCAAAAGAATCGGGTATGCAAACAGGGATACTTGAACATAGTTATCACTAGAGCAGAAATTGGAACCTCAGGACTAGAATTAAAGCTACAACATAAGCAATAAAAAATTCACCATTCCAAGCATAGCTAAATCACCAGTCGTAACCTCAATTAAACAATAGCAGCCAGTGGCAAATAGTGGGGCACGGCATCTCTGTTCTCACATCAAAATAATCACAGAAGTACGTAAACCAAGGGAGAAATTGGGTCATCCATGGAAAAACCCTAGAATCGGGTTGTAGAAGAGAGGAATTGGGGAGGCTTACCTGAGGCGGCGCACCACTGCGGTTCCGGTGGTGGCCAAATCCACCGTCATCCAGCGGTGGTGACGCCGAGCAAAATGGGACCGGTGGCTGTGTACCGAGCGACGCGACGCTATGGCGTGGGCCTCGACAGGGCGGCCTGTGAACCTCGCGGAGGCCAAGGTGACATGTGGTGGTGGGTGCGAGCCCCCGCAGCACTAGGCTGAGGTGAGCACAGTGGGGTGCGCTTGGGGCAAAGAGCGGGGCTTCCGAGGCGGAGTTGAGCCCGAGCCCTAGGCTCGTATGGCGAGGGCGTCCAAGGCAACGGCAGCAGCACCCCATGCAGAGGAGCAGAGCGACGGGGCACCTGTCGGTGAACAAACGCCGGCGTCGGTGGTCCGGAAGGACCCCCTTTGGGATTCAGCCGGGGAAGCGGAGGAACAGGAGCTACGTCGGATCTTGAATGGCAGGAAGCTAGAAATAAGACCGTGATTTATCCAGGTTCGGGCCACCTTCTTGGTGTAAAACCCTACGTACTGCTCTTTGTGTATATATGAATATTTGGATGATTACAATCAGCCTCGAAACACAGGTGTTCTTCCTCTTTTCTTTCTCCTAGGTCTCTTTTTTGTCTCTTCCTCTCTCATGGCCTTGGTTCTCCCCTTCTATACCCGAGGGTCACCACAAAGGCCGAAATGCAAATACACTGTAGTAGCACCGTTGCTGACGGATAGGGCGTGGGCGTCCCACGCCGGCGGTTGAGGGTTGCTGTAGCAGAATAGTTACTGTCACGCTTTGGTTGGGATCTGGATCATCATGACGGGATTGGGTCAGAAGGTGAAGATTTCCCGGAACGCCCTCTGTCACGGACCATGCTGCAGCTACCCTGGCCCCACTGACCAGGGACAGAAGGTATGCGCCTGGGCACGCGGCGGCGAGCCCCAAAGTCAAAAAGGTGTCAGACCGTTCCATCCCCTGCCAAGACCGACAGCTTGACGAGACTTATCACATGGGAGGACGGAAATTGACCAGGACACCGCCATCTTTTCCACAACGGACTTGGAGTAGGAATGCCTGCACAGACAGGCATTAAATGCGCTTGTCGGGCCACGTGTACTGGGTAGGGACCTACGAAGGGTGCTCGGGGTTCCCGTGTTCGGGGACTCCCGAGCACGTGGCTTAGGCCATCCCACTGCCTGGGAGAGGTACTCGCCGTCCCGAGTGGAAGTCAAGTCGCCTTGGGTGCTCGGGGAGCATCCTTAAGGGACGACTTGGGGCTTCCCTTGACGGCTGAGTGGACACAATGCTCGGGGTGAGCCCCCGGGCACCTCCTCTTGACTCCCACGTCCGAGTGGATCCAGCGCTCGAGGTGAGCCCCCGAGCACCTCCTCTCGACTCCCACATCCTTGGTGACGCGGCGTCAAGTTGAGCCTTTTCCAGCGGTTTAGGGGGCCCCGTTCCCCGTATCGCTGACAGCACCGGACCGAGAGGAGGAGGCGGGCCGTGGGATGCGGCGGCGGAGGAGAAATCGGGAAGGAGCTTGCCGATTTGGGGGAGGAGACAGACCGGCGGCGCACGGGTGAGAGAGAAGTGAGAGGTGAGGGAAGAGAGGCCGAGTGGGCCGGTTAAGGAAGAAAAGAGGCCGGCCGTGGCGCAAATCCAATTGGCCGGCCAGCTCAAAAAGAAAATGGTTTCTCTTTCGTAAAACAGAAAATAGAATCAACATAAACTCTTTATCTTTTTATTTTAAAAAAGAGAGAGATTAAGATGAATACAGTTAAAAGAAAATTTTAATTTAAGTCCTTAGGCTAAACAAATAAGTTGAAATACTCTTTTATTTTATTTAGTGAGGAGAGGAACCAATTAAAACAAATGTTTAAATTACAAATTTGTTTTGAGATTAATTGCTTAAAGTCCACAAGAATATGGTTTTGAGTGACCACGTTAATCTTTAAGTAAAAATACAATAAAGACTAACTATCTAATACCTCATGAAATACTTTAAGGAAGCTTTAAATGGCTAAAGCTAAATTATTCCTTAATGAACATAAATTATTTAAAAAGATATCTAAAGGGAATATGGCTAATCTTTGAGAAATTTTAATGTATATTCTCTCATGCATTCATGATCACAATATTTACATTTATAATGGATTTTCTTGAATAAGTCCTTATCGGACTTTACCGATTTCTTGGCCAGAAATTGGAGTTCAACAAGCCAACCCGTTAAACTCCATTTCAAATCCGATACCAGACAAGTCCAGTTTCTTATTCATATCCGTTGAGAACGATTTACAAAACTTCCTTCTTGTCTATAACATGCATAAAAGGAAAACCTATTTTCTAAAGATAAATCAATTGTGACTCTTGATCGCCGGTTTTTGGGCGTGATCATGGTGGGTGGTGAAACCTTGGAAAGGCGTCGATGGCACAATGGGAGGCAGGTTTCATCACACGTGTTTGTTTCATATAAGGTTAAAATAACCAATGATCGATTGTGTTCTAGGACCGTAGTGATCGCGCTTACCACATACCCTGTATGGACGGGGTTGAGCTAAAGTACCTTTGTCCTAGGTCTATACTCCCCCTTGAAAGGAAGGTCTCAGTAGTTGTACGATGGGAGTATCCTCTGCTGGGATGATGGTACAAGTAGAGTATTCATATGAGACTGGTAGTCCTCAGCCTTTGTGCGGGACTACGACGCGGGATATGACCGAGCAGGCGGTGAAAAGGCTTTGTGATCGTGGGAGTGTGAATGAGCTCAGACACCTGACCAAGTTCGTTTATGGGTACAGTTGCGCACCTCTGCAAAATGTAATAAAGTGTGGCTTAGTCACTTCATGTTTCTGGTTGGAACTGCGAACCCGGTAGGAAAGGGATCCATCGGGGATCCTAACAGCATATGAGACATGAGATCATAGTCTCTTCATTAAAATTTGACGCTCTTACCTTACAAAATGCATTCTTTTGAAGAACACCGTTGTTCTCAGTAGATAGTGCATCAAACACCTCTTTGCTATTTTTGGATTTATTGAGTACCTTTTGTACTTATCCCTCAATTATAATTCCTTTGATAGAGTGTGAGCCGACGACTGATCAAGATGTAGTATACATCAAGGTCGAAGGCAGAGTCTCCGAAGAGCCGGCAACGACGAAGGAGGACGAAGATGTCGACTACTACTTCGACTACCGTGACGAGAATACTGCCGTGTAGAAGTATAAGAAGTGAGAGAGAGAGTTGTAGATATACCTTTTGTTGTAGCCGGCTGGAACGGTTTTTTAATTTCTTGTACTTTGGAAAGAAGTTTGTATAATTGTATTGTGTTATTTGAGTTTGTAAATTAAGTGTTATAATAACTCTGTATGATATGTTGCGGATAAGAAGGAACTTCGTCGATAATATGTCAAAGACTAGCATATTATCTGAAAGGATAGTACGTAAGTCGTCGCATGTGTTTTCTGTTGTGAAAATGAATCTGTGCAATATCTGTTGTTGAGTGTATTGTTGCAAGCCATACTTGGCAGATTATTTCTGATTCTTCGGAAGGAACTTAGGTAGTAGTTTTGAGTTGATAGCAATATCAGACAAAAAGAATAGTGCACTGAACTCTATTTGTGCTGCTGTTCTGTGAAGTATTTGGAAAATTAGGAACGGAATAGTGTTTAATGGTGATATTTGGCTGAACTTAAAACAGGTTTGGTGGCTTATTCTCCGAACTGTGAAACGCTGGAGGATTCTGTTCAACGGGGATATGCTGATGGTCATAGAGAATATATTTTTTTCTCAATTGACAAGGGTGCTTCAGGCCCCCTATACAGATAGGATGGAGGGCATGATGAATCAGTGTGTTAACTGGGCAAGCACTTGGTGGGGTGTCGATGAAGATGCTGGCCGATGATCTGATATCCATGACGGTATCCAGGCCTCTCTCGGGACCCAAGCTTACGTGGTCAGCTGGGATATGACATAGGGAGATACACATCCCAGCTGAAGATGTTTACTGAAGGCGGAGGTCAGTCTCTGCAAGTCTGCGTGAAGCCACCAGGTCATACAAGGCGAGGTCTTGACGATGAAGCATTGGAAGTCGATAAGATATCTGATGTGTAGTCTTGTGATTCATATATAGCTTGGTGACGCAAAAGTAGTGGGTGAAATGTAGCTGAAGTTTGAAAACTCCTGGATGGCACAATGACTACCGGTCTGATGTACCTGAACCTGCTGGTTATGTGGCTGGTTTCATTTCTATTGAAATGGAACCTGGGAAAGGTCCCTGTTTTTCTAATAAAAAAAATTCTTCCTTCCGCTATGAACTGCGACTGTGTTTTGTTTCTACGAAATGGAACAGGGGAATGGTCTTCCTTCCCCATCTTCCTAGACCTCAAGGAAAAACTGAATAAGGATGAGGGCATCTGAAATGTAACGACTGAAAGGTATCCTCACTGGCATATCATCAAGTGCGACTATACGCCTCTACCTGCCAATCATCAAGCGCTTCCTGAGCCGGGAACATTTCGGTGGTGCTGCGCGGCTCGAGCAAATCGGGTACTCAGGAGGGTGCAACGAGACGGCGTCAAGCCGTCAAACAAGCGCAGCACGTCCGCACAGCAAAGCAGAATTTTTTACTAGCACTAGCATACGAGAGTAGATGATCCACCGTGTAATGACCCATTCTTGTAAGCATGTATGTTAGACCTCCTAAAGTCTAAGGGAATTAAAGCCGAAGCATTTTGCATCTCATATCATCATATAACGCAATTGAAATGTTGCATTTAGCTCAAAACCCTGCATGCGCCGAAAACTCTTAACCCTAACCCCAGAATCCATTCCATGACATGGTGGATACATCCCTTTTCTTTAAACTGAATCACTAAAGGGAGTAACCTACCATCCTAGCAACTTTGAACCTGGTCTAATGTTACCAAAATTGCACTTTCTCTCCTCAAAACTTTCCTAAGTTCCTAGTCTTTAAATTGTTGAAACCATGTTCTTTATACATAATAGCTAATACCCAAAATTTAGTTCCAATTATATCTTTTCAATTGAGCAAGCAAGGTGAACAACATCAAGGGTTCTGTACCTAGTATATCTCTCTATCCAATAAATCAAAATTGCAAATTCCTGTTTTGAGCTCCTTGTCTCTTTCAAATTTTTGAACTCAGAAAAATTTCAAAACAGATTAGGAACAAAAGAAAAGGGGGAATTCCTCTCCTAACCGGAGCAGGCCGACCCCCGGCCCAGTACTTCTTCTCCCCCTCCCAAGCGGGCCTCGGCCCGCTCTCTACCCCAGCGCACGGCCCCTGCCGGTCTTCTTCTTCCCGCACGCGCAAGCCTCTTCTCCAGAGCGCGCCGCCGCCGGTGCCCGCGCCCCTTGCTCCGTGGCTCGCTGACCTCGTGGTCCCACTGGTCAGCTCCTCCCCTGCCACGCGGCCCTTCTTCTCTGTCGAGCGCACTACCGGCGCCGAGCGCCCCCCCCCTCCTCTAAACCAGCGGCGCTCCCCTCGGCCTTCTCTCCCCGCCGCACAAGCGCACTGCGCTCTTCCCCTCCTCCGCTGGCTGACTCCCTGACCCCACCTGCCAGCGCTTACCTGCCACGCGTCGATCTTCCCCTGACGCGCGCACTACCTCGCCCGAGCTCGCTTCTTCAACACTCCGCCGATCGCCCTCGGTCGCTCCTCCTCATTTCTCCCCTCGGTTCCTCCTCCCGTTCTCCTCTTTTCCACCGCCACCGAGAGCCCCGCCGATCCCGCCCATTCCCGGCGAACAGCCGAGGACGACTCCACGGGGTAGCCTCCTCCCCAATCCCGGCGCGGTCGCCACCGGTAGCTCCGCCTTCTTAGACGCGAGCTCGAGCCTCCGGCGAGCTTCCTCAGCAACCGACGGCGAGTTCACTTCTCCCCATTGCCGAGAGTCCTTCCCTCCTTTTCTTCTGCTCATGCTCTGATCTCTCATCACGGCAGGCTTGGGTAGACGCTCTCCACCGGCACGGCAAGACTCCGGCGAGCCCCCATTGACGCCTTCATCTCCCTCGGCACGTGCTTGGGCCCCGACCATCTTCTTTGGCGAGCCGACCGTCCTGTGGCGAGCATCAGCTGCAAGTCCCGTTTCTCCCTCATCTGGGTGAGCACTTGCTCGGTCGGCCACCCTCTCTTACTGCATGCAACGTATTCGGTTAAAACAACCCTAACCACTGTAATTAAGATGATGATGACCGGTTGATCTCTTGTTTAAGCACTAGCCAGCTAGAGTTAGCTTCCGACTGCTCCCTTCAGCCATCAAGTAGTGGATTAGTTTGTTAGCCGATTAATTGGTTAATTAGCTGAGTAGTTAGTCAGCTAATGGGTTCTCTTCTTGGTTCCTGTTAACCACTAATAGTAGCTAATCCTGAGCTAATGTAACGGTTTAGCTATTATTTAGTTATGGTACTACCCTCGGTCAGAACTCTAACATATGCTCAGTTAATCGTAAATCCTGATTAAGTGACTCAATGTATTCCATCAAAACACATTGCTATTGCAATTAACCTATTCCATTTGAGGACATGATGTATCAAAGAATTCTAAAGATGGTATTTCAATAATCTGGTTAGCACGTTCCTTTTTATTTCGTTACTCATGTTATCATATTTTTAAAACATTGAAAAGCACTTAACATGGCCCTCAAGACTGATTGTTAAAAGTAGCCTTCAATTAATAATCTCGGTACGTTGCTATACGTGAAGAGTACCAAATGTTAACTTAAATCATTTACTAAACATTAGTATTTCCACCGTATTCATGTTCTTTCCTAAGCATCAAAGTATTAAATGAGCTAATGAAACCCTGAGATTAATATAAATGTATGTATATATATATATACGTACATATACATCCTCAACAATTCATAACTCAAATCATATAACTTTGATTTCAACGAAAACCATCTGCATTAGTGCATATAGCAATTCCCTACATGTAGGCTGCATCTCATGCATGTTGGGTTCTTACAATTGTTGATCTTAATTGAAGTTCTTCTCTTTATTGCTTTATTTCGATATTGCGGGATTCGATTTTGGGGTAGAACCGAGCACCGAGGAGTATAACCAAGCTGATTACTATTGTGATCCAGATCAATCCCAACAAGGCAAGTTCACAACCATACTCACTAAGATTCCCTTAAGTTATTTCATGCCTTGCTATTGATTGAGGTTAATTGCTAGCTTGTAATTGTTGAAATGTTTGCAATGTGATAGTGATGGTGAATCACTAGTATTGCTAGGTTCGGTGGTGTTGCAAGATCGGTGAGATCTTTTAATCGGACTAATGCAATATGAAACCCTAATGGTGAGCTGTGAGAGCCGGGGTATCGACGCCTACATACGGATCGACAGGTGGCGAACTTGATCGATGCCGGTATCGTAGGGCGCTTTACCTGTCACCCACGGCGGGTTGAATTGAGAGTTGGTGGGAAGTCACGGTCGGCCAACCCTGAACTTACACAATCTCAATTCATCCCTAGCGTCAGGCAAGTTCTAGATTTTCCTTGCCTGACTACACCTTCGATTGCGCCTCGGTGGGCAACCGCGAATAAAATGATTTGTTTGAATTGATGTGATGGTTGGATATGAAATTCTTGGTTGAATTGGTTCATATTCAGATATGAGGATAAACTTGTGCATGAGATACTAGTTGATATCGGGTTATCAATACTATCCATGTTGTTGTTTATCATGCTTGGTAATGTACATGTTAGTAGTTGATTCTTGATTTATAGTTTTGCTGAAATTGACATGGGATGAGTATATAAATGTGGCTTGCAAGTACGAAAGTACTTACGGAATTCAATTCCGAACTTGTTGCAGGAGATCCCAGTATCGGTGAGTTTTACGACGAGGGGAATGATGTTTCGGATGCTTAGCTTATTGTTATCCTTTCCGGTCATGATACTGTGGGTTATGTTGAGGTTTATGAAGATGGCGGGCTGCCATCTCAGGGTTTATCTTTTGAGTTGCTTGCTGTTTTTACACTTCGAAGAACTGTACCCAGCCTTCGAGCTGTAGATTCTACGCTGTTTAACCTCTCTCGGGTAAGAGGAACTTATGTACCTTTAACTCCTTCTCATTAGAGTTTGTTCTGTGATATGAAGTTGTTATCTGTGATCGATCCATATACAGTGCGTGTATGTTTGGAGTATATGGATTCGGTCGTGAAGGAGTAATGCTTTCTCTTAGTGCTCATTTCGTGAAGTGTTATCGGTCGAGTGACCCGCTAGCTGAGATGCAGTGCCGACTAGGCAGGGTGTGGACAGTCGTATCGGGCTCTCGAGTGACCCACTAGTCTTCGAACTAGGTTAGGGTGAGGGTGCGACTGTCGGGCTCCTCTGACTTCATTTTACGTTGTGAGCTCAAGAGCGGCGTTAAATCTTCACCGGACTTCAGGAATCGTATGTGGTTTTGGGAAGTTTTATCGCTTCCGGCCAGCTTGACCAACGGTGATAGATACATATGACGTATTGCGCGTATGGTATGTTGGGTGGCTTCTCGGTCCTTGGCGATGATTCGTTCCTCTAATCATATGTGATTTCCGGCTCCGTGACACACCGTCCCTTCACTCTTCGTTCCCCGTCACCTAGGCCTGCGCAGCCACTGTCTCTGGCCTCCTAGCCTCGCTCCCACGACGCTCCCGGCCTTATCTCCCCCCTCATCTTCCTCGACACCAGCCAGCTCCAACCTTGCCTCCTTTGGGTTGAGGCTCGTGTGCTCGCAAGATCCAGATGGGGACGGGCATTGCTTCGAGAAAATGCACAAATTCCACCGTATAAAGGAATTCAAAAGAGGCTGTATGTGTACATTACCAATTTCAAAGCAAGATGAACGGAGGATCATCTACAAAGAGGTACCCGTAAAGTAGCATTGAGGATCAAGCTGTTGGGTGGCTATACCTCTTGCCCACGGGATTAAACTCCAGACTTGGTTCCTGTATGTCTCACCAAGGTGTAACATTCTTTCGGTAGTGGGCAACGAACCCATCGATAGCGAGATGCCTATGGTGATTTTATCAACTTTCAAGCTCAGCATCTAGTCTTTAATAGATATTGTGTGGATATATATACACAGTAGTTAACGTGTGTATGCATCTATAAGTTGTATATGGTGTTTCAAAAAAGTAAAATGGTGTTCCACGCACCTGTAGAGCTATTTCTTCGAAAGGAAGGGAGCCTGTTTTTACAAGCCTGGAATAAAGCAGAACTTGGCTAATTTACTTTGTTAGCACACGGTAAGGCCAGTGAATCTGCTGCTCAAGCGGAGATGGCATTGCAGTCTTTGCGAACGAAACTGAAACAGATATACATGTGGCTCCAGGAAATGGTGAAGAGATGCAGCCGTTGCAGCGTACAAGCACTAAAGCTAGCTTTCGGTCGGCGACGGTGTTATTAACTTGGGGGGAAGGAGCTAATGCATCGTCAAAACAAAGCCAAAGATGCTACAGCTTGGAGCACGAGGTCATGGCATCCGCTAAGCTACCACGCACAAAGAGTTAATCCATATCTCAACCGTGATATTGATTTGTTTTGAATACATTTATACTGATATTCACGTGATATGATATGCCCCTTATTTCTGTTTAAGGTTAGACGTATTACTAAGTTGAGACGAGTGCTCCTCCAAACTATCATTTAGAATTATGTCTCAGCGAAACATGTACTTTGGACGAATGCTCGAACAAAAGAGAGACAATGCATGAATAACGAGAGGAAAAACAGGTCCTTCTCAGCAATCAGTAGTAAAATAGCAGAACATCCCATGTTAACGTTTCGCTTATTTGGGAAGATTTAACACAAGAAAACTTGGCTGGCCTGACATTATTTAGATTTAAGTGACTCTCCTGCCTTGGCGAGCTCCTCCAACTTCTTGTCAATCTGTGCTTCTGTCAGGCCATCCAATCGCACGCACCTCTCGACACCCATATCTGGCCAGTAGATCAACAGATGATATGAACACGAGTAGTCTCAAATATATGTTCCACATAACATATATACAGTTACATGATACATCAAACACATTCTCTTCAATACAATAACTCAATGGTCAGTATCAACCGCTATGTTCATACATTGACTTATATAATATGCATTAAGCAAAAGATAGGATGTTATGGAATTTTCAAGCAGAAATGAAGTATGAAAATGTGTTTAGAAGTAAAGTAGCAACCAAGATATTCGGTAATTGATATTCATTTATGTATTAAATAAATGTAACATGCTTAGCCCTACATTTGTAAATATATGATGGTTTATCATTTTTTCTTCAGTAAGGATGGATGGTCCACTTCACTACGACAAACAAGACACATGTACAGATCAGTGTATAAACAATGGCTTAGCCTAGCTCAGGCTTAGCCTCTTCTTCCATGATCATTTGCTTGTATTTAAAGTGTACCTAGCTTATTTCTGTTTAGACCATTATTTATATTGCTGAATGATAGCACAAATTCTAGAAATCCCAATATGCTTCACACAAAGGAACAATTTGTGTTTTCTCTTTTTGCTATCCCGAAGTCTACAGGCACCAAAAGTCCAGACTAGACATGTTCAAACGCTGGCCTGAACCGAGCTTTGAAAAGCCCAGTATTTAGGAGGCAAGCCCGAGTTCCGCTCGATGGGCAAGCCCAAGCATGCCCCGGCTCAGAAAATTGCAGCCTGAGCCCAGCTTGAGGCCCAAAATCCAGATGATCAACCCAAAAAAATATGATACGGAAATGTAATCAAATAGCTATACATTGCACACAACAGACACGTTTTAATTCAGATCCATTCAGCTTGCAAAAAAGAAGATTTCACACAGATTCATTCAAAGAAGACCAACGAACAACAAGCTCAACAGATCCATTCAATACACAAGATCTGAAGTTCCACGGAACAACTAAAAGCAGCTTTAGGATTTGACTGAAGTGCCCAACATCACTGCACCAGGAGATCTAGTGCTCTGTCTCAGCAGAGTCCAGAGACCATGCGGCGGAGGCGACAGGCAATGCACAGAGCGGGAGATGGTGGGGAGGCCAGGAGGGGGCAGGGGGGGCAGGGAGGACGGGACCAGGTGGGAGGAGGCAGCAGGGAGGCCGACAGGCAACGAAGTGCTCAAAGGAGGCAGCGAACTGCTTGGAGGAGGCTCAGATTTGTGTGGTTTGTTTGACATGGTAAGTGAGAAATGAGGTTGAGAGCTGGGGACATGGATTTATGTGGCAGCTGGGACTTAGTGATGGATCTGGGCGTGGTCAGATCAAGATGGTCACCAGTGTTCGGGCCGGGCCAGGCCGGGCTTTTCAGGATGACTGAAGTAAAGCCTGAGCCCAGCCCAAAAGTTTCTTCGGGCTCAGACCACCCACTGGGCTGGGCTGCCCATGAACAGATCTAGTCCAGACACATTACAAGACCTGCAAAACAGCTGATGAGACTGAGCCTATGGAATAGCACGGAAACAAGGGAACACCTCTGTAATAGTACAAAACATAGACATGCAATCCTGTCACCTGATGAACCTAGGTTATACATCAAGTATGGCCAAGTAAATGTCCCAATACATAGTTTCCCTATTTTTAAACTGTTTTCTTTGCATAATATCAAACATGGATACCAGATTTGCTTAAAGGGGCGCCAAACCCTGATCCAGATCAAGCGATCTAGATAGGAGTCTGAAATCGCTTGTGATTCGCTCTAATTCATCGCAGGAAGCGAACCCAAAATCCAACACAGGCAGCGGCTAACTTAATTCGTTGATTGGCCCTCCGCGCCATCGTGCGTAGCGTGCCACTAGGCTCTTCGCACCACCATTGTCGCTTTGGCAACCGTCACATGTCCCTGTGGTCGCGCATCACCGTGGTCGTCGCTCAAGGACGATGCTGCCTCTTGGCCGGAGAAGGATGACAGTGCTCTGATCTAGCTACAGGTGAGAAGGAGTGGAGGAGCCGATGAGCAGGCGCGCAGTCGCCATCATGCCACATTCTTCGTTGAGGAGGCTAGGAGCAAGGAGCCCTTGTATATGGAGAAGGAAAGAGAGGCGGTGCGTGGCTGGGATCCTCGGAACGTGATGGGATGAGAGACCTAGGGCAGGCAGAGTTCATGGGCTGGCTGGGGCGTTGCACGCTGCCTCTATCTTCTTTCCTCTTTGTGGTAGTATGCTACATATATTTGCAATGATTAGCGAACCCCATCCATGATTCATGAACCGAAGAGGTATACCCTTATCAAACCCTATTTTAGAAAATAGTGATCCGTCAACCATGAATTGGTTCACGAATCAAGTAACTATGATGTCAGATATCAAAACTTGGGCATGTTTGGTTCCTAGCCACACTTAGCCACGCTTAACCTTAGGTGCGCCACAATTTCTTAGGTAGGTGTTTGGTTCATGGCTACAGTTGTCGCTTCCCTAACCACAACTTTATTATACGTATGGCCCATGTGTCATAGAACCACTCTTTTGCCAACTTTTTGCCACACTTATGACTCTAATTTTGTTAGCCACACTTGTGGCAGGTCACACATTGCCTAAGATTAGTTGTGGCAAAGTTAGCCTTGAACCACATGGGCTCGATCATCGGCATGTGTATATTGTAATTGGATATGTTTGCCAGGCCTAGGAAACAAAAATTCTTTGATGGCATGAGCCAAGACCTTGCCTTCTATAAGAACATTCCTGCATATTTATTTGCTTAGAATAATTACATGATAGTGTACAGAGATGAGTCAGCACGAGAACATTGGTATTCATATTGTACTAGAAGGCTATAAGCCTCTTTGTAAGGATACCTTGATGATCCCATTTGAGAGTCAATGGCTTTAATAAACATATATGATGGTCATGTTCAATTTAAAGCCACCGGAAGCTTAAGCTCGTCCAAATGGGAGTGGCACTTGTGGTCCTGATAACTTAAGTCCACTTTATACTAACCTTAAGGCCCTCTCCACTGGTTTCTCAGGGCGAGACATCTTCTAGAGGAAGCTAAGCTAGTCAAATCTTCAACATATGCTTACTGGAAAAATAAGCTAAGCATAGGACAAACATGGAGCTTATTAAGACCTTTTGGATGTGGATGATTAGGTCCAGTTCCCCAGGATCTCTAGTGCTTAGCCGCCAAAAGCTTAAGCTACTCCAAATGGTGTGGCTCTCAGGATTCTCATAAATCATACTAGCTTAAGACAACTTTTTATCGAGAAGCTTAAGGCCCTCTCCAGTGGCTTCTCGGAGAGAAAGCCATCTTCTTGAAAAAGCTAACCTCCTCCAAATAGGGCTTTGTCAAATCTTCAACAAGCCTATTGGTAAAATAAGATTGAAGACAGGCACAGAGCTTATTTAGCACCTTCTAGATATGGAAGACTAGATCAAGTAACCCTCGATCTCTAATGCTTACAAGTAGATTAAGAATAAGAAAAGGCTTTAGGTATGTTTGGGGTAAGGTGGTAGTATAGTAGCCCTGACTAATCTCTGATGTCCAGCATATAATTATTTTCACTTGTGCCCTAGAAGAACTTGTCATGGGGCACAGCAATTTCATTAAGCTGTTGCCTTCAACAGCAAGCCCGTCTACTTCCCTCACTACACCATTTTTGTGCATCTGGCTGCTCTTCATCCATTTGGATTTTATCTACTTGCACCCAAATCAACGTTGATGTTTAAACAGAGGGGTCTTCATCCCCAGGTATTCTAAGAGATTCAAATAATTCCAGTATTTCCTTTACAGATGGAAAAGGAGTGCTACACTCTTTTTTTTTGGCTAATTGTAGTTATCAAAAGTAAAATGGGGTTTTGGATTTATGTTCGCTTGTTTGATAAGCGCAAACTTGGTCAAACATCCCCAGTTATCATGTATTCCAGATTTTTAGCAATCATGTATTAAGTACTAACTCCATTAGTTAATGCCATAAGATGTGTGTATGTTTGAGCCAGTCAAATGGTTGTAGTAAGTTATGCTTCTTTTCAGAAAAAATTGATAAAATATCAAGTTTAGTTTGGCCTTTGACAAAATACCCTGTCATGTGTCACTCACATGTGGGGTTGGGGGCCACCTCTCAGTGACACATGATCGGACATTTTATCAAAGACCAAACTAAAACATGGCATTTTATCAAATCCCCAAATGTATACTTTATGGTCTTGCTTTATTAAACTAATTGTAATATACTTTAGAAATTAAATCAAGAATGCTCTTAATAAATTATAGTTTGCCTATGTCAGGGCATTACACAACAAGGGGCACACCAAACAAAAGAAATCAAAACGCAAGCACTACCTGTTTACATTAGAAGAAAGAAATCGCGAAGGTGATATCTAGGCCAAGAGTGTAAACTTGAGTGTAAAATATACCTATGTACAGCAACCAATGCCACATCAATAACTTTTTTTCCACAACACCTAATCACCTAAATTCCTCTCATCTCATGTGCTAAAAATATTGATGAATAATGAAATATCTCTCCGCCCGTACCACCTCCACGGCACTCCTGGGTAGGTCCCGGGTCATTACTTCTAAGATCTCTCAAGATAACAAGATCCGGTAGTTCCAAGTGAAACATTTCACACACCAAAGGGATAAACATTGCCAAGAAAAGGCTAAGTCAAACCAAAAAGAGCAAGATCTCGGATTCATAGAAGAAAAAGATCGGATCGAGGGATGCGCACCGTAGCGCGCCCAGAGCTGGGGCTCGACGCCGGAGCACTCGCGGATAAGGACGGGGAGGGAGGGGTTGCGGGCCTTGATGTCCCGTAGTTCTTCTTCACGAACTCCCTGCAATCAGATCACAAATCCAACACCACCACCACGACATGAGAGAAAAACCAAGTTTAGAGAGAGAGTCGAAAAGAGGAAGAGAAGCGGGTGGTTGCTGCTACCGGGCGGGGCCGCTTGCGGGGGAGGACTGACAGAAGAGGAAGCGGATCTCCTTCACGCTCCGGGAAAGGCTCGCCCGCCACGCCATCGCCGCCGGCTCTCTCTCTCTCTCTCCCTCTCCCGCTGCTGTATGCTCTGTTGGGATTGGGGAGATCCGATGCCGCGGCGGAGGAACGAACTGTCCAGGTGCGGCCGTCTCGTGGATCCACGCCGTCCGATAACGAAAACGGTGGCTGGGCGTTAGATTAGGGTTCCGTAAAATTTTAAAATCACCCCTGCTTTGTCAAAATCATTTAAGTTCAAAACAAAAGCCGAAACCTCATTTTTAAAGAACTGGTTTTCGCACCACCGTTGTTACCGTATAATACGATGAGCCTTTCTGTATGCTTATTTATTTGGTCTTGATGTCTTTAACATCATTTAAAATAAAATTAAAGACTAATTGATGTAGGTGTCGGAGGAGATTCACTCTTCCTTTATCTTACAAAAAGAGGAGAGCCCACTCACAAGTTAGTATGAACCAGACATGTTCAGAGCCTCTTTGATCTGTGCGATTCCGGAAAAACACAATAGAACAACGAAAAATTGCAATATTGTCTGTTATTAAATCCTATAGGAATGAATACGACAGGAATTTGCACGGAATAATATTTGATTATGTCATAGGAGAAACATAGGATCCTTCGAGAAGTTTCACTGACAATTTTTCTATTAAATATAGTACAAAAGAATCCTTCGGAAAATTTATATGGATTATGGTCCTACAAATCAAACAACGAATGTAGAAAATTTCTTAAGCATTAGGATCCTCCAAAATCCTTTGACTCAAAGAGGCCATTGAACATCGGCTTGAGGTCAAAATAGGGCTTTGAAAAGTCCGATATTTAGAAGGCAAGCTCGAGTGTGTTCCAAAGCACGAAATTTACACAATAGGAAAGCTCAAGCCGAGCCTGGACAAAAAGGATAAGGTCCAAGGCCCGAAAAATCCATTGCCCACATATGTTCTACAGATCTATATCGTACTTCTCAAGTTACACCATTCAAAAAAACAATATATGAAACAAGAAAAAGTTTAATAAGTAACTAACCATTCACGCGGTTGATTTATTGCCCCAGCACATCGAATGGGGCCTCCTAATTTATTTATTTCCCTTTCCCTTTACTCTTCTTATTCATCCACCTGACTCGAGCATTACCTTTTGCTTTCATCTCTTCCTCCACATCTTCCTACAGGTGTTGTCGTCATCCTTCATTCACCTAGATGTTGTCACTTGTCCTCCATTCGGCAAGATGTCATCACTCCCTCCATTGCTGCTTTGCACCCTCCCCGGTTTCCCCTTTCTTGCCCCCTCCCCTCATCCCTTGTTGTGGCAACACCACCTTTCGCCGACACTATCGGCATCCTCACCAGATCCTCAACAGTGGGCTATGAAGAAGACGGTAGGTAGGGGTGTGCCTCCAATTTTTTAGGATATATATCTTATTTAGGGTTAGGGATTTTTAAAAAATAGGGGTTTGAATGTGTTATGACTTCCGTGTTTCAGAGCTCTTTTTTGTGCAATCAAAGGTTGGTGCATGGGGTAGAAAGCTCCAATCTGTGTTATAAAAAGCTTGATGTATGGGAATAGAAAGCTTTGATCTGTGCGGTGGAAAGCTTGATGCATTTAGTAGAATGCTTGATGCGTGGGAGTAGAAAGGTTGTAGCTTTTGAGTTGAAAGTGGTGACGCATCATTGTCGCGTGGTGTAGTCGGATCGTCAAGGTCGATCCATAAAATCGATAGCTATCGTTCTCATTGAAAGATAACAACACAATAAAATTTGAACAATTCACACAATATATAAGCCATCACTTAACATCGGTGATCAAAAAATCATAATGGGGGTTAGGCGAACTTTTCACGCTCCTTGATGAGTCCATTTTGTACTCCTTATTTTCTTTAAGTCTGATCCTTATTCAATGAACTTTGACTGAAGTTTTCCTGATTTATGCTACTACTGACTAATTAACCATCTGATTGTGTAAATCTCTCTTTTTGGACTATGTGTGTAGCATCGCTAGATAAGGGACATATATGGATATATTTGAAAACTACTCGTCAAGAGGAGTGTCCACGAAGAAATGAGAGCCCAAATGGAGGTTCTAGAAGGCTAGCCGACCCGTGGTACAACCATCACCGCCCATACCGTGCAATCGTACCGTGGTCGTACGAAGTTGCCATGTCAAATCAAGTAAACTTGTTAAGGGATTATAAGGAGAATCATGATGTTATTCTAGAACTCCTAAACAACACCTCTAATTTATGTAAGGGGAGACGAAGGGGAAGGACAAAAGGAGGACCATGAGGAGAAGGGAAGGAGAAGCCTCATGCAGCCACCATCATTCCTCAAACCTAGCCACCATAGATCTTGTACTCTCTCTATTACTATTGCCAAGAAGTAAGGTTGTAAGACAGTTTAAGTGTTTTAATCCAGATACTTTTTTCTTTTATCTCATTGTTGTAATGTTTTTCATTGATTTGATCTTGGTAATTTCTATGGATCATGAGTAGTCCCCTGTAGAATTTCGGGAGGAGGATTAACATAGTAGATTAAAAATTATTTGTATTTGATTATGTTTATTTTGTATCTTAATATCTTGATATAATAGGCGTCCAATGTGAGCATTAGGTGTGACTTGTGATGAACTTCAAAGCAAAACTGACAGCGACACGAAGAGGAGTTAACCATGAGGAGACTCTTGGGAGACCCGACACGGTCACAATGCTTTAAGCATTAGTCTGGCTTATGCCTTAATAATTCTGGTGATGTCCAGCTTTGCCTCAGCACTAAGGTTAGACAATAGATCCTATGAGTAAGTGCATGTTAGCATAGGTGAATTGTGGATGTCAGCATATGTGAATTATGGGCGTGTCACTCACTTGATTATTTAACTTTGATTATCGGTGCAATAATATTTATGCTAGTGATCCATGTACAGAAATTCTAATCTACAGGTGAAACTCACTCCTAAGCCTATCTATCATCATAATAGCAACCTCCATTTAATTTATGCATTTTTTATTTTTGTTTTTATTATTGTTCGCACAGTTTTGTCTTCGTAGTTGATTTCAGGAACATCACTATCTTCGAATTGACACCTAAAGTAATCGCCGGCACTCACTGAAATTCTTAAGAACGATCCCAACGAAGTGACCATTTTAACAACACCTGTTTCCTTAGGATCGATAAATCACTACTACAGAATTCATTTAACGGGACGCCCGAAAACCATTTGACAAAATGAGTACAAGCAGTTCCCAACAAGCGGGACACTACAGTACAGATGGTTCCAAAAGAAAACCGTCTGAGAAAATGAGTACAAGCGGTTCCCAAAAAGCGGGACACTACAGTACAGACGGTTCTGTACAAATAGCACAGACGAGTCCAAATTGAAACCGTCTATACAAATTGAACAGTACAGACGGTTCTAAGTTTGAAACCGTCTGTATAAATCTGTAAACAGTACAGACGGTTTCTAAACTTGGAACCGTCTGTACAAATCAAATAGTATAGACGGTTCTAAGTTTAGACTTAGATTAGAACGGTCTATAACCAATCTATAAACGGTATAGACAGTTCTAAGTTTAGAACCATCTGTATAAATCAAATAGTAGTTGGAACCGTCTGTACAAATAGATGAAGCATGGCTGGTTGATACTCTGCTGCCGCGGCAGCAAAAACTGTAGATTTTCTTGTCACGGCAGGAAAGTGGCAACGTCGGGGAGAGAGTTTGACAGCTCTGATTGTCAAACGGTTTTCACGGCTGTGAGCAGGAGGCCAAACTCTACGTCTCCAGAAAGTTTGAGCCAATTCTGAGAAAGTCGACGAAACGACTAGTTGAAAACGGTACCTCGACAAAAGTGCTCGGCAAAAGCTGGGATCAAGGTAGAAAGCAAGTCCTTGGCTCAGGCTAACTAGGGAAATAAGAATCACCCAATTCAGAGTCTGGGTGGAGGAGATATGCCCTCGGCAAGATCCAAAAAAGTAACAGAAAAATTTCGGAGCGAAAAAGTCCCACTTAGAAGCCAAATTTTGAGGGTCAAGATGAGTACAAGTGTAAACACATGTATTTTTATCAGATGCGCCTCGTCGTTAGCTTTAATTTGAATGGTCGTGGACCCAAAACGGACTTCGTATGAGAAAGTTATGGCTATTTTACTAAAACCTCTCAAATTATGGTTGGATCTGGACTCTAAAACTAGCATTCGGAGCTATAGTACAGACGGCTCTAATTTGAAACCGTCTGTATAAATAGCACAGACAATTTCAAATTGAAGCCGTCTATACAAATCGAACAGTACAGACGGTTCTAAACTTGGAACCGTCTATGAGAACCGTCTGTACTAGAAGCGTCCCGCTTAGGTCGTAGGGATTAGTTAAGAGTGAAGCCGTCCCGTCTGTATCGCATACTCAGCCTAGTTCAACTAGCAACTCCCCTTGCTTGGACAACATGAGGTTGCGGGATCGAATCTCACTGGAAGCATATTGTGCGATTTAATTCCAGTGGTTGGATGGGACGACGCGGACGGCGGGTATTCGATTAGTACAGACGGTTCTAGTTTGGAACCGTCTATACTAATCGATTAACCGTCTATACAAGCCTGATTTGTACAGACTCTTTCGTACAGACGGTTCGAAAAATCGTCTCGCACGGGGGTTCTGAACCGTCTGTACAAATGATTTCTGTAGTAGTGAATCTCAGAATAGTTTCAAGGGAAAGCTTACTGCAACCGATGTAGTCCTCTTGCTAAGTCATCATCACTCCTCCTCATGAGATTAATTCTTTGAAGCTCAAGTCCAACCTCCATTAAGCCGCGTCAATGGAATGTAAGAAAAGGAGAGAGAATAGAAAGTAGCAAACTGCAACAATGGAATGCTTGACACCGTGAGAACCCTCATTGACTCTATCTCCGGCGGGAACATCCGTATGGTTGTCGGGCTAAGCCCACCTTAGGAATTTACTTGACGCTCACAAGGTGATTGATAAAGTGCTTGAGGGGAACACTCTCCCGGGCTGGTTGATGCAATACTGAGCAGGGATGTCAGATCATAGAACTCAATGTTTAAAGCCTCCTTTTATTTGTGGGAATTTTTTTGTTTTCTATGAAAATTAAACTGTTTTATGTGAAACTCCTACCAAATTTCTATGAATTTCATGCAGATCAAAAAGGTTCTATGCGTATTTTTGTAATCAGTAAAGGCGGATGCATGGAATATGTTTGAATAAGTGCCAGAGCGCAACTTGGCTTCTTGGATAGTTGATAGTCTGTCTCTATCTGCTCCACGCCGGTGGGACGATCCTCCGCGAGGCTGTGCACCTCCTCATCCATGAGAGAGAGCGAGAGAGAGGAATAATGAAGAAGATAATTACTCATGATCACACAATGTGTTGTCATGGTGGCAACAATCAACTTACACGGTGGCGACGTACCAGCTGACTAGGCAGCCTTCGCCCCTCAGCGGCGAAACCATTCTAAAAAGAAAAGGTATATTTTCCTCGGTTTTTAGAAGTATAATATCACATCTATAATTTTTTTTAAATCTGAATTTTTTTTCATACATGTAGGTTGTGAAATGAAGTATACAGATGTAAATTTGGTTCAAAATATGACAATTTTGTAAAAAAAACACAAATTTATACAGTAACAAATTTCCATAGGTCATAAATGACCATATTTTTTTATCAAAATTTACATGTATATACGTTACCCCTTACATATATGGATTTTTTTAGATTTTTTGAAAACATGTAGATGTGATTTTATCTTTTTAGAAACTGATCAAGGGTAAAGTGCTCTCAATTCAAATAATTTAAAGTGTTAACTGAGCACAAAAATAGTTTAAAAGAAAAAGTAAACAAGCTTATGGGAGTAAAATGAACTTTTTCTTTCTCAAAACTGTGAGAACCCTAGTTTTAGAGTAGTCGAGAGAAGCGTGAGGTGGAAGTCGGATCAACTCGCACTGCTGAGTTGACCTAACTCAACCGAGGATCGTCGTGAGCTACGTCGTGAGCTAGGTCGAGAGGGGGAGGAATTTGTTGCGCATTCATGGCATTCATCATTCATATGCATTTAAATACAATTGAAATTTAAATTTTATTGATTGAATGAATATTACAATGTCATGATACAATAATGTGATTACAAAATGAATTTAAAAAAAAGAAGAAGAAATGAAAATTACATATTTCAACATTTCTACCTATACAAAATCTAAATCTAATCTTCGAGTCTCCGAGCCTTGAGTCGTCGAGGAACGCCGAGAGCCCGAGGGGGGAGTTCTCCAGAAATATTTGCGATGTCCGAGGCCGTCGAGTATATGAACTCGGGACCATTAGGACCTCGCAGATTGCTGTAGGATGCAAATGGTTTTGAAAAACATTATTTTCAAAATAAAGGTGGTTCACCGGCACAGTTCCGCCAACATCCGCAAGGTTAGCTGCGGGGGCAAAATAGTGCCGATGACCTAAATAGTTTTTAGTTTTTAAAAAATAGCTTTTAAAAAATATTTTTATTTCAAAATTGTCCGAGGGCCACGTGGCTAAGACCCTCATCGGACAAATCCAATATATATACATATATAGGAAGAAAAGAGGTGAGAGGTAGTAAAATAATTTTATTTTCCCTAAAACTAAATTGCCTCCATAATTTTTGTCTTGAAAAGAAATTACTTTGTAAAACAAAAAGGTTTAGATAAGGCAACCATCCATCCATACTTATCCACCCATCCACACCCTGACAAAAGTCAATTTTTCTTGACTCATAAGGTAATCCATCGAGTAAGGCAACCAATAGCTCACAAATGTTGACCAGGGTTAGACAGCTTAGCATACAAGGCAACCCAAGACAAAAGAATCAGCTCAACCGAGAGGCAACCAGACCAAGTAGCAGCCACGTAGCAAGGTAAGGCAACAAATCCATCGAGGCACCTGTCCAACAGACACGTAGCAACCAAGGCAGCATGAGGTGGCAAGAGAAACCTCACCGGAGAAGTCTAGGAAATCTCGGTAGAGGTAGGTAGTACCAGGGCAGCCAAATAGGACTAGTCTTGAAATAGTAGTAAGCAGCCGGGTAGCACTAGCCCCTGCCATCAACCACCATCCTCTCAGAGAGCAGCAAGTAGCAGGAAAAGCAAGATCACCAGGAGCAGCAAGGGGGAAGGAATCCAAGGACTAGGATCAGCCGAGGTGGAGAAGTGAAAGTGCATCTAGTCCCAAGGAGAGTGGAAGGATGATTATCTAGCCCCAAGGTTTGGTTTTGATGGTTAATGGCAACTCTCACATGTATCTAACGTTTACAACGAGTGTGAACAGGAGTTTAGATGAACAGGTGATCGATCAAGACAACATCTGACTGATGATGAGGCCAAAAAGAGCAAGGAACCGTGAAGATCAGAAGGGCTAGTTGAGCTAGTCTCCTGAGGCTCAGTTGCGAGGAAGCCGAGGCTGTGCTCGAGGGCAAGCGAGGTGATGGTGGCTTGATAGAGTTCAAGGACCGTGACTGCAAGCTGAATAAGACCTGGAGGAGCTAGGAAGCTAGTGGATCTGCGTCAAGGGGTTCGCTGTGCATCTTCAAGGGCTGTCATCTTCAGTTGTTAGCTTGGAACCAGTGCCAAGATTCTGAGCGAGCTGGTCAGTGGCAGTGGTAAGTCCATTGTCCTCCTGAATCAGTTTAAGGCTTGTAGTGAGCCGGCCTGTGTTGTGCTCAGGTGCTGCCTGAGGCAACTGAGTCCACCTGAGTTTGGCATCTGAGACTCAGGTGGGTAGCTCAGCCGTGGCTAGTAGGTTACCAAGTGTATGTTAGCTGAGTCTCAGATAGGTTTGTCTGGTGGCTCTTTGTCTGACGTGGCATGAGGGTAACGGCTAGCTGCCAGGGACTCTATAAATAGGGAACCTGGGGAGGTTTCGACCTCAACCTTTACCTATACCATAGAAAGCACCCTGCTGTTGGAAGAGAGAGCTCTTAGTCTCCGAGAGAGCGTTGCCTGCGTGCATCCACCGTGAGAGAGAGTTGCTTTACATCTTGAGTGCTTCAGAACTGAGAGAGCTCATGGTACTGGTTCCTCCAAGAGACTGAGAGAGCTCATGGTGTTCGTCTGCTCCAAGATGGGGAAGTTGGAGTCGTTGGTGAGCAAGCCAAGTCTTGTGTGGCTGCCTCCAAGCGTTTGTGAAGGCGATTTGGGTCTGCCTGTCTTGCTGCGGTGAGATCAAAAGGATTCCACACAAGATAAGTGAATGAGGAAAGAGCACAGTTCAGTGCCGGCTGTGAAAGCAGCTTCCTCAACGGAGACGTACCACTTTGCATAGAGTGAGAACTTCGGTAAAACAAATCTCTGTGTCTACTTGTTCATTTGCATGATTTGTTTTTACCTGTGCAGATATATATAGAACACTCTCTGCTGCACACAACTGAGTTTCCCACCTGAGACTCAGTTGACACTAATAGCAAGTTGTCTCCTTTACTATTCTGTCTATCTGTTGCACATAACTGAGTCACTCACCTGAGACTCAGTTGACACATAGTTGTCTCTGCTTTGCTCTGCTTGCTTTTACCTGAGTCATCTACCTGAGAGTCAGTTGCTTGAGTTAGTTGCTTGCATCTTGCTAGGATTGACCTATTTAATTTAAGTAAAGCCCATTAGGTTTTAAATTTTATAGAGCCGACCTATTCACCCCTCTCTAGTCGACTCCTGAGATCCTTTCAAGAAGGACCATAGAAGAGGAGCTCAGGTGATCTAAGTAGCTGAGCAGCAAGGGGCATTCAAGAGGAGCAAACCACCAACAGATCAAGGCCGAGGCCACCAGCAAACTTAGGAGGACCAAGCTTACTCTTGTCCAACCAATAAGGTAAAGATCCATCCACCAGCAGCATCGTTTTGCACATACATATGGCTAGAAGTGGATAGGATCATGGGACCCTCAGTTTAATTCTCATCACCGAGTTCTTGGCAGCATTGCAGCATCTGTTCTTATCAGATTTTCAATCAAAATGCTTCAGATGTTGGGCATCTTCATTAGCTAGCTAAGAATCAGGCATCATATCTATTCTCTCAGTTAATAAACTGATATAGCTATATACTTATAAGTAGAATATAGAGAGAAACTAGGAGCAAATATAGAGTATCTGTTCCATCAGTTTAAGTGAGCTGATGCACATAAAGAGTATAAACTCAATAGTTAAAATGGACTAGAAATCAAGTAATATGTGTTCTTATCCGTAAAAAGGAAGTTACCATTAGCACAACCCATAAGCTTAAGCACACAGCGTATATCCATCAGGTGAGTATCAAAAGTAGCAATTCTAAACAAGCACTTAGTACTCTGACCATGGACCTATGATTAATGACCAGATTACCAAACCAAAGCATAGGATTTTACTAGTAAAGTTAATTAAAATTAACTTAGTAATAGCAACTGCTAAACATGTAAGAACAATACCAACACTTAGTGGAACTAGTAGGTAAACAATAAGGGTTATGTGCATAAATACCCAATGGGATACCAATTAAGAGGAATAGCAGCCATCTAGCATTAGTTCTAGGCTAAACAAGCATGGTATTAACCAAGCACCAGATTAGCCAATTCCAAGAGTAATTAATCACAGAAATACTCCACATGAAGTAATGCTTGCTAGAATAGTATATATGACCCCAAAAGATCAACCACATTGATAGATAAACTATCATGGTTACCATGCATGTTCTCTTGTAGCAGACTAAAGGTTGAGCATTAGTATACTGATAAAGAATTCAAAGAAGATGTCAAAGATCTTTAGGAACAGATTAGGTATGCCATGGGACTGAAGGTACTAGAGCTTTAGCTAATTACTGGAAAAAAAACAGAAGCATCTCACATGAGGCTAAATTTTTGTCTATCTATATGCTAACACTAAAAGGGTAAAACTAAGTATAACGAAACTCTTAAGTTGAACACCCAACTAATTAACAGTAGGTGGTTAAGTTAATTAGCATAGACGACGATTGAAACTAGGTGATAAATTAACCAAGCCCTTATACTACAATTGCTAAGAATTAGTGCCAGAGCATGTGCATTGCTAAATACTAATACCAAGTCTTAGTAATAGCATGGGAAGTCGGTTTAAAAACACCTAACAGCTGGTATGCACATTTGCATAAAGAAAACATAAAGAGCTAAGATCCAATAGTATCTGTTCATATCAATTTCTATGGGAAGCATCGCAGCAAGCTTTGCATCACAAATAATTGGAATAAGCAATGCGAAGCATAGAAAATCACTTGGCTTGAGTCAAGTTAATAACATTAGAGCTAAGCTAGCCCTGCCATAGCAAGTCGGCACCAATGTGTGGATTAGCCTAAGCAGCCAACGAAGAAATCGTATATGAGTATCTAGCCGTGAACAACCTCTTAGCCTTAAGATTTCACCAAATCACCATAATCTGGACTACAAGAGTGAGTGAAGTATAGAAGTGAAGCATAGCAAACGGACCGGCAAGGGAAGAATCCTAGAATCAAAGATCTAAATGAGGAATTGGAGAGAGATTAGAGGAGAAGGGGATGGGAAACTTACCTGAGAAGAGAGGTCGACGACCGGAGCAACCATGGCCCGCCGCCGACGGGAGTGGGGCCCGACAGAGCACCGGCGGACCGAGGCTACCACGCCAAGCTGCACGGCCTCTTGGGCAACGAGGCAATGGTGACCCGAGGAGGCAGCTAGGCGGCGCCGAAGGGAGCGATGGAGGCGACCGGAGCGGCCATGAAGAGGGCAACCGGCGGCGACGGACCACGCCCGAGCAGGCTCACGGCAACGCCAGCGGGACCGGAGAGGCGAACCATGGCGACGGCGTCCAAGGCGGAGGACAACACGTTCTCGGGTGGGGCCGAGCGGAGCGGCGGAGGAAACTGAGGATCCGAGGCGGCGACGACCGGATTGGGTCCCGGCGGCAAGGAGAAGGAAGAATCAGGCGGCACTTGGAGTGTTGGAGAAGGTGCCGGTGGCGCACGGGTGACAGAGAAGAGAGAGTGAAGGAGAAGGGGATTTCGGCCTGGGGCGTGCGAGTGAGACGAAGAGAGGAGGTCGGCACCCGCGTGAGTGAAGAGTTTAGGGGAAGAAACCAAAATGGGCCCAAAGCCCATTAAAAGGAACCGAGCGAGTTTCATTTTAAAATAAAAGAAAAGGAAAGAAAACTTTGAAAAGAATAATCTAAATAAGAATAATAATAGTAACAATAAAAATAAAGTCTAATTAACCTTTTTCTTTGAGAAAGAAATATACATATACATGTGCATAACTGTTAAAGAGTAAAATTAAGGTTTGAGTTGACTGTTTGAGTTAAAGATAAATTTCTGTTAAAATGGAAGCTAAGCCAAGATATTTCCTTTCCTGAAAAATAGAATTAAAGAGAGCAAATAAATGCATAATCATAACATGCATATATGTGTATTAAAAAGAGAATTAAAGATCAAGATAACCACTTAAGCTAAACAATTTTTGAAATTAACCGCTAAGTCAGCTCCTAAAAATCTTGATCTAATACCTTAAGCTAACTAAAAGAGATAGAGAGAAAATATTGAGCTTTAAGAAAATTAAAGCAAAAGTTAGATTGAGTGACACTATTACAAGACTCTTAAAAATACCTAAATCTTGGTTGTTTCTCTAAGTAATCCTAAATCCTTGGGAGAATGTTTAAGAGATTTATAACTAAATTCATTAGAGGAATTTTAATGCACCTACATTCGTTCATGCATGCCTTATCATGTCATATGCATTCGTTGTTAGAATTCTTCTGGAATTAGTCCTTATCGGACTTTATTGTTTTTCTCTGCCAGAAGCCGGAGTTCCACAAGTAAACCCTTCGAACTCCATTTTCAATCCGATACCAGGCAAGTCTAGTTTCTTGTTCATGTCCGTTGAGAATGTTTTACAAAATTTCCCTCTTGTCTATAACATGCACAAAATGAAAACCTATTTTCTAAAGATCAATCAATGGTTGTTTTATTTGATCACCGGTTTTTGGGCGTGATCATGGTGGGTGATGAAACCATTGGAAAGGGGTGCCGATGGCACATTAGAAGGCAGGTTTCATCACACAGGAATGTTTCATATAAGGTTAATGCAACCAATGATCGAATGTGCTTAAGGGTCGTAGTGATCGCGCATAACACATACCCTGTATGGGCAGGACTGAGCTAAAGTACCTTTGCCCTAGGTTCACACTCCCCTGGGAACGCAAGACCTCGGTAGTGGGATCGACTACCGGGAAGGTGGAACTAGCCGTAGGGGGTGGCTAGCCACAGGTGATGAGGTCCGTAAGCCGGCTTGTCACATCATGTAGGTGGTAATAGCCGTACGACGGTTAACCACATTAGGAATTGGGACCGGTAGTCCTAGGTGGACTACGACGCGGAATATGACCGAGCGGGCGGCGAAACGGTTCTGTGATTTTACGGTCTGGTTGTGCATGCGACGATATGAATGCCATGACTATTGATTGTTTGTGGGTACAGTTGCGCACCTCTGCAGAGTATATAGAATTGTGGCATTGTCACTCCGTGTTTCTGGTTGGAACTGCGAACCCGGCAAGAAAGGAATTCATCGGGAATCCTAGCAGCTTGTGAGACATGAGATTATTAGACTCTTAAATTAAAACTTGACTCTCTTACCTTTCAAAACTGCATTACTTTTTGGAGAACGTTGCCGTTCTCAGTAGATAGTGCATCAAACAACTCTTTACTATTCCTGGACTTGTTGAGTACCTTCTATACTCATCCCTCTATCTTAATTCCTTTGATTAGACGGTGAGCCTACGACGGGTCAAGACGTAGTCTACATCGAAATCGAAGATGAAGTCTCCGAAGAACCGATAACAGCGATGGAGGGCGAAAGCATCGACTACTACTTCGACTACCATGGTGAAGACCCTAAAGCGTAGAAGCATAGGAAGCGGGATATGTGAGATGTAGGATAAGACTTTTGTTGGAACCGAATGGAATGGTTTTAAATTCCCCGTACTTTTGGGAATATATTTGTATCTTGCTCTTTGAGTTTATAAATTAAGTTTGTAATAAATGGACCGCTGCAATGTTTCTGTCGTGCTACTCTGTATGATGTGTTGTAGATGATAATTTTAACAAATCTTTTTATATGAATATAGATATTTTATTTCTCAGTTAATAAAATTTTTATTTCTGTGTTGACATGAACGTTGATTTTTATTTAAACTAAATTAGGTAATTACATATTTTAAAATATTTGTATAACTTTAGGTTAGAAATATATAACTAGGCAATTGCACATTATAAATTTTAGACTTAAAGTTGTACATAATTTTTTGTATAACTTTAGATTTCATTATCAGCAACTTGATCAAATTAAATAATTTCTCGAGAGACTTAAAAATAGCAAATCCAATATAAATCACATCGTGCTTCTTGTTCTTATACATGCAAGCTAGGAAGTAAGAAGCAGCAAACTTAGATATCCCATCCCAATCATTATTAAGCTGCCGGTTTGATCATCTTGATGAACTCGTCCCTGAGTTGACTCCGCAGGATCTTGCCGGAGACCGACTTGGGGATGGCATCGACGAGGTGCAGCATCCGGAGCCTCTTGTACGACGCCACGCGCGATGCTACGTAAGCCATGATGTCCGCCTCGCTCTCGGTCGCGCCGCGCCGCCGCACTATGCAGGACACGGGGATCTCGCCGGCCTCCTCATCCGGCAGGCTGCAAAAGCACACAAGGCACAAGGCGATGTTTATATACTTTACACATACGATGAATGGCATGTTCTCCAGAGCAAGAGATACTGATCGATCACTACTTACCCGAAGACGGCTGCATCTTCGACCGAAGGATGGGACAGCAGTATGGCCTCCAGCTCTGCAGGAGCAACCTGCAAAGATGATGGAGTTGTTGTTATGCATGACAAATAACAAAACAGGGCGCGCAGTTGTTGCACGCATGTAATTGTTGTACCTGAAAACCCTTGTACTTGATCAGTTCCTTGATCCCGTCGACGATGAAGACGTCGCCGTCGTCGTCGATGTACCCGATGTCTCCGGTGTGCAGCCATCCCTTGGCGTCGATGGTGCGCTCCGTCTCTTCTTTCTTCTTATAGTAACCCTGCATGACGCATTGGCTCCGGACGCAGAGCTCCCCCGGCGTGTTCTTGGGCAGCGACCGGCCGGTCTCGGGGTCCAAGAACTTCACCTCCAGGTTGGGGAGGATGAACCCGACCGAGTTCTTCTTGGCGATGTGTCCCTTCTCCGGGTCGTCGCCGGCATGCGTGAGCGTGATGCAGCTGTGCTCGGTGAGCCCGTACGCCTCCTCGACCTGGACGCCGGGGAACTTGTTCTGGAACGCCGAGAGGAGGTCCGGCGCGAGCGGCGCGGCAGCGGTCATGACGGACTTGAGGGCCAGGTCGGAGAGGTCGAACTCGTCGGCGATGGGGCTCTTGACCATGGCCAGCATCACCGGCGGCACCACGGGCGCGAACACCACGCGGTGCGCGACGAGCGCGCCCAGGAACGTCCGCAGGTCGAACCGGTCCATCACCACCACCGTGCCCTTGTGACGCAGCGTCGCGCAGCAGATGCCGGTGATGCCGTAGATGTGGAAGAACGGCATGAGGCCCAGCGTCACTACCTGCCCTAACAGCTCCGGCCCGACGGCGAACATCGACGAGCAGAGGTTGGAGACCAGGTTCCGGTGGCTCAGCATCACGCCCTTGGAAACGCCGGTCGTGCCGGACGAGTACGGCAGCGCACACAGGTCGGACTGCTGCACCGTGTCCAGCGGAACCACCGGCGGGCCGGTGCGGTCCGCGGCGGAAAGGAGCTCGTCCCAGCTTATGGCGCCGGCCATGCGCTCCTGGTCGCCGATGCCGATGACCGGCACGCCCACGTCCTTCACCTTGTCGTAAGCGACCTCGTTAGCGACGACGAGCTTGGCCTCGGAGTCCTCCACCTGCTTCCTGATCTCGGCGGCGAGGGCGCGGGGGTTCACGCCGGAGAAGACCGCCCCGGCAGCCATCACGCCGAGGGACACTACGGGGTACACGGCGAGGTTCGGGAGCGCGACCATGACGATGTGGCCCTTCCTGATGCCAACGGACCGCAGCGCCCTGGCGAACCGCGCGATGTCCCGCGCCACCTCGCCGTAGGTGTAGGACCGGCCGCCTGGCGCGGCCTCCACGAGGGCGACCTTGTCGGCGTAGGCCTCGGCGCCCGCCAGCACGAACTCCGGCACGGTGACGCCGTCCGGCACGGCCACCGGCGGGAACCTGCTCCGGAAGATGTGCTCCTGCTCCTCCTCCTCCATGACAGCGATGGCCGCGTCACCCATGCTGTGCTGCTGGTTGTTGATGGCTTCCTGGGCGGTAGTGGAGGTGGTGGTGAGTTGGAAGGCTGCAGCTTTGCTGGCATTTGTAGAGACGAGGGGTTTTGGCGAGGAGTGACGAGAAGAAGGCGATGGCATGCTCGTAGTGGTGGCACAGTTCTTGTGCGTTGCCAAGACAAGTGGTGTGTAGGTAAGGTTTGGTTGGGTCATGGCCTTTTGGCTCACAAAGAGCGAGCCTAGTTACCGATCGACGCTGAATGTATTTGTGTCAATATATGCTGGGATTCGGTCGTTAACACGCTTGTCATGATTTACTACAGCTCGGTCTTTTTCCCCGGTCGCCGTCAATTATAGATGTCTGCTTAAGGGACGTGTGTTTACGTGGGTGTATGCGTTAGGTGTGAGCATATATTATGGTGGTATTTGCGCTCATCGGGGTGAGCATTCGGTTTACCTAGGGGCTTCGCTTTGGTTATTTGGTGTATGTACCTTTATTTGGGTTTCCAAGGATTAGCCACTGAGAAACCATCCACCAAACCTCGTACACTAAAATATTTCGGATTCCTGTCCAGTTTCTTGGTGAATCAAAATTAACACATGTAGCAAGAAATGGGAACTTTAAAGATCCAAAAACGGATTTCCCATCCGACATCACCAAGCTGCATACAAGAAGGAAATAATCGATAGAAGAAACCAAGCACGGCCAGAAATCAATAACATTGTTCTAATATGTATTTTAATTGATTTTATATATTATTTAATAAACTATAAGACTGCTAGATTTTCTCTCTTATTTTATGTACGCAGAAAAAACATCGAAAAAATAGAAAATCCAGTGTATTCAGGAATGTTCCAGAGGGGGATTGCTTTACACGAAAGGACGGAGACAGCGGAGGTGCCATGTGGCGATGCGGCAGGCTGCCGCGGCCCAACCTGCCGTGGCAAGGTGCTGCGTAGGCCCGTGGAGGCTCAACCAATGCCGCCATTTCGCATATAGATTAATTTTGCTCTCAAAGGAACCCCTGCGGAGCTTCACCTATATATACAGAAGCCTTCGTGTCGAAACAAACAGAGAAAGGTGGCGGGATAGGATCGGAGGTTCTCACCAAGAGCCCTAGTTTTCCATCTCCATCACCGCAACAAAATTTCACCGTAGATTCATCTTCCAACAACCCCCCCCCCTCCCATAGCTAGTCTTCCTTGTAATCTCCTCTATAATCATCAAGACCCCTAAGATTGGTTTGTAATTTGGTATTCATCAATTTATGAATTAAATATCATATTTATTCTTGTTGATTTGCATGATGTGTGAATAATCCATTGAGACTACGAAGTTGTTAGTAGTAACTACGTAGCATTCTCTATGTTCATGATGGCCATCCATCTTCGACGCTATCAATTATGTTATTGTGATTGTCATCTATCTTCGGCGTAATCAATTTATTTGTTAGGATAGATTATGAATATTTTTCTAACAACTTAAAGGGATCACAATAATTATTGCTTATCTTATCGACCCCCTTCGCTAGACATGATGACATTGGTGGAGATGAGATGATACTTGGTGACCGAGTGACAGACTGCCCCCCATAAAGAGATGTACGATCCAATCTATTAGAGAAGGTACGAGGCCTAATACATTATTCTCTAATCAACGCAAAGTGACATTACACAAACTTGGATTAATTGTAGATGTGCATAGTATTATCCATAATGAAAAGGTTCTTCCATTAATTATACATTATTTTTATGCACTTTATGATTATCTAGGGTCTCATTTCTTTTGTGAGAATTGTTACTAGTGAATCTATATACTGCATGCCTCAATTTTAGCCATTAGAACATCTATTTTAGCACTTTTAGTATTTAATATTTATTTATTTTCTTTAAAAAAATATTTTTTATTTCCTAAGTCAAGTAATTGTACTTTTAATTATTTATTGCATCATCAGGTTCACAACTATTTGAGAAAGATGGTTGTGTATCTCAATCTTCACTTTTATTATTTTCACGTGTGATTTCAAATTTGAATCAAGTAGAATAGATCACCATTTCCCTATTTGTTCGATATTCTTTCTCACTGAAACACTATAATTGATCATGTGCACGGCGCCCACCATCACCGACTTGCCGTGGTGAGGCGCACAATGACACTGCAATATGAACAAGTTGTCACTTTGTCGGTTGAGCATGCTGAGCTGGATGGCGTCACCGTGTAATTGTGAGAAGGATCTGGCGCCGGGTGCTAGCCAACGGGGGTGGGCACTGGCTGCTAGAGATTGGTGAATGGGGATGTGGCTAGACTTTCTCCTGATGGGCTACGAGGAAAGATGAGGTTTGTAGGTCTTTACCTTTTTGCCGGTAGACTATGATAACTAACTCAATCAGTTTGGTATGTTCGGTGTCTACGAACAGGAATCACTGTGCCTACAAAATGACACCGACAATGCTACCGAAGACCGAACAGTGCATAATTTAAAACAGAGATAAATTTTGAAAACGAAAAACCAGCAATCTCTTGAAATCAATTTGGTTTAGATTTTGCTTTACAATGTTAGCATCCATCGTTCTAATATAATTGGGAGAAAAAGTGCGCTAAAACCATCCACAATATGTAGTCGGTTTATGGGGAAAACAAGGACTCAGCGTTTGCTTAAGTTCAGTTCCAAATTTGCTCTTGTGGGACATACTATCGATTATAAAAAATCAAAACCACTACATCCTATTTTCCTCTCTCTCCCATTCTATCTGCCCACCTTCGCCCAATTTATATACTGTTACCTTGCTCATGCTACCTCGAACACGCAATACCTCCCGGCGACTAAGGATATCACTGTCAAACAACAAAAATCGAATCCCTGTGGGTGCTATTCTTGCACAATTTCGTTGCCTCTCTCTTGTGATCCAACCTTGAACCCGAGGGTGTGGTTGTTCTGTTACGACCCTGGCGCCCCTACGTGGTTGTTTCGACGCCTAGAGTGTCACCGCCGTCCCAACTAGCTACCACTCGCAACACTTAGAACCCCCTCCTCCATCATGACATATTGCCACCAGCTAGAGTGCCGCCCCCATCCCTACCTACAGCCAAGTGCCACCCCCGTCCCCTGAGCTAAAGAAGAATGAGCACGAAGACAAAAAAAATCATATTTTGTTGCTTAGAATCGAACCAAAAACTTGGTGCTCTCTCTCCTTCGAATTAGTTTGCTACAACATTGTGGATGGTCTAAACACCTACAGCTACTTGTGATGTCACAGGTTGCCAAGTGGCACAGGTTGAGTTCCAGCTCTAGGCCACATGGTAACATTGTCAATTAAAGTTTAGAAAACTGGATCTGACCGACGGTTCGACCAAAATAAACCGGTCCAATTGGTTTGTTAAAAGGGCCGCTGGGTGAAAAAACCGGAAGAAAAGGTGAATTTTAAAAGCTAGCGCTGAGGTGAGGCGAGAGATCAAATAAGCCCAAACCAGCTCGGCTAGCTCAACTTTATGATATAATAGAAAACATAATATTTATTACCAGTGATTCCATTGTATGATCTAGAAATCAAGCCAAAGTCAAGTCAAAATACAATCAAATATTCATATTTTAAACCGCCCTCGGACTGTTTGAACCACCAAACCGGTGGAACCGGTTTTGTGAGTCATGTCACGTTGGTACCGGTTCCAGATTTCCAGTGAACCATCACTCATTTTATACTTCACCAAACTTAAACTACAAATTCTTACTTCCCTTGCCATTCAATGACATGTCAGACCCACAGATCCTGCATGGAACGACACGAGCGAAACAGGCGACGAGCTCGAGAGAAAGGTAACAGAAGTTACAGAATGTTTCCTGCTACATTCACCACGCTGACATACAGCCCCTCAAGCCACTTGGCGAGATTGCTAAATTCACCACAGCTGACAAGTGGCTCCGCGTATGAGCATAAACTAGCGTGGCCCCACTGTCAGCGAAGCTGTGTAGAATGTCGTCAGATCCTGTTCAAGTGCACAGGTCAGCACCGTATATATAGCGCTCGGCGATGAAAAGGGGAAAAAAAAAGACAAGAAGAAAGAGGCCCATATTTACCGACCGGCCCCTCTACCTTTCGAGTTCGCTCATGAACCCCCTCGTAGTCAAAACCGAAATGCCGGAGGAGCGCCTCACGCCGCCGCCGGCGGTGGCCGTGGGCGGCGGCGGCGGCGGCGGCGGTGCGCGCGCCTCCGCGGAATTGATAGAACTCAGCAGCAGCGGTTCCGATTCCGACGGCGAGGACGGCGGCGGCGCCAGCGCGAAGAGGTCGCGCGGGGTGGCAGGGGGGAGCGGTGCGGGGAAGCGGGCTAGGGTTTCAGCGGCGGCGGCCGCCGCCGTGGACGTGCCCCCGGGTTTCCTTGATCCGCTCCCGCAGCCCCCGCCGCCTTCGAGGTGCGCGACGAAGCAGTTCTGGAAGGCCGGGGACTACGACGGGAAGCCCCTCGGTGTTGGGGCGACGCAGCCGTCTGGTATTATCTGATTTTATGAACCTTTTAGAGCCGGTTTCTATTCTCATTGCTGAATTCGCTAGGTCGTTCCCGATAGAGATGGCTAATTAGATGGAATAGGGAAAAATTCGGATGGTCTTGTTTTCCCTTTCTTGTTAATTTTGTATATATTTTATCCTGCTGAAGGTGCATGGGTGCATGAATGTTTGAAGAATCTGAGCGGTTCGGTTCGTTAGTGAGTAATCTCACGCAATCTGATGTCTAAGATTTTTGCATCAACTACCATACATATAGAATGGGGAATATTTAGAAATAACAAAGTTCAACTCTTCCCATATGATCGGCAGAACATTGGCCTCTTTGGATTGAAGGATATTTAAATGAACTTTATAGGATTTGAATCTATAGGAATTTTTCCTATGGAGGCATTTTGGATCTTAGGAATAAGGTCATATGAATCCTATGAAATACCTATGAAATGGCTCAATCCATAGGAATTTTTGAGGAATTCTAACATGAGCTTGGACCTTATGGAATTTTTTTTAATGTCTTGCATGAACCTTCTCTCTCTTCAAATTCCCGCGAAATTCCTGTAGAGCATCCAAAGAGTCAGTTTTGCATATTCCTATGTTTTCATTTCCTATTGGATTCCACGAGCCATGACATCCCAATCCTACGTTTTTCCTATTCCCGCATTTCAAAGAGGCCCTCAGTTTGAAGAAAAAAAATGATTGTGCTGTTACAGCGTGGAATGAATCCCTGTGGGAATGGATCAACTTGGACAAGACCAAGACTACTTCTAGCACAGATAATGTTGGATGCGCCTGTGGATGATTACATTGTGAACTATTTTCTACTGCCGCCAACTATGCAGCACCCATACAGATACGTGTATCAGTATTGGGGCAATATGGTATGGGGGTACATCATTTTTCAAAAATGCCAATGCGCAGATACGTGTAACTGTTTTAAAATGAATAATAAGTTATATGCCATGATGGGAACATCAAATTATATGCCATAATAAGTTCGCCATTGACTCGCCGCCTCACTGGCTGCTGGTGGGACCGCCACCGCTGGCCACTTAGGGATCTGCAGGAGAGGGACTGGGGTGAGCAAGTTGTGCTGGACGCTGGGAGGGGAAGAAGAGGAGGTGCTGGAAGCTGGGAGGGAGAACAGCTCACTGCCGGCTCGCCGCCGGCTGGTGGTGGCTGGCGGCGCAAGGGGTGAGAGGGAGAGAGGCTGCTGGGAGTCGGGACAGGGGAGGGGGCACGAGAGTCGGGACAGGGAAGGGGAAGGGGCATGGGACAGGTTTGGGCTAGATAACCCCTTATTAGACTACATATCCATTGTGTATCCAATATGTATCCTAATTATTTGCCTTTATTTTTAATGTTAATTCTCCCGGTACTGAGCTTTGTCGAATGTTAGGAAAGTAGTCACTTGGGGACTTGGCATATTTCTTATCTTAGAAAGGCGCATGTTTCAATTAGGGACTGAGCTTTGTCGAATGTTAGGAAAGAAATCACTTGGGGACTTGGTATCTTTTTCTCTTTACTGTTAAAGATGTCAACAGATGTGTTTGTTTGGTAGCCTTTATATTTGTAATGTTTTGATTGGTATCCGTCTTGTTTTCTGTGTTCTCACCTACTTATTTCAGCATCTGGACTGGATCATGTTCGTGTACATCCTAAATTTTTGCACTCAAATGCGACAAGCCACAAGTGGGCTCTGGGGGGTATAGTCTTCATCTTCATTTCAACTTGTTCCTGTCACATAAATGCTGGAGCAGCACTATTTGTTCACATCACTCTCTAATCTTTGATCATGTCTAATATATACTTTGATCAATGTTACAGCTTTGGCTGAGCTTCTGGATAACTCACTCGATGAAGTAAGCTTGAGAAAAATATAAATTGTTCTAGTTGTAGAATCAGATCCTTCTATGTTAACTGAGCTGCTGTTTCTTTTTAAGGTTATAAATGGAGCTACGTTTGTGAACATTGACATGTTGGAGAACAGTAAAGACAAAACAAGAATGCTCCTTGTTGAAGGTGCAAAGATTTCTCTCCTCTTTCCTTAAATTGGTAGCATTTTCCTAAACAGGATTGTCTTGAGTTACTTGGTATGCCACCTTGATTCTGGTTATCTGACTAGAAGAAAATCATTTGATGATAAGAACCAAGTTACCAAAATAAACATGTCGCTTTGCACTCATGGTAGGCCTGAACATGAACTTTTATGATGAATTAACACCAATTTTAATGAAGAGCAAACTGCTTCAATCTGTCCTAACCATTATTGTGGTCTCACTTTAATACATAAGCTTTTATTTCACTTCGCAGATCTCTGGACTTGTTTTTTTTCTATTGACATGGCATGCTATATGGAGTACCACTATACGAGATTTTAGGATTGGATGTGCTTGTCACATATCACATGTTAGATATATGACATTTTGTGATATTTTCCCCTTACCAGTTAATTGACGGATGAACCAAATTTAGTATATAGAAAGTTACAAAGTAAAAGCTAATGGACTAATGTCAGACAACCTTACAAGATTATAGCTTCTTGGATCAGCTCTTGTGTGAGTACTATTCAGTTAAATGTTATTTGTAATCTAGTATGCAATAGCTTGGTAGAATAGCAAGTTTACAATGGAACATTGAATGGAGCCACAATGATGGAGTTTCACATACTTATGTTACTCTTTTCTTGTTAAATTATTGCCTAGATAATGGTGGCGGAATGGACCCAGATAAAATGCGGCAGTGCATGTCCTTGGGTTATTCGGTCAAGAGCCAAGTTGCAAATACAATTGGACAATGTAAGTATGGAAGAATAAATCATTTGAACTTAAATTTCGGTTGATGCATTAAAATTATGTTTCATATGTTGTTCAAACTATGAAGCATTCAATTTTCTTAATTTGCTGTCTTGCAGATGGAAATGGTTTCAAGACAAGTACAATGAGACTTGGTGCTGATGTTTTAGTCTTCTCCCGTAGTCATGGAAAAGAGGGCAAAAGGTTGTGTTCCACTTTATCTTGACAAACAAATTAACAACTATCATTCTAGAATATGGTTGCTACCATGAATATTATGTATGTTATGTAGTGTTTCTGAACCACCAATGCATCTTTTGACAAAAGAATAACCCAAAACAAAGTTTGTTTAGTTATACGATCCTATAGCAACAAATTGAATCTGTTCGATTTGGATGCCAGATCAAAATTGATTTCTCCTGGTGTAATGTATGGACGTGATCTTATAAATTTTAAGTGTATCTGCAATGCAAATCTTCCGTGCTGTGTTATTTACCATTCCCTCATCACTTAAAGGGTTTAGCATATTGACTACTTCTGTAATTTTTACTAACATATTATGATAATAATCAGTGGTCAAAATTGTGTCTTTGGAAAATGTTGAGAAGTGAAAAGATGATTTACTTGGAGGAAAGGATGGTTTAGCTTGTAGTGGTAACAACACATAGTATACTGCAGTGAGATGACATATCTTGTGTTTTAGTGATCGGGGGTCTGGCAATCTACTCTGTGATAATTGTAAATTAGGTTCTTTTCTATTACACAGTTACATGAGTCATATGTGGACTTTCAGTTTTGTATTTCTGTAAATTTTGAGTTATTTTGCTTATCAAGAAACTGAGACCTTTTATTTTCGATTGGCATGAAGGCCTACACAAAGCATTGGCATGCTGTCTTATACCTTTCTGAGGAGCACTGGTAAAGAGGATATCGTTGTTCCAATGGTAGGATCCTTTCTTTGTCAATTTTTTTAGTCTTAAATTTCTAATGAAACATGTACCTTTGACAGTCTCTTCTGTATGGAATGTTTATTTTGCATAAAACTGATTTTTATTATTGATTGCAACTTTTTACGAGAATTAATTTTCTGAAATGTATTACGTCATGTGTTTAATGTTTCATTCTAAATTCACCAATGTTTGTGGAAATTTTGCAGATTGATTATGAAAAAGATGAGCAAACTTGGAAAAGAAAGCCACGGTCTACATTGGCTGATTGGAATACAAGCCTACGAACTATCATTACATGGTCTCCGTATTCAACTGAAGCAGAACTACTTGAACAGGTATAACTTATGCATCACATACAGTTTTGTTCTGTGACTATATATGATTATGTAGTGCAGTCGCTCGAGGCTTCATCTTGTCATGTTGCTTACTTTGAAAAGTAAGGGCATGTCTATCCAATTTTACATTCTAAATAAACTAATATAGTGATGGCATGTCAAAACAATGACAGATACCATATTTTTCATGATTTCTATTGCAAAACAAAAAATCATCAAATAACTGGCAGACTAAAATAGAAAATTGTTGATACGCTTGCTGTCAAGCCAAAACATGTCAAATTTTGTTCGTATGACGTGGAGTTGTGTATATGTTTTATTTTCCTTATAATTTTGAACTGGAGAATTTTCCAGCGTGCCATATTTTGTTGCAAGGATAGTAAGATTATCCTAGTTGTGTTCCAAATGGATGTATACTATGTTTGCAGTTTAGTTTTATAAAGAATCAAGGGACTCGTGTTATCATTTACAATCTTTGGGAAGACGACCAAGGAGATTTGGAGCTTGATTTTGATGCTGATGCAAATGTAAGTTCAAACAACCAACACTGTGCCACCTTATTTTAGTTAATCAGCTAACTTCTAAGGATGTTTGGGATGGCAGGATATTCAAATCAGAGGTGGTAATCGTGATGAGAAAAATATCCAGATGGCTAAGCAGTTTCCGAACTCCAAGCATTTCCTCACATATAGGCATTCATTAAGGGTAAATTTCACAGTGATGTGTTGATTGGTACTTATGATTGATATATATTCTTATAATGTTAGTCGAACCCCGGGAACTTTGTTATTAGCACATCATGGTGTCTCCATTTGTGATGTGTATTTTACGTGAAATTCAATTATATGCAAAGTTGTTCGTTAGCCCATACCTCGGTTTTAGAAGTGAGTTGTAAAATTTACTTTTGAGTAAACAAAGTAAACCTTGATTGTTTAACTTTTATTTTCTCTGAGTAACAATTGTGAGCTGGTACAGATAAACTGTGCAGCCCATATGTTATCTGTTCAAATTTGTGCATCAATTATCTGTCCCTTGCATCACATCCTGTATAATTAGAAATGTAAGCAATTAAACATGCTGTTATGTGGGGCCATACCTACCACCGCTGCTGTAGTCTCCAGAAGGTGGCAGCATCGTCGGTGCCAAGTCTCCAGCCGACGGCAACATATCAAGATTATTTATCAGTTATTCTGGATTTGATTAAGTTTCTTTCGTTGTTAGGTATTGCTTTCCTTATCCCTAAGATTTGGTTAGCACTTTCCTTATCATTTCTATTTGATTATTAGGGAAATCTCTATTTGAGGGAGAGGTTTGGCTTTGTATTTCTCAAGCAAGAATTGAAAAAAAGAAGTAGATCTTCTCCATCCTACCTCTACCGGGTGCCTCCTGGACTCAGGTGTGTTGCCATCATGGCACTGCCCAAGCCCAGGGGAGTGTGACCCTGTCCCCCTAGCTTCCATGATTATTGTCTTTGATCCTTAGCACGTGACACATGCAGTGGCCAGTGTGTCCACTGCATGAGATTTACGTACACCAAATTTATTGATGGATTTTGCAGCATCTATGGAGGAATGAAGCATTAACTGACCCAGTTTGCAACAGACTACTACTAATGTTGATGTGTAAACAGTATGGCTTTTTTTTTGGGTGAGGTAAACAGTAGGGCTAAGAATTTGAATGAATGAAGTTTGCAGTTGATGCAGAGTCATTGGTATTCTGTACATTTTTCCCATAATTATTTCAGATTACTGAGATTCTGATAGCAGATAATTGCATTGAAACCTTTGGGATTTCCAGGGCCTCTCGCCCAAGATGTCATTGATGCAATAACAAATAACCTATTTAACTGTTGCTTGCTATTCTAAGTGTCTTTTTTCCTTTTCTTTTTTCCTAAAAAGTGGATAGAAACAGCTACTTTTAGTAGTTGCCAAATCTTTTACATTTCACCTAAATTAATTTTAAAATTGCGGAAGCCTCTTGAGATGTTGATTTGCATGACTTTTGGCAAAAGTACCTAATGCTTTTATAAGTTCTTGTTTTGCAATGTAGATAGAACTACTTCCCTGTGTGGTGTTCTCTTGTTTTAGAAATTCGAATCTGTATTTGTGTTATATATTTATTGTGTTTCTAATTTTTTTTGTCCTAGTAGGCACTCATGATAGATGTGTTCGCTGAGTATGACTTGCGTAATCTTTCTGTGCAGAGTTATGCATCCATTTTGTATCTTCGAGTTCCAAATTTTTTCCAAATGATTTTACGTGGAAAAGAGATTGAGCACCATAATATCGTGACTGACATGATGCTAAAGAAAGAGGTTACGTACAGGCCGGTTGCAACTAATGGACTTCCAAAGGATTCAAATGTAAAAGATTATAACCTCTTGACCTTTTCCTGAATCCTGATGACATATCAGTAGCTCATTACTGATCAAATTTGATCTTCTGCGTCCCAGATGGTAGCTGAGGTGACAATTGGCTTTGTAAAAGATGCAAAACATCATATTGACATTCAAGGTTTTAATGTATATCACAAGAACCGTCTGATAAAGGTTTCTTTCTATGTCTCATATATACATATTTGTTTGTGATCATATAAGTCCATTCCTTTTTATAATTATTGTTTTCTGAGACTTCTAATTTGTTTGTCACATATCGGTAGTTGGTGGTGCTCGCAGAACATGCTTTTATGCTTGATTGGCTATCAGTATTTTGTAAAACATCTAGTTAGTGGGCCATGTTTCTTTCTTTCTGCTGTTAGTCTGTTCACTTTCAATTATACTAGTGATTGATTAGCCTCAGTCAACAGTTTTGACCTTTATGAACCACATAGGGAAGTCTTCTTGCTCTAGGGCTTTGAATTTTATATTTCTGGATTATTTTATTATCATACAATAAATTTATTTGTTTCTTTTAGCCTTTCTGGAGAGTGTGGACTGCCGCTGGAAGTGGTGGGCGTGGTGTCATAGGTAGGTCACTCTGGTGTTTTGGTATTAGGTTTTTGACTGTCTGTTAAACATCTCGAGGAATAATCAATTTACTCTGCAGGTGTACTTGAGGCTAACTTCATTGAGCCAGCTCATGATAAGCAGGACTTTGAGCGCACAACTCTTCTAGCAAGACTTGAAGCACGATTAGTTCAAATGCAGAAGGATTACTGGTTCGTTTTATTATCAGTTGTGTTGATTCATTTTGTGGTCACTTGGCATACCGATAAGTTGGCAGAGGCAGTTTCATTCTGGCCATTTTTGTGGCTTATCAATTAGTTTGAAGTATGATTCTGATTTTCACTACTCTTGCTTTCTCTCTCTACAGGTCAGGAAATGCTCATCGGATTGGATATGTTGGGGCACGCTTATTCAGAAGTTGTGAGACAGGAGGAGGTAAATGAATGTTCATTGTTATAGAATCAGGCTGTTGTTTGAATTTTCCTTATCATGCTATGGCTTGTTAGCATTTTTTTAATAGATATGTTTACAATCATAACAGATTGTCAGAATTACACTACTAAATAGCAAAGTTCAATATAACTTGTGTGATTCTGTAGTACTCTCTTTTTCTTTGGATGTCGTTTCAAAATGCGTATGGTCGATCTTTGAAAACATTGACCACTAATGTACGCAATAAGTATTTGGTTTTGTCATATGCAAATGTCATTACTAGATTTTTCATCAGATATGCACTATAGCTTAATATTTTTTTTAACATGTAATTGGAAAATGTAATGGTCAAAGGTGTTTGTAGACTGTGTCAATGTCCAAAACGATTAAACAGTAAAAGAATGTAGGTAATGCATCATAACAATACCAAACTAAGCCTAATTATGCATACTTTCTATGTAATAAATTTGGGTTTTCAAAGTGCTTCATACTGTATACATTTTTGGTTCTAATATCTCGGTACATGAAAAATAGATAAAGGTATATAAAGGATGTTGAATCAAGCAGATCCCCCAAGTTTTCAATCCAGTTATATAAATTAGATGAGTTTTTCTATTATGATAATATTCTTCTCTTCAGGTAAACTCTTATGGATTTTTCACTAATAATAATGAAATAAAATTTACAAAAGTAAGCAGGACGCTTTATGATGCAGTCCATCTATGGATGCTCAAAGCTATAATTTCTACATTGGTGTATGCCAGATAGCACTTCACTTAGTGATGTACAAAAATTGAACTGGCCACTCAGATGAGTGGCATGATAACTTTGTACTCCTTCCAGCGAGACATTGGCTGTATTAGATGCTCAGCACAATTCAGCAATCGTGAATGGCAAAATTCTTCAATATCATGACTCAAGAACACTGTTTTTTAGGGTATTGTGTGAACTGGATGAGCACGAGCTTACACTAGACTTGATAAAAGAAGTCGAACTTAGTTTAATTTTATTTATCATTGCGAGTCTAATGGTTCAAATGGTTTTACAAAATGAAGCTATAAAAAAATGATCCCAGAAAAATGTGGCGACCATTAAGTACCGCTATAAGTTACCTGCCTAAAACTTTGTACATCAAAGAATGAGATAAATTGTGGATATATGTCCATAAGTCATCAGGTCATATTGCCTCTGGCCTGGTGTGCCTCAAGGTGACTGGCTGTTGCCGTTGCCCTGAGCATCCAGGATTGGACACTGCATCACATCATTTCCTTATCATGCTTAATATTGCTTACATTTGTAAATATTCATTTTATTTTTGTTACAGAAAAGGAACCTTTTTGTCTATTTTTGGGTGTATTAGTGTTTTTCTTTGCAATTGGAATAAAAAAACTACTTGTAAATCAATGAGCGTTTTGTGTCACTGGCATGTGGGCCTAGACCCACCTGTCTGTTAACACAAATAGCTTCTTTGGATCAGGGGCCTTTTTCTTGACAAGTTGAGGTTGCAGAATAGACCGGAGGCCGTAGTTGGACATCCAAAAGAGTACTTTTCCCTTAGTGGTTGTTTGGATTAGGTGGATTAGAGATAAATTTTAGGAAACATGTTTCAATAATATTTTTTTGGAGAAACTGGTTTTAGTGATTTTTCTGTTAAGAACAGGTTTATAAAATATCACGTTTGGGTTAGGTTGTTGAGCAATGAGCTGGGGAAACACGCTTCTACAAAAACATCAAATACTTGTTTTTTTCCCAAAACATGAAATTCTGGTTTTCTGAAAACTAAGTTTTAGCCCAAACAAAGTTTAGTTCGTTAGGCGGTTAAATGAATTCAACGAGATCCGGTTTTATAAAAACTGCTCAACCAAACAACCCCTTAGAAATATAAGAGCATGGACAGTGTGGAGTACCTCTACCAGAGCTAGGAAACCTCTCATCTCACAGTTGCCCTTCTTTTCTTGGAACTCGAACCAAGGTTGGAACCGGTACCAGGAATCTTTTCCTTGGTACCTGCCCCTTCAGTGTGCAGTACTAGCATCAGGAGTGGCACATTGGGCTTGGTCATGGCAAAAAGCACACATTGCTCAAAGCAGAAGATCACCAAGTGCAATACTTGCACAAAATTGTGAATTGCATAGAAACAGACTTGCCTACATCTTAGTTCGCATTGCATTTAAACCTGTATGGTTTCTGCCTAAGTTGTCCAAATACGACGATACGGATATGGATACCACGATACCAGGTATGACATTTTTCCAGAAATGCAGATATGGCGACACGTTTACATATATAATAAATATTAAAAAGTATATAAATTAATATCTTTTATAACGAAATGGGAAAAGTGACAGTTTAGGAATACCTTATTACTCTCTTCTCCATCTCCATTAACCAATACTCCAACAATCTGACACCAATATAGCTGCCACCCTGCCAACAACTGAGCACTTGAGCAGTGGCGGGAGAAGGGAAGAGGGGAAAGGAGGAAACTCACCTAGTCACCTGCGGTCTGGATCCAGGAGACGGAGCAGCGGGGAGGGAGCAGTTGCCTGGCGGCGGTCGATGGGGAGGGAGTAGTGCGCGGGCTAGCAGGGAGGGAGCACTGGCGGGCTGGCGACGGGCTGGTGGCGGGGAGGGAGCAGTGGCAGCACTGGCGGGCTGGCTGTGGGGAGGAAGGCAGTGGAGCAGTGCCGGCGGGGAGGGAGCACCGAAGCCGGCCTTCTCCTTCCTCGCCGGTGCGGCGCAGCGACGACGCTCAGGTCAGGGGATGTAGGGGGCGGCACGATAGTGATGCAGGGTCTGGAGAGGGGCAGCGCGATGGAAACTAGAGAGGTTGGGGTGAGAATTTTTTTCTGTATGGATCAAGTGATTTTAGGGTTAAATGTATTGGATAGGTATTGGGATATATCCGAGAAGTATCGGGGTGTATCCAAAAAGTATTCATATTTATTATATTTTTCTGAAAAATAAAAAATTATCTGATACGTTCATGATACGTATCCGGCGTATCCAGACGTATCCGCGTATCCGGGCAGTATGGCCCTCTGATATGGCCTTTTTTTTGCCGTATCCGCATTTCATAGGTTTCTGCCCACTGCCCTCGCAGATGGGAACATCCAATGCCAGCACTAGTGGTCTTTGGTCTGTCTATAACCACATGCCAAAAGGGTTCTTGTTATTATCTGGAGATCTGTCACTTCATAGTCCAAAAATACTTTCAAGCGGTTTGGGGCCACCAGACAAAAAGTTTGGAAGCTGCAAGAGAGTTTGAAAGACTAATATAATTATGAACAGAAGTCATTTCTCTGAACGATTGATCTTTGTCATATTTTTTGAAATTTTGCATGAATTTTTTTTTCTTCCATGATTAACACAACCAAATTGGATGATCCAATGAAAACCTCCCTAACAATATGTTTGTGCATAACATCATGGGCATTTGTATTTTGAACATGTATTGCATATTCATAAACTGATATCCTAATCTCCCTGTCCAAGATATATGAGTATAATTCTTTTAGGGAACATGCAGTCAAAAATTTCAATTTCAACAACTAATATACAATATGTTACTTAGACTGGGAATTAGATTTGTAGAAGTATGTTTTCATGATATGATAATATAATTTTTAACTAACCATTACTACCTCCGTTCCACAATATCTGTTCCACAATATCTATCTAGTACGCATACCTAGAAGGCACACAGTTTAATTAATACTCAATGGAAGCAGACCATATTTGGTCACATTAGATAAGAGTATTAACATGTCCATCTAATAAGGACGTGCATGGTCCAATTCCATCAAATATTACTTAAACTTTATGTCGCTAGGTTTGCGTGCCGAACAGATATTGAAACTGAGGGAGTAATAAAAGAAAGTGATTGTCAACATCATGTTTGAAACCATTTTATTGTCCATTACGTCATATATTCCTGAGCAGAGGGAGTAAATCATGTAGTTGACTGCATCTTTTTCATAGTGGGAATGGATCTTTGTTGTGCCATAATTTCACTGGTAATTATCTTAATATAACCAGCTATTTATTGACCAACATTGCCTTCTTCTTTGGACAGAAAACTCTCCTGAAGTCTCCCCAGGTGCACAACCATCACCCTATCGTTCTGGCAAAGATTATGCAAAATCGAAAGATTTTTCAAAAAAGCACAATGCTGAAAAATCATATTCTGGCTTGAGTAAAAAGAGTCGGAAAGCAAGCACACCATTTAGTATTCAGCAGGCTGAGAGGTCTGCAAGGACTAAGCGATCTGCGGGATCAATACTGCATGGGCTGTCGGACACAAGTGATGACAGTGATTCTGAGTTCTTGTGCACCCCATCTTTAAGTTCAAGATCTCATATCCTGAATGCACATAGAAAATATTTCCAGAATGGGAGTACTAGTTTGACAACACATCCGTCCAACGGATCAACAGAAAAAGAGAGAAGCAGAAACAAATACCAGTTGGTGGTAATTTTTATTCCCGAGCTGACTTTTGAATATTGTCTTAACTTTTGTTTTGGTAGGTCTATATTTAGTTACATAAGTTTTGCAGATGATAACTAGGCCATGTCATGATAGAGTACCTATCCTACCCCATCTACAACAGAAACCTTTCTTTTTTTGCATGATTATGCATGCAGCTTTGAAGAACGTGCTTCTATTACAATACACTTCATACACTGCTTGTAATCTTTAGCCCTCTACGCTCTATGGTATTTGTTTTCCTTTGGAGTTGGTAATATAAATTGAAGAGTATAAATGTCATGAGCTGATAATCTGGGATGGTCCATAAGTTTTCTCACTGGAGACTCTCATCGTTGACTTCCTAAGAACATTGTACTAAGTTTTGGTATTTCTGCCGTACAAGCTGGAAGACAAACCTGGAACAAACGCTAGCTACCCTCCAATAGTATAGTTAACACATCAAACTACACCTAGACTCATTACAGAGTACAGATCAATGCGAAAATGAAATGGTTATTTGCAGATTGGCCTTCAAATTTACATTGTTTACCTTATTTATATGTATAATTCACCTCTGTAACCTGCTTGCTACAAAAAAATTGGTTGTCACTGCTGTATAATATTGACAGTTGCTTCCAGCTTGATGTCATTGAAGCACTTACCCTCTTATCAAGAGATTTTTATTATCTTTATTGTGTTTTCTCCCCAGGAACCAAATGCAAGAATTGATGGAGATGGAGATACTGTCGATGATCATGAGACTATAATCAAGCAATTGAGGGATGAAAACTCATCATTAAAGGAAAGGTAAATATCAGCAGGGCTCAGCTATTTTTCATGTTACCAATAGACTGCCAATAAGGCAATAACAGTTCCTGGATGTGTATGACTGGATGGTATGGGAATTGATGACAACAAAGTTGAGAATGCTGCTGACTGCCATTTTCTTAGGTTACTTCTTGTTATGCAACTGTTGAGGGAATGAGCCTGTCGTCTAGTAAGTAAAGGGTTGACTGGCTCAAATGAGCAACAAGAACAATAATCAGGACTGGGGACTGAATACCAACATCGGAATACAAGACATAGAGCTGAGAATAGATCTGCATTTATATACTTTTTCTGACGTCTTGTAATTAGAAGAGCACTGGGCTATTTATATGTCAGGGAGATGTGGTAGTAAATTTAATCTTGCTGCAAATACTTGAAGGAAAGCATAAAGTGGCAAGTTTAAGTCCACATGATAGAAGATTAAATGGCTGGTCTAATAAGAGAGCCCAACTGAATTGCTATGCATGTGCGCCCTGTTCTGTTGGGGGTGGATGTTAGTGAATCCCCGGGGCGACATGCTAGTAATGACCCAAACTTTGTATATGTTAAACTACCATCCAGGGCCAGCCGTCCAAGTCCATTTGAACATGGTTCGGTGCTTCTCATGGGTTTCTGCAAGTATCAGTATTTTTGCAATTTTTACTACGTGCTGCTCTTTTGTCAGGTTATTGAGGGTGGAAGAGTCAATGTCACAAGAGCTGGTCATGGAACGGGACAAGAACAAGTCTTTGACAGAGAGGGTATGCACTTGTGTCTTCTCACCTGTAGATTAGTCCTTTGAGCTCGTTTTGTTACTTATGCAGCTCATGTTGTTGCTGTCTTGGTTCTTAAATTGTAAGGAACATCTTGATGCTATTATGTTTCAGTGTCAAAAGGAAAGTTTTCTTCTCCAAAATAAATACTAACTATTTGAACCATCTGATATGAGTGCAAACAACTATGCAATATTTTATGTTCCAAGTGATAGCAGGACAAGAGTTTTCTGTTGCTATGTTTAGCTTTATTCTGGCTAAAGTAGTCATTATAATGCTACTTGCTTAATAGTAGGTTCAGATGCTTCTATGTTGCTTTTTAGTTTGATGGATAAAACCTTAACTGTTTCATCCTCACATTTTTACTGACACGTCTGGAAAACCATATATTCCCAATCCATCGTCTTGTTCATCAGTTGTTTCTGTGTAGTACCTATCTAGCATTGCATCATGCTATCTACAACCATCGCAGCATGAACTAATTACCAAGCTTTATGTATTGGTTATCCTGATATACATTCTGGTCTTTGTATAGTATATATCGCTGCTCTCTGATCTAGCTTGTTTATTTTCCAGCTGGAGGATTTGCAGAGGCAACTTGAAATAGCAAACAAGGAACAAGAAGCATTGATCGACATCTTTTCAGAAGAAAGAAGTCGTCGAGACGACGAAGAGGAAAATCTGAGAGAGAAGCTGAAGGTGAGTGAGAGAGACAGATCACTTCCCTGGATAAGAAATTGCAGTGTCGTATGATCTTTCTATCTCTTAGTATGCAACTCAACTTGGTTTTTCTTTGGTAGGAGGCATCTTCCACCATACAGGACTTGCTGGAGAAATTGAACGCTGCCAGGAAGGGTCAAAAGGTGTGAGAAAATTAGCAACTTTGCTACCACCTCACTAACTAGACGACTTAAGTTCCATGTTTTCACGCCCTGGGGCATTGCAGTTGCCTTCGCAACTCTGTAGCTTGTGTACGGCCGTAGGTTGTTCCATGTTTAGCCCATCCCACCTTGTTTAGAGTTGAGGGGTAGTCGCATCATCTCGTCCCATGTAAGCTTCGAGCGTTTTGTGTATAGCCATGAGATGACCAATACTAGTGTTAATTACTGTTACTGTTGGTGGCTGGTATGTCTACGTCAAATCGATGCCAATTTTCGTGCTAAGAAAAAGAAAATGGGGCATGTGATAGCGGCAGTAGTTTATCCTAAATTCATAGGACTAGATTGTGTAGGCAGTAATCCGCATGTGGATGGAGCCCATGGTTTTTCGCCTGGTTTTCTTACAATAATCTAGGCGTATGTAACATTCTTTAATTTATTCTTAGTGAAAAGCAGAGCTCCTGCCATATTCATTTGTAAGAATGGTATTGATATCCACGACGCAAACGAAAAACTCTACGAGAGCCATGGTGGCTGGGAAGAGCGGCAGCAATACCGGAGAGCTTAAAAGTGCCTCTCTGTTCTTGGTGCATCCTATTCAAATCACGGTACGATCCAAATGGTTATGGAAAATCACGACAATAGAGGACGCAAAATCAATCTGTCACGTCAGAAATTTCTCAACCTAAATTCAGTTTACATATGGAGAAACAGTAAACGGGCAACAGCTAGATGGAAAATCCGAAAAAGAATTGTTTAAAAACACCACTTATTGATCTCTCTCTCTCTCTCTCTATACATCACGATGTATCTTACAATTTTATCCGGAATGTTTAGGATACGCATGAGTGCAGCTAGTAGGGTGGAGTGCACCAAAACTTTGTCATATTGGTGGATTTATGGTAAGATTTCAAAAAGAAGCCTAATACTAGCTGCATTTTGCAGTCTCGTAATGTCGTAGTTTTGATCTAGATAATTGTGGAATCTTCGATGCGGCCGAATAGAAGCTTGCCTTTAATTTTTCTCCTTTGAACTACATAAAAAAGTAGCTTCCAACAGTTCCAAATATGATAAACATGATTCCTAGTCGAAGTAAAGCCCTTATAAGACCAAGCCAACCAAGAACCTTTTTCAAAGTTCCCACCTCTCTCTCCTAAACTAGATCACACCAAAACGGTAAAACCCAAGTTCTCTGCTAAAAACCAACAATTTTTCAAGTTACTCGTGTGATGAATCAAGTCAAATGATAGCGAAAAACCGAGAAAAGAGAAGATCAATCAAGAACCAAAGCAGCTAAGGAAAGACATCAAGACATTATCGTTTGAGAGAAGATTTTCTAGACCACGGTGCAGCTGTAACACTTTCAATATCCATCACATGCAAGATATTGGTCTCGATATGTGAGCTTATAGCTAAAAAAACCGATTTAGTCCCCTGCTAAATGGTAATAGCAATTTTAGCCCCCTAAAGTTTTTAACGCTAAAATTCATGCGGACAGCCAATACCTGCAACCAGTAGCGGGCTTGAGCTACGAGACCCACCTCTCGCATCCTCTAAGCGTGATAAGCCGTGGCTCTGTCACCCGGCCGCGATAGGCCACCCATCGTAGGTCCAAGCCACAATAGGTGATCCGTCATGGGCTCCCTTTGCGATAGGAGACAGCCTAACACTGTTCTTGATAATAATCCTTCAAACTTCTCTTTCTCACAGTGACGTTGCATCATCGCCTCTCTTATTATTACAGTGATAAATAAAAGCGTCTTTCTCTGTATGCGCATCGCCTTGATGATGTTAGGAGCGTGCAAGCATGGGAGGCACCTCTACATGAAATATTATGTTCCGAGTCAAGACTGTTGTGTTGCCATGCACTGTGACGATGATACTTGTTGAGTGCTTCCTGCATTTGCCTGAGGCATGCAGTTGGTGGTATCTATTGGCTTGTTTCTGTGATACTAGTATACTCGTATGTGCCTATTAAAAAATGTTCTACTGACATGCAAACTTTCTTCTGTGATCGTGATGTCTTTTTGTGAGCACCGACACTGAAGCAGAACGCTGCAGCCTATTGCAGCTCGGGCTCGCGATGGGTTGTCTATCGCGGTTCGGACCACGACGGTTCGCCTATCGTGACCGTATATGGAGGACGTGAGAGATGGGTTTCGTGGCTCGAATCCGTGACTGTTTGCACGTGTCGGCTGCCCACGTGTCGCGTTGATATTTTCGGTGTTAAATTTTGTAAGAGGCTAAAATTGTTATTATCATTTTTTTGATAGGGGTTAAAACAGCTTTTTCCTCGGACTGATTAGGATGATGAACAGTAAATGGACCTAGTGGGCAGTGGGGAATCTTTTGATTTGAATTTCTGCTGGGCTCTCACCAAACGAAGCAGCTAGTGTCCCAAAAATATTCCCCCCCTTTTTTTGCGGCCTCACAAAGATTTTGTCAGGTGTATAATACTCCCTCTGTCTATTTTTGTAAGACGCATTTCTCTCAGTAGCTAGTACCAATGCGTGCTGAACAGTTACTGATTTACCCCCATTTAATCCCGCTTGATCCCTGTTAAGCAAGCGCATTGCGCGCTGCGCCTTGCGTAATTGCTTGTGCGACGCAAGAGCTACTGGATTTGCATCATGCCTGCATGTTGCATGCAAGAGCTGCTGGATTTGCATGCATGAACTGTTAGATTTGGATGCATGCTTGAAGTATCAATGGTGACCCTCCATATGCCTATGCAGTGCTAGCACGTATATGAAGTCTTTAGTTGTCTGATTTCTGTTTTGTGTGGCCATTCTCACCCGCGACGTCGCTGGCGACCTCGCCGTGGCAGCGCCCAGCGACGATGGTGACAACCTCGTCGTGGCCGTGCCCGACGACGTAGCTGATGACCTCGCCGTGGCAGCACCCAGCGACATAGCTGGTGACCTCGCCGGCGTGTTGTTCCATTTCCTCTTTGCTCTCTGCTTCAATCGCTTTTCCATTCACATACGATGTTCTTTGCTTCAAACGCTTTTGCATTCAATCACTCAGCAATTAGTACTAATAGCAGTTATGGCAATGACTCACTTTCGAAGCGTCGCCGAACGTGCATGGCAAGGGTAGCAAAGGAAGAAAAGGGGCAAAGTTTTATCGGGAGAGGAAATGCGCCTTAGAAACTTGGACAAAATCAAATCTGAAATGCGCCCTATATAGATAGACGGAGGGAGTATGATTCACTTGCAAAAAAAGAAAAAGACATGCCCATAATTTGTGAAAGAAATCACGCATGCAGATGTGTGAACACTCTATGCACATGTAAAATTGGTGAAAAAATATATCAAAAAAATACAGATTTTCACATCAAATTTTGCAAGCGCACATAGTATGCACACATCTATATATGTCTTTTTTTTTCTGGGCATTTCAAAATCTATCATATTTATACTCTCAAAAAAAATCTATCATATTTATTGTTCAGAAAACAAAATCTATCATGTATAGTTGGACTGCTTGGAGCCGTGTGATTTCTTGAATAATTAATTCTCTCCACTTTGTACAGTGACCAAAAGAAATGGGCCTACACTACAAGGTAGAGTAATGACTATTCACTAGGCTCATTAGAGAGTTTATTTTGCTGCCAGAACAAAAAGCGCACTGCGGGGGATGACAGACTACACGGATCTCTATATGCATCCTACGGTAGCACGTGGTGCTGCAGCTGGACGTTCAGCGGAACATTTTGGAAAAACTTTGCGAGAACACTGCCTTTTCTTTCTAAGAACAAATAGATTTTAATGTAAAGGGTGCTAGTTTGTGAGAAATAAACCCTAAAAGCCAACAATTTCACATACGGACTACTCCCAAAAAGATTTCATACTCACGTTTCAATGGTTAAATGTCGTCTGAGATGATTGAAGCGACCTCGCGATAGGTGAGCCTAGTTGCGTTGAAGACTCGATTTCGCTCTTTCCATATATTTCACATGACATAAATGACATGTCCGTTCCGAGTGCGCTTAGCATCATGCATGGAGTCGTTAAGGGTTCTGGTCCACCATTCATCCACCGAGGGCAAAGATGCACAGTTGATGGTTCACATGTGTGCCAAACCACTGGTTGACCAGGTCCCATACCACGACTCTAAAAGGACAATCTTTATAAAGGTGGTTAACCGACTCCGCCTCACGCAGGCATACATGACATATGGGGTAGTGCAACCACCCTCTCACCACTAGATTGTTGGCTGTGAGGATGCGGCCTTGGAGCACAAGCCAGGAGAACAACCTGCATTTGGGCTCCGAATGTGCCTTCAGATCTTAGCCGGCTCGAAACGTGGGTGGCAACCTTGGAATTGGATCGCGTAGGCTGAGCTTGCTGAGTATTAACCCGAGGTAGTCCACTTCCAACGGATGGAGTTTGGCCTGCCGGGGTCCAGCCTAGGGTCCTGTAGTAGCATCCAAAGCTCCACGTACTCCAGTAGGAGCACATGGTCATCTAATCCAGTCACATATTGCACCAATCTCTCAGCCTGTAGCTCTGTCTGAATTGTCATGTTCTTCCTAGTAAAGATGCTAAATAAACTCGGGGCGCGATTGCGGAGGGGCAAGCCCCCTCGATCCAGTTATCATGCCAGAACATTGCTTTGTTGTCATCCCCAACAGATATTGTCGTGGAGGCTCTGAAGAGGGCTAGGTCCGCGTCGTCGCAAGGCAGCTTGGAACCCTCCCTGGGGCGGTCTAGCTCGGTCCATTAGAACTAAGACCAGCGAAGGTGCAGAGCTCTGCCAAAGTGCTCAAGGTCGGTGATGCCAAGGCTCCCAAGCAACTTTAGCCTACAAACTGTCTTCCAGTTGACAGGTGAGTGGGCCCACTCACGTGTTCACTATCGTCGCCCTTCCATATGGAACTCCGCGAGATTCTATTCAGCTTGTCTCTGACCCACTTTGGGGTTTGGATGCTTAATGTTATGCGGCCGTGGCCGAAAGCACAGACTTTGCGAGGGTGACCCTGCCTGCCCACAAGAGGTTCTTTCCCTTCCACCTTGGCAGCCTTGCTCCAACTTTATCAATTAGTGGCTAAAAGTCTACCTTTCGCAACCTTCGTACGTGTAGTAGGAGGCCAAAATATTTCCCAGGGAAGCAATCAATCTTTGCTAGGAAGAAGTCTAGGAGCTCATTCAGGTTGATTCTGTTGCATTTTATGGGAAAGATTTCAGTCTTGTCCGAGTTAGTTCTGAGCCCAGTTGCCTCCCCGAAGCAGTGTAGCGTACCCATGAGGGTTTGCAGCTCATCTTTTGATGGGTTGGCGAAGATGGTGGCATCATCCGCATAAAAGGAGATTCTAAACCTTGTAGTGCGCACCATGATGGGCTGAAAGAGCCCCGATTGGGAAGCCAACTAGAGCATCGACTAGAGTTGGTCAATTGTTAGGATAAACAACATTGGTGAGAGGGGGTCCCCTTGATGAAGCCCGTAAGCGTGCCGGATAAGTTCCTCTGGTGACCCGTTTAGGAGGACTTTGGATGAAGAAGTAGCCAGGGAGAGACAAATGCATTCCCGCTAGCGCTGGCCAAAGTCCACTTGCTCTAGAACCTCCAAAAGGTCTAGCCAGCTAAGAGAATCAAATGCTTTTGAGATGTCAAGCTCTAGGATGAGGCTTGGGATGTTCTTTCTATGGAGCTCTTTCAACAAAGTTTGCACGTGAAGGAAGCTTTTATGGACGCATCTTTTCTTTATAAAGGTACTTTGGATTTTGGAGACGAGCATGTCGAGGTAGGGCGCCAGCCTATTTGCTAGAAGCTTGGAGGAAAATTTTGATTATGCTATGAATCAGGCGTATTGGTCTGTAGTCTCCAACCTTTGTAGCATCCGCCTTTTTGGGGAGCAGAATGATGTTTGTCGAGTTGATAAGCATGGTGGAGTCACCATGTAGCTCAACTAGGAATAGGATCTCCCATCACATTGGCCTTGGTCATGTCCCAGTGGGCCTTAAAGAAGGCTCCGATAAAGGCATCTAGGCCTGGCGCCTTCACAGATGGGAGTGAGAAAACTGTCTCTTTGATTTCCAATTCGTTGAAAGGTTCCTCAAGAGCGGAAAGATGTACCGGATGGTAACTGAGATTTGCCCAATTGAGGTAGTAAGATCGTGCCGCCGGAGAGCCAAGCAGGCTCCTAAAGTGCTCATAGATCACCCTATGCTTGTCCTACTTGGAGATGGCCATATTAGAAGGAGGACCTGGATGAAGTTTTTGCGACGTCTCACATTGGCCTTGATGTAGAAGAGCTTAATGTTTGCATCCCTTTGAATAATCCAAGTTAGGCGCAAAAGCTAGAGCATCTTAGATTTTTGGATCGCGGAGTTGGGTTTTGAGAGTGTTTCTGAGCCTGCATTTAGTAGCATTGAGGTCCCTCTCTTCTTATGCTAGGTCCAGGCGCCAGATCACCTACTTGGTCACCTCGATCTGTAGCTTTACGTTGCCAACCAATTGGTACTACCACTTGCGCAATGCAAGAGTGGTGCGGTGTATCTTAGTGTGTAGCCTTTTGATCAGGTCGTGGATGGCCAGGGGCTTGTTCCAAGTCTCATGCACCACCTCGCTGAAACCTGGGATTTTCAACCAGAAAACCTCAAACTTGAAAGACTTGCTACTAGTCTTAGAAAGATCCCCTTCAAGGAATAGGGGCCAGTGGTCGGTGCACATCATTATTAGAGCTTGTAGGTGTGCGCGAGGGAAAAAAATCTCCTAGTCGATAGTGCAGAACATGTGATCAATTTTAGTTAGAGTTGGCCCTTCCTGCTGACTGGACCAAGTAAAATGATGGTCCGATAGGTGAAGCCCTTTGAGGTGCAAAAGGTCCAGCGCAGCCTTGAAAGATCCAACCGCTGCTTTGACTTGCGAGTTATTCTTGTCAACAACTTTCATTATATAGTTGAAATCTCCGACGAGCAGCCACTCAGTTTTCACACTCTAGCTCAGCTACTTCAACTCATCGATGAAGGCTAGCTTGTCCTGCTCCCCTTGCGGGCTGTAGACCCTCGTAATCATCCATTGAACCTTATCATTGCACATAGTGATGGTCACTGATATGGTGTTTGCCAAATGTTAGACAAGGTGAAGTAGGACTCAGAAGTAGCGAGAATGATTGAGCCCTAGTACCGTCTATCGGAAGGACTACGTAGTTTGCCACGAATTTAAGGGCCGAGCATGTCACGGATGATGGCATTGTCCATGTGCGCAACTTTACTCTCCTGGATGCATGCGATTGTGGCTTGCGTGTCGCAGGTCAGGTCGTGGATGATGACTGGCCTAACCTCAGAGTTTAGTCCTTTGATGTCCAACATAAGACTTTAACATTAATTTGTGCCATTAGAATGATGTAGAGGAGCGCAGGGTGTGAGGTGGGGAGGCATGGTGGGCATGGGGTGATGTGTCACGTGAAGGAGGGGAGGTAGGTTGCAGACAGGCGGTTCTGACACGCATGGAACATAGTTGCACCCCACAAACACAGACACGATGAAGACATGACGATAGACACGGCGATGGCGAGGCATGCAGGCTTGCTCTGGCAGGACGTAGCCTGCAGGGACAGCAAAGGGGCAAGTCCCTCGAAGCCCCCGGACACATGCAACCTAAAGGCACAGCCTGCAGCAAGCAAAAAAAAGGGCTGACATCTTCTTGTATTGATCGGATGGAATTTTGGTACAACCCTCCTATTGTAGATGGACAAAGCTCTCACGTAGAAAACTCATCTCTTTCACAAATCCCTAAAGACCTTTGCAATAAGCACTCTTTTCTTTAAAGGCTCAAGTGACATGTGAAAACTCATCAATATTTATAACGAAAGCTAAGCCATCCACTCTCTCGAACCGTTAGAGGCAGTCCTAGGTTCGCTGCTACGGGGGGTGCAATAACTCAAGGTACCTGTGCTGAGCAAAAGGGAGCATGATGTGGACATCACTGTCATTGACACAATGCTAGACCAATTACAAGAAGCCGAGCCAAAAATATCTGTGACCAGGTGAATGCTAACTTGAGCTTCTCCTCTAATTTGAATGACATGGCTTTGCTTTCGACTTCTACATTGTTGGTTGAACTTACGTGCACTTGGGAAAGTAAGAAACCAAGTTTTCATGCCTGAACATGGAACATGTTGTCATAGTCTGCAATCACCTTTGATCTTTGAATAATTCACCATCATTTGGATGTGCAATGTGACTATGGGGAATGCCATTGGATACTTTGTCATGTCTACTTTCCAAAGTAATAAACCATGCATCATTTGGAGACGTGTAGCAAAAGTAATGATAATTTTGGTAGAGGTTGTCTAGGCTGTCAAAGGCTGTCAAAGAAGTCATGCAACTACTGATGTCATTTTGATGCATGTTCACACCTAGCTAGACGGGGCTGTCCTTCATTATAAAACCCATATCCCCCATCTTTTTGGAAACCTTTGATCAAACTATCTAGCTTTACAAGCTTATGCAGCAAGACTACAAGTGTTCCTTGCCACCATTATTCTTGTGAGTTCATCCGGATTTGCGAGAAGGAGCCTCTGGTTCTCCCTAATTTGTGCTCTATGGTTCCATTTGTGGTTCTGTGATTTTTCAGACAGTGGTTCGAAGTTCTTGTAGTTTTAGATCGTCTTCCCCAACGCACAGGTTGTGGCGCCCCTGGTTTTTAAGCCGGGGGCTCCCTCGTGATCACTGTACCGGTCCCTGGATCAGTAGCCGATACACACGAGTTAACCTGTATATCATTGTCATACATGCGTAAACAATTAAATAGACCGTTAAGGCCGATATTCTGATACCTTAGCCCAACGGCTAGAAATCTGCAGCGGAATTCAACGGTGAGGTGACCCATCAATATGCCATACCCGACAGGCAACTGACTGGGGTTACGCCCTAGTTTTCGCGATCGAGATTGCTTCTTCGGAATTGAAGTCTCCTTCGTCTGGCCAAATCAACAAGCCAGGTGAGTACATGGAATGTACTCGCAAGCTATTCCCACAGGAGGAAGTATACAGCTATATTTCATGCAGGGAATAGATCAAGGGATAGCTCTAACCTAAGTTACAAGTTGTGCGAAAATGTAAGTTTTTGATGTAAATACGAATATTAGATTCAAAAGCATTTCTGAAAACTTCACGGTACTATAAAGATTCCAAACCATCTCAACACATGGAGTAGTCACCACTACCCCGCTATCTTCCTAATGCCGATAGCTCCACCTAGCGATGGGGCTCCATCTATCCTCGGATAGTTCCATCCGCCAATCGATAGCTCCATCTAACCGGCATCTAGGCTTTACAGTCTCGGCCCGTATGGTCCTTCACCACCCGACCAATACGGCCGGAGACCTTTCACCTGCAATTCCTTGCCACCGCAACATGGCCTTAATTGCACACTGTGGACACGTCATGCCCACGTCCTTAATCCCATTTCCCAGCTTTCACAAACAAAGCTCAGTCTAACCAATGTATGGCCTTACCAGTTCATGTCCATGACCGAGGACGCGGCTATTCGAATAGTTTTAACCATCTGCAGAGGTGGTACGGCTTTACCCACAAGATGTAAGTCACCCTGGGCACACTGCGCGCCGTGTACTAACAGGGATATTACAACAAGGTTTTCACCCGCTTCCATGTCAAAGTCGAACCCGCTAGACAAGATCTACCCAACTCCGTTTGTGCCCAGGCAGCCTGACACCACAACCCGGAGCGGACTCATCTTTGTGTCGGAACTCTACCCACATTCCATGTGGAGCCCCTCTAGAGATATCAATCTAACTAGCACAACTCCATACTTCCCACGGGTTCAATCCCTAACATTTGCCGGGCTAATACACCAGGACCTTCCCATAAAGGTCATGTGGACGTACGGTATGGAACCGGTTTAGCGGCACTTAGGCTCGGTCCTTAAGCGATTTGAGCAAGACCCCATTCCATCACACAGCATCCATGTAGCTTCCGGCTACCCCATCATCACCCATACACCCTTACATTTCTTGCCCGAATCAGAAACCATCTCCATTCTCTTTCACTTAGGGTTTCGAAAACATCACTTTCCAAATCATCGCCCCGGTCGGCACTGCCGGCCGAGGGTTTTATTCCCCAAATCCCGAAGGGGTGCAAAGTAACTTGATTCAAAACGGTTTTATTTTCTAAGTAGGGCTAACGCCTATATCCCTAATTATTCTGTCGATAACCAAACGGCCGACAGTTAGTGCTAGGGTTAGAAGGGTAGGGTTTACGGACCTAGGCTAATGTAACTATTGGGTTTAACTACTCCACATAAAATATCAGTGATAACACATAGCATGCACTTTCGCAAACAAAATAGTAATACTTTGCAATTATAGGATTCGACATGGTCAAGGTGGGAATGCTTGCCTGGCAATATTGGCCCGTCTCGATCGTAAACTTGATATGACAAACATCGATAGTCCTTCGTGTGGGGTACCGCCGCGTCGTAACTACACGTTGAAGAAACCACGAATAAACAACGGTGCAAGCAAAACATAGTACTTCAAATGAAGAACCAGTGAAATACATCCTCACCGTGTTTCGCTCTTGAGTTATTCATTGATTCTCGAAGTCTTGGAAGGCAGATGGCGTCTTAGGTTAGTTAGCAAGAATGTTACGATTAGGATTGCTTTTAGCTATTACCGTATAAGAGAGGGCACATCTTAGGGTTTCTCTCAGTTACTGTTAGCGAGGTGACATACATCTGATCTTAGTTCTACTTGGGAGAGGCGAGGGTCACAAAGTTAGTTCACGATATCTTGAAGCTCCGATCGGGCTTGACGTTCACGACAATGTATGCATCGACACACTAGGGATTTTAACTTCCAAGTTTTAAATATATACATATGCCCGAATCACGTGTTCCATAGTTCTTAAAAGTTCTAGAGAGCTCCGAATGTTTTACCCTCATGTTTTGGGGGTTCTGGATGCTAGTTAAAAGAAGGGAAAATAGTTTTAGGCGATTGATATGGAATGATGTTCTCTTCGCATAAAAGGTCTTCGTATTCATTAGGTCTTATTTCAAACCTTCCTAATCTTTTAGATTGCCAGGTGCTAATGAAAACTTAATATTCATGGGATTGTGTAGGAATTACCTTGGTACTCTGAATTAGTCATTTTCAGCATATTTGTTGCATCAAAAGAAAAAGAAAAGCAACCCTATCCTACTCTTCTCTGTTTTAAATTAAATGATTATAGTATTTGAAGTTTTTAAAAGATGTGAAGTTTGCCAAAAATTGTATTAGAGTGCATTGGCATTAACACATACAACATGTATATTGCTATATATAAAAAAAAAGAATACCCTAAATCTAGTCTTTGCGGTTTTACTTCGAAACCTTTAAATTTTGGAGACCTCTTTAAATAGAAATGTTTCTTCATGCTCTTACGTGTTCGGAACCGGATAATGTTTGGAGAAAACCGGCCTAGAAGATGTCGGACCGGATGAATCGGGAGAGAAAGCGGTTCTGGAATCAGAACCGGAGGTGATGTTGAAGGCGTAAACTTGAAGTGTGCTTTCGGTTAGGTCAGGACGGCTTCGGAAACAAAAGGGAAAGGAGTGCATTTTCTTTGCACGGAAGCGTAGCTAGGACAGGAGGTAGAAGGTTTGCGTTTTCTAGAGGGAAAGGCGGAAAGGCGTAGAATTGGGAGGAGTGTCTGTGGTGGCACGCCTTCAAAAAAAGGGAGGCGTAAAACCAACTTCACGTCTTTACTTCACCGTGCGGTGGAGGCATCTCGTCGGTGAGTCGTTATGGGCTAATCGTTTTACTCACTGCTGATTCGTGTGGTTAGAGTAAATGGCAGATGAGGGAATGGGAAATAGGAGGCGGCGGCATGGGGACTGGTAGTTCGTCACTGACGGCAGCGGCGGGTGGCAAGGGGTGACGGCCGAAGTGGACTGCGGCAAGGTAGCTCGGGGTCGACGACGGCGTCGCACCGACGGGTGGCGGCGTCTAGAGAGACGACGGCGGGTTGGTGCGGCAGCGGGTCGGCGCACGGGCGGAGGCCGGAGGGGCGGCGCCCGGGTGGCAGGGGAAACTCACCGACGGCATGGGGAGCGCGGCGGCGGATCTGGAGGCAGTAGTCCTCACCGGCGGAAAGGATGCGGCGGGAGGAGCTCTTGGCCGGCGGTGGCTCGGCTGCTCGACCTTGAAGCTCGCGGCTGTGCGGCGACCTAGCAGCGGCGCCGTCGGGTGGGGACCGGCGGTAGCGTCCTAGGGTGGAGCGGCAGGGGCGGCCAGTAGTGGGGGGATCCCACTCCGGTGACTCCGGTGAAGTGCCCCGGGGCGGACGAGGCGCACGGGCGCGGCAGCCCCTGGCGGTGGTTCCCGCCGGCGGCGGCGACCGAGAGGGAGCCTCTGGCGGCTCGGATTTGGCATTTTGTAGGGAAGGGAGGTAGATCCGTGGCGGTTTGGCTGAAGGGAACTGGCCTGAGGAGCTTGGCTGCGGGGTGCTCAGGTGGGGAGGAACCGGGGAAGGAGGAGGGGAGCTAAGTGCTGGTTGATGAAGTTTTGGAAATGTAGCAAGGGAAGCTCGACTTGGTGCTTGAGCTGCTGGAGCTCAGCTTGGGGGAAAGAATGAGCTGGTACTGTTGTGGAGAAGAAAGAGATAGAAGGGAAGGAAGTGAGCTCGGGGATTGGAAATGGGGCATGGCAAGTTGATGCTTAGAGGAAGAAGGAGATAGGATGGGGCTGTGCTGGGGAACGAGGTGGCGCAGGGTGGGTGCTGCCGTGTTCGTGGGTGAGCAGCGCTCGGTGGCAGGTGTATAGTGTGGTTAGGCACCACCAGCTGTAGAGGGAAGGGAGGTGGCTTGGTACCTTGTGTGCGGTGGCAAAGACCAACAGTTGCTGGTTGCAGCGGTAGCGAGGGGGAGTCTGCCTGAGGAAAAAAAAGAGAAGTAGACAGTGGGGGAAAAGAAGGAAATGGCAGGTGGGACAAGGGGTCCTCATGGAAGGGAGTTGGAGGGGTGTCGGTTGGGACCCTTAGGTGTGGGCTTAGTAGAAGGGGGGTAGAGTCCACAGTAGGGAGGAGCAGGAATGGCAGTGAATACGAATAGAGAGTAACAGGGATGCTGTATTGACCGGTCCTTGGAGAGTTTTTCGAGAGAGAAAAATATACCGTGGTCGTGGCATATTATCGGGAAGCATAGATCAATAATATGTTGAGGATGTTCCACAAAAATTGGAGGGTTTAGGAGGGTTGGAGTTTTAAGGAAACATCCTGATCTCAGGGTCAGCTTGAACGGATATTTGAGTTAGTTTGAAATTTTCAAACTGATGGTTCAAAAACTATTCGCTAACTGGGTTAAGAATGGTGTCAGGAGAGTGGTAGAATTTTCTAGGATTCTAGGAAAATATTCCATCCACCTTCAGCTTTAAATTTGAAATTAATTTAAATATTTGCATTACACAACTCTACATTATTTTATATTGGAGTCGATATGGGCGTTAGGAAGTTCCCAGAATTTACTTTGAATTGTTGGGACCAAGAGATCACGTGGATTATCGAGTTAGAATTTCCGGTGTATATACCCACCTACACTTGGAAACTCGAGCGTACGTATGGTGGCAATGAGGTTAGAATGGACACACGAGATCGTGGGGCTAGGGTTTGGGAAAGTATTGCCGGCATGCTCATGTATACATGCGTGATAGCATGAGTGGACGTCATCAGAGCCAAGGCACAAGAGCTATCGCAGGGTGTTTTAGGGTTTAGGGAATACCTATGCGTGCGTAATTTTTCAGTGCACAAGTTGATGGTAGAGATTAGGGGAGTGTGGATGTGAGGATTAGAATAGGGAGAAGATTTAGGTCATTCAATCGAGTTGGGATTCGTCCTACAGCTCGAACAAGGAGGAATACTAGGTCTGGTGCAAATGCGTATATATGAATGCCGCATCTACTCAGGATAGGACATGGCTGCGGCGATGGAGTTAGGATGGTGGTAGAGTTAACGGCGAGTTAGGATTTTAGAGGAAATTAAATTTAAATAGAAAGTGAGAAATCGGGGAGCTCGGATCTAGGGTTTCAGAGCGCGGCAAGATGGGAAGAGGTGGTGGGAATACAAGAGTAAGAAATTACTTCTAGAGTCAGGTGTTGAACGGATTTGTCCGCGTTGTCGGACGAAGCTTCGAGGAGTTAGGGTTTTGGCAGGACGGAGATCGATAGAGATAAAGACAAGGGTTTTCGTGTTTGGTATTTAGCTTTATCACGATTTGAACTAAAGTTTTAATTAAGTGTATTTTCAGCTGTCGTTTTTAACGAAAAAGTTTTTGTTGGCCCTAATTTCAGGTTTCGGAAATTTAGGGTGTTACTAATCTACCCCCTTAAAGGAATCTCGTCCTCGAGATTCGGGTAGAGTAGGAGAGAAGAACAGAGGCCCAGTTGTACGGTCTTCTGCTGCGAAGTAATCCAGTCAATTTGGTTATCATCTTCCGTATGTTAATCCCGTGAGGTGGTGACTTCTCTTGCTCGTCTCCACTGTCTTTGTGACCATTTGAATCCAGCTAGGGCATTATTATAGCTATCACTCTAGGTTAAGTTATATCACTTGTTATTTCTTCTAAGTTATTGGGGACTACCCCCCTTAAAATTTAGTGGATTTATATCTATTCAAATAAGGTATTACCCTCATTCTTATTATTCGGTGGTTATTATTCCCTTAAGTGGTCAGTGCTGTCTTGTCGTCCTGATGAGGCATTGTCCATTTGCTCTTCGTCCTGGATGCACATCCTCTCGGGCATTGTGGCGAGTGCTGATGATTGGTGCTGGTCGGCCATCTTCGGGTAGGGGTCTGGTGCTACGAGCATTTCGTGCTCGTTTCGAGTGCTAACTTTTGCAAAAAGGATCAGGCGTGCTGCTGGCGAATTGAGTGTTTTATTGAGTGGCTGGTTGGCACCGCAATTAGGGCAATTGCTAAGCGTCAGCATGGAGAAGAGGGGAAATAGCAAGTAGATGAGAGGGAAATCCCAAGTTTTGTTTACAGACACAAGAAAACGAATAACTTTGGATAATTCATTAGGGTCGGAAGACCCATTGAAAACTCCAGTAAAACAACACAAGAATCAGCATGACACGCATCCATGCGTTTACAAGTGCATCAAATAGGCCAGTCGGATTGCCGGGAGGCATCAGGCTGAACCCAACAGCGAAAATCAATGCCACGTAAACGCACAAACAAGCGGAGGCACTGAATTGGATAATCCAACCTCGGTGTGCATCGCCGATCTGACCTAACTCTGGGTTGGGGGCCTGAGGCGGAGCGATTTCTTCCTGAAGATTCTGACTCTCACATGGAGCGGGGACGCGCTGAGTGGTGGCATTACGTCTGCGGCGGCGGGTACCTTCTCCGGTTGCGGGTGCTTTCGCCATTGGCTTGCTTGTTGATTTTAGGAGTGCTGGCGGGGTTGCCGAAGGGTCGTTGGAAACAGACGGAGGATGCGGTGAAGGGGAAGCGAGCAAGGAGAATAAGCACTGGGAGCAAAAGAGCTCCAGGGGAGAGGAAGCATTTGGCGAGGGAAAAAGAGGGGCACGGGACGGGTGCGGGAGATAGCTAGAGTCCAGGTAGCCATTGATAGCTCAGCGGAAAGGCGCACGGCGTGCTGCCTCGGACAAGACAAGATTTTACCACTCTCGTTAGATCAGTAGCCTTTCGTGAGGGGAATCAAAGCTATTGAATAAAGGTAGGCATATAGCCGGCAACAAAGGAAGAGTATACATATAGCCGACAACAAAGGAAGAGTATAGGGGCAATAATAAATGGTAGATTGAAAAGGTATGATGGGTTGCCACCAATACGGAAGGGTATTGGGGGCGGGGCAAACAAGGTAGATCACGAGAGGAAGAATGGCCTAGTATTCTTGGGATCGGAGACACGATACGGCTTTTATTTGAAATGTTGGTGTGGCTGCCACACACATCGTTGGACGGATGTGCAACTCACACCATGCGTAACTAGGGGGCGCTAATATCATACAAGAGCCGAAAGGCCCGATCAGAAAGCCAGTAAAACGACGAGAAAACCAACATAAAACCTATCCATACGCCTAAGAGCGTATCGAACAGGTGTACCTTAGTGCCGAGGGGCAGGAAGTAAATTGCTAGGACAAACACCAAAACAATGAACATACACACCAGACTAGCGACACGGAGGGGGCTATTCCAGCTTCGGGGTGCCTCGACTAGTCGATCTATAACTAGGCGGGCAGCTTGAGAGGGAGTCATTCTGCTACGAGGTCTTTCATCCCCTGAAGACGGGAGGGTTCTCTGTGAGGTGACGGTGTTCCTGCGGTGACGGATGCTTTGTCCGACTGATGCCGATCTTGTTGGGAGCTGCTCGTTGGCTTCGAGACCGCCTACGGGCATTGCTGAAGAGTCATCGGAGGAGGACGGGGAATCGAGGGTTTTGAGCGGCACGATCCATGTTTCTGCCAGCTGGATGAGCAAGTTGTGTTGGGCGGCAATGTAGTGGTTGGCATGGATCACTGCTGCATCTTCTTCTTGACGGGTGTCGGCAAGCACGGCGTTTCCTTCAATGGTGCATCTGGGATAGAGGAGGAAGGAACGTTGGTTCATGCCGGGAGCCGACTGGAGAAGACGGGAGAGGGCTTCCCACGCGGCTATTTGGATAGCCATCGTTGAAGTGGGCATGATCTTCCCGATGAAAGGGAGGGGAAAACCTTGATCGACATCGGCTGGGTAGACATGAACTTTAGCCCAAAATTCATTCAAGGAACTGAAGGCACTCCCTAAGTACACAAAGTACTTAGGGCGTTGCGTTGATCTGAGGGTTTGCCGAACTACGGTCCACAGAATGCTTGGGAATCTAGTGAGCTCTTCAGCCGGGGTTTCCTGGTGAAGGGTGCCAGGAGGCATTGCGTCCATTGGGAGAGAGGAGAAATCGGGAAATAGGGAAATGGGCGCTAGAGGCTAAGAACTCTTCTGGCAGAGGAAAGGGTTTGGACCAGATGAAATAGCACTGGTGTGCATCGCAAGTGGGAGGGTAGGGCTTTAAATAGCTACTCGGCAACATGGAGATCAACGAGAATTCCAAGAAGAGATTGCCTCGGGATAGGACAGAGGCTCACGTCCTATCCGGTCGGTTGCTTACAGGCGAAGCGAAGTCAAAGTTGTCAGAGGAAATCAACATCAGGCTGACAGAGAGAGGTGATTTCGGAGAGAATCCAGGGAAAAAGGGTTTGACGGATGGGACAGCAGGACTTGCTTAATTGGAAGATGAGGTAAGGCCTATTAACTACTCAACAGTGGATGTGACTGCTACATGCGTCAGAAGACATATGGGCAGGTCACATATTTCAAGCAAACAAGAAAACCTGAAACAACGAATGTGTCGCAAGAAACATCGTAAGACGTATTGTGTACCGCAAAGAACGTCTAACTCAAACTAAGAGGGGTACCTATCTCGCTATTCGCGACGAGCGAGATCTAGTAACCTAACCTTATGGGTTTAGTCCACTCGGTCGATGCTTGGGGTCGCTGCCCTTGGCGGGGCATCGATGTCTCATGCTGACGGGTCTCTTCCACTTAACGCGGTGTTTCCTTCGAGAACTCCCACGTTCTTGACGTCATGAGTCGGAAAGGTTGAAGTGTTGATATCGACCCATTGGTGGCGAGTCTCGATGAGTGTCCTGGATGAAGTGTTGACGCAATACTTCTTGATCTTCGGTAGGGTTGGCGACTTCTCGCTTCATCGATATAGGTCTCGTTGTTTCCTTTAGTAGTATTGCCTAAAGATTTTGAAATAGTTGAGAAGGGGAGAAAACATTGTTTCTTCCTGAATTATTGTAGGTAAGAGATGGAGCTAAGAAGGATAAGGTGAATAGAACCCATCCTATATTGAGTTGAGGTATTTTTACGAAAATAGTCTTTATACCTAGGGTTCATACCTAACGTCCGTGCTAACTAGGGTCAACCTACAGTTAGTATGGCTCCGATACAAAGCCTGTGGCGCCCCCGGTTTTTAAGCTGGGGGCTCCCTCGTGATCACTGTACCGGTCCCTGGATCAGTAGCCGATACACACGAGTTAACCTGTATATCATTGTCATACATGCGTAAACAATTAAGTAGACCGTTAAGGTCGATATTCTGATACCTGTAGCCCAACGGCTAGAAATCTGCAGCGGAATTCAACGGTGAGGTGACCCATCAATATGCCATACCCGACAGGCAACTGACTGGGGTTACGCCCTAGTTTTCGCGATCGAGATTGCTTCTTCGGAATTGAAGTCTCCTTCGTCTGGCCAAATCAACAAGCCAGGTGAGTACATGGAATGTACTCGCAAGCTATTCCCACAGGAGGAAGTATACAGCTATATTTCATGCAGGGAATAGATCAAGGGATAGCTCTAACCTAAGTTACAAGTTGTGCGAAAATGTAAGTTTTTGATGTAAATACGAATATTAGATTCAAAAGCATTTCTGAAAACTTCACGGTACTATAAAGATTCCAAACCATCTCAACACATGGAGTAGTCACCACTACCCCGCTATCTTCCTAATGCCGATAGCTCCACCTAGCGATGGGGCTCCATCTATCCTCGGATAGTTCCATCCGCCAATCGATAGCTCCATCTAACCGGCATCTAGGCTTTACAGTCTCGGCCCGTATGGTCCTTCACCACCGACCAATACGGCCGGAGACCTTTCACCTGCAATTCCTTGCCACCGCAACATGGCCTTAATTGCACACTGTGGACACGTCATGCCCACGTCCTTAATCCCATTTCCCAGCTTTCACAAACAAAGCTCAGTCTAACCAATGTATGGCCTTACCAGTTCATGTCCATGACCGAGGACGCGGCTATTCGAATAGTTTTAACCATCTGCAGAGGTGGTACGGCTTTACCCACAAGATGTAAGTCACCCTGGGCACACTGCGCGCCGTGTACTAACAGGGATATTACAACAAGGTTTTCACCCGCTTCCATGTCAAAGTCGAACCCGCTAGACAAGATCTACCCAACTCCGTTTGTGCCCAGGCAGCCTGACACCACAACCCGGAGCGGACTCATCTTTGTGTCGGAACTCTACCCACATTCCATGTGGAGCCCCTCTAGAGATATCAATCTAACTAGCACAACTCCATACTTCCCACGGGTTCAATCCCTAACATTTGCCGGGCTAATACACCAGGACCTTCCCATAAAGGTCATGTGGACGTACGGTATGGAACCGGTTTAGCGGCACTTAGGCTCGGTCCTTAAGCGATTTGAGCAAGACCCCATTCCATCACACAGCATCCATGTAGCTTCCGGCTACCCCATCATCACCCATACACCCTTACATTTCTTGCCCGAATCAGAAACCATCTCCATTCTCTTTCACTTAGGGTTTCGAAAACATCACTTTCCAAATCATCGCCCCGGTCGGCACTGCCGGCCGAGGGTTTTATTCCCCAAATCCCGAAGGGGTGCAAAGTAACTTGATTCAAAACGGTTTTATTTTCTAAGTAGGGCTAACGCCTATATCCCTAATTATTCTGTCGATAACCAAACGGCCGACAGTTAGTGCTAGGGTTACAAGGGTAGGGTTTACGGACCTAGGCTAATGCAACTATTGGGTTTAACTACTCCACATAAAATATCAGTGATAACACATAGCATGCACTTTCGCAAACAAAATAGTAATACTTTGCAATTATAGGATTCGACATGGTCAAGGTGGGAATGCTTGCCTGGCAATATTGGCCCGTCTCGATCGTAAACTTGATATGACAAACATCGATAGTCCTTCGTGTGGGGTACCGCCGCGTCGTAACTACACGTTGAAGAAACCACGAATAAACAACGGTGCAAGCAAAACATAGTACTTCAAATGAAGAACCAGTGAAATACATCCTCACCGTGTTTCGCTCTTGAGTTATTCATTGATTCTCGAAGTCTTGGAAGGCAGATGGCGTCTTAGGTTAGTTAGCAAGAATGTTACGATTAGGATTGCTTTTAGCTATTACCGTATAAGAGAGGGCACATCTTAGGGTTTCTCTCAGTTACTGTTAGCGAGGTGACATACATCTGATCTTAGTTCTACTTGGGAGAGGCGAGGGTCACAAAGTTAGTTCACGATATCTTGAAGCTCCGATCGGGCTTGACGTTCACGACAATGTATGCATCGACACACTAGGGATTTTAACTTCCAAGTTTTAAATATATACATATGCCCGAATCACGTGTTCCATAGTTCTTAAAAGTTCTAGAGAGCTCCGAATGTTTTACCCTCATGTTTTGGGGGTTCTGGATGCTAGTTAAAAGAAGGGAAAATAGTTTTAGGCGATTGATATGGAATGATGTTCTCTTCGCATAAAAGGTCTTCGTATTCATTAGGTCTTATTTCAAACCTTCCTAATCTTTTAGATTGCCAGGTGCTAATGAAAACTTAATATTCATGGGATTGTGTAGGAATTACCTTGGTACTCTGAATTAGTCATTTTCAGCATATTTGTTGCATCAAAAGAAAAAGAAAAGCAACCCTATCCTACTCTTCTCTGTTTTAAATTAAATGATTATAGTATTTGAAGTTTTTAAAAGATGTGAAGTTTGCCAAAAATTGTATTAGAGTGCATTGGCATTAACACATACAACATGTATATTGCTATATATAAAAAAAAAGAATACCCTAAATCTAGTCTTTGCGGTTTTACTTCGAAACCTTTAAATTTTGGAGACCTCTTTAAATAGAAATGTTTCTTCATGCTCTTACGTGTTCGGAACCGGATAATGTTTGGAGAAAACCGGCCTAGAAGATGTCGGACCGGATGAATCGGGAGAGAAAGCGGTTCTGGAATCAGAACCGGAGGTGATGTCGAAGGCGTAAACTTGAAGTGTGCTTTCGGTTAGGTCAGGACGGCTTCGGAAACAAAAGGGAAAGGAGTGCATTTTCTTTGCACGGAAGCGTAGCTAGGACAGGAGGTAGAAGGTTTGCGTTTTCTAGAGGGAAAGGCGGAAAGGCGTAGAATTGGGAGGAGTGTCTGTGGTGGCACGCCTTCAAAAAAAGGGAGGCGTAAAACCAACTTCACGTCTTCACTTCACCGTGCGGTGGAGGCATCTCGTCGGTGAGTCGTTATGGGCTAATCGTTTTACTCACTGCTGATTCGTGTGGTTAGAGTAAATGGCAGATGAGGGAATGGGAAATAGGAGGCGGCGGCATGGGGACTGGTAGTTCGTCACCGACGGCAGCGGCGGGTGGCAAGGGGTGACGGCCGAAGTGGACTGCGGCAAGGTAGCTCGGGGTCGACGACGGCGTCGCACCGACGGGTGGCGGCGTCTAGAGAGACGACGGCGGGTTGGTGCGGCAGCGGGTCGGCGCACGGGCGGAGGCCGGAGGGGCGGCGCCCGAGTGGCAGGGGAAACTCACCGACGGCATGGGGAGCGCGGCGGCGGATCTGGAGGCAGTAGTCCTCACCGGCGGAAAGGATGCGGCGGGAGGAGCTCTTGGCCGGCGGTGGCTCGGCTGCTCGACCTTGAAGCTCGCGGCTGTGCGGCGACCTAGCAGCGGCGCCGTCGGGTGGGGACCGGCGGTAGCGTCCTAGGGTGGAGCGGCAGGGGCGGCCAGTAGTGGGGGGATCCCACTCCGGTGACTCCGGTGAAGTGCCCCGGGGCGGACGAGGCGCACGGGCGCGGCAGCCCCTGGCGGTGGTTCCCGCCGGCGGCGGCGACCGAGAGGGAGCCTCTGGCGGCTCGGATTTGGCATTTTGTAGGGAAGGGAGGTAGATCCGTGGCGGTTTGGCTGAAGGGAACTGGCCTGAGGAGCTTGGCTGCGGGGTGCTCAGGTGGGGAGGAACCGGGGAAGGAGGAGGGGAGCTAAGTGCTGGTTGATGAAGTTTTGGAAATGTAGCAAGGGAAGCTCGACTTGGTGCTTGAGCTGCTGGAGCTCAGCTTGGGGGAAAGAATGAGCTGGTACTGTTGTGGAGAAGAAAGAGATAGAAGGGAAGGAAGTGAGCTCGGGGATTGGAAATGGGGCATGGCAAGTTGATGCTTAGAGGAAGAAGGAGATAGGATGGGGCTGTGCTGGGGAACGAGGTGGCGCAGGGTGGGTGCTGCCGTGTTCGTGGGTGAGCAGCGCTCGGTGGCAGGTGTATAGTGTGGTTAGGCACCACCAGCTGTAGAGGGAAGGGAGGTGGCTTGGTACCTTGTGTGCGGTGGCAAAGACCAACAGTTGCTGGTTGCAGCGGTAGCGAGGGGGAGTCTGCCTGAGGAAAAAAAAAGAGAAGTAGACAGTGGGGGAAAAGAAGGAAATGGCAGGTGGGACAAGGGGTCCTCATGGAAGGGAGTTGGAGGGGTGTCGGTTGGGACCCTTAGGTGTGGGCTTAGTAGAAGGGGGGTAGAGTCCACAGTAGGGAGGAGCAGGAATGGCAGTGAATACGAATAGAGAGTAACAGGGATGCTGTATTGACCGGTCCTTGGAGAGTTTTTCGAGAGAGAAAAATATACCGTGGTCGTGGCATATTATCGGGAAGCATAGATCAATAATATGTTGAGGATGTTCCACAAAAATTGGAGGGTTTAGGAGGGTTGGAGTTTTAAGGAAACATCCTGATCTCAGGGTCAGCTTGAACGGATATTTGAGTTAGTTTGAAATTTTCAAACTGATGGTTCAAAAACTATTCGCTAACTGGGTTAAGAATGGTGTCAGGAGAGTGGTAGAATTTTCTAGGATTCTAGGAAAATATTCCATCCACCTTCAGCTTTAAATTTGAAATTAATTTAAATATTTGCATTACACAACTCTACATTATTTTATATTGGAGTCGATATGGGCGTTAGGAAGTTCCCAGAATTTACTTTGAATTGTTGGGACCAAGAGATCACGTGGATTATCGAGTTAGAATTTCCGGTGTATATACCCACCTACACTTGGAAACTCGAGCGTACGTATGGTGGCAATGAGGTTAGAATGGACACACGAGATCGTGGGGCTAGGGTTTGGGAAAGTATTGCTGGCATGCTCATGTATACATGCGTGATAGCATGAGTGGACGTCATCAGAGCCAAGGCACAAGAGCTATCGCAGGGTGTTTTAGGGTTTAGGGAATACCTATGCGTGCGTAATTTTTCAGTGCACAAGTTGATGGTAGAGATTAGGGGAGTGTGGATGTGAGGATTAGAATAGGGAGAAGATTTAGGTCATTCAATCGAGTTGGGATTCGTCCTACAGCTCGAACAAGGAGGAATACTAGGTCTGGTGCAAATGCGTATATATGAATGCCGCATCTACTCAGGATAGGACATGGCTGCGGCGATGGAGTTAGGATGGTGGTAGAGTTAACGGCGAGTTAGGATTTTAGAGGAAATTAAATTTAAATAGAAAGTGAGAAATCGGGAGCTCGGATCTAGGGTTTCGGAGCGCGGCAAGATGGGAAGAGGTGGTGGGAATACAAGAGTAAGAAATTACTTCTAGAGTCAGGTGTTGAACGGATTTGTCCGCGTTGTCGGACGAAGCTTCGAGGAGTTAGGGTTTTGGCAGGACGGAGATCGATAGAGATAAAGACAAGGGTTTTCGTGTTTGGTATTTAGCTTTATCACGATTTGAACTAAAGTTTTAATTAAGTGTATTTTCAGCTGTCGTTTTTTAACGAAAAAGTTTTTGTTGGCCCTAATTTTCAGGTTTCGGAAATTTAGGGTGTTACACAGGTTGCATCCAATCTTGGCAGGTTAAAGCTATCTACCCCGGCTGCTTGCAGCTAGTTACCATCCCCCACACCAATCTTACGCCGTGAAGATAGGGCCACCCTTGGGCGTAACCTCCTTCACCGGGTTCATGACTAACATCCTGGTATCAGAGCTTTTGTTCACACGGTAGGATCTGTTATCCCCATATTTGGATTTTATCTCATCCCTAGTACTTGTGTTCTTGTAGATTTATTCCTTGTCCTAGATTACAAAGCCTAGAAAAAAAATTACCAAACAAAAATCTCAGCCTCTTTTTGTTGCTGAAATCTAGTTGTTTGCAATCCTTGTTTGCTGTTTTATCTCCTTTGTGTTGCATCGAGGTCATATATTTTAGTTGCATTTTGTTTTCCTTATCAAATAGTTGTTGAGGATCTGGTTGTTAAGAAAAAAATAAAAAAGGAGGGAAAAAAGAAGAAGAAACTTGTGGCCAAAAAACAAGAGGCAAAGAAAAGAAAGAAAGTGTTGAGCAAGATCCCAAACAAATCAATGACCAGGTGAATGCTGACTTGAGATTTTCCTCTAATTTGGATGACATGGCTTTGCTTTCAACTTCTAAATTGTTGGTTGAACTTAGGTGCAATTGGAAAAGTAAGAAACCAAGTTTTTATGCTTGAAGATGGAGCATGTTGGAGCAGTCCGCACTTGCCTCTGATCTTTGGATGTTTCACCATCATTCTAGACCTTTAACATGACTATGGGGCATACCATTGGATACTCTAGCAAGTTTACTTTTCAATGCAACAAATCATGCACCATTTGGAGGTGTGTAGCAAAAGTAATGATCATTTTGGTGGAAATTGTTCAAGTTGTCAAAGGTTGCGAGAAATCCAAGAAGCTCCTCAATTAACTTAGCAAGCTACTATTTATTCACCCAAAGCAGCCACACAACTGCTGATGCCATTTTGATGCATGTTCACACCTAGCTAGAGGGGTTGCCCTGGTTATAAAACCCCATCTCCCCCCATCTTTTTGAAAATCTTTGATCAAACTATTAGGCTACAAGCTTATCTAGTAAGACTGGGAATGTTCCTTACCACCATTATTCTTGTGAGTTCATCCGGATTTACGAGAAGGAGCGTCTACTTCCCCCTAATTCATGCTCTATGGTTCGGGCCGTTTTGTGTGGGTTAGTCCCGGTTTGTGGTTCTACGATTGCGGTTTGTGGTTCTACGATTGTTCGGACAGCGGGATTGAAGTTTTTGCGGCTTCGCATCATCTTCCCCGTCACACAGGTCGCATCTAACCTTGGCAGGTTAAAGCTATCTACCTCGGCTACTTGCAACTAGTTACCCTCTTCACACCGATCCTACGTCGTGAAAATCGGGCCACCCTTGGATGTAACCTCCTTCACCAGGTTTGTAGCTACCATAGCACATATTAAGCTTAATATGGATGATGGAATATATTGCTGGATGGTTTTGCAGTGCCAATATAGCATGGGGATATGTGTCACAATGGTTTGGTAGATCAAATCTTTATTAACTACTATTTATCTAGTTAGAATACACTTTTTTGATATCTGCCTATTTTCATTTCTTTATTAGTGTTTGTGTGATGTAGCAATAGTGTCCCAATCTTTTGGCGAGGTGGTAAACTTGATTGGTGTAGAATCAACTCACACGATTCAGGATACAACTGTGGCAATGATGGTTGCACCACAATCACTAAACTAACTCCACGTTCATTGTCAACCTAACTATAAGCTAGATCGACCTGACCACAAGGGTCTTTTCCTACATGCAATCAAGAATTGAGCAAGAAAAATATTGAAGCAACAAAATATGTTGAATAGGAAGAAAGATGTATTAATCAATCAATGTCAATGGCGGGCTTCCGACAAGGTGAAGCTTGTTGTTCTGGCGAATCAGGACAGCACCAAAGTTCCACTAAGAAAAAATAATCTAATCAAAACCCAATTCTAAAGGGCAACCTAGAGGGGTATATAACTAGGAGAGGAGCGAGGGATTTCGGCCAAGGAGCTGGGTTTGGCCAAAACCTAAGTGGATTCCCTCCTGGACTCTACATGGATTTCGGTTTTTATTGGCTAAGCCCAATGTTAAAAGTGGTGCAGAACCATCTGATAGAAAATAACTCTTCTAAGTCCATTCTAAGTACTCATAGACAAATATTTGATGTAGACTCATGTGTGCTTCGGCCAAGCTTCATAAAATCATCATGATGGCTTGAACGTGTTGTAATAGTCAGAATTGAGATCATCTCCTCCTGTGTGTTTCTGCCTCCATCTTTCTGTATCAATTCTCATTAGTTTGCTGCCATCATCTTCATGCTCACTCTCCATGTAGCAAGGTCCTTGAATCCTAATCATAATAATATCATTTGCTTTATCATTGAGCTCAAAATATTTAAGCGCATACGTAGAAATGAAGCAACCTGATAATTAAGTTGATATGATAACCGGACCTTGCACCCCTTGCACATCATCATCGATTGCAATAACATGAGGAATGTGTATATCTATGAAAGTAAAGTCCTCGTCATTATGTCAGTGGTAATGTACTCTTGGTAAGATAAATTTTTAGTTGCATTCTAGCAAAGCTTTTAAGGTGTCATGTATAAGTTCCTGGGTTAGCCACTGCTCACAGTAATCCAGACCAAGAGGATTCAACCACCTAGAATCACATGGGAAACCCATTAACTCCAACCCCCCACGACGCACGAAATAGGTTTTCTCACGCAAGTCTTTCACGTATTTCAATTCAACGTGGACTTTCATCTAAGTTACATGTGCATCCGTCATTACCTATGGCATGATGAACTACCCTTTCCCTTAATTCTTGCACTAATTTATTTTCTACTCTACTATTTGGCAGGACCGTCCAATTGTAAGATCTGGGGTCATAAGGACTACTATTATGTTGAACTAATAAACCGCTACTATTTAATTGTCAATTTGTATGATTGTTGAATCACAATTTCTTGCGTTACCTACTGACCTAGGGACTATGCGAAAATACATATGCGATTTCCAACTAACTAAGCCGACTCCTCACCGTGTTAGGCGGTAGGTGGGCCGTGGAGGTGAAAAAGTCAGAGGTGTGTTAGGTGTTGGTGCATGTGGGCAAAGGATATAATGTCGGGAGCTTCGAATCTTAGTGTAGTACATATGTTACATTCTTTTGGAACTGATGTAGACGGTCATGAAAGGTTCCAAAACATTTGGCAAAATTGACAGAACACAATCTATTGTACCCAAAAAATCAAATATAAATTCGGTCTACACATTGCCACAAAAAAAACATATTGTGCTAAAGAGGAAGTAGTCTGAAATAAACGGAAATTTATCGATTCCTTGTTTTTAGTCGGAAATTTATAGTATGGGGATTATGTCATGCCCTATCTAAACCTTTTGTTATGACAATTTCCCCATTTTTTGAGGAGAGATGCATGCGTAGCACCATATTGATAGGACTCAGGAGCACATGAGATACTTTCGACGATACCATTGCTTCTGACTTGAATATGGGCCAAAATTGTTTGTTAATGGCCACTCCTCCATTTGTAAACCGAAGCACATATGTCAAGGAAGCAATGATTTGTATAGAAATTGGAACCAAATAACCTTTAAGGGCATCTCCATTAGTGGCCACATCCGTCATCTCTTACCTGTAAAGTCACTCGGAATCTTACTTGACTGAGTGAGAAGGCGAGGAGACATAATCTGATGTCTCTCTTATATGGAAAAGATAACCTAACAAGGAAAGAAACTTACTGGAGAGAATGACGAGTGAGTGCGAGAGAGAAATATGTGATAAAAAATGGTTATGTGAATGATGATAGAGGCAAACTGTTAGGGAGGTTGTGTAGTGCTGTCTCTAGACGAGGTGTAGTTTTTAGGGGTGACCTTAATTAAGAGAGAAACTATTATAGATGTCCTAACAACATATCAAGCACAAAAATAAGGTAGTAAAATGGAAGACAATAGTTAGTGTTAATATCGGTTATCTTTTTAAAATAAAATGCATCGGTGATGGAGAAGTAACAAGTATTGATAAACAAGTAAAGGGGTTGAAATGAGACAGGTCGGAGGGACTCTTAGAATGGCTAAAAAGTAGCATTTACTTGCAAAGTCACTCAGGAGTCATATATACCAACAAATACCAAGAATGCTGGCCCACTTTACAGTGACGTTACAAGTGGACAGTCGCGTGTGTGTTGCTAAGCGCAGTGGCTTGGAGTACCCGGAACAACATCCTATACTCGTGCACGTACATGGTGGGAAGGAACACGCATCGGACCCCATACACTCGACAGGCACGGAGCAGAACACGACGACGCTCTCTTTCATTGCCAGCGATGTACGGTCCAGTCCAGGGCTTATAAACGAGATGATCGCAAGCAAAGCAACCATCGTGTGGCCGCGTGGTTGATGAGGAGAAGCCTGTGGCAACAGCCTAGGTGCAGTGTCAGGTTGCGCACGGGGGACCCACACGCAGGTGTGTTTCCAGCAATGGCGCCGTGACAACTGCCAGTGCATGGTTCGCAGCCGCCGAAGAAGCACGCGCGGTCTGATTCCGGGAAGTAAGCGTTATATACTTGTATCGCCCGCCGCGGGGGGAGGGGGGGGTGGGTTTTGGGGTTTGTCGTCCGTTCAACAGGTTATCTGTTTCAGAAGTTTCAGAAGTAAAATATGCATCCCAGTCCTTCTCGTCTTCTTGTTCTGTCTGTTTGAAATAATAGTTTATCTTCTTTAGGTAAACAGTATATAGTTGACTGACATATCGAATCCTCAGGGAAGTTTGCCCGTTTCTCAGTTAGAGTATGTACAATTAGGCCAGGTGAATTGCTTTTGCAGTATACAATTTTAATTTTTTGAAACAACTGTATAATGATTTGTGTGGTGTATATTCCCTATTAGTGATGCAGAGAGACAACTTGGGTCCAGATTGTCCGTGGTCCATGCCCCGCTATGACGTGCAGTATGATTTATGAAAGTTTGCTTAGGTCTCTAATCATTGCTAATTTACAGCAATAGTCGCCCAGAGAAGAAGCAGAAGACAAAAGGGCATGAACACGAAGGGTGCCTGCGAAGACAAAGACATTGTATCTTTTCTTATTTTTATTTTTCTTTTCTTTTACGAAATAGATCTGAGAGCAGGCTAGAAACAGAGGAATACCTGCTCTGTTCGTTCGCCGGGTGGGCTGCTCAGGGTAGTGGAGGTCCGACAGACAACCGGTAGCGGAGGTCTGGTAGGAAGCTAGCAGAGGAGCTGCCGACGGGTGGTTGGCGAAGATCACGGCAGGGGCCCATGACTTGGCTGAAGAGCACCAAGCGACGATGTATGAAGGCCACAAAGATCCCGACGAGACTGGTGACGCCCGACTGAGAGGTGGCCTACGGGAGGCTTTACTCGTTTCTAAGAGAAGGGCTGATTTTAGAGAAGGTAAAATAGCATTTCTTGAAAATATGGATGGAGCTGAAAATGTGATGCACCCTCCCTAGGTTGCAACTAATAGTTTATGTTGGACCAAGCCTTTGTTTGGACACAGTGATGAGATGATTATCATTGACCATCGATCAGTGCTATTGATGGCACCTAAGGTCTGCGGGCGATATGTTGTCGACCAAGGTCAGGAGAGGTGTAGATCACCACTGGTTTACCTTCTCTATCTGTGATAGATAAAATCCCGATTGAGTTAAAAACAACGGGGTGTTTCTTGATTGATGGAGTTCACTATCTTCTCTTCCTCTCCTACCTAGTATTTTGCTAGTAACTATGCTCTCGCTTAGTGAATCTTCTCTATAGGTTTCTAAACCGCCGTTGTGCCTATGGCACCGGTAAGGAGTTTGCTACCCTTCTACCACCCTGTGAGAACTATCTAGCCACCTTTGTTGCAATACTCCTTCGCTGGTCTAATGGCCTATTCTCCAATAGTATAGTTTCATATATCGGAACCTATCGTCACATATTTTTGTTGGTCTTAGATTCCGCTTATGCCACCATGCTAATGTGCCCTGGGTGATTCACATCCCCGGATCAGGCGTTGATAAGCACGTTAAATTATTTATATATCTGAGGGCCCTCATAATAAGCAAAACGAATAATTATTAGGGGCGCGCTCTACCGCTGGCTAATAGTTTGTCGTGTGGGCCTCACTTTAGGAGCCCTACTACGCCAAAGTGAAGAAAACTACATTCATGCTGCCATGGGGGTGGGAGGGAGGGAATAGGGACGTCACGAAAGGGATCCTATCAGTATCAACTAATTTGTTTTGTGACGAACCCTAATATACACTTTTTAGAAAATAAATTCCATTTACCAACTTGAGCTTTCAAGTTAGTCTAATTTAAACCATAAACTCACTGAAAACCGTCCACATTGCACATTTGAACCCTTTAAACCGGCATAAAAGACCCAAGGCATGTTTGAACCAACTGTTTTCCCTATTAGCAGCCACATCGGTACCACCAGTATTTCTATTTTTTAAGCCATGTCAGAATACACTGTCTCCTCCACATTACAAACTCATTCAGCCAACTAGTCAACAAATAAGAAAATGGTGGAACCCACACCATCTGCCTCCTATACTCTCCTTTATGCCTCCTAGACTCCTTTCTTTGATCTTCTTCTCTCTCGTAGTCTTACCCATCTCTCTTACTCCTTTCTTTGATCTTTTCCTCTCTCTTAGTCTTACCCATCTCTCTTCATCTTTCTTGTTTCTACTATGGACACACAAGAGCGAAGATGCACGTCACCTCTCATAGGAGCCACCACTACCAATATCATGTCTTCACTTGATATAGGGTGGCTCGATCTTCTCGGCGAGGAACCGTGGATAGATGGTATGAATATACGATCTTGCTAGCTAAACACTCGCGTCAATGCACGAATCCTTAGCTCTTCAGAAAACGGCCAAACAGACCAGTAGATGATCATCGCGAGACCACGAGCAACGATCGCCAAGTCTTCAATTCCCAACGGAACGATGGCTTGACCTTGGATTGCATAATAAACACGATCGCCTAATCCTATCCTATCTTAGCTATCCTCACATGAACGCTGGTATGAAAGAACAAGAAATGGCTATGTTTTAATTTTTATGCATAAAGTGGTCCACAACTAAAAACCATGAATTACAGTAGTATATAAAAACTTTAGGATGTCCATCCTAGTGTTAGGGTCGAAATCTAACTTAACTCTAACTTTCCTAAGTTACAAGACTCTATTTGGAAAAGGATAGTTACAACTGCTAACTTGTTTTGATAATTGCAGACAAACCAAAAGGAATCTGTGGACCTTTCTATCTTTTGTTTCCTTACCTTTTTCACCTCAAGTCCAAGTGGAATATTCGAAGAAAGTTATTGGGAACATTTGGATGGTCATGGGGGAGTTGGAGCACACCAATACTTGACATACAAGTTCCGGATTCCTCAAGTATATCATTTCACATTCATTGTCCGAATCAGCTTCTGCAGCCTTCACTTCTAAGGTCATGACTTTCTCTAGAGAGCTCTAAATCATGCACCGTTTGATTTGTTAGAAAGTAAATTTGATCTCTTGTTGTCCTTTTTCCTCATGTGGCGCATTGTACTCCCTCACCTCCCGCTGGAACTCCAGACGATTTTTAATCAGCAAACACTTGTGAACAGTATCAACGTCCCCTTCTACACTCTTGAGCTGAATACCTAAGTATCATTAAGCAATGGGATTTAGGTAGTATAAAGCTCTCATAAATAATATTAGTATATGTATTAAGGAGTGAATTCACCTATTCATTAAGTAGCTTTGCTTTAGCTCTAGTTATTAGACCTTGTGGTAGCTCTATGATCTTCTATTCTCTCATAGTCTTACCCATCTCTCTTCATCGTCTTGTTTCTACCATGGACACACATGAACAGAGCTACACTTCACCTCTCATAGCAGCACCATGACCACCGATATCATGATGGCCAAATTGAAACCATGATTGTGTTATTGCACAAAAGCTAGTTGTGCACTTGCCACAGTCGGTACCTCTACTCCAGTGATTTTGGAGGCAGAATTTTGAATTCTCGACTTGAAAATTGACATTTGATTTAAATTTCAGTTGAAGATTGAATTCTGTTTGGATTTCTCATAGGTCGAATTTGTTGGTCATAGTTTAAAGTTTGATTTGAGAGAAGTGCACTTTGCCCCCTTGAACTTTGGCCTTGGTTTAATGTTCAACCCAAACTCCAAACTGAGTAAATGACCCCCTCAACTCTCAAACCATCTACTTTGCCGCTGGCCCAAACCATGGTGGTTTTAGCTAACGTGACACAAACACAGAAAAAAAATTCTTTGACATGAAGTCCATATAGAAAATTAATAATCGAAAGACATTATAAAACTGGGGAAAAACAGAAAATTTGAAAATTCAGGAAACAAATTTTAACATTTATGATTGTTATTAGAAATGGGAAAATATCTGAAGTTCGAGAAAAACATAGAAAATTGTATGTTGTTTGGACCATGCCCTATACCAAGGATGCATAAAATGAGATGACATATTGTTTTCTTTTATCATCCAATGTCTTGTATTATTTCGTTATGAATAACATTATAGTGAAATATGTCTACTGAATATTTGTTTGTATTTTATGTACTTTATGTATGTTATTTTGACCATTTGCAAGTGAGCAAAAAAATGTAAATATGTGCTTTAATATATCACCGTAGGAGACTACCTATCAATTATTAATTCATCCACTGTGTACTAGTGAGTGTTTTTATATATTCTTACCCATTCATTACTGAGACACAAATCTATTGTAAAAACTATAATTTGGGTCGCTAGATATCTAGACGCATTTAACCTAGTTCTTCTCAACTTTTCCATATTTTCTGAACTTTTTACATATATTTTTTCTGCATTTTCAATTTTTTGATCGTTTTCCTCTTTTCATATATTTCTTTTTCAAATTTCTTATTTTTTAATTCTTTTGATTTTCTCAAAATTTTCTATCTTTGATTGTCTAATTCTTTTTTTTCTTCAAATTTTGGACTTTTTAGATGAGCCGACTCAATGATATTCATCCATGCGAACATTGTGTCAACGATTTTTTTTACATGTAGGCATCACATTAGCTAAAACCATCCCTGTTTGGATCCAGAGGGATAAATTGAACAGCTTTGAGATCTCATGAGGGTCATTTATTTGGTTTTGGAGTTGAGGTACAACACAATTTTCTCATTTCGTATCTAGTTGAATTTCATGGCACCAATGTTTTCAGTCGTCGGTTGCAAGTACATAATTGGAAGGTACTTAAACCGAACTTGTATCCTTTAAACTGGGGTTAAAAACAGCTTGAAGTAGCAATAACCTAGTGACAGTATTCAAATCCAAACTTGAAAGTTTATCCGAAATAATAACGGAAGTTCATATTAAGACAGGGGAAACATCCATGGTGGAGGATGGAGAGAAAGTGCACCCTTCTGCTTGATCCATGGTGTATCAGGCAACCCTTTTACTAGTGATAGGACTGCTGCATCAGGGAATGAACAAGTTGATCCAGAGTTTCCAAAAGAAATCACCTCTAGTTTAAGTTATATTGACCCGAAGCGTCCGTACATATTTTTATATTAAACATGGTGTACAATGGTTTGAGCGTCAGCATAAACTACAGCCATCCGGATCGCTGTTGTACAACCCAGTGTAGCAGAAAATGTCACCACAACTCCCCGCAAGCAGACTTTGGTGAATTCACCCTTCTACCACCCGTCTGTGCACATCGCCATTGACGACGTCCCTGTCACAGCATTCAGAGTCTTGATCACCATTCTCCCCAAGCAATTGCAACCTACAAGCAACCACGCAAGCAACTCATATCACACGCTGCCACAACTCGATATAAATAACTGGGCAAGCAACTAAACCAAAGCCACACAACAAACCGCAGAAAAATATATCCAACCAACCAATCATGGCTCGCCTCCGCCTCCTCCTCGTCGTCGCTGGCTTCCTCCTCCTCCACTCCGCGGTCGCCGCCCTCTCCTCGGCGGCGGCGGTTGAGGAGCCCCTCATCGAGCAGGTGGTCGGGGGCGGCGAGGAGAACGAGCTGGAGCTGAACGCAGAGGCCCACTTCGCGAGCTTCGTGCGGCGGTTCGGCAAGTCGTACAAGGACGCCGACGAGCACGCGCACACGGCTGTCCGTGTTCAGGGCAAACCTCCGCCGCGCGCGGCGCCACCAGCGGCTCGACCCCTCCGCCGTCCACGGCGTCACCAAGTTCATCCGACCTCACGCCCCCGCCGATTCCGGGAGCGCTTCCTCGGCCTCCGCCAGTCCCGCAAGGGAGATGCCGCCGGTTCGGCGCACGACGCGCCGGTCCTCCCCACCGACGGCCTCCCGACCGAGTTCGACTGGCGCGAGCACGGCGCCGTCGGCCCCGTCAAGGACCAGGTCCGTGATTCGATCGAGGATTCATCGAAGAACTGCTTTTATTGGATTCGACGTCCGTATGTATCGTGGATTTGATTAGAGTCGATTGGTTTTGTTCGATGCTTTTGCTCCAGGGCTCGTGCGGGTCGTGCTGGTCGTTCAGCACGTCGGGGGCGCTGGAAGGGGCGAACTACCTCGCCACCGGAAGCTGGAGGTGCTCAGCGAGCAGCAGATGGTCGACTGCGACCACGAGGTATTTGCTTCGTCCTCGTAGAAATTGCTCTATTGACTTAATAAAATTCTGGCTGTGGATTTATTTCTTCATCCTTGGTGTGGTTGGGCCAAAGAAGCCTAAAGAATGATGCAAGGATATTCTTGTGGCTTGTCCTTTTCTTGCTATCCAGTTTATAGTAAAATAAAATCAATAAACATGTGGTTGGACCCCAGAATGTATTCCTTGGCTGTAAATCCAAGGCACCAATCATTTAAAACTCTAATTTTTCTTGTTTCAGTGGTCTTAACAAGTACAACTGACTACTGAAAACTTTGAACAACTGGCCAAGCCAACATGGGGGCAACAGGGAATTAGCCTTTCTCAAGCAAGTAATTATTCCTTGAAGAAAGCACGTGACACTTTTTTTATGGATGAAACGGCAGATGATACTTTCACTAGGAATTGAAAAGAAAAGATTTAGATATTAAATCTAAGCAACAGTAGTCTCTGCAGTAGTATCAACTGGAAATATCACAATCTATCATTTCGTTTTTTTAATTTTTCTGACGCAACTTACCATTTTGTCGTGGTTAAACTTGTTCTTGCTAACTGAACTAGTACCAGATCCAAACTTTCACGTTCGGCGAGGCTCCAAAATCACATTCCCTTGTGTATTGAGCGATTACTCTTCTCATCTCAATCTCTGCAGCTGTATACTCATTTCTTCTATAATCCTTCTGGCCTTTATAAATAAAGTCCTTTGTCTGGTCAATGATACTGAGCTCAACTTCCATCCATTTGCATACCATTTCACCTTGTATTGCTAGTACTGAATTTACCCCTGCTGGTTTTCCCATTTCTTACTTCCTTGAATGGTTGACCTATATATGCCATCCTCTTGTCATGAATTTGCAGTGTGATCCATCAGAACCACGTGCATGCGATGCAGGATGTAATGGTGGCTTGATGACTACAGCTTTCAGCTACCTCACGAAAGCTGGTGGTCTAGAGAGCGAGAAGGATTACCCTTACACCGGGAGGGACAGCACCTGCAAGTTTGACAAGTCGAAAATTGTTGCTCAGGTCAAGAATTTCAGCACTGTCTCTATCGATGAAGATCAAATTGCTGCTAACCTTGTGAAACATGGCCCACTCGCAAGTAAGGATCCAAAGCATTTGCATATCTATCTTATCATGGCATCCTCAGCTGTTAGCAGTTTGCCTTTGGATATGGAAAATTACTGTTACTGATGCATACTTTCGTTCGTGCAGTTGGTATCAATGCAGTGTTCATGCAGACATACATTGGTGGTGTCTCATGCCCATACATCTGTGGGAGGCATCTTGATCATGGTGTTCTCCTGGTTGGCTATGGATCTGCTGGTTATGCGCCGCTCCGCTTCAAGGAAAAGCCATACTGGATCATAAAGAACTCGTGGGGCGAGAACTGGGGTGAGAACGGGTACTACAAGATCTGCAGAGGTTCCCATGTCAAAAACAAGTGTGGTGTTGATTCCATGGTCTCTACGGTGACTGCCATCCATACTTCTAAGAAAGAATAGGATCTTACTGGTTTCCCGGGCCGCGCATACAACATACTTGTGATTTGATCTTGTGCTAGGATTGTCGGTAGTTAGCGTTATTTTATGGTGTTACCCGATCGCAATTGTAATCAGTAATATGTGAAACTTCCCTTGATTGCTGTAATACAGGTTGGATTACTACAGGAAGTGCTTGGAACATGGAACTAGATACTCGTTGCATTGATATTGTTGTATATATATGATCTGTACAATCATTTAATATTATGTGCAAAATATAATATAAATCAAGTAATAGATCGATTATGTATTCTTATACTTACCTCTAGGCCGAAATAGTATGGTACTCCTTTGGTTTGACCATATAAATCCTCCTTCTGTTGGCAGTTAAAGGTGAAAAGAGGATTGAGATTTCGAGAGGCAAAACTAAAATTTGTCGACGACCAATTACGGTGAAAACCAAACAACCACACAACGAGAAATAGTGCTTAAATCTGGAGTTTTGTGATAGCTTGTATAAAATACCCAGGGCTTGCGAACTTTACTCTATATTTTGTTCAATGAAATGGATTTGTTTTCATGCGACAATGTGTAATAAGAACATATTAATAGATTGAGTCTTGTTGAAGAAGATGTTCGTTCGAGGTCGAAATATGGGTACCGAAATGATCCAAAAGTTTGGATCCAAGTAGAGGCACGTGCCAAGAGATGGATAATTGGTAGGATACATAATTGTTCGTCATGATTGGGATATCTATATATGAGTATTTTCTACCCAAGGGATAGCTAAACTAGTCATTTGTGCTCTAATTAAAATGGTGACATGACCATTTGTTCCCTCTCCGTGCTGTTGTGACAGACAGAGATGGAGCAAACAAGAACGTAAACGCCACAACGGCCTCCACGCTGAGAAAAAGAAGGGAGTGGTAACGGAGAAAAACCTCTTCTCCCCCGTTCAGTATCACATATTCATATGCACTAATTGCATACACACGTACCATGACAGATGGGTCCAACTAATTACATGTTCCACATGGAAGTGGATGAGTAGGTTGCTTCTGTGCCAAAAATCATCCCGTGAATCCCTGGTTCTCTGCCGTGTACAATTTGTACACGGCAGATTTGATAAAATACCATCATGTTTTAGTTTCATGTTTGATAAAATGCCTCGTAACATATGTCAATGACACATGACGGGACATTTATCAAATGTCAAACTAAACCGTGGTATTTTATCAAAACTTTCTTAGTACACATGACGCATGCAGGAACCGGTATGGTACATCCATTTACATCCTAACAAAAAGTTTGTCTAACTTTACTTCCGGTCAGTAAGTGTGATATGCTATGTTAGAGCATCTTCAATATGATGACATTAGCCTTCTCTTAAAGGTGACATGTACAAAAATTACTAACTTGGAAGAGAAGGATAAAGAAGAGAGAAATTTGTCTTCCTTTTACGTAAGAAAGACTAAGGAAAGGCTTATATCCTAAAATCAAGGGATACAAGTAATAATTGTATTAAATGCAAGAGAAGACAATCATCTCTACTATTGTAGAGCATGTTTTATTATAATCTCTACATGACATGGAGTGACACAAGAGAAGACAGCTATCTCTACTATTGGAAATGCTCTTAAACAAAAACTAGTTGATTCGTATAAATATCTGGATGCACATCGCATCAATGGTGGCAAGCCTAGAGGTATTTCTGCTTAGTAAATTCGAATGGCCGTGAACAAGCATAGCAAATTCGAATTATAATTTCTGCTATGTTTGTATTCATATTTGAATTTTACATAAAATATATGGCAACAATATGGTATAAACTACTCCGCTATTGGTACTGTATTCGAATTCGATAAAGAAATATAAACGTTAATTACAACACTCCTAGTTTGTTGGACAAGTTTTTTAGATTAATGTGATTCATGTTCCTTTAGATGAAATAGATAAAATGGAATTACTAAATGTGCTATATGTACGAGGATAAAGCAGGATACTTCGTAAGTTATCTTTGGTCCACGCGCTCTCATTTGATAAATGTACTTGTACATTTCTAAAAATTGCGAAATTTTGTGCATATAGTTTGTGCCAAAATATAAGTATTTTGTGACCTATATGAGAAAAAACAAATGTATGCTCGCAGTTGCTATATAAGTCATTCATCTCTTGTATTTTTTGTACACATCAGAAATGAGCATTTGTTGGTATTAGTGTTTGCTAATTAGACATATGTTTCCATAAAATGCACATGCTTGAGTTATTTTGCTAATTTTAGAAGTGTGGAAATGACTTATTTAAAGCTTATAGAGCACGTGCACCCAAGTGCATCTCACTCCATAAAGTATCATAAATATATTGTCAATAAATAAATTATAAGGATTTTCGGATAAAAACTATTTGAAAAGGTATGCGATTCGCCTTCACATTAGTTACCACATTCGATTTGTGTTCAAGCATATTCATATTCATATCTTTTTTAAAATACTATAATGAATGTGGAAATTGCACTACTCGATTCGTATTCGGCTCGATAACTAAGGAATGTTTTGATAAATAACATACATAAAATTAATAAGTTATGTTTCAGAGTATGTAATCCATTTCTAAAGGTAGCTACCATCACAGGTACAGATGCTGCAAGCATACTTGCCAAACTATCCGTTTAAGACAGACAAGATTACAAACAAAAAAAACAATCTGCATAGGAAGCATACAATCTGTTTAAAAAAGGCAGAGGATTACAAACAATAATAAACCTCTCTTTTATGTACATTTACATCGATACCAACCAACATATTTATTTAAAAGAACAAACAAACATAATGATGCAAAATAAATAAATTAAAGACTACAAACGAACACAAATATTTACAACAACTGTGTTGCCGTGATGTAATGTTCCTGTCCTGCAACAATATAGCATAAATATTTACTCTTGGGTGGCAAAAATAGGACTTTCATGTGGTGAAGTTTGAAAACGAAAAGGAAATTATACCAATGGTTCTACGCAATATGGCGTGACAATTTGTTATACAGCCTCAAAAAAACTTTATGACTAAACAGAGCCATACGCATGATTAATTGTTAATCACTGTACATGTAGTCCTCATTGCTATATTTATTCCGGCCGTCCATAGAGATATTGTCGTTTTTAAGGATTTTACATAGTCCTTGTTACTTTTGAGGGTGCTCAAAAATGAAAAAAAGAATACCTGAAGTAACTCGACAGCCGATTTGGATCCAACCATTCCCAAGAGCAGTTGATTTTGTTCAGTGAAATGGATTGGGGTTCTGGTATTTTGATGCATCGGTGTTGTACTAAAAATGTATTAACTGTTACAGATTGTGTCATACTGAAGAAGTCGTTGTTTGATAGAAGGCTTATGATATCTCCAGGCCATTAGGATTTTGTACAAAAGTGAAATTGATGTTCCATAGAAGGTTCTTATGATATCTCCAGGCCATTAGGATTTTGAACCATTAGTGACACAACAGAAACAGTATACTAAGAAACCTGCGAGAGAACTAGGGTAGAGATGCAAATTTTGAGTACCAAAATTTGGGAACTTTCATCATATATGGCTTCCAATTGGTTTGTTGCCAAAATTTTGAAAGAGTCTTTTCTAAATCACAAAACATGGCGCAAGAATTTGTGTGTTCAGTTGGTGACCAAAATCAACCTACCATTCTTGGCATTCCCAAAATTTGGTCATAAGTGGTCCATGAATTGTCCTTAGTCTTTTGCTAGAAAATGAACTATTTCTTTTTTTTAGAGAGCGAATAACAACGAAACCTTACAAAAAATTGGCAATGTACCAGGCAAAATCTGGTCAAAGATACCAAATAAAGCAAACTTTGGCATCCATGTACTTCAAAGGGTATTCAGTGTCACAGAATGGTAATGTATTTGTATCGCATGAACCAAAAAGCCATCAAGTATTGTTTGTTTCAAGAACTATGGGTTAGGTCCCTGTAAAAAGTCAATAACACTAATAATCTCTAAAAAGTCAATAACACTAATAATCTCCTGATAGACTAAATCTCCTGTGACAAGCAATGTCTTACACCCATTAGCAATAAAATGATTATCAACCTAAGAAATTCATGGAAACAAACATGGTATATTATGCACTATATCATGGTACAAAAGTACATGATAAATCATTATCCTAGTTAACTGGAAAGTTGTAGCACATTGTGCAATTTGTGGGCAGTGGGCCCAAGTAGTTAAAATAAGGTCTGCCAAGAAGTTCGATGTTGCGACCAACTTGCTAAGAGGTATCATAATCTAGCTCTAACATACTATGAATACCTTTCTTACAACACATACCAGCACTTGTGAAAATTCTTTTGAACATTGTTATCAGTCGCTTGCTACAATCTAGGAAAATGCAACCATTTAACACAGCAGGAAAGAAAAGATATGTTACTTTACTAGCATTTCCTGAAAAAAGAATAATTAAGAAAAGGTGATGTTATGCCTTAGCAGCATCCATTAAGGAGCCTGATGAAATACACCCAGGACAGTTTATCTTAATGCGGCTTGGCAGTGCATGGAATAAATCACCTATTGAAAGGTAGGATGATATATTGCCTAGGGAGACAGCCATGATGTTGGATTGTTGCGGATTGAAGATGTTAAGCTACATGTGGAACCATAAAAATGATGTATTTGGATAAAACAGCCAAACAAATTTAGTTCATTACTGACCTAGCTTTTCTTGGAGTTTTTAGGAGAAGTACAGTACAAATGTCGCCCTGCATCTGCAGCATCTTTGATTTCTTGAAGTTGGTTGGCAATATCCTCTAAGAGTTGCAACTGTAACGATTGCCTGCTTTCACTTGCTGCATCTCTTATCTTGTCCTGCGCACCTTTAATGGCATTCAGACTTTTCCCCAGGAGATCATCTGCGGCAGCTCGATTCTGCAACTTCTCTATTTGCATTGTTGCATCTGAGAAGCTTCGACCAATCAGGCCTTTAACTGCATATGAGCAACTCATTTTCAGTACTAGTTTCAAATGATTCTGTAACCAAAACGTTTCCTGAAAATTTGTTGAACATAGGAGTAGAATATATTCCACTGGTGACTGGTGAAACACCAAATGCACAGCCAGGGGATACGCATGAGCAAAATGCTCAATGGTATGGACAGATGCAGAAAAGTTCAAAAGTAGGACTGAACAATATTCAAGAGGTCACACAAAAATAATTTGTAAGTGTAACACTATAGTTCCAATGCTTCTGGAATGAACTCAGAAAAAATGATAGGGAAAAGGAAAAGTATAGTCACTTAAAAATGACACTGTAGGAGATAGTGTGTGCATTCTAAGCAGAATACAGACCGTATCCTCCAACGGGCATCACAGTTCTAATAGACTAACAGAGCAACATTTAGGCAAACCATGCAAGGAACATGCATATGAAGAATAACTTGAGTGATTCACGTGTAGGTCAACTAAGATCCTATAATACGTTTGGGTTACCAAGACCTCCACAAATGGATTTGTAGCCTTATGTTATCACAATATAAAAATGCCTTCGCATGTCACATACTAGATATCAATCATCAACGGAGTTTAATTTCTCCATATACACGTACCTTCAGTAGAGAAGCAAATATCACCAACAACATGCACATCATAGATACTTGCATCATTATCACTTGCGACATGATCATGGCAAATCTTGTCTATACCTCCATACTCCACCTCCTGAAATTCATTAGCAGTCAGCTCTTCCATAGCTTTCATACCAGCTGCAGCATCAACTTCAACATCACCACCTTGATCAAAACTTTGAGCAGATAAGGAGAAATCCAAACTCCGGGCAGACATGGGGAGAATTACAACTGTCTCCGTTCCATCGTCTTCACAGCTATCCACCCCCAGTTTCGATCCAACCACAGAAACTTCCCCAAGTGCCTGAAAGGCCAAACATTCTTCATTCCTACCCTTGATATGGTCCGCATGAATGGGTGATACCAATTGTTCACGCAAGAACGGTGGCTTGAAGCTGAACACAGAATCATTGCGCAACTGAACCATTCCATCACCCCCTCCATTCTTATCGATAGAATTGGACGAGCTCGGATCGCCCTCTAGCATGATATTGTGCGCTGTCACCATCTCCTCCTCCTCCTCCTCCTACCCGGGAAGACCAAGCAGCCGCCGGTAGGCCTCCATCTCCTTCTGCAGCGCGCGAGTCTCGCGCTCCCGCATGAGCAAGGTGTCCCTGAGCTCCTCCACCTCGTCCTCATAGAAGGCGCACCGGTCGTCGGAGCTGCGACGCTGCTGCCGCAGCTCGATCTCGAGCGCGGACTTCTCCTTCTGGAGGCGCAGGATCATCGCCATGGCCTCCTCGGCCGCCGACGCCGCGGCGCTGCGCTCCTTCTCCAGTTCCTGCTGCAGCGCCTCGCGCGCGCCCTTTCCCTCCTCCACCTCCCGCCTCAGATCCCCCTCTTCCTCTTCCCCATCGATGGACTCTCCTCCTCCTTCCTCCATCTCCGGTGGTCCTCGTCGGAGGTGGCAACGAAGGGGAAGCTGGAGTGGAGCGAGAGGAGGAGGGAGTCGAGGACGCGGGAAGGGTAGCGGGAGAGAGGCGAGGAGGCAGGGGAGGTGGGAGCGGGAGGCCGAAGAGCGCGAGGAGGCCTGAAGCCGCGGAGGCGGCGGCCGCAGCGCAGAGGAAGGCGTAGACGATGGCGAGGTCGAGGAACGCGCCGGCCAGCCCCCGCGCCGTCCAGCGCGCGTGGACGCCCGCGCCGCCAGGGCAGCGCGCCATCCCCGCATCACAATCACTGGCAAATTCGCTTGGATTCGACCGGATTCCCGGGTGGTTACGCCGGGGTAGGTGGGGGGAGAGGTGGAGGAGTCGTGCGTGGATTTGGTTCGCTTCGTTTCGAAGGTGGCTGCGCGGGCGGTTTCTCAGGGGCGGCGAAATGTTGGCCGTGCCGAGGTGGGGGTCCGCGTCGCGCACTCGCGCGGTGGGGAAGGTGACGGGTTATTTGTTGGTTTCCCGGGTGGATTGGCGGCAGAGCTGCGGCGGCTAGCGCGCTCGGCGGTGTGGCTCGGTTGGGCGTTGTCGGGTTGGGAGACCGGCAAGCCAGTTCTGGCAAGCAGATCGCTTCATTCGGTCCGTCCCCTGGCTGGCAACCACACACGCGGGCAGGCCACGGTTACCTCATCGTGATAGGACCTGTACCAAACGCACCGATAGATCTGTTTACGCTTGATGAGAAATAGCACAGGAGTGCGTAGACCACAGTCCCGTTGATTCCAGCATGGAAAGCTATTGCTAGAGCCTTTTTTTTTGAGAAACTCATTACTAGAGCCCCTTCACAACTCGCAACCTTGCAAACCGGCGATTCAATCACCAAATTGATTTTCGTCTTCTATAAAAGAGGGCAAAAAGGTGCGACATGTGTAGCACTATACATCGTCTCCCTCAACAAAGAATTTGTTTAAACAAATTCTATGCCCACAGTCGAAAGAGCATAACCGATAAAATTTTCAACATGAATCGGACAACATACAAAGGAATTCTAGAGATGGTAGAGGAAGCGAGCCTGTGATCTCTAGCGGGAATAAGGACCCTTTGCCTACAAGGAGGGCGGCACTTGTTTTTTCCGTGTATTGTCAAGTGCGTGGTTATATCAAAACTAAAGTTTTATCATTGGAAGTTACTACACGCTAAATCACACAAGTACTATTGGGAGAGTCCCGTGGATACAAAGATGAAGAATCCATGCATGTAGATTATTGTTGTCGTTTCGACGATGCCGATAGGCAATGGCAGTGATTGACGTTGCGTAATGGCTGCGATGATGTTGACGGTATTGACAACGAAAGCGAAAGCTGACACGTTTGTTGATGGTAGAGGCCATGGGGATATGTCCATGGGTGGAGGAAACTCATGTGCAAGATGTGTATTCTACAAAAATGAAATGGACGTAGCAACTCAGTGTTTTGAGAGCCACGGGGTCAATTTTTTTCTAATAGGACACGTGGCTCTAAAATTGGTTCATTCAGTCCGATTTAGGGGAGGTCGTGGCCACATACATCCATGTCATGGCGCCACGTTCCTCCCTAACCAATAACTGAACCCAAGTGCTCGGTAAAGCTTCATGTCCTCCTTATCGTCATTTTTTCTTCCTCTCTCCACTGTTTTCCTTGCTTTTCTTCTTCTTCATCCCACGTCAATGAATCAGCCCTTCTAGAGCCCTCGACGGTGTGCTCCTTCTCTCACTCAACCGTGCAGGGAGCCACCACTGCTGCTCCACCCACTAGCCTTCTCTTCTTCCTTTCCTAGGTTGTTCTCTCAGCCTTCCTCTCCTCGTGTCAGTGGGCTTGGTAGGTGGCACCGCCGCCATTGGTTGAGGCGCTTTCCTTCGCTTTCCTCTCATACGGTCCTCTCCTCCTCTCTGGATTCGGGTTTGCACCACCGCCATCTTCGCCTCCTTCTCCTAGCATCGTTGAATTCTAGCTCGCCATGCGTTGTGTTGCCACTGCCGGTTAGTGGCAGAGCGGAGCAACAATGTGGTAAGAGTAGCTGCACAAGGGCAAGGATTGGAGTAGAGACTTTTGGCTATTAGGTGCGGAGTGGAGTTGGAGTGGTCGGATTTGGCAATGCCATTGCCAGGGATAGCTAGACTTGGTGGAGCCTTCCATGGGGGCAACAGGATGTGGCAATGCCGCGAACAGGGTCGACGTCATTGTTCCACTTTGTTGCCAAAGATCAACGGATATGGTTGTCATCTCCATCACGCTCTGGCTCCCTAGAATCACCAAGCCGTCGCTCTCCTCCTCATCAGCCTTACCGCTCGCCTTGGTCCATAAGTTACCACGCCATCTATAGCTTTGGTGGGCGGGGCTTGGACGTGTAGCTCAGTGGAGAGGTTGTCGATAGGTGTGCCCCTCCCCTAGGCTAGCAGCAGCAACAACAACTAGGAATACAAATGCAGTGAGCGTCATTAGTATTGTGGGCGAGGATGGCTTAGATGAGCAGAGTGAGGAATTTGGTTGTGAAATTCGATTAGGGAGCCAAAGGTACTCTCCAATTGTGCGTTATGGTATGCACTGAAGTTCGTATCCTGATTTTAGATCAAAACCTTAATACATGTGGCGTACCCGGTTTTTAAGGACCGCATAATCCTTGTGTTTCATGTACTGGTCCCATGGTTAGTAGCCATTACACTTGAATATTATTGTCATACACGTATCTATCAGATAATCGTACATAAATAGGACTTCATGGTTGAGGTCATATACCTATAGCCCATTGGCTAAAGAGTTTGCATCGGAAAACAGAACAGTGGTATGGACCCACCGTACACCATAACCGACAGACAACCAACTGGGGTTACGCCCTAGCTTTCGTAGATACTGTCGTTGTCTTCAGAGTAGAAGTCTTCCTCATCTGGCCACGTCAACAAGCTAGGTGACTACATTGAATGTACTCACAAGCATCCCACAAGGATGTTATAACTGATATATTCATGTTTAGCTGTATCAAGAAATGGCTCTACCCTATGTTGCATGTTGTGCGAGAATGTAAGTTTGCATTTGAAATACTAGTAATAAGGTTGCAAGCATTTGAAAAGAATATTATAGTATTCATACAACATCATAGTTTTCGGGTGGAGACAGTCACGGAGGCCGGTGATAGATGGAGCATTGATGCCGACGGCGATGGAGCTCGGGGAAGAGTACGCCAGTGAGCTCCAGCTGTAATCAAGCGGGAAAGAAGAAGGGGTCAGAGGGTGAAGGACGGGCCATGGGCGCGATAATAGGTGAGAAGGGTCACCGGTGTCAAGGACCCATGCCCGCGACTATGGAGGTCGTGATGGAGGCTTCGTCGGTAGGAAAAAGAGGGGTGCCAGGGCAATTTTCCTTCGGCTCGGCGAGAGAGGAAGCCGGTAGAGGAGGAGAATGGGAGGTGGATGAGAATGAGAAGAGACAAGGAGGAGGGAGGAGCTCGGCCAGGTCTTATGGAGGTAGAGGAGGAGGGGATAAGTACGAAGGGGGAAGAAGGGGGCATAGGTGCGGCGCTATAGGTGTACATGAGGAGTAGAGGCCGCCTACTGTTGGAGAAGAGGAGGTGGCATGGTGCAATGCATGCTGGTGCTTAGCTATAGAAGAGAGAGGGAGAAAGGAAGGGGAAGGAGGTGGAAGATGGAGTTGGGGAAGATGAAGATGGCAGGTGGGGTCGAGTGGAGCCAGGGCCCACTAGCTAGGGAATAGATGGGAGGTCGGTTGGTACCTCTTGGGTAGATCTAACAGAACAGGGAGAAAGCTAACATAGGGGAACAGTGAAGATTAGGGAGATTTTTCTCTAATTTTTCATGGAGGATTTTGAATATGCTAGGACTTTATAAAAAGGTTGACATATGATGCCCACAAAAATTATGAACTTTTTCTAAGGTTTAAAATAGCTGGAATTGAGCTATTTCAACATCGGCTGAATTTCAAACTCGAATTTATATGAAATTTTTGAAGAACATGTGGAAGGCTGAGCGTGGTTTTGAGATGTAGGTATTGGAAGGCATCTCCTCTAATTTTTGGTGATTTTTCTGAAATCCAAAACTAAGGTTTTCATCCAAATTTGAAAAACACCTCAAAATAAGATTTGAAATTTCTAATTTTTTTGAATTGGTGCCCATCATATTATTGCATATTGGGGCTAATATATATGTAAATATCATTGGGAAATTTCTTGGGATTTTTATGAGGATTATTTATATGGGATGTAGTGTAATGTCCAAATTAGCCCCATATTCTAATTTGAAGTTATTTTTAATATTTGTAATAAAGGCCAAATATTATTTTATAACTTTGTTAGAATTGATTTCAGAACCTTTGTGAATTTTATAAAGCCAAAATGGGACAAGATATTTTGTGATAGAAAAAATAGATATAGATTAGTTGAAATTCATATTTAAATATTATAGAAAGATTTTCCCCAAGTGATTTATTATTTGGGAATGGAAACATATATGTATGTAACATCCCTATTTTCGCATACTTGCTAATGAGCATCATATGCAGTTCATGACATGGAAGCATAATCAGAATTGAATAAGATTCGGAACTTTTGAAATTCTCAAGAAAACCCTAACTTTGCACTAAGGGCACAAGAATAATTTTTAATCATTACACATTTAAAGTAATGGGGCAAAATGTTCTAATGATATTCTGGAATAGAACCTCAAAAAAATTGTTAAGTTGTTAGAATAATTCAAAGGTTTAAATGGGGTTTGATTTTGCTTTAGGGATCAAATAAAAATCAAAACAGAAATAGGAAAAAGAAAAGAAACAAAACTAACCCCCTTCCCCCCCTGGATGGGCCACCTGAGGCCCATCTTTTCCTCCTTCCCACCCGGCCTGCCGGCCCGCCCGAACCGCCCTACTCCCCTTCCTTCTCCCTTAAGCCGCCCCCATTCCTGTCTTCTCCGCCGCCGCCGCCAGCGCGCGTCACCCCGCCACTCCGATGCTCCGTGGCGCGCACCCAGTAGCCCCCGGGCCACCTCATGCTTTGGCAACTCCCCCTTCACCTCCTACTTGCCTCTCCCCTACTCCCTTTTCCCTGGACCGAGGCCCCTTCCCTCACCTTCTTCTCCCCGCCGCACGCCTTGGCTCACCACACCGCCCGCTCTCTCCGCTGCTCACCTCGCCACCTTCGCCCCGCCACTGAACGCCGTCGCCCGAGCTCGGCCTCGCCCGGCCGCTCTCGACGCCGCCTCGCCACCCGCTTCCGCCGTGCCGCCACCCCCTCCCCACCGCCGAGCACCCCCGCCTCCCTTGTCGCCGTGCCCCCGCCGGCTCCGTCCCACCTCGGCCCCGTCCTCCTGCCTCGCCACGCCGCCCCAAGCCCGGAGCCTGAGCTCCCCGAGCCGGCGCCGTCGCCCGGATCCCCATCGCCCCCAAGCCCGCGGCCGCCCTCCCCTCGCCGCCGGTAAGGTCGGCCGCCGTCTTCCGTTTTCCCCCGGTCAAAGTTTGACCAGTCTATGACAGGTGGGCCCACTGTTATGAATTAACTACTGTGTTTAATGCACTGTTTAGATCAATTAATTATTATCTCTATGACTTGTGGGACCTTCACAACAGAAATTAAAGAAAAGAATAAAAGAAAAGGAGTAATACATAACAGTGGGCCACCGGTCATAGACTGGTCAAACTTTGACCAGGGGCCCACCTGTCATACACTGTGGCTAATTTAGGGTTATGTAATAAAAATAATTATGATTTAATATTTATTTTATTTACTGAGAAAAATACAAAAAGGGTTTTAAATTGATTAAATCTTAGAAAATTCATAGAAAATTTATTTTTAATCAGAAAAATGTAAATAATATATCAAAATGTTTTAAGAAAAATGAGATCTATTCAAATATATTATTTTCATACATGTTTGCATGCTAGGAAAAATATAATTGGTTAAAAACTCAAATTAGGGTTTCCAATTAGCCGGAGAATTTCGGATCACGATATTTTGAGCGTCCGGACTCCGATTAAATTGATTCCACTTGCATTAGTCTTATTTTGCATCCTCTATGCCATGGCATGCATTGCACCTCATGACGATGTTCAGCATTTAGATATTTACGATTATACCCTTGTTTCCGGTGTTTTTCGTTCTTCTTCCGATAGAGCCGGAAGCTTCCGAAGACGACACCTTCGATCACAAGCAGGGTGTAGTTGCAGAGCAACAAGGCAAGTAGCCCCTTTGAACATATTGCAAACACTTATTATTTCCAAAGTACTATTTGTTTTCAAATTCGTTATCGCATGCGTTCAAATTATACTTTCCGCTAAGTATTAACCCTATTCCTTTGCATGGAACTTACTTTGTCGCTCAATCAACTCCGGTACCACTCCAACCTAACTAGATAGCATAGTGCGTACCCCTATACTGCTTGCTATGTTATTAATGCTTAGACATGCTTAGACATGTAAAAGTCGTAATTCCTTGGATGGCAGATGAATTCACATCAACTGGATGGGTTAGATGGTAGGTGGTTGTTCACCGGGAATCAACTAATAAACTTGACTAATCAGTATTGGGTTAGACGAGAGGCCATGGCTGGGAGCATGGTGGGTTGTCTCATTTTCCCGCAAGCACTGGTTCCCGACATACATTGACCCAAGATTTGCGTACTTCTACATGGGTGGGATAATGGACCACCCATGACTAAATAATTTGCCTAGTCTTAGTATATGAGCTGCATTAGTTTGCCATTTCCATTTGCCGTGGTGCGTGTAAAAAGGATGTGGTGTGGTATCTCAATATAAGGGTGGGGTGGACACACGGTCTAGGAGACCGGGGATGTACCTCGATTCACAACTTATGGGGACCGTGTCGCGGTTACGGCCAGACTGATGTACATGGACTGGCCCGTAAGGGTGGCTCATACCTAGGACAAAAGCATTGTAACGGTCGTCTTCGATCACCCTCTGCCAACACACCTCATGAAGTGTGTAAATTGCATTGGCATTAGGAGTCGATTGATACGTGTAGGTAAAGATGTACACTCCTGCAGGGTTGAACTGTTTGAACAGCCGTGTCTGCGGTTATGGACAACTTGGTGATTACCTGCATCGAATTAGACAACTACAACAAACTCTAAAACTTGCCAACTCTAAGGTTGAGGTGTTAGTGACTGCTTCCTCCCAGGTTGGTCGAGGAAGGGTCAGGGTAACTAAGGTGTGATGATCTGCAGTAAGGAATGACCGTGAAGTGTTCGACTCCTCTCCTTTCAAAATATTCTGGTAGTCGGCTTTCATCTACTTAAGAATATTGACAAAGGTAAAATTGGCTTTCGGCAAAATATTCCACACTTACCATGTCATTGATACCTGTTGCATCTATTGTTAATTTTCCCTTGTAAGTCTTGCTGAGTAGAAATTTTTTGTACTCACTCTGCAATCTTGACATTTTCTTGCAGAGGAAACTATCCCCTCCGAGGGTGGTTTCTACGTAGAGATCGACGCCAACAGCGACTAGTCATTGGAGATCCCAGGCAGTGGTCTTGCCCAGGGTTTGGCAGCTCGTTTTGTTCTGCTGTCACTTTTGGCCTGACCTTTTTGGCTTTGTAGCCATCTTTACTCTTCCGCTGTGTGAGCAACTCTTGTGCGTATATTATGTTGTTAAGTTTCAAGAAACTTCTAATATCGCATTTGCAGTCGTAGAGTTGCTGTTGTGATACTTGTTTGTTCTCACCTGTCTCATGTGCCCTACGTGTATGTTATTAAGCACATGATGCGGGTAGGGTTTCAGAGTCTATATCATAGAGTTGTTAAGTTTAATCACCCCTGTGAAGTGACTCTTCTCCTGGGAGTTTGGGAGTTATATCATCCTACTCCAGCTGAGCATTCATTTGCCGGGACGAGTTTAGGATTTTGATGTTCCAGCTCAGTAAGAAAAGAGTGAGGAGACCATATCACCCTACTTAATCCGTGCATTAGTTTGCCGGAGCGAGTCCGGGGTTGACGTCTCGGGCTATTCAAAGCCATATCACTCCACTCCTCTTGGAATTGATACCCAATGGTTGAGGTCGGGGTTGACATTTCGACTTAGCGGATGATTTCACTTAAAACTCTCTGTTATGGATTTTTGGTCCCGACAGGCTTGGTATCAGAGCAAGACTATCTGTAGGATAACCTTTGACTTTGGTCGTTGTTGGGTCTAGAATTGTGAAAATTATTTCAACCCTAAAAAGGATTTGTGAAAAGCATAAGTAGTGATTCTGTTTTCTTCTTATCCTTTTCAATCCTAGCTCTTTTCCTTATCTCTTCATTTGGTTGAAAACTGGAATTGCTCCTTTTCTACTCCACTCAAAAGTTAGAATTCACGTGTTCTGGGAATCTTTATCTATATTCAGATTCTGTTGTATCTTGTAAATTGTTGAGTTCCTTCAATTTCATTCCATCCCATTTTCTATACGATTTGATCATGAGTTTGGAGCAACATCTATTCTTTGCTTCAGATGACTGGATTCCCTGAAGGTAGCCAGTCTGCTGATCGTAATCCAGGTCATGACTCTAGTCGCGATAATGTTCCTCCTCCGTCACCAACCATGGCGGAAGTATTGATGCAGATCGAGCGCAACCGGATGGACCAGACCCATCTGTTGGAGCATCTCGTCCAGAATACCACCCGTCACTCTGATGACCGGGGTGGAATCTCAGAGTTTCTTCAGATGCAACCTCCGGGCATGAATCCATGGGCACATGATCACATGTGTGATGAGGAGGAGAATTACCAAAGCATTAGAGAGATAGACTGGGGGTAGACATTCTTAGGAGAGAGGAAAGGTGGCAAAGGTTTAGATAGGTGTAGATATAGATATAACGGGGATATACGGATAAGGACATGGCTATATGCGAATATGCTGGTAGCTGCTTAGATAGAGGTTGGGTATAAATATCCTTATGCATCGAGGTATGGATGGTTAGGTATATAGATGTATCAATAGATGGAAAGATCACGGAGAGAAGAGTTAAGAGCTTTTGTGGAAGATCGGTAAACCGTCGATCTTACATAATATGTGGTAAAAATAAGAGGGGTAGGGGAAAACCCTAATCACTAAAGCCAAGTCGTCAGGAACCAAAGATTTTAAATAGGTCTGGGCCTCCCTCAGGATAACAATCCTATGTCCTATCGAGACAGAGTACAAGGGGAATAACTAATCTAGATGGGATCTACTACTAGTCAAATGTGGATGTCGGAGTGTGTCTTCCCTTCTACTTGGTCAGAAGTCTTTTCGGATGGAGGTGTTTGGCTTCTGGCTATCCAAGTTCAGTTGTCTATCTCTCTTCAGATGTATTTAGCATGTCATCTCCGCAGGGTCCGTTGGTCCTTTATAGAGAGTATCCCGTACCTGGTACGGACTCGTCTCCAAGTAGGACTCCTGTCATCCTTAAACACTGGAATATGCTTCCTTGATTAAGGGGTATCTGGATGCCTGCAAATAGTCTCCTTATCTTCCTAGAGTCCCCCCTTCCCCGAGTACGAATGTAGCTCCTAGTATCTAGGAGATCCTTGTGTATTTATATATGGATACTATCATCGTATACAGTAGAATTGTACTACTCATCGTCAATTTTACTCTATGGAAGAAATCAAGATCCACCAATCCGGTATGAGTTCTTTTTACTCAAAGTCATCATCAAACTTAAGTTTCTTATGGAGGCCTTACTCGAGGACGAGTAAGTGTTTAACCTTGGGAGAGCTTGATACATCCAAAGCATATCATGTTTTTCTGAGTTCAATGATGTATTTTTATAGTATCTCCATTATGTATTTTAATTGATTTTCTATATTATTTAATAAACTATTAGACTTTCAAATTTTCTCTCTATTGTTATGTGCACAGGAAAAACATCGGAAAAACAAGAAAATCTAGCGTTTTTGGGAACGTTTTGAAGGGAGATTACTTCATGCGAAAGGAGATAGCCAGCGGGGCCACACAGAGGGTATGCGCCGGGGGCTGCGACACCCTGTGCCGCCCTAGCTTGTTCTGTGCGCCCCCTGTGGCTTTTCCTTCACCGCCCTTTGGCTAGTAGATCCGTTTCGTCCCTTGAAGACCCCTATGAAGGTTTTTCTATTTATGAAGAAGGTTTCGCATCACAAACAAAGAGGAGGGGATTCGAGGAGAAACAGAGTAGGGAGACTGTTGTCGGCATTCATAGTTTTCCATCTCCACCATCACCACCCAGAGTTTAGGCCTCCTTGTACTTCATCTTCCACATCAGGACCTCTTGATTGGTTTATATCTTGATATTTTCTCATGTTATGGATTCAATCTACTATTTATTCTTGATGCTTTTCATGATGCGTGAGTAGTCCCATCAAGGTTACGAGGTATGTAGTAGTAACTATGTAGCATTCTCATGAGTATTCTGATGGCCATTCATCTCCAGCACCATCAGTATGTTAGTATGATTACCATCCATCTTCGACGTAATCGATTATTTGCTTGAAATTGATTTATTGCATGCTATGTCTTTAATAGTTGCATTTGATTATGTGTCTTGATATGGCCAAGTGAGGCACTTAGTGAGCTTAGGATTAATCTATTGCATGTTATGTCCTTAATAGTTGTATTTGAATGTTTTTCTTGATATGGCCAAGCAAGGCACTTAGCAATGCGTACTTTGGTAAGCGTGGGGGATGGGCAGAGTAGCCAAACTGTGTGGTCCGCATTCGTGTTTCATTAGCAAACTTATTAGTATTGTTCCAGCTCATGTCTTAATGTACACCTCAAATTGGTGGTATGACAAATGGTAGGTTCATTACAATTCTGTTGCTAGTAATATTAACCTTTCATTTATTTGTCGTAAATTCGTAGTCGGTACTTTTATGTTGCATAAATCTCTATTACTTGCTTGAGAATTGCTACCAATGAACCTATATGCCTCCTACCTCAATTTTAGCCATTAAAACATCTTCCCTAGCACTTTTAGTATTTGTTATTTTTCTATTTTTATTTATCCCAAACTAGTTTTAGTTTTCTAGTTCAAGTAATTGCCCTTTTAATTGTTTATTTATTGCATCCTAGTGGTTCGCAACTATTTGAGAAATGTGGTTGTGCATCTTGACCATTGCTTTTCAATATTTTAGTGTCATTTTAGATTTGGAATAAGTGGGATTAATCACCGCTTCTCTGTGTGGTCGACACTTTTCTCATCGAAAGCTACAATTGGTCCTGTGCATTTGCATGTCATTACCCTTTTCTCAGTTGTAGATGTAATACCCTAAGGTTTCCCTTGGATATCCCACGAAAAAACACTTATCTGATTTGGGTGAGAGTGTGGCAGACATCAGACGTTTAATATAAAACTCACAACTCCAAATTTTTAGAAAAGACAAACTGGGACACTTCCTGGTCCATATCTCATATGGTATCTTATCTACAGGTTTAAATGTGTAACATCCAACTTTTTCAGGGATTTAATTATTTTTTAAGATCAAGGATGTTACATTTTATTTTCTAAAGCTCAAATTATTTTGATGACTTTTGTTTCAAATTAATTCAAATGGTTTGAATTAACTTTGAGATCAAGAAAAGCGAAGAGATAGTAATGCTTTACGTATCTTTTTATTCTGTGAATTATTTCTTTAGAAATATCTTTGAATTTTATTTGGAGTTAAATTTGGATTATGCAAATCTTTCTCATAAAATTTTGAACTACTTTTGTTTGAATTTGAACTCCCTTTTCAAATTTTGGTTTTTGAAATAATTCAAAAACCCTTTTCCCTCCTCTCCTTTCAGCCTGGGCTGAAACCCCCGTCGCAGCCCACTACTTCCCCCTCTTCTCCCTCTCCCTCCACGAAATGGGCCAACAGGCCAAAGCCTGGTAAGCGCAGCCCACCATGGTCACTTAAGTGGCCTTTCATCTCAGCCACCAGATCTTGATCCAACCACTGCCATCGCATACCCCTTCGTGCTATAAATGATTTAATCTGGTTCCTTCATCTCCAATCCAAGGGCTACCCTTGCATACCCCTTCATCACTTTAAGTGATCTAATCTTGAGCATCCATCTTCAATCCGACGGCTACTGTTACACCTTACCCTTTTCCTTTGTTTTTCCCTACCTTATCCAATGACAGCTGGGCCCAAGCTGTCATATGTTTCTTCTAGCTTAGGAGCCCAACCTGGGCTGCTCCTGTGCGCGCCGCCCCACGTCCAAACCCCCCTCCCCATGCTGTTTTCTTTGCGCCAAGCCAAGGGATGAGTCCGCCACACCCACGGGTCTCTATTTCATTGCGGATACGCCCGAATCACGAGTTTGTTACGCGTACGAGCTCGGATCTGAGCCGATCTCCGCATGCATATCTCTTCCTTGGCCTTCTATAAATACCTCTGCCCCCGCAGCTCTCTTCGCAACAATCTCCTCCACCAAAACCCCCCAAAACCCGAGCCCTAACTCCTTCCATATCAGACGAACACGAAGCTCCTTCACCAAAGCCGCCACCACCATTTTCTCGTCACTGCAGCCAAGGTGAGGCTCCCGTGGCCGATTCCTCACGTCTACAGCCTCCCCTTGCCCTCACCGATCTCCTAGACATGGTCTCGCAGCCCCTCACGTCCATTGGCCACGGATGCCGCAACGCCACGCCATGATCGACGTCGATTGATGTTGGCAGCGTGCGTCCGAACTGCGCCTAGCTCTGCCACCTATGTCATGTCGCCTGCCTCGTCTCTGAAGCTTGATCTGCAGTGTGGTTGCCCAATTCTTTTGCTAGCATTTTGATCTCTAGCATAGCATGTCGATGTTTAATCTAATGGAGGAGCTGCTCCATCTAAATTATTTCCGGCTTTGCTGTTGAGCATGTCATATTTTCTTTGCAAACCTAGCATGGGTAGGAATCATCTCATGCATAGTCTAGTAGCTGCTCATGTCTCCTTACCATATGTATATGTCTGTGCATAGTTTAGCTCTAATAAAGTTGCATTAAACCATGTGAGGTACTGCACGATTAATCCTAGCATGATTAGGCACTACTACAGAACCGATTTGTCCAGACGGTTCGGAAACACCGGGCGGGACGGTTTTTCGAACCGTCCGGATGAAACAGTCAGGACAAATCATCTTTGTGCAGACGGTTATTGAACCGTCTGTACAAATAATTAGTACAGACGGAGGCACACACGAACCGTCTACACAAATGAAACGAACAGTACGTCGAAAGCATTTGTACAGATGGTTCCATCCACAAAACCATCTGCACAAATGGACTAAACAGTACGTCGAAAGCATTTTTACAGACGGTTCCGTACCTAGAACCATCTGTACAAATTCTTTGTAAAGACGGTTCTACCCCTTGGAACCGTCTGTATTACTGCTGTGGCAGGAAAACCATGCTGCTGCGGCAGCGGAAACAAGCGTTTCTACTGCCGCGGTAGCAGTCTGGTTGTACAGAGGGCGCTGCCGCCTGCTGCCACGGCAGCAGAAACATACGTTTCGGCTGCCGCGGCAGCCGTGCGGCAAGGTGGCGTTGCTGCCACTTGCTGCCACGCCAGCGGACATGGCTGAATCCGCTGCCGCGGCAGCCGTGCGGCAGGGCGACGGTGCTACCGCCTGCTGCCACGGCAGCGGAAACAGAGGTTTCGGCTACCGCGGTAGCCGTGCGGCAAGGCGGCGTTGCTGCCATCTGCTGCCGCGGCAGCGGAAATGGCTGATTCCACTGCCGCAGCAGCAGTGCGGCAGGGCGACGGTGTTGCCGCCTGCTGCCACGGTAACCGTGCGGCAAGGCGACGTTGCTGCCGCGGCAGCGGAAACTACCGTTTCTGCTGTCTCAGCAGCCGTGCGGCAGGGTAACGATACCCGGTGCGGTATAGACACACAACATGTAGATGTTGTGGCTTAGCATTCCTAAACTCTAGAGCAGTCCTGGCGCGGCAGTGAAAACACTAGAAACAAAGTGATCAATCACAGGCATAGCATGCACAGACACACAATGTACTCATTGATCTTATACATAGCATTCAGAAACAAACATTAAACGTCATTCTCAACCACAAAGTCATTCACATGCATTATTAGGGAAAAAACTCTAAAGTCATTGAGGAGGAACATTTTGAGGACAATGGAATTCTCCGGTTTCCTTCAACACCTCTCTAAGTATGAAAGCTATTAACTGTTTTTGAACAAACTGGACGCCCTCAGTGTCGAACTCATCTGTAGGGAACTTAAAACTCTGCAGAAGGAAATTAAATAGCTAGGTTAGGCACGACGTCCGAACGATGAAAATGGAACTACATAGTGTAATGACACTAACCGCCACATCTACCGGACTAGAGCTAACAATCTGCCTCATATATGTCGCGACATAGTATCCACAGAGATTGTTGCCCGGCGGCTGCTTGTGACACTGTAGAAATCATGGTTACGTGCAGGGTAATTTAGTTTTACCGAATACATATTAGAACGTGCGAGGTGATTATTCTTGGGCGAGAGAGGAATTATTACCGGGAAATGAAATCGGTGGGTCGGTTCGGTTCGTGTTGTTTTCACAAGCCCCCCCTTGTCAACATACTTCTTGAACGCCCCGTCGAGCACCGTCGTCAAATTTGCGTACTTCTCTGGTGGGTAGTCCCTGGAGTCGAAACATGTGGCATGTAGATATTGTGGCTCGAGGCAGACGAGCATCCAGTGGAATTCATAGTTGTACGGTAGAAGAATGACGCGCTTAGTGGAGAGAAGGAGCATGATGTCCGAAATGTATTCCTCGACCTCGTTCGGCTAGAATTGGACCATTGTGCATATGACCAATTGTGGATCAAGGAATCTGATATTAGGATTTTCTGTACTAGCCTCTTGAATCATATGTCTACACATAGAAGTAATGTCATGGAAAGAGCGTATCAATAAGTTAGGCAATTCATTTAGCTTAAACAGTGATTGAGAACACTTACAGTGTCCAGCATCTTAATAGGCTGACATCGAGGGCGTCATGACGGTAGAGGTCGGCTAAATCTGAGAAATCGATGGTAAAGGTTCCACCTGGATGGAGGAAATGTTGCCGCTTGTACATGGCGCTGATATTCTGAGGAAGCGTTGTCTCCTCGTTGGACCTCTTCATGTAAAATTCATGCACAATCTGAGTACCCAACCAAGTCGTTCTAACGCCGCCCGTGTCACTAGCGGCTGCCTTTCCGTGTAGACTCTTATCTCGGGTTCTTCGTCTACCTCTTTGCCCTTGGCCGACTTTGTGCTATTTGTGGAGGCCCTACGCTGAGTTTGAGGAGTCGTTTTGGCAGTCTGCTGGCTAGATCTGCTAGATTGCTTAGATTGTGCTGAAGCGGATTTCACCTTCGGTGGAGGAGCACGGATTGAGAAATCTGGACCGTAACGTACCGGAGACAGGGGCCGTGCAGGAGGTGGAGGGGCAACCAGGGAAATGTACTTCTTCGGCCACTGGATGAACGTGTTGACGGCCTGCCCCAATGTCCTGACGTCGTCCTCCGGCGGTACAGGAAGTGTGAAGGAGGAACAATTCGCATGCACCATGTCCGCTGCCACCTTAGCGTTACCCGCCGCTATCGGAACTCCGTGCACCCTCGAGTCTTCATAATATGGAAATGCTAACCCCGTGCCAGCCTCAAGCATGTCAGTGGGGCCAAAACAGCTGGGCACGAGGAGCTTGCAGCTAGTTACCACCGTTATGCCGTCGACAGGGAATGTTTCGCTGACGTCGTCTTCAGGAGGAATCGGCTCGACATGAAAGTCATCGGCGCGGTCGTCATCCGGAACGTGCTCATGAACGGCTTGTTCGTGAACGTCTTCCACGGATGCGCAGCTACTCCTGCGCCGAGCATGTGGGGATGAGCCTGCGGGGCTGCGTTCGGCCACGGCAGCTGCATCCTCCTGCCTTATCTGTCGTACCCGTTCTTCGACCCTTGCGTCGATCCTCTGTTCCAGGCCTGCATATATTTCTTCCATTAGCTCTCTTTTCATCCGTTCATGCTCGGCTGCCTCGCGCTCTGCTTTTGTTCTCCTCCGACTCCTGTACGAACCCGCATCGTCGGGGAATCCCATCTTCCAAGGAACCGTCACCCCCACGCCACGCGTTCGACCCGGGTGCTCTTTGTTTCCCAGAGCCGAGGTTAGTATGTCCTTCTCCCTGGCTGCTTGGAAAGTTCCTTGGGCGGATTGTTCTGATAGTCGCAGGATGTTTTCAGCCACCTGGACGGTTTCGGGCTTGTTGAAGGCGACGGTGCCATCAGCCGAGATGTTGGCCCTCGCGCGATACCAGTTCCGGGCCCGCCTCTCTGGGATCTGGGAGAACAGTGTGTCGCGACTCTCCTGAGATGCCCGCTCGTCCTCTGTTCTCCATTCCAACTCTTTGCGCGCGTACCCACCGTTTTCGAGCCTGTGGGGATGAACGTTGCATGCCTGGCGGGCCCTGTTTGCCTGACTCCGCTGCACAAATTCCTCCGACGTGCACCTCTCCACAAATTCTGCCCATTGATCCTCCAAGTACCCGTAAGTCTTCGGGTCCTGCCTGTAGGGCATAAGATCGTTCTTCACGTACGTGTTGTAGAGCTCGCTGTTGAAGGTCTTCCACGTCTTGCCCATCTTGGCTTTTGCCTGTCTTTCCACGGCCTGCTCGGTACCTTCGGGGAAGTCGAACTGTGCTTTGATGGTGCTCCACAGGAACTCTTTCTCGTTATCCGACACTGACGGCCAGCTGGAGTACGTTATCCGAACCTTCGTCCTCGCTAGTGAAGCGCACGCACTACGGAATGCCGCCTGAGCCTGCTGAGGCAATATGGGCACACCCTCATCGCTAACATGAGTTATCGTGTAGTGACCCGTGGGCAATTTATTTTTGCCTCGGCCACCTCGCTTTCGCTTCTGCCCACCCGATTCTTCGGTTTGCTCATGAGACGAGGCTTCTGCATGTTGGGAGGGCAAAGGTTGAGCCGGTTGAGGAGACAAGTGCAGCTCATCTTGTCGAGGAGAAGAGGCCACCGGTAGTTCACATTCATCTCCTCCGGACGCCATCTTCAAAAGACGAAAAATTCAGATATGCAGTACACGACACGACAAAATTCCAGACATTTTCATATAAAGACACATGAACTCTAGCTAGACTAAGAATGTTCTTGCAACCCTAACCGAGCTCAATTTGATCGGAGAACATTCGTTTAATAGCCCAATGTGCAAATATATAACCCTTTGCCATCCAGTACAACAACACGACAAAATAGTGCTAATGTTTGTAATCTCATCATAATATCTTCCTGAACTCTTTTATACAATTCCCAAAAATTGACATGCTTGGTATCAAACTATTTTAACATTGACCAACTAAACTGACAACATGATCTAGGACGAATCAAAATGGGAAGTATCACACACTAACTCCTGGTTCGTAACAAGGATCTTGAGAGGAATTCTAGAGGAATTGCTCTATTTCCTACCAATTTCCTATGAAATTCGTGTTCTGCACAGGCCTAGGTCTTAAGTTTTTATATAGTACTTCTGTTGTTCAAGGGATAAAGGGCTAATCTTATGAAAAGACATTAAGGCATTTTTGTGAAATATGAAGTCCAATCTTAACACCACTCATTTATAGTTCAAATGTTTTCAGCCAGAAGGCAAGTATATGCGAGCTTGAGGGACAGCTAAGCGAGGAGAGAAACTTGAGAATAGAAGAGCGTGATAAGGCTGCAGAAGACCTTAAATCTGCATTGCATAAAGTGCAATCAGAGGCTCAAGAGGAAATCAAGAGACAAACCGAGGCTTACCTTAGACAACAAAGGGAACAGAAAGAGTTTATTAGCAAGCTTCAGGTTTTACTTTTCTCTTCCAATTCTAGTCAAACGTCAGGTAACAATTTCATGTTCGTGACATCATGTATTAAAACAACTTTTCACATTTTATCTTTAAGGAATCGGAAAAAGAGATTTGTTTGCTTGTGGAAACATTGAGGTCCAAGCTGGTATGATTTCACTGCAATTATTTTGATTGCAGTTATTCCTTTGAAGTAATATAATTCCTACTGTTAACATCTGAGAGAAAAGTAAGAGAGCTGGAAGCTCAACTTCAGGATGAGCAGCTTGTATCTGCTGACAACAGAAAGGTATCATGAAGTTCTGCACATGTTAAACTTTATACAAGTTACATGCAAGTTAAAGTATTTTATCTTTTGTCCTTCAGTTTGTGTACAACTCTTTTCTCCTTTCTTTCCTCTTGCAATTGCAGAAATCAGATAATCTGGAAACTTAACTGAGAAAACTCAAGAAAGAACTTGAAAATGAGAAGGTAGAAAAATGTTCCAGTCACATAATTGAACTCTTTTTGTTTCTCTGATGTTTCATCACACGAGCACTACTGTGAAATATTCAAACTAGATGAGCTTCTTCTTCCTGAGTTCATCTAGATGAGCTTCTTCTTCCTGAGTTCATCTAGATGTTGCAACTTCGTCCCTGTAAACAAACAAACCGGGAATTGAGGAGAAAGGAGCAGAGCTCGGGAGTACAAACCGGCTTGGGGGCGGTCGAGGAAGGTCGCCGGAGATCAGGGGCGGCGGGGAGCTCAGGGGCGGGGAGCTCGGGGGCGGCGGGGAGCTCGGGGGCGGGTAGCTCGTCGAGAACGGCTTGGGGCCGGGCGGCGGAGCTCCTCGGGGCCGGCTTCAGGGCGGCGGCGGCGGCGGAGGAGCGGGACAGCTTGGGGGCGGCGGCGGCTGAAAACCTAGGGCGGGAGATGAGGGCGCGGCGCGGGTTTTGGAAAGACACAACCCGCGCCGATGGGTATTTATCGAAAAGGTTAATCCAGACGGTTCAGAACGTAGAACCGTCTGGATTAATAGTCCATACGGTTCTCAACACGGAGCCGTCTAGATTACCATTAGTGCGGACGGTTCTCAACGTGGAGCCATCTGTACTAATACTGCAGGTGGGACGCCTACAATATTAGTCCAGACGGCTCCCAATACGGAGCCGTCTGGATTAATAGTACAGACGGCTCATAATAAAGAGTGCGTCTGTACTAATACTGCAGGTGGGACGCCTGCAATATTAGTCCAGACGGCTCCCAATACGGAGCCGTCTGGATTAATAGTACAGACGGCTCATAAGAAATAGTGCGTCTGTACTAATACTGCAGGTGGGACGCTGCAATATTAGTCCAGATGGTTCTGAACGTGGAGCCATTTGTACTATTATTTTGCCCGAGTTGACCTACGGTCCCACTTGTCATGATTTTCATGTTACTGATTTATTACTAGAAATGACCTAAACTTCTGAAAATCATAGAAAATTCATATGAATTCCAATTGACTTGAACTTTTTTTGTAAATTCATATTTTAATCGGGACAATTTTATGGTATAACTGTTATTCATGTTACTGTTACGAAAAAGTTTGAAAATGCCCATAAACCCATACACTTGTAAAATTCGTAACTAATGCAAACAAACTCCACATGACAAGATTTTTTTATGTAAATTTATGGTTTCGTACATACTATCACATGGTGTAGGTCTCATTCATATTACTGTAACTCAAAATCTGCAAACCTATTATTGCATTAATAGTTCATACAGAAAACCCTGGTGGCGATACATAACAATCGGGTTACATCATAGAAGATAACCTAATCTCCTTTAACAACCAGCCCTTCTTGATGATCGACGCGCAGATAGCAGGTGGCCCCGATTGGTAGTTGTTCTTCGTTGAGCGCGGGTGCCGTCTCCAAGAGGGAACTCATCAAATTGATTGTACTCTTCTTCGTCCACGACATTCTCAACTCCGACAATCCTTCTTTTCCCCTGAAGGACTACGTGAAGTTTCTGATTTGCCGGGTCTTGGACATAAAAGACCTGAACAGCTTGCTTAGCGAGTACAAATGGTTCATCTTTGTATGCGGCACGTTCGAGGTCCACTGTAGTCATGCCGTACTTGTCGACCTTAACACTTGAGAGTGCGATCCAACGGCACCGGAAGAGGGGGATCTTGAAACATACATAGTCGAGTTCCCAGATCTCCTCAATGTGCCCGTAGTACGCACACACCCCAAGTTTATCCTGGAAGGCATCTATGCGGACACCGCTGTTTTGTACCGTGCTCTTCGTATTCTGTGCTCTGGTATAAAAGGTGTACCCATTTATGTCGTATGCTTCAAATTTCAGGATTGTGTGACTTGACCATCTAGCCAACCAACCAATATTCTCCTCTGTTGTACTATTAGCACTTCGAACCTGCAACCAGTTGTTGAAGCTGCGGTTGTGCTGTCTGGTAAGCCAAGCCTCCGTACGACCTGGATTGTCTCTGCGTAGCTCGTCCTTATGCATGTTGATATACAGGGCTACTTCAGTCATGTGTTGCAAGACTGCGAAATGGGCTTGAGATAACAACGAGTAGTCAGGAATGAGTGTTTTCATTCCTATGGTCCCTTTGCCGTCCAGTCTGCCCTCGTCGCGAGACGTAGGCACACCTATTGGTTTGAGCTGTTCCATGTAATCGATACAGAACTCGATCACCTCTTCGGTTGTGTAACCTTCGACGATGCTGCCCTCCGGACGAGATCTATTTCGTACGTATTGCTTGAGAAGTCCCATGTACCGCTCAAACGGGTACATCTGACGTAGAAATACCGGTCCACAGATCTTTATTTCTCTCACGAGGTGGACGGTAACGTGGACCATGATATCAAAAAACGACGGAGGTAAGTACATCTCAAGATGACATAATGTCTTCACCACATCAGCCTGCAACACATCTAGTGCTTCGGGATCGATGACCTTCTGAGAGATTGTGTTGAAGAAGTAACACAGCCTAATGATTGTGTCTCGGAGATAGGTCGGCTGGATATTTCGGATTGCAACAGGAAGCATCTGTGTCATCAACACATGGCAATCATGGGACTTCATACCATTTTAGATCTTCCATCGAAACAAGTTTCGAGATGTTGGCGGAGTAACCGGACGGAACTTTCACACCTTGCAAGCACCGGCATAGTTCGGTCCTCTCGGCCTTTTTAGGTTATAGCAGGCCGGAGGAAGCCTTGTTCTGCCTTGTTGGGAGGGCTCAGGTGCCAGCTCGGGCCTGATCTTCATGTCTACTAAGTCGAGACGTGCATTGAGGGCGTCCTTCGTCTTCCCTAGAATATTAAGTAAGAGACCAATCAGGCCGTCACACACGTTCTTCTCTACGTGCATAACGTCGATACAGTGCCGAACTTCAAGGTGCCGCCAGTAGGATAACTCCCAAAATATTGATTTCTTCTTCCACATGCCGCTGGCCTTCACTTTTTACCACTCTTTCCAAGGACAACATCGATATCCTTAACCATATTGTACACCTCTTGCCCGCTGTAATGCCTTGGACATAAAGCTCTCTCCCTCATCCCGTCAAATTGTTCCTTCATATTGCGGTACGGGTGATTCCTCTTAAGGAACCTACGGTGGCGCATGAACACCGTCTTACGGGAGTGGGCCAGCCACCTACTCGCGGTACCATCCAAGCACTGAGGGCAAGCCTTGTCTGGTTCTTTACTCTGGCTCGAAAGGTTACGTAGGGCAGGCAAATCATTGACCGTGCAGAACAACATGGCGTGTAGGGTGAAGTTCTCTTGTTTGTACGCATCCCATACCTGTACCCCTTCATTCCACAATGTTTTCAGATCTTTCACCGAAGGTCTTAGGTAGACGTCAATATCATTCCCGGGTTGCTTCGGTCCTTGGATAAGCAGTGACATCATGATGTACTTCCGCTTCATACACAGCCAAGGTGGTAGGTTGTACATACTAAGAGCAACTGGCCAAGTGCTGCGCCGGCTGCTCATGTTGCCGAAAGGATTCATTCCGTCCGTGCTCAACGCGAACCTTATATTCCTCGGCTCCGCACCGAAGTGTTCGAAGATCATGTCGATGTTTCTCCACTGTGCGGAATCGGCAGGGTGTCTTAGCTTTCCATCTTTCTTACGGTCCTCCGAGTGCCAGCACAACAATTTAGCCTCTTTTGGGTTCGCGAACAGACGATTCAGACGCGGAATTACGGGCAGATACCACACCACCTTAGCTGGAACTCCTTTCTTCGGCTCGATGAAAGACTCGCCGTCGTCTGGTTGGCTCTTACGCTTGTAGCGAGATGCTTTGCACACTGGATATGAACGCGAGTTCGATAATTCATTCCGGTACAAGATACAGTCGGACATGCATGTATCCTTTCTACCTCCATCCCCAGTGGACAAACCACCTGCTTTGCTCGGTATGTATTTTTGGGCAGCTCGTTACCATCCGGAAGCATCTCCGAGAGGAGACCTAGGAGCGCCGTGAAACTCTTGTCTGACCAACCATAACTTGCTTTCAATTTAAGCAGCTCGAGCACGGACGACAGCTTTGTGTATTTCGGCTTGCAACCCGGAAACAAAGGTTTTTCTGAGTCCTCAATCAAGTACATGAACTTGTTTAGGTCTCTCTCAGTATTAAAGTTCACGTCAGCATCGCGCAGCATCTGATCCAACCTATCATCGTCCTCTGCGCCACCACAATCATCGTCTGCACGTACTTCCTCATGGCGGCCACAATCATCGTCTGCACCTACTTCGTCGTCATCTTCTCTCCTTTCGTTGACTTCGGATTCTTAGACGGTGCCAATGTCTTCGTGTAACATGTTCTGCTCTTCACCATGTTTGGTCCAACACGTGTAGTCCGGTTTGAAGCCCCTAATAATCAAGTGCGCTTGGATCTGTAGGGCTGAGTTGTGTCCGAGAAATGATCTCTCATTTCTACACTCGCAACAAGGACAATATGTAAATTCAACGCCCTTCTTCAACCTATCCTCCTCGGCGACTCTAAGAAAATTCGTCACACCATCAAGGTACGCTTGGTTCGTACGAGAACCGTACATCCACACCCGATCCATTTGGCTACACATGCTGCACAACAAGGAAATTAGTGTTAAATTGACCTAATAAAAAAAAGCCACCTAGCTTCTCATCAAAAAAAAGGAGCTTATGTAGAAATCGTACTGCAATTTAAGGGTTTAAGGGTATAAACGTAAATATCAAAATGCGGAACATCGGCATGAGATGAAATGCATGTCATGGAATAGAGGACATAAAATAAAGACTAATGCAAATGTAATCAATTTAATCGGAGTCCGGACGCTGAAAATATCGCGATCCGAATTTCTCCGGCGGTTCCAGAAACCCTAATTTGAGTTTTTAGTTAATTTTATTTTTTCTACAATGCAAACATGAATGAAAATGACATAATTGCATAGATCTTATTTTTCTGAACATTTTGATATATTATTTGTATTTTTCTGACTAATAATAAATTTTCTATGATTTTTATAAGATTTAAATATTTAAATACTCTTTTTGATCTTTTCCTCAGTAAAAATAATAAATAACTAAATTCAAAAATAGTAGGCCCTGACAGGTGGGTCCCACTGGTCATATTTTTATTTTTATTTTTATTTTTATTTATTATTTTTTTCCTGAGGGCCGGCGGTCGATCGGCCGGGACGCTGGCCGAGCTCGATCGACCGCGGCGGCAAGCGGCGGTGGCGCGGGAAGCGGCGGCGGACGGAGGAGGGAGGACGGAGCGCGGCGGCTTACCGGGAGGCGGCGCGGCGAGGCAGGCGGCGGCCAGGGAGGCGGCGAGGCGGGAAAGCTTCGGGGGCTGGCCTGGCGGCGGCGGCGGCGGCGGGAGAGCGTCAGCGGGTGGCGGCGGCGGCTTGGGGAGGTCGGCGGCGGGCGGCACGAGCTCCGGTCGGCGGCGGCGCTTGCGGGCGGCTCGAGGTTCCAGAGGATGCGAAGCTCGGCTGTGAGTGGGAGGGAGTGAGTTTTAGTGCAGACGGCTCCAAGTAGGGAACTGTCTGTACAAATAACACAGACGGCTCCCAACTGAGACCGTCTGTACTCTATGGGTTAGTGCAGACGGCTCCCAACTGGGACCGTCTGTGGCATTAGTACAGACGGTACCGGTTGGGAGCCGTCTGTACTGTATGGATTAGTGCAGACGGCTCCCAACTGGGACCGTCTGTGGTATTAGTGCAGACGGTCCTTGTTGAGAGCCGTCTGCACTGTGATACGCAGTGTAGACGGTTGCAGTTGGCAACCGTCTGTATTATTTGTGCAGATGGTTCCGCGTGCGAACCGTCTTTATTATGCTGTCCCGCTTGTTCGCCATCCTTGATTATCATTTGTACAGACGGTTGGTGTTGGGAACCGTCTGGGATAAGTATTGTACAGACGTCTCCCGGTTGCCGTCTGTACAAGGGGCGTCCTGTTAAATGCTATCTGTAGTAGTGAGGGCTATGTGCATTTCTCTGTTTTGTAAGGATATTAGCATGCGTAGTAGTAGCCTCATGCGGTTGTTAGCTGATGATCATGTTTCTAAGTCATGTGCGTGTGCATGCTCATCTAGGAGGTATAGTTTTGTTCGTGTGGTATTATGGCATGTGAAGGTCTGATGCTTGCCGTGTATACGTAGTAGCTAGTTCCTGCAATTAAATCAATGAAGCTAGTGAAGCTTGGTTGCTTTATTCCATGTGAGCTACTGCACGATTATTCCTAGCATGATAGATTGGTGGTTGTTATTTATCTGATGAGGTAATATGGATATTTATCATGCTACATCTACAACGTATACCTCGTGCTCCAGTGGTAGCTAAAGATTACTGCATGCAGTGTAATTCTTGTACCAACATTAGTATGTGTAGGGAGTTTTGCGTGAAATACTAGCATGCTAGAATCAATTGATTAATCGGATGTATATACGTATACATATATGGTAATCTTGTTCTGTAATTATCCGCGTGATAGCTCTGTTATTCCAAGTGAGACTAGCATGTTAGGGTTCGCTGTTAATTTATGAACTAGCATGCATGTTAGGAAATATGTTTTTACGTTGATTCTCACATTAGAATATTAGACTTACGTTTTCCTGTACCCATGCATGCGTGTATATTTATATATGCCATATTGTCGTCGAGCAATCATATGCCATAGCCTAGTTGTTCTTATATGTGCATATTTAGGTAGATGTTTGCATGTTTGAATGTTTACCGGTTGGGTTCATGTGTGGGTAGTGGTACTAGCTTAAGTTAAACCCTAACCCTAAGCCCTCGTCGAGCCTCTTCTCTACTTATCTTCAATCGTGCTACTTTTATCCTTGAACTCTGAGCTCCCTTCCAATTCTACCATCCTCCATTCTCTTTTATTTGGTTTTTCTATATTCTTTGAGTTATTGCTGTTATGGTATTTATTGTTTCATGTTGGAAATCATTTGACAAATAGGGAGTGACGGTACCGACCAGGGACAGGATCCAGAAGCAGAAGGAGGCTACGACAATGAAGGCATACCCCCTTATTCTTGACCATATTGATCCTATATTTGCAAAATCATTATATTTGTGTTGTTTATAAATTTGCATGCCGTTTTGTATTTAACAAATGCTTTAGCATCAGTTCTAAAGTGAACCATAAATCCATGTCGCCATGCCTTGTTTTATCTAGAGTAGTTATTCAATTAATAATAGAAGTAGAAATACTTAGCCCTGCAAATTTAGTAAAAATCTCCTTTTGTGCTTCACCGGAAGTTGACTCATGTCATGAATCACGAATTGATACACAAGGTGATATGTTGGGCCATTGAGCATTTTTCCGTCTATCTACTATCTAAAAACTACTCTGGGTGAAACTTACCATTAAGGTGTGGGTGACAACTGGATTGTTGAGGTGGATGGTTGTTTAAACATTTGGTTTTTAGGATATGTGTTAGCATCATGTGCACCATAAGAAATTGAATTGTGAACTTATGAAATTATGAACCAAGTGCAACCACAAGTCTATTATAGGCATGCTTGGCCAATTAGTTTGTTGAAAGCTAGGGTGACACTGCAGAGGGGAACGAAGCTAGGGATCTACCTGGTGAGGTAACTGCTAATGATAGCTATCCTAGAGTTAGCCTGGTGGGAAGTGTCAACTAGGGGACAACATTGTAAAGGCCTCGTTGTAAGGGTTCGGTCACATTACTCAGAAGAGCATGAAATCTCGGGGTTAATCTTATATCTTGTGGGTAAAATGTACGACCTCTGCAAAGTGTTAAACTAATCGATTAGCCGTGACCACGGTCACAGGCGGCATAACGTTCTGTTCATAATGAAGAATCCGTCTTCTTGCTATTTCTTTTCCCTCTTCCTTTTTCTCCCTCGTGACTCTCTTTTAATGCTAGTCCCTCTACCTGAATCTTGGTTAAGTATAGGTGACCAGAACCTATGTCAGGATTAAGGCATCGACCTTACTCTACCAGTGTTGGTGGTTGAAACCTTCACTAAAATACCCCAGTTATTAAAATTGTTTTGATCTCAAATAAATGATTTGATCTCAAAACCTGTCTTCAAAATTATTAGAGATATTTTGACTAAAAGTGTCATTTATGCAAAAGAACTGTTGGATCAGTGGTTTCCCGACAGGGGGAGGGGGTGAATGTCGGTTTTTAAAAATTCTTCTTCAAATTCAAATACAAATAGCAACTGAGGTGCTACTGTAAGTGACAGGAAAGACGCAGCGAAAATAACTCGACAAAATACCGCAAAACTGGAATAGTAGTGTCTCACACCAGTGACATAGCTGTGTCACACAGCTGGGTGACACAGCTGGCTCGGTGGAAAAACCCCCAAAAGTCCTTGGTGATGTGGAGCTCGTCGATAGCTTCGAAACGAATCCAAGATCACTGAATTCCGAGTTCGGACGTAAAAGTTATGATCAAAACAGTGAACGTCCGAAGCAGTAGTAGTAGCTCACACCAGTGGCACAGCTGTGTGACACAGCTGAGTGTCACAGCTGGTGACATAGCTAGGTGACAGCTGTGTGATAGGCAGATTAGTCCAGAACTGAGATTTTGATCCAATTTTGAGCCAATTCAAAATCCTCCCAACCAAATCAAACCAAATTTGGCAGAGAGGTGTAGGAAGGTCTTGTAAGTCTAAATCAAATGTTGATCTCCATAAAAACTTCTCAAGTTAAGACCTTTACCTTCTTTTCTCCAATCAGCCCTAGAAGTGAGAAAAAGAGAAATTTTAGGGGAAAAGGAAGCTCGTGAGGAATCTTGATCTCAAATCAATATGGTATCATCTCACATGTCCCAGCAATCTATTCCAAACCCGAATCACATAATCAAAGTATCTTCATGACTCATTCACAAAACCCCATTTCTTGCCCTTTTTCTCCAATGAAACTCAAAACCGAGAAAGAAAAGAGTAAATCCTTGGGTGTGCTTGGATGGGATCAGTATATAAATGATCTCCCCATCACTTACTTGCCATACCATGGATCAAACCACAAGAAAGGCAAGAAAATGAAAATTCAAAAAGCTAATGAAGGAAATAGCTCAAGAACACAAAGGAATGGGGGAAATCTTTTTGTATTGCATTTTCGTGAATTTTCTTGCTGTTTCAAAGACCTCTCATGAGTAGGCCAAAGCTCTCTTGAGCAGCCCCTAACTAGGGTTTTCACAATGCTTACAAAAGAGTTAAGGGATAAGCACCTCTTACCCCTCCTTTTATAGTGGTGGAGGCATACCTCCCACCACTTGGGTCTTAAGCCCACTTAGATGGCATGAGCACTTAGCACGCATCACAAAGCGTCTAAGTGACTCATCCACTATTTATCTTTCCTTCTACCCTAAGCAACTAACTCTAAACTGCTTCCTGGCCGCCGCCGCAGTTTCTTAGTTATGCTTCGGTAGATTTCGTGTTTTTACCAAAACGCCCTCGCACTGACTTGGTCCTCACGTCTCGTCTCTACCCACTTTCTTATCCTCCGCGTACATGCTTTTAAGCCGCATGATGTCATCGCCACCTCCTTGACCGCATCTCAGCCCTCCAAGCCTCATGCCGGTCCATATGACCGAACCATTGCCGCACCCAACTCGTGCCTGCACACCATAGACCAAGCAAAGCATTGCGAGCACAAGTTTTCCACTTGACCCAAGTCAGTCGAGAAAAATCTTTCATCCATTCAATTTTTCCTTGAGACAAATTGAGAAACTCAATCAACCACACAGTCAATTATCCAAACCAACAGTCATTGAATTCATGCAACTGAATGTTCAAATCCAACAAAACAAAGTATGGCAAATATTCATCACATATATTGTTTATGTCATCACATGACTCATGAACCATAAAGCCTATTCCTTGACTAAAAAGGGGGCACGTAGAGTACGCGAAGTACTCATCGAGTATGTTTGTTTTGGGCATGTTCAGATAACTTTGAACTTGAAGAAGAAGACTATGGAGATTATTACGACGATGTTGAGGAGTAGGGTCTTCGCTGGTCTTCGTCAGTTGCTTGTGGCGGAGATGGAGACTACTACATGTTTCTTTATGTTTTCCACTATGTTCTGAGATGTAAAGGACATAAGTCCTAAGTACTTTATTAGTCTTGTGGCTTATCATATTAACATTTTTGTAACAAAACTACGCAATGTGTGCTATGATATTTATTTCGTTTGTGTTCATTAGCGAGTCCTGGGACTGATGAAGTGTACACGGGGCGTCTAGGAGTTTTCTCTCAGGTTCTCGCAGAAATGGTATCAGAGCCGCGTCGACCATAGGAAACGTGACCCTAGTTAGAACGGAAAAGACTTAAGGATTTATGTTCTTGAAAATCCTATTTTGCCAAATTATTAAGCTTCTTTGCTGCTACTTGCCTCTCTTACTCAAAATTATAAAATTTTATTGATCCTTCTCTATTCAAAATTCCTTAGATGGCCGACCTGAGGTTCACCAATCGGATCGAGGAGTACGGAGATCTAGGTCGTGAGTTGAGAGATCTGGTGAAGTGTACACAGGGGGTCTGGGAGTTTACTCTCAGGTTCTCACAAAATGGTATCCTGTTTAATGTGAAATGTTGTCTTATAGCCATTTTAACAGCAGCAGTAGCATCCTCAGCAAGCACATCTGGAATTGGATTCTCTAGAATGTATTCCCTTTTATCTTGCCAGAGAATAATCTTTAGGTTACGGGACTAGTCTGCAAAAAAATTTCCATTAAGTTTTTCCTTTTTAAGAATCGAACGCAAGCAAAACTAGGTGCAGCGGTGGTGCTAGGTGGTGATATGATCTACAATAGAAATATATGCAAAAACACTAGGATGTATATTCACAAAAGAGTGACTCATTTTAAAGGGTATAATAGAAGATACTCCCAATAAACCAATATCCCTCTATTGATATTTAGTGATTCAAGACCCACAATTAACTAGTCTACTAGTGAGCTTTAACATCACTTCTTGGAGACAAGTGGTTTGATAAGCAACTATTTTCTAATCATATCTCTATATGACTTGTTGTTGGGTGGAATCTCTATGCCCTGCACACAACCCTTCTGACCCAAAGTCCAAAAACTGTTATGATGACCTCATCAAGTTAACCAACTTTGTGCATGTAAGTGTTTGACACAAACTCATCTAAACAAGGAAAGTTAATGGCACTCTACTTTAGTATACCTACCATTAATTACATGACATGAAATGGTGCAGCTAATTGGAAGGACATCAATTTTAGTTAATATTACTCGAGAGATCATTCTACTTCTACCATACAATATGCATAGAAGTAAAAGAAATAGGAATAGCATTCATAGATAATCGTATTAACTATGACATAATATGACCCTTCTTCATGGTGATCTCCATCGGCATGGTTGTTCCTCTTCGCCATGCCTCCAACCGCTCGAGTCCTCCATCTACATGTACTAAGCTATTACACCTAATAGCTAGTAATGAATTACACATGAGGTAAAGGAATCATCACAAGTTGACACACATGCCTTTATACAAGATAATCAACCACAGGTTGCAATTAGACATGACACACATGCATCACATACACAATGGACCATACTATTCATACTAATCTTGCACAACCAAGTTGTGCATAGAATCGTATTGTAACGGATGATGTGAAGTCGCAATGCTACATGGGTTAGGGTGTGAGGTAAATTTCGGACTCCATAGATCCAATCTATTTAATTTTGCCTATGAAATTCTCGTCCGATTAATCAAATTAACCAAATCTCTGTTCCGATTCAACCAATCAACTTGATATTTTGTGCTAGAGCTTGATGGAAGAAATCGATCATCGGGCCTTCGTAAAATAGCACGATTACGAAACATAAATCATGAACCCATTTATGAAATAGACTGACCATAGAAACAACAATAGATCCAATCTACTACTTCATATATCACCATATGCAACCAATCTGAATCTAAAACTAAGCAGGATGGCTCTGATACCACTGTTGCAAAACGGGTAGGCTACACTAGCGTAAATTAAAATTTCTACCAGGATAAACAAGAACCACTGTAGTTTCAGATCGCGGGATTACCACAAGATGCGCTGAGTAGCGGAAGCAGAGTTGATATAACACGCCGATGTGGTCACAGTCGTAGCATGTCCTCACGGTTCCTCCAGGAAATAGTGAATCATCCTAGCCTCACAGTAATGCCTCCAAGGTATTCAAACGTACAGGGAAGGAACACCGTGCGAGCGGAGTGCTACCTCTAGGCAACGCGGCTTGGGCGTGGGAGGGATGGCGGCTAGGGTTTCAGAAATTCCAAACTTGGGTGATCTCTAATGCCAGCGCCCGCTCTCGTTATATGGGCATCTCTATAATGAGTTTCTACACTAGAGGCCCATTAGGACTCGAGGCCTAATATAATTTGGACTCTTATCTGAATTGGGTTCCAACCCTTTAATCGTGCGACTTATAAGTTCATGTGCACTTAGACATGAACGAGTACTCCTACTCGGTCCCTAGTTTGTAGCAGCCCCTAGAAGGATGTGCCAACTCCTAAGTGCACATAAATATCAAGTCGGATGAACCTCTATAATATTCAATCATATGCATTCCCTTTGTGTCATGATATCAGTCAAACTTAAGGCGCGTATATGCCATCCTTGTTTGGATAGCTCGCCCACTCTGTTTCGATCATGTCACTTGAAATCCTAGTTTGTGGTTAACTCTTAACCACAAGTAGCATGTGATGAGACGGTGGCCTGATCTTTCGATGAGACAAAGGTAGCTATCGATTTGGTGGAGGTTGACGTTGATGATCCGACTATACCATACACGACGATATGCCTTAGAAATCACTAAACTAATCTCCGATGGTTATTGACCTTGCCGTAGACATGATCAACCTAAATAACAAAGTTCGAGTACCTACAAGCAACTGAAAAACTAGCAAGAACTATGACAAATTGCAATCTAAAATTATGAGTATTAAATTGGCACAAGAGTTAGAAGAAAATATATTGGGATTCTATTGGTGATCTAAATAAGGCTGTAGTCCTACACGACTTATAGATGCAATAATGTAGCAGTAACTAAACAAGTCAATGAAACCCAAAAACTAAAGAGAGAATCCTAGGGGGTATATAAAGAGAAGAGGTGATCTGTTTCAAAAATAGTTTGGGACTATTTTGGCAATTGCGGTGTGCTCATAAGGAATTTTGAGATTAGGCTAGAAAGATTGGAAAGAGAATGAGATAAGCTTTCCAAAGAGTCCAAGGTCACCCAAATCGGAGTCCGTATGTTTGAGATATAGTCGTTTGAAGTCAGGGTTATCTCAGCAATCCGAATCAGAGTCCAGATCTTGTAGGTTTCTAGCTCTTCTTGGACCAAAAGTGACGTGGAAGACTTCTTATAGAGCACCAATTCAAGTGGGACATAGTCATAGTCACATGAACTTCATTCCCTCCTCCTGAGAGCTTGAACTTGAATCCTCAGATGTTCTTGAAGATCTTGACGGACCTCCTTTTGTTCTTTAGGGCTTGAGCAGTGGATATAGTTGAAATAGTAGAAGTAGAGGTGGTAGCGGGTGTATCCATGGGAGTCATATCCTCGTTATCCTCCCCTCCTTGAAAACAAAGCCATCACGGCTTTGCATAACCTGAAAACCATCAAAGGGCAAAGAAAACGTGTATGCATCATATATGTATCTATCTATCATGGTTAGCTTCTCGTGGTTAGCAAACATATCGAAACTATAATTAAAACTGTGATACACATGGGTAGATTTCTGAAACATGTAGAGTGACATATCATTTTTATAATTCCAATCATTGTTGCAACTTAATTTGCAGGTACAAGTGAAACATTCATGCATATAATCTGTGGTGCAATGCCCATCATTAAATCATCCCAATCTAGGAGAATAAATACTACTATTATCCAAATAAGATGCCACATCATGCTGAAACGGAGAGCAAGACAATGTACTAATATCGGAACAATTATAACAAGCTATTTATCAGAAATTCAGCACCTATATTAAAGGTCATATCAAAACAATGAAGCACTGTCATCAAATTAACTTTTCGCAAAATAGAAAGTCGACCACATGGAATACAAATCCTATGCACCAAGAATGCATTGCCTATGTCATAAACTGCTACAGCATGTAACATAATCCTTTGAAACAAATACCGAGATTGGAAAGGTGATGAAATGAATAGTTCCAAGTGGTCATTGTCAAAATGAGTAAGTTGAGAAATAACTAGTTCAGTACAAGTGATACAAATCATATGCACACAAATTTCATTGTCTACATTGGTAGCTCCAATTAAATTAATCCTATAAATAGGAATGTAGGCAGAATTCCAAGATGGTAAATTCACAAGTTTAGAAACCTTTTCTAGAGCACATGTCAAAGTCATAGGGTTAACAAGTTGGATAGCATATACAATATCATGACTAATGGCATTATACACGTCATTATGTTCTATCAACTTATCACATAGAATCAGGTTGTACACATGGCTCAACAATTGATGCTCTTAAAGTAGGAAAAGAAAAAGTCTCAGGACAAGGGCCACTCAAATCATCTTTTATATCATTTACATTACAGCTTGGATAGCCCATAACAGATTGCACATCACTAATGTTATGGCATGTGGTTTCCAAATCATAATGTTTAAAATTTTCCTCATATGTATCATCACTTTGTACATCCAAATCACTAGGTAAATCAATAGTGTCATATATGTCACAAAAATCATCAAGGAATGCATGTGATTTAGAACATTGGTCAAGTGATGTTGTGGCAACAATGTCATCATATTTAAACAATTCTACATGAGGGATATCAATAGTTTTAGCACGTGGAACGCTAATTTTAGCACTAACTTGTGATTCGAAAACATAAGTAGCATGGTCATCAATTAGTTGTGGCATGGATATAAGTGAAGTATTATCACACAACTCTTCTTTTTCATAAGGAGCATCAAGTAATTAATCACAACTAGTATTCTCAACTTGTGGCAAAAATAAAGGAACAATTGATTCCATTCTAGGTTGCTCTAAAATAGCATGTGTAGTAGACAAGGCGATGGAAGTAGTACCTTTATTTTTATCTTGCTGGCTCGACTCAGATAATGTAGGTACTATCAGGGGTGACGGGTCACAAGAGTGAGATTGTGTGACTCTTACATCAGCGGGTGTGGCAACAAAGGTTGGTGTTGTACTAGAAGGGTCAACTGAAACAACTCGTGATGTGAGGACTTGTACTGAGCGTTGCTTGCCTCATGCATCCGTCTCTTTATTCAGCTTTGCAAACAAGACAAAACAAACGATTGATATAATAGTATTCTTTATACACAAGTATATTCTGAATATCACAGTTCAAGCCTCTCACAAATCTATTCATGGTAACTTCTTCAAATTCTTCTATATCACAACAAAACAAAGTAGTTTGTAAAACATTATAGTATTCTTCCACGGTATCACTACCTTGTTGTAAATTTTATAATTTCTGTAGCATGTTACGTGTATAATATGAAGGTACGAATCTATATCTCATAGTAAGTTTTAAATCATCCCAAGTAGAAGGTATATAATCAGGGTATAATCGACAATATTCATCCCACCGAATAGAAGCAAAACCACTAAGTGTATTAACAGCAGCCCATACTTGCTTATGCTTAGAAAAACATGACTAGCAAATATTTCATTGAGTTCTAATTCCCAATCGAGAAAGAAATTAGGCCTATTACAACCATCAAATATTGGCATAGAAACAACATGATCATGTACCTTTTCACGTTGGGGTACCTTTCGTGATGGTTGTCGCACTTGCCGTGGTGGTGATGAAGGAGCGCTTGTCTCAGGATTGGTACGTCTCCCACTATAGATGTAGCCCAAGAATTGATTACTCTGTAACTTGTAATTGTTAGTAGAAGACAAGAAAACAAATCATAAATATATGTTCTAATAACTATTAGAATGTGTGGGTGTGGGGTGGAAGGAATCTCAACAATTCTGTAGCAAATACCAAGTTCTTACCAGTTCTTACCGTGCTGCAGTAGTTGTCGGCCTTTGGCAGTGTCAAAGATGATCAAAAGATTAATATAGCGATTACCAATGTGACTGAACCAAGTACGATATAGGAAGGTGGAGCTTGGTTGGCTTCAGTATAGTAGCAAGGAATAGCAAATGATCAAAGTAGCTATGCAAAGTTGAAAAGATGCTCAAAAATACTAGTCCTAATTGTTGGATTTGGACTAGATCGAGCAACAATTTAACTAAGCCTAGATACTGAAATAACAGATGCGAAACAAGCAAGAGAGAACACAATAGGTGAGTTTTTTTTTGCAGTGGCCTTCTGTGTGGCTTCTTATTCTTTTTATGATTTTTTAAATTTTTTTATACCTCAGAAAAAATACCTAAAGGAGCAAAAGATCTCAAATAGTAAAAAAAAACTAGTGTTCTGCCGCAACGCTGCCACGGCAACAGAATATAGTAGAAATCGTGCCGCGGCAGGAAAGTAGCAGCAGACAGAAACTTAAATCAGCGATTTATCCCAAACCACCTGTTCGATTGAGTTGGAATTTTTTCTGTGGACTCCTTGAATTATTCCTGATTTTCTGGAATTCGTTTAGAATTTTCTAGGCACCTTTTTTTCTGAGTCCAAATTGAGCTCTAATTTGAGATCCGAATCAAAACCGATTCAAACTTTGAATTCTGGTCTGAATCTATGTGGATATGACATCCAGGAGCCTTCTTAAGGCGTGGAAGAGTCCTTGAGGTTGGCCAAGTCCTTACCCAAGAGATAGAGACCGAATCAACAAGGCAAGACTTCATCTTTCAATTTGAACTTCAAGCAACTTCACTTTCCTTTTTCCCTTGGACTCTTGCCTCTTCTTTCTCAGATCCAATCTGCTAGAACTACACCAAGGTGCAACCAACACTAGCTCTTCTCCTCGACCCATGATAGCAAGGAGCTTGATGGTGGCTATGAACCTTGTCAGAACAGCAAGATGGTGCTGTGGTAGTAGCTAGGACGTGTGGCAAGTGGTGGCAGCGGGCGTGGCAGCGTATGACGACGCAAGGCGATGGATGAGCGGTAGTGGTGGGTGGTGGCACGGGCCGTCATGGCTAAAATTGGTTGCAAAACCCTTGCCACCACAGTAACTCTTCTCTTCTCTTTTTCTGATTTTCTACAAGAAGAACTAGAAGCAACACAAAGAGGTTTGATCCAGTAGGAAAATTTTGACTACAAACCAATCTAATCCAGCAACTTGACATTATCAGTGAAGTAAAAGTTCAACAATGCAAGAACTATGATTAACATTGCGAGGCTCAGATTGGTTTGGACAGCTAGTCTAATCTACTATTTTTTTGTAGGCTTTTTCTAGACAATTGGTAGAACAAATCTAAACTATGAAAACGGTAAATTTCTCACCAAACAACTTGAGCTCTGATACCACTTGATGTCAATGGAGGTTGACATTGATGATTCGACTATACCGTACACGACGATACGCCTTAACAATCGCTAAACCAATCTCCGATGGTTATTGACCTTACCGTAGACATGATCAACCTAAATAACAAAGTTAGAGTACCTACAAGCAACTGAAAAACTAGCAAGAACTATGATAAATTGTAATATAAAATTGCGAGTATTAAATTGACACAAGAGCTAGAAGAAAATATATTGGGATTCCACTGGCGATCTAAACAAGGCAGTGATTCTACACGACTTGTAGATGCAATAATATAGCAATAGCTAAATAACTCAATGAAACCCAAAAACTAAAGAAAGAACCCTAGGGGTATATGAAGAGAAGAAGTGAGATGTTTCAAAAATAGTCCTAGACTATTTTGGTGATTGCGGTGTGCTCATAAAGAATTTGGAGATCAGGTCAGACAGATTGGAAAGAGTACGAGATAAGATTTCTAAAGAGTCCAAGATCACCCAAATCGGAGTTCGTATGCTTGAGATATAGTCGTTTGAAGTCAGGGTTGTCTCAGCAATTTGAATCAGAGTCCAGATCTTGTGGGACTTGATCTCTAGGTCTTCTTGGACCAAAAGTGACATGGGAAGACTTTTTATAGAGGACCAATTCATCTGGGACATAGTCATAGTCACATGAACTTCATTCTCTCCTTCCCTCGAGAGCTTGAAATTGAATCATCGCATGTTGTTGAAGATCTTGATGGACCTCCTTTTGTTCTTTAGGGCTTGAGCAGTGGATGTAGTTGAAGTAGTGGTAGTAGAGGTGACAATGGGTGTATCCATGGGGTCATGTCCTCATCAGCATGTCTATGCATTTTTGGATCCGATCTCTCGAGGGGCCTAAAGATATCTTTCCTGTTGTATGGAGGTGCACATCCTATGTTGGTCTACTATGCCTTGTAGCATGTTTTACAACAAATCTAAAAGCCACCTTTATAACTACTCAGTTAAAGAGTAGCGTTTGGCAACCTCTAAGTTAGTCGCTCCACATCTCGAGTATATACGAAAATCTCAAGTCTAAGAATATATCATACACATTGTTATGAGACTCACAGATGACATTTAAGAATATAACGTTCTCGCTTTGTGTCATGGTGGGTTGATCCAAACTCATGTTCTCCAACATGTGTCCATATTATTGGTTTGATACCTCCATATCTATGGTCTATGAAACATGATTATCAACCAATACATATACTAGTCTACACATATGTGACTTCGTATGCTTTATCAGGCAAGGATCACTTTAGATGTTAATATAGAGTTTTACAAGCAAATCACGTACTTGCTAATCAATATTCAAGAATATTAGTCAATAAATCATAAACACAAGGAAATATAATCAGCTATTGCGGGTAGGGCATATTTTCAACAGTAAATTGTATTAATTTTATGCAATTCTAATATTTATATCTATGTATTTACGATATAGGTTATATACATATGATTAATGTTATACGGTTGTTTCTGTTACTGGAACTATTGTGTAAATCTCTGAGCTAAATTGCAAATAAAGTGCCTTGGAGGCTTGGATATAATCTTTTGCTATATTATTACTACCTGAATGGCCACACCTTGGTAACGAAAAAAAATCATATTTCCCAGCACATCGAGTCGTCGTCTCGAGCTTACCAGATGTCCCGAGCTTTGCCCGGCTTGCATTATGTCTTCGTCGTTGCGCTTTGCCTACACAAAGCTCTCGTATTTACGCCACGCCTATTTGACCTTCCTTGTAGCCCATTTCGTGCTCCGTTGCATTTAAGTTAATTTGTTAGAGATTTTTTTTATAGAAGTGTGTTTATTTAATAACTTAATTTGTTTATCAAGAGTGGTTTCGGGTAGTGATTTTTAGAGAGATGTATGTGTAAGTTAAATTTTTTTTGGAAACTGTTTTCCTTCCTTTAATTAGAGATTACTCTTGGGGTGAGTTGTCTCCAGATGAGCACGCTTAATTTGTGCAGTTTATTTGAAGTATGTAGCACATTAATTCCAAAAACTCTCAAAAAATTCGTATTACTCACGTGAATACTAGGGAAGGGTGGATTTATTTGAAGCGTAGATTGTGTCTTTTCTATCTCGCAGAGTAAATTGTATTTGGAGTTAAAATGCTGCGAGGATATAAAACATACTTCACCGAGCAGTAGAATATTTTTTAGATTTTTGGAAACTTGTGTGTGCACCTTTTGCTCTTTATTTTCACACCTTCATTTTATTTGCAAGAGATAACATTTCCCTTCTGGAACAATAGCTCGAACGAATACCGAATATTTTCTCTCTCTAATCACGATTGGCGAATCTAAAACGTATCAGAATCCTAGCCCGACCGGCGAGCCCAAATTTCTTCCAAAATTCTAATTCCCATGGGATTAGATGGTAAACTTGCGAAAAGACCCTCCTCAACTCGAGGGTTTAGACAAGTAACACAACTGCGGCAATAAACCCCCAAAACCGCCGCACCGCCGCCGCCGCCGCCCGGACTCGCACCTCCCCGCCGCGATGATGGTTCCGCTCGATCCATCCAACAAGTTCACCTCACAGCGACGCATCGCGGAGGGCGACACCGTCGTGGTGTACGAGCGCCACGACGTGATGCGCGCCGTCACCGTCAGCGCCGGCGGCGAGTTCCAGAATCAGTTCGGCGTCTTCCGCCATGCCGACTGGGTCGGCTGCCACTTCGGCTCCAAGGTATACAGCAGCGGTGGCTTTGGGGGCAAGGGCGGTCGCAAGGCCGGCGGCGGGTTCGTCCACCTCCTCGCGCCGACCCCGGAGCTCTGGACACTCGTGCTCAGCCACCGAACGCAGATCCTCTACATCGCCGACATTAGCCTCGTGGTGGCCTACCTCGAGCTCGTCCTGGGTGCGTCGTGCTCGAGTCCGGCACGGGCAGCGGGTCGCTCATCACGTCGCTGGCCCGCGCCGTCGCGCCGCACTGGCGCGTGTGCACCTTCGATTTCCACGACCAGAGGGCGGCCTCGGCAAGGTAAGCAAGCAGCTCGGGTCTTATTAACATGTCAGAAGTGATTGTCTGCTTGTGTTCCACAAATCAAAACTCAGGTCATTGGTGATCTGAGATTTGATTTAGAGTGTTCTGTGAAAAATAATAACCTTGACAAATGCTGCACAGTTCTTGGCATTGAATTCGCAGTGCAGAGGATGGTGATAATGCACAAGAAAGATGATCGTCGTGGTTTTCCCTTGCTTGGGAGTTCTCTGAATGTTTTAAGCAGTATGTAGAACTATTTGCAAGTGTGCACCAGAACAAAAACAATCTATCAAAGTGATGTGATATGGTATTCTGTACATAGCATGGCCTATTAATAGGATTTAGATGATTTTTCAAAATACATGTCTTTGTTGCCTCAGAAAGAAAAAAGTAATCCATGTCTTTGCAATATCTGTAGGATTTTATCAAACTTAGGGGTGACCTGTTGATAGTACCATCTGCCAAATAAAGGCGCAAAGCATATGATTTAGGAATCACTTTTTTTGAGCAGCACTTGCAACTTCGGGTATGATAATGGCAATGTGATGATGTACAAATGATACACCAAAGCAAAATATACTTTAGCAAGTCTGCAAGAACAGAATAGCACTTTCTTTTAGCAGTTTAGCTACTACCTATCTTTTGATTAACAGATATTTGTGGTCACTCAATATGATCTGATAAGGCTGAATGTTTATAGGATAAAATAGAAGATTTAAGAGGAATGTGATTGATCAATATTTTTGTCAATCATGTGGTTTATAGGATACTCCCTCTGTTCCAAAATAGATGACGTTTGTGACTTTGCGCAGTTTCTCGTATGCAACTTTGACAATTACTTTTGTATGAATGTTGTAAGTAAAAGATTATAAAAAATTATATTTTAAAATTGTTTTTCATGACAAATCTAATGGTACCATTTGCAACTAAACTAACCTATTTCATTTTTTGTGAATTAGTTGTCAAATATAGAGAAATTTGACTGCGCACTTTCTAAAGTGACATCTATTTCTGGAACATAGGTAGTATATGCTTTTATGTTGTTGTGATTGGAGTTGCTTTGGTAAATAGGGAAGATTTTGAGAAGAATGGCCTAAGCAGATTGATCACAGTCGCTGTTCGGGACATACAAGGAGAAGGGTTCCCAGACGAGCACTGTGGAGCTACTGATGCTGTGCTCCTGGACTTGCCCCAGCCTTGGCTGGCAACGCCTTCTGCTGGGACAATGCTAAAACAAGATGGTGTTCTATGCTCCTTTTCACCTTGTATTGAGCAAGTACAGCGTACTTGTGAAGCTATGAGATCATGTTTCACAGGTTGGTACATGCTCTGAATCTTTACTTAGACATTGATGTTATTTTATGGGTTTCACATGATTCATGGACTCATATACTCACCCTCTAATTATTATGTTAATTAGAATAGCAACTTGCTGTATAAGTTGACATTGAATGGAGTTAGGGCTATACTTTTCCAAATGGTTCACCTCAAGGACCAGCAAATGGAACAGTCATTTTTCACAATTGCTAGTCAAGAAAAATTTCTTTTGTCTTCGCATGCTGCATTTTTCCTAAAGAACTTTTCTTAAATTGATGTAATTTGAAACAATATTTATTATTCTCTTTAATATTTATTTTGACAAAAACTGGGTAAACCTCAAGTAGTTCTCAACAACAAGGGGCTGCTTGGAATTTATGTCGATCAACAAAACTTATTTTAATTGGTTCCTTGTTGGGACTACTTATATTAAATTCGTCGTTTAGCAAAATCAGGTTTCAAATTTCTTGTTTTAGGTAAGGCAGTTATAACATATAAGCACGGTTTGCTGAACTCACTTCATTGATTCGTAGGATAGCTCAATTTCAGTGTACTTCTTTTACAGATATGAAAATGAACAGAATAGTAAGCTTTTGTGCATTTTCACTCCAAATTGGATGTATTCTTCTATGGAATGCATAAGCTTGAGTGTCAAAAAGCACGTCATAACCATCTAAAAGTTGAGTGCTTTGTAAAGTCTGTTAAAAACCTAAAATATACAAAGCCTCTTTCTAAAATTATTTATCAAACAATTCTTGAGAAAGTTAACTTGGCAGTATATTCATTGACTCTAGCATCTTTTTATGCTGATTTCTTTTACCTTCATGCAGTCTCTCTACCATAGGAACAAATTGGCACCCCCCCATCTTCTCCCATGCCATTGTGGTCACCTCATGTATACTTCTAGTTTGTTTATGTGACTTCGTAATAGTTTCCTATATGGACTTAGCTTAATTTCTCACACAAGGACATTATGTCCAGGAATTTCCAGTCCATTTCTGTTTCAAGATAAATACGCTAGAGTTGATTGAACCGAAGATGATAAACATGATCATGGTTTGCCCTGTTAGGCGCAAAATAACCTACTAGAAAACTTGCTTAAAAATATGCAATCACAATTACCTGTAAATATTCTGATGCACCCTGCTTAAAGAAGAGTGGGCCAAAGTTTATTTGTGTACGGTTGTGTTCTTGTGCAGATATTAGAACTTTTGAAATTCTTCTTCGCACCTATGAAGTACATGAAGGTGCTTTGAAGAGTGCATCTGCCAACGAAGAGGCTAATGTGGGTCCACTTCCTCAGAAAAAAAGAAAAATTCGGCCAGCTGGAGAAATCTTGGACAGTACACAGAGTTCTTCTGTTAAGGTTCGGCCTTGCAGTACTGCTAGAGGACACACTGGCTACTTGACATTTGCAAGGAAAAGTGTGCATGGGTGCCAAACTGAAGCCAATGAGAGGTAATTAGAGATTACAATTTGAATGGAAATTCTGCTCCATTTCTTAGACCAGTAAAATACACACTGGTGCAGAGTTAGTCACATATGAGGTGCGTTATACTTGTCGTTTCTCTAACCTGTACTGAGTTGTAAACCATTTGCAGGTGCAGTACGACGTGACAGAGCCAAGTTCCGATGTGATCCAGCCAACTATCTGATGGATCAGGAGATGCTAACCACTGAGAACTGTCACGATACTGCTGCCGTTACTGATAGTGGCTTGAGCTCTCTAATTTACTGAACTGTATTTGCCCTCTACATGGCCATGGCCATGCCTTGCGATTTGGTGTGATAGCGTATGATATCATACTAGTCATTCTCTCTCTTCTTCTTTTTGTCATGAATCCTAACCCATTTCTCAACTAAAAGGAATGAATAATGAGATCTATTTTTGTTGAGCTAGTACAACCTAGAGATCTTCTACGAATAATGTTAGAATTCCTGAGCTAAGTTCTGTGGCTTAACTCAAGTGAGAAATAGTATTCAATAATTCACTAAGAAATAAATTAGTGAAGTGCTTAGAGAGAGAGCTGCATGTGCTTTGCAAGGAATTCTTGCCAACGCATTTTTCTTCCGGTCCTGTCGACATGGGCTGATCTTTCCGCCTCCTACCACCAGGTCATCACCATCTACTACCCATAACAGCTGCATGCTGTGAGTGACACCAGTTGCTTGTGCCACGCATGAGAGAAAGAGAGGCAGTTTGAGAGCTAAGTAACTACTTTTCTCTCTCCTTATCACTTCAACACCTCCAAGGTCATACTACTTCTGTTCATATCACTTCAACACCTCCAAGGTTGTTGGATCGATGGCTTCCCGACAGAGGGGGGGTGAATATCGGGAACAAATTTTTCTTCAAATTCAAATACAGATAGCAATTTAGATACTACTGTAAATGATAAAGAAGATGCAGCGGAAAACACCCTAGAAAGTCATTGACAACGTGGAGCTCGTCGTTAGCTTTAAAACGAGTACAAGATCACTGAAAACGGAGTCCGGATGCAAAAGTTACGGCCAAAATAGTGCGTACAGCGCAGCCAGATTTTGGCTACCCGGACATTCCGGGGTAAAATATCCGGACACTCCGGATGTACAATCTAAAAATCAATTCCTCTCGGGATGATGTCCGGAGACTCCGGGGTGAGCCCAGACACTCCGGATGTGTATTTTCAAGCACTCAAAATACACACCCAGACATTCCGGGTATTCTAGTCCGGAATCTCCGGGTGTAGTCCAGAACTTCGAAACCCTGATTTTTTGATACGTTTTTCGCTCTAGTTTGAAATCCGTCCAACCAAAACTCTTGAAACTTTGCAGATAGATCTAGGTGTGTCTTGTGACTATATATCAATGATTGATTCTTAGAAAAAGACCACAAGACACAACCTTTCTCCCATTCTGCCAAATCAACTCCAAAAGTTGGACGAACACCAAAAGATCGATTACTTGTTGCTCGTGAGGATTTTTAATCTCAAATCAATAGGATGATCTCTCACATATCACAGCAACCTATTCCATCTATCAAATCACAAAGATTAGCCCCCAAGCAAGTAAATTGCAAAACCCCAATTCTTTCTTCTCTTGCAAGCAAACTCAAAACGTGGGAAAAGGGATTGATTTCTTGAATATGCTAGGATGGAATCAAATAGGACGTGATTACTCCATCACTAACTTGCCATATCAAGAATCAACTCACAAGAAAAGCAAGAAAACGAAAATTAAAAGATTCAAAGAATGAATGACTCAAGAACACATAGGAATTGAGGAAATCTTTTTGTATTGAATTTTCGTGGGTTTTCTTTGGAGTTTACAAGCCTCTCATCTAGGCAAAGCACTTCACAAAGTGCAGCTCTCACAAGCTAATCAAAAGGGTTAAGGGTTAAGAAAACCCTCATCATCTATTTATAGTGGGGAGGGACAACCCCCTCTTCCACTCTTGGGCCTCATGCCCTAATGGGCCTAACTACCTAGCACGCATCCCAAAGCGTCTAAATAGCTTAGCCACCTCTCGATTTTCCTTCCACCCTAAGCTACCAACCCTAAACCGCTTCCAGCCGCCGCCGCAGTTTCTTGGTTGAGCTTCGGTGGTTTCCGCGTTTTTACCAAAACGCCCTCGCACTGACTTGGTCCTCACGTCTCGTCTCCACCCGCTTTCTTGTCGTCCGCGTACATGCTTTTAAGCCGCACGATGTCGTCGCCACCTCCTTGACCGCATCTCAGCCCTCCAAGCTATCATGCCAGTCCATATGGCCGAACCATCGCCGCACCCAACTCGCACCTGCACACAATAGACCAAGCAAAGCGTCGCGAGCACAAGTTTTCCACTTGACCCATGTCAGCCCGAGAAAAATCTTTCATCCACTCAATTTTTCCTTGAGACAAATTGAGAAACTCAAGCAATCAAACATATTGCAAATAATTCCAACCTTGAATTCATGCAACCAAATATTCAACTCCTCATAAGATGGCAAGATATTCATCACAACTATTGTCAAAGTCAACACATGACTCACAATCTCCCCCTTGATGAATATATTGCCAACACTTCTCAATCAATCAATTTGGAGTTGGTTTAAAGATTTTAAAAGCAATCAAGTTGCAAGAATTCACACTTGGCCAAAAGAAAGAGAAAGCAAGCACCGACCAAGTGAATGTTACCAAGAGTAAGATCCAGAACATGAGTGAAAGTAAAACATAATAATCACTGAAACTCCCCCTCACTCCTATAATCCATATATCTATGATCTACTCCAGAGAAATGCGAAATCCATCCAAAGGTATGATTGATATGACTATGTCTCCCCCTTTGGCATTATAATCATCAAGTATAAGCATGTATGCATGGAAATTTGATTTTTTCAGTTTGAGCGAGCTTTGAAGATTATCCAGAATGAGACACAAAAAGTACTAATATGCCACATAGGTGCTCACCAAACCATAAGAAGACATGTAGATCAAGAAGAGCAGCTAGCATATCAAGTTCTTAGCATATTAAAGAGTTCACTAGTAATGAGCGCCAGACTAGATAGTCACAATTGCAATGACTCTAAACATGAGTGAAGTATGACAACCTAGCGCTAAGCCATGACTAGGAGACAACCGATCAAGATTAGGACCAAAATACTCTACCACATGCTGAATTAAGCAATCACATGATTAAATGGATTAGGCACAACCAAAAGACAACCCCCTGCACGAGGAAGTATCTTGAGTGATTCATCCTGATTTTTTCACATTGAGTCCACATGATTATTTGGACTAGCCACAACCAAAGTACTACCTCCTGCACGAGCAAGTACCTTGAGTGGTTCATCCCTATTTGAGCATTGTCACATTAGCATATGATAGATTTCAAGCATGTAGAGCAAAAACTAGTGACTTTTGATGACAATAAGCATTCTCCGACCCGAGCCACAAAAGCCTAGGCATGTTAAGCCACTAGCAGTCCTAATCAAGATTACCATAAAGTCCTATCTTTGACCAGTCATACACAAAGAACATAGTTGCAATACTAGAGTCATGAGCAGATTCAAAAGCAAAGGATTCCCTAGCAGGTAGGCAGGACTGCGGGAGCTTGACACACACCGCTTGAGAAACAATGTTGAACTCGTTAACGAGTAATTAACGAGTTAAACGACTACTCGAGTAATTAACGAGTCGAGCCGAGTATGCATTTTAGCTCGTTTCATTAACGAGTCGAGTCGAGCTGGCTCGTTATGTTAACGAGTATTTACGAGTCGAGTCGAGCTGGCTCGATAGCCACCCCTAATGTGAGGCCTGTACGCACTCCATGAAAGATCCAACCACATTGATGAATTATTAATGAACAGCATATAGAATATTCCCAATTGAACCACCCCCGTGCTAAGAAGAACTAAACATCAAATTGGATAGGTATCAGCTCTAACAAATTGGTTTGAAGAGGATTCACTTGGACCAATGCTCGGACTACTAAGCAAAATCGAATATTTGTATATCCAAAAGACTTCCATTTTCAGTTGTGGTTGTGTAGAGTCTAGAAATTATGTTTAGGAAATTGTTACAATTGTATGCAAAACAAATAAATAATGTCACTGCTATAGAATACCCCATTCAAGACCGTTCAAAATCGCATTTCTAGATAGTTTTGACGACCTTCGTGGAACATGTGTCACAGATGATCAGTACTTCTATGTGTGCTCGATGCTACTGCTCATTGGTCCAGGACATCTTCAAGACCTCCTCTAAATCAACCTCCTATATGACATCAGGACCTCCTCTATGACACCAAGACCTCTTCTACTTTGTCTGGGACCTCTTCTACGTCTTCATTCACGACGTCGGCTACATTACTACCATCATGGCGCCATCTTCAATAACAGGTACGTCGATCTAATCATGTTGATCATTTTCTTGTTGATAGTTGATATGCTAACACTTACATGTAAGATAGATATGCGATATTCCTAGTTAGGAGTTGTTTGCATGTCTAGTTTGTACATGCAACTGATCAATATTGCAATGGTCTCTATCATGTTATATTTTTAAATTAAAATAATCTAAAAATGCTAATTTATTCCAACATGTTGTCTATATTTTTATAGTATTGGATAGGAATTTGTACATTCATACACATATTTTATTGTATATGTTTTTTTTCCTTTTTGTGCTTGTGCCTTCCTTTTTTCTGGCATTGGAGTTAGATTTTCCATGGGTAAAGGAGATTGTTGCATACGTGGTCCTTACGTTGCGATAGTATGTTGTTGTAGAGAGATGTTGTATAGATAAAAAGGACGAGTGAATTTTATGTTATAATAATTAGACGACTTTAAGGGTTTAGTCATAGAGAAGTGCTTCTATGCTCTTCTAACCTATTTTTTGCACGACTTTTAAAGCGCTGCACAGTTCTCAAAGCACTTAGAGCTTTTCCTCATGGGCTTGGCCCATATCCAAACCCGCCCGCTGCATCCAAACCCAACTCTCCTCTTCCCCTGCGTGCGCCGTGCGGGAGCCAGACCAGAAGCGATGTCAAGGATTGCTTTGGGTGCGGAGCGCAGCGCACCGGTGATGGGTCGGAGGTGGCGGCGGCGAAGGCTACGGCAGTGAGGCTGGCGTTGGGTGCAGAGCGTCGGTGATGGGGTGGAGGTTGCGGCGGCGGTACTAGCGATGGGACAGAGGCTGTGGCGGTGGTTCCGCCTGCAGCACCGATCAACGGCGACAGAGGAGAAGCAGCCACAGCGGGGTGTTGGGTGCCGAGGCGGGGCACCGACGATGGGGCGAAGGTTGCGGTGGCGGGTTCGCGTGTGGCACCGGTCGGCGCCGTCCAAGGAGGAGCAACGACGGTGGGGCCTGCGGTGCGGAGCGCGCGACGCCGGCGATGGGAAGGAGGTTGCAGTGGCGGTGGCACGCAGGGGAAGAGACGAGTTGGGTTTGGATGCAGGCGGGCGGGTTTGGATATGGGCCAAGCCCATGAGGAAAAGCTCTAGGTGCTTTGAAATCCATGCAGTGCTTTAAAAATCATGTAAAAAATAGGTTAAAGAGTATAGAAGTACTTTTTATGATAAATTGGGTCTGGTCTCGTTATAAAGAACATAATGGACCAAATTAATTGTGATTTAGATGCTCAGTTTAAACAAGAAAATATTTTGAAGTTCACGCGGTGACAGTGCAGAGAGGGGCTGCGAGTTGGTTCGTGTCTTGCTCGGGCGTACCGCGTCGCCGTACGAATCAGACGGCTCTTAGGCCGGCGCCTAGGTGCGCCTAGTTTTTACTGGGCTGCTTCTTCACGCCACATTGGTTACACCTCGGTACTGTACTGGGCCTGCAGACCAACCCTGGCCCATAAGCAGGAAACGGCGAGCTCCCGACCTCGTCGTTCTGGTCGCTCGCACTCCCCATCGCTGGTGCGAGCTTGCGGCGGCGGCAGAGTTGGCGGTGGTGAGAGGTGACTTCTCCTCTTCCTCTTCCTTTGTCTCTCTCTCTTCTCAGTCTTCTGATATTCTCTTTATGGGCCCGCCGTCTCACCCGGGATCCATGGCGGAGTGATCCTTGGCGCTCCCTGTTCAATCGAAAAACAGCAGTTTGGCTGGATGGGAAACCTTGATGTATTAGATCATACGTATGGTCCTTGTAGTGCATTATCCTTCGCACAGACGAAATTATCTGTTTATTGAGGTGCGATGGCTGTTGGGCTGGGACGCTAGTGGGCGGCACCTGCTCTGGCTTAGTTGACCACCACATGTCCGATGAAATGCTTGGTCGGCGAGGACCGGCGGCGAAGGCTGAATGCGTGCGCTCGGTTTGCTCGGTGAAATGCCTAACGTCGTGTCGCCTCCGACTAGTGTTTCGGTGCGATTGTACCGTGCTTGTTGGGGCCACTGGTTCGTCGGGCACGAGCATCTTGTTTTGATTGAATGCGCTGATGAAATGTTCGACCCTTGAAATTAACTTGGTCTATTATAAGCATGACTGGGTGAAGCCTTGATAGGCTAGTGGAAGAGGCATCTGACGTAATATATGCTTGATTTGGTGCGAATTTTATTTGTCACAGGTAGACTTTATTGAGACTATCTTATTCTTAATTTCTAGTTCTGCTTGCTCCGATGAATTAAATTCTTTCGTGTTTTTAAGTCCTAAGTTGTTCTAGTTACGATCTGAATTATAGTGTTACCAAGTAAATAGGTTAATCATCATTTAGGGCTCGAGTACTTTCAGCAACTAAGGTATCACTTGAGATTGTCAAACATTTTTTCATAGCTGTATTTCAAACTTGCATTGGAGTTCAGACACAGCATGTCATTAGATTTTGTCATTAGTTGCTGCATTCTTGTTCTTCTTTGTAATATCATAGCAGAATGTAATTTCTCATTAGTTTGGTAGTCTTGCTTTTGGATATCACAAAATGTTCCTCCCAGAACTGAGATAGACTCATCTTTTGTTATCCTAAATTTTCTCAGATCTAAATACAACATGCTTTCCCAGACTAGCTGTACGACATGTAGGGGTTTTGCAACATAAATCCTTGGTTATAACTTATATCCACCATTAATATTTGCAATGAAGTTTGGTGTATTGACAAATGTGAGGAGATGAGGGAAAATGTGAAAAACAATTTTGTCACTAGCACGAAAATGAACTCTGTGCTGTTCCATAAACGCCATGTTATCTGTTGAGTTAATAAGTAACTGATTTAGCATTAGTACTTCTGTACAAGTTTCAACCGAAAATACATTAGTTAGAGGTCCAGGCAAGGCACTGCAAGCCAGAGAGCTCCCCACAGTTTCTTGATTTGAAGTAGTTTTCTCGCCAATTCCTGATGTTGCATCCAACTGAACTGGTCCGTCAATCATGAAGCTTTATTCTGCTTGTGGTTTGGATATCTGGGGAAAAAACCAGGTGTTATGCTGTTTCTGATACTTTGATCTGGAGTGAATTTACAACTTGTATCTATCACCATTGAACAAAGTCTTCTTCTCAATGAAGTCCAGTTTTAAAATAAAACTATGAATTCAGTTTTTCCTCATAAATTCCTGATTCAATTTTTTCCAGACATATCAATAATGCATAAATTCAGGAACTTATTATTTGAGCAGTTTTTTTCTTTTGCTCATATATTGAAGAGATAAACACATTTGTTCTCTCTTTTTTTTTGTTCAAAACCTTATATGCTTTGTACTTTGATGCCTGGATTACTGCTTCTAGTTTTCTGTTAAATCAAATTTCTCACACAAATGGAGAAAAGTTAACAGGAGATTTCCTGAGGAGTAGCATATCACAACTTAGATAAGTGGAGGGCTTAGTTTGGAAACTTATAGGATGACACTGTGCCTTTGTAAAAGTAGAGCAACCAAATATGCGACCCGATCAATATGGAAATCTCAAAAGGGCATGACATATAAGCGTAATTTGTTTTTCCTTTTCTTTTTGCGCAAAAGTGCACTATTAGTGTCCATATATTTGACAGAATCCTTATAATGACTGCAGGTAAATTGTGGCAAGCAAGATGGCTCTCTCATCAGTTTTCAGGAGAGTAAATGTCAAAGAATGATCTCAAATGCTTCGGTGTACACTAGCGTAACAGGTAATGACTTAGGCTTTTGGCAGTTTGTGACTTCGAGGTTTGAACTTGTATCATTTGCTATTCTGACAAGTAGTCTGACTTTTTGAAATGTACTTGATTCCAGAGTCGTCTGGTGGAATGAGCTTGGTTTTTAGGCGTTGGGCCACCAAAAAGACTGCTGGATCAACAAAAAATGGCCGTGACTCTAACCCTAAGTATTTGGGTGTTAAGAAGTTTGGTGGAGAGGTACCACCTTCAGATGATTTTGGTGTTTGTTCTTTCCAAGTTTCCATGACATTGAACGAGATTACAAGAATAAGTTCCTAAATCACATGAAAATAGCTAAGGATTTTGAAGTTTAGGCATCGCTCTAATGATCTCATATTGGTAGCCACTGTACTCATCGTCATTGTTATCACCAAAAAGAAGTGGAAAATGATCTCATACTGTTCTTGAACATCTACACTTGTGTTATTTTTTTCAGAAAGTGGAACCAGGAAACATCATTGTCCGCCAAAGGGGAACCCGCTTCCATCCTGGTAACTATGTTGGCATGGGGAAGGATCACACTCTCTTCTGTCTGAAAGAAGGCCACGTGCGATTCGAGCGCAACAAGCTGACTGGCAGGAAGTGGATTCACGTCGATCCTGCAGCAGGGCATGTCCTCCACCCTGTCTACGCCCAGTGGTTCATCCACTGCAGCTGATATGGAGCAGCTGTAGTAGTGGTCGTGCGTGGATCGAAGTAACATGTTGGTAATAGCATACTGGGGATGGCTCATCACGAATACCTTCTCTCAGGGAACTTGTTCAAACGAAGATGTTTCTGGGTTGAAAGGGTTGCAATAAGTAACTTCAGCTTGTTTCCAAATGTCATTTCTGTAATTCATTCTGTAACACGGTTAGTTTACTTCCCTGTGTAGCGTGTGGTGTGATGAGCCGTAATTTATAGTTTGTGTGCTGCTTTTCTCGGAAATCATGAGCGTAAGTGCCTCCTGCTGGTCTTTTCTCCAAGTTCGCCTATTGACATGGGATTTATTGTGGTTGCTATTGTCGGCTAGTTGGCCGACCATCTTTATCAGATAAATGGAAGTTGTGATGAATGACCGGTGATATCACACTACTTTAATTTCACCTTAGCGTGCAACAAATCGCAACAACCTGATAGATATTCTGATCTTGATATAGTTCATTAGTTAATCTTGATATAGTTTATTTGTTAGTCTGTTACTGAGTTTGTAAAGTCTTTGCATGGGGTGTGCATGAGTTAGTTGGGTTAGTTTTAGGAGATGGTGTGATTGTAGGGGTTAGTTGTTGGCTTGTGAATATAATTGGCTAGGCTTGGCTATTTAAGATGATAAGGAAAAGAAAACGACCGGGCCATGTGTGCGCGTCCAAAAAAATCCTCGTTTTATGCGTCTTCTGTGAGCAGAGAACAACAATTCTGCGACAACTGAGTAGAGCGGAATGACGAAGGAGCAGCTGGAGAGAGAGGAAGAGAGGAAGAACATATGATTGTGAAGAGAAGCGGAGCAAGAACGCAGCAGCACCGGAGCTGACAGGCTGACAGAGATAGGGGAGGAGGATCTTATTTCTTAGGGGGATTTGATCATATGCCCCATCTCTGTTTGCCCATTTGATAAAATGCCCCATTTGTGTCAATGACGAGTGGCCCTTCTCAGGGGGGGGCATTTTATCAAGTGGCAAGGAAAGTTGGGGCATTTCATCAATAAACTCTATTTCTTACGGTTTGTGTTAATATATCCTTTTTCGACGTACATTTGTTATTCTGTATTAGCGCACGCGACGGTGCAATCCTGGGTGGCGCCAGCACGATTCAAGGATATTAATGTGAATACTTATTCTTTTTTAAAGAGAAAAATGTACATATGCTCCCTAGATCCATCGCCGCTATTAGAGAAGCGCGAGCTCCAGGTAAGTTCTTGTATCGTCAAAGAAGACGAATGAAAGAGTAAGTACGCCGTGGGCTTTCAGTTGATCAATTGAGGAGGTGAAGGGATATCCAGAGAAGTCACTTAGGTGAGGTGAGCCAAAAATGTGTGCCAAAAATATTGATCAATTGGACGGACCTGTGTCCATGAGCATAGACCGACCGATACCAAGAGCACACCAACAGAGAGAAAGGGGTGGCCAGTGCGGCGCGGCGGCTGCCGTGGCGCCGTGCGCTGCCGTTGCCACTGCTGTGCACCGGTGCTCCGTCGCAGCGTCGGATGCTCCGGGCAGGGCGACGGCACGTAGCAAACGGCAGTGCGCCAGTGAGTGTATCCAGTAGGCTGACTTGGCTTGATTGGTGTGTTGTTCCAGTTGAAATTTATGGTTAGTTGAGGTTAAATTGGAAGATAAGCTAGTTGTTGTTGACTAGGTTCTACAATCTGACTTGTGTGCCCGTGCGTGTTATTAGTTGCAGATCTCTTGGCCACCAGTGGATGTACGTGTACTCTCTCCTGTAAATCCTTTCTCATATGATATTTTGCATAATCATGCGCTTCTTTAAGTACTGTACTTGGTAGCTTGGGGTGGTAATTTTGCGCGATAAGTCGTAGCAATTACAATCTAAATATATAGAAAATAGCTGGGATTCCCAGCTTCACAGCGCGCCACGTCATTTCTGATGACGTGGCCGACTCTTAGCTGTCGGATCTAGCATAGACGGTCTAGATCAAGCGGTAAACAGTAATAGGGTCAGTACTGTTCATTAGACCCCGCAAACAAATCTTTAACGGGTCCAGCACTATTCGGAACCCGATCCGTGTTAAATAGTACCACGTTGTTACTGTTCACATTGGGTTCGATACTGTTCACCTGACCTGTTACTGTTTATCACAACCCAAAAACTGAAATTTAAAAAGGAATTCAAAAGGTATCAAAATAAAATCTAAAATTACGAGAAAATTTATCTAGGCTAAATAAAATATAAGAAATTAATTAAAAATAGTTCCACCGAGAAAAATCAAAATAATAATTTATAGAATTAACATATCTTCTTCTTTTAACTCAAAATTAATTCATAATTCAAACATGTTTGAATTATCTACAAAGGCATCCAAATGAAATCTAAAAATTATGAAAAAATTCAGATAGGCCAAATAAAATATTAAGAATCTATTACAAATGGTTCCACTGAGAAAAACTAAATTAGTAATTCATGAAATTAACATATCTCTTTCTTTTAACCTAAGATTAATTCAAATTAATTAAGGACCTTCTTTCTACGCATATAAATTTGAACATGTCTCTACGTACGTATGGTAATTTAAAGTTAACAAAATAAGTTGTGTACTAAAAATATGTAAATCGATTTATAACTAAAAAATGTTAAGTGATTTAATGTTTAAAGGTATGTCACTTAATAGATTAAAACCGAAAAAAGGTTACGTTACACTTATATTCAAAGGATTTTTATTTATATTCATACGCACTAATTAATATATATGTGACGGGTTAGGCTGCGTCGCGTATCGCGCGAGCCTTTAGCTAGTGTGTCCATAAAACAAAATGATTACTGGTTGTCTGCATAAATTTGTCAATTAGCATGGAATACTTTGGACATGTTATTTTCTTCGTTATGTTGTGATGTTTCCAAAACTGTTAAAATATTACGAGTTGTTTCCTGCTATTGTGAACCTTTTATGTTTTAGTTGGTAGCTTTGAAGACGTTACCAATCCACAGGATCCTGGCTCCGTCACTAGGTGCAACAGAGGAGCCCATAGAGAGAGAGAGGGAGGGAGGAAGCAAGGAGGTACATACGATTGCAAAGCAAAACAAAGTGACGACCGAACTGAGGTCGTAATAACATATCTTTTCTCTATGGAATCGTATCCTCTCCCTTGCTCCTTTGAACGCACACTTTGCCTTCTGATCTCAGCCTCTAATATGTCTACGTGGTATCTAATAGTGCTGGACTTCTCCACTACTACAAATCACTATATCAGATATGGGCAAAATTCTTCATGGTTGATGAATTTTGGCTCCCATCGTGAGGTAATTTTAACGACTTGTAATCAATGACTTGTTCTAACACAATTCGTCACTAATGACTTTGCACGAACGGAAAAAAAACTCTACTCGACACTGCTGGGTAGAGTTTCACTAAAATGGTTGTAACTTTTAAATACAGTGTCCGTTTTGGCTCCATGAATAATCAAAACGAGTGTATTGATGAGGTGCACCTAAAAAATCCACTAGACTTTAGACCTGTGCATTTTTTGACCTCCAAGTTCGCCATCCAAGACACTTTTGGGCCTCTAAATGAAAAACGCCTCTTTTGACCATCCGTTGAACTTCTCCCCAAGCTCCAAATGCTATAATTTTTACAAATTTCAAACCATTAGGTAGTAGAGCTGCTAAAAAATAAGAGAGAAAATTCTAAAATAAAAAATTTAGGCAATAGTAGGAATCATCTGAATCCCAGTGTAAAAACACAAAAGTCTTGCCACGGGAGGACCTTCCTTACCTCAAAACCGAGCTAAACTCCCATATAGCTTCTGCTATGTTCCTATGGGAAGAGTGATGGGAAGAGGAGAGGTTGCCTTGTGATGAGGACATGACCCACATGCATACATCCGCAGCTACTTCTATTTTGCCTTTGCCACAAGTTGAGAATACTTTGTGATGAGTTACTTGATGCTCCTTGTGATAAAGAAGAGTTGTGTGATAATACTTCACTTATATCCATGCCACAACTAGATGATAACATGCAACTTCTATTTTGAAATCACATGTTAGTGCTGAAATTAGTGTTCCACATGCTAAACTTGTTGACATTCCTTGTATGGAATTGATTAAATATGATGACATTGTTTCCATAACGTCACTCGACCAGTGTTCAGAATCACATGAATTGCTTGATGATTTTTGTGCCCCATATGACACCATTTATTTACCTAGTGAGTTAGATGTACAAAGTGATGATATAAATGATGAAAATTTTGAAATTTCTGATTTGGATGCCACATACCATAATATTAGTGATGTGCAATCTGATTTGGGCTATCCAAGTTGTAACGTAAATGATGTAGAAGATGATTGAGTGCTTCTTGTTTTGAGATTGTTTCTTTTACTAATTTAAGAGCACCAATTGTTGAGCCATGTATAGAAACTGATTATGAGATAGGCTATAATAAGTTAATAGAACATAGTGACGTGTGTAATGCTATTATTCATGATGTTGTGTGTGCTATCCAACTTGTTAACCCTATGACTTTGATGACTTTGACATGTGCTCTACAAGAGGTTTCTAAACTTGTGAGGTTACCATCTTGGAATTCGGCCTACACTTCTGCTTATAGAATTAATTTAATTAGAAATACTATTATAGATGATGAAATTTATGTGCATATGATTTGCATTAGTTGTACTGAGCCGGTTATTTCTCAATTTATTTATTTTGACAATGACCACTTATAATTATTCATCTCACCACCTATCAGTGTCAATATTTGATTCAAAGAATTATGTTACATGCTGTAATAATTTATGGCATAGGTAATGAATTTTTGGTGCATAGATTTGCATTCCATGTGGGCAACTTTCTGTGTTGAGAAAAGATAATTTAATTCTAATACTTCATTGTTTTGATACGACATCCAATATTGATGCTAAATTTATGCTGAAAGGCTTGTTGCATGATTCTTCCAAACATCAGTACATTGTCTTGCTCTCAATTTTGGCATGATGTGGTTTCTTATTTGGGTACCAGTAATGTTTATTCACCTAAATTGGGATGGTTTAATGATGGGTATTACACAACAATTATATATAGGAATGCTTAACTTATTTTTGTAAATTAAATTGCAACAATCATTAGAATAATAAGAATGATATGCCACTCTATATGTTTTCAAAATCTACCAAGGTGTATTACAGTTTTAATTTAAACCGGCCGTACAGCTGGTCAGACCGGTCGAACCGACATAGGTTGGTTCGAGTCTGTTTTGGCCAAGGGTGTTTTTCCCATCTATATAAACCCCCTGAAGGCCTCTGTTTTTATCGGGTTTCTGTTTAGACTTAATTTAGCCATATTGCTACTATTTGAGTCATTGATTGTGTTCAACAACCAGTTGTCGTGACTACTATCAAGAATCTCACTTTTGTCTAGTTCTTCATCTATATTTGCAATTTTAGATTGCCATTATCATATTCTTGCTTGTTCTTCGATTGCTTGCAGGAATATATCCTTCGTGGATAGGTTGATCTTGCTTCTCGGCAATGTTAATAACACTCGGATTTGTACAGCTACTGCTAAGATGCACCATCATTGTACAGTTGTAGTTGGATCGTCAAAGTCACCTCCATCCAAATTGATTTCGTGTTCTCTTCAAAAGATCGAGACACCCATTGTTCTATCACCTTGTGGTGGATTTCAATGGGAAGAGTCAAAGGAGGAGAAAAGTGGAAGGGAGGAGAAGAAGGTGGAAGGGAGAAGCAGGAGAAATTTTGGATCTAGATATGAGTAGAGAGAGGCACATTAAAGTGAATTATATACCTCACGCCACTCTAAAATTTGGATTTAAGAGTTTGTGGGAGTCTGAAATTTCGGGTTTTTAACATATCACAGACGGGTCACTCACTTAGCCCATTAGTGATGACACTTTCGGACTGACAAGTTGTAACATAGCCCATCACTAATTACACCATTGACGGGCTAGCAAGCGGTCCATCACTAATGAATGACACTCATTAGTGACAAGCAAGGAAATGACCCGTTAGTGAAAGTCATCACTGATGGGCCTCTCTTCAACCCATCACTGATGACTTCTTGGAGGACGAACCTCAATGACTTGGTGAAATCATCAGTGATGGATAGCCGGATAACCCGTCAGTGACAGACTGGCCCTACTGTTAGTGGTCCCGACCCTGGATGTGGGTTTCGTAGTATTGCTCGCTGATTTTCTTGCTTAGTGTGTGATGGGCCTACTCTTGTCCAGCGTCAAAGCCAACAAGGGAGAACCTTACCTAGTCGGGACATAGGGTATGACCATGGTAGCCAGTAGCAGCGGGAGGGATGTGGAGTCGGCGACGGTGGCTACGAAGATGTGGGGGATGCCATAGGTGATGAAAGCAATGTCTTCTGCATGACGAACTTAGAGAAATGTTTCTCAGCTCCATTGAGTCATAGCTCCACCATCATTGAATGTTTTCTCGAGATTTGTGCCACTATAAACACTAAAAAGTTGCTTAGAGAGAGGGTATTAATCATGGTATTGTACATACTAAAAAATTGTTCTAAGAAAGTGTGTCTAGTTAGTGGGCAAATTATTTTACGTATGGACACGAGAATCTTGTAAAAACACTATTCAAAACCTGATTATCCAACTAAAAACTGAAAAAGCAGCACACATTTATATATGTGAAACAATCTGCATCCAATGGTACTAGAGGATGAAACCATAGCTCCATAGAACTGAAACTTCTTGTTTGTGAGCTTTCAAACCTTCTTGTGATGACAACTTTTTCATTGGATACCTTTTTTGTTGAAGAATAACACTCCAAATTTGACCAGCACTACCATTTGGATTTTGGACTCCAAATTTGCATCAATAAAGAACATGTTTTGATTAAAATAGAGATTATTTTTGTTGTCGTTAAGATTTGAGTTACTTGTATAATTTAGTTTGATTAAGGTGTCTTGGAGTTAGAGGATTTTATGAAATAATAAAGGTATTCGGGAATGATTAAAAGAGAAAGCTATGGCTCGATATCCCCTCCGGCTGAGATTAGCGGTAATACACACTTCGTCTTCAAAAGAAGCAAGACAGAGGATATGTTCCTTTCTGTGCATACATTTGCCTTTCTATAATGACAAATAGACTCCTAAAGTACCTCCTCCATTCAAAAATATAACACACATGTTTTCTAAGATTTATTTTTGACCAACAATTACTCCAACAATCGATAGATTATGTAGTTAAACTAGATATAATTAGATTTGTAGTTAAAAACACTTTCCAACAGTATCATTTGTATCACGTACTCCACATATTGTTGGACTAATTATTGATCAAGTCTAAATCTTAAAAAATATGTGTGCATTATATTTTTAGATGGTGGAGATATATTGTTACATTTAAGCTTGCTATCTTATTGAGATGCACTTACGCCACTTATCCCCTTATTCTAAGGGAAATGTTTGGCTAGATCTAGATCTAGCAACTCCGCTTCGTGGTCCATTGATACATCTTGAGATACAAACTCCATTTAATCCCGCATGAGCTAATACTCTGCAGGATTCTGGCATCTACCATTTTATTCACTTACTGCACCATCTTCATATAATAATGTGCCAACTCACCCATAACCCTAGGCTCCAGGAGAGAGAAGGTTTTCTCAAGCACCGTTTTCTTTTTTTATTATGTTTTCAATTGCAATGAGATAAATAAAATTTCATGACGTTTCTAGTTTTCCTATTTTTCAAATATATTGTATTTTTCAGCATGAAATACAAATGACTCAAATTATTTCAGAGCAATTTTTGTATGTCATTGGAATGGGTTGTATAATTTGGTTGAACAAAAATTCAAATTTCTTGTTGGGACTGGCATCCTCCCGGGACAGGTGGGGCACCAGCATCAGCGCCAACGGGTCGCGCATGGTCTCCTTCATGATGGCCTCCACGTAAGGAAGGCTCGAGATGTCCTTCTTTATGACCCAGCAGCCTCGGCGCACCACTCAGTCCAGCTCCTCGATGGCCTTGGTGAACACCTCAAGTTTCTCGAGGAGCTCTGAGATGGCCCACTCCACCATAACCGCTGAGCTCTTTGTGTCACCGGCGATGGGTTCCTGCACGTACCATTTGAAAATGGTGGTGATTGCTGTAACAATGTTGCACTCGTGAAGTGTACTAAACAATGATCGAATCAGTTGCGATTAAGTAATGGAATTAATTGCGTGCAATGTTGCCATATCTGCGTAGTGTGCAATGTTACAATTGTTCTCGTGGATATTGCCCTTCGGTATGAAAAGTTCATTTATTTACTGTTTTTGGTGGAACTCAACAGATTAAGCATCTACCTATCAACAAGACCATTCCCCAGAGTTCAAACAAGTGGATCAGTGTTTCCTGCAATTATTGAAGTTTAGGCAAAAAATGTAATCGTTATAGGCTTGACCCAGGTGGAGCGTATAATAGTACCCTAGAACAGATGATAGTTACATCTATCTGATAGGTCTGACCCAATATTCTTGTTGCCTTTTCTGCTTAGAACGAAGATACTAATTTTGTTTTCACCTTGACCCATGACTTCTTCTTTTTCTTCGAGAATTGATTAAGTAGGGCGCCGCCGTATCTCTTATTTTCACCATTTTTGAGTTAGTGTTTAGGTACAAACCTAATGTAGTGAAAGCACCATTTTTTGCAGAAGCAAGAAGGAAAGGAAGCAGAATCCCAATTTTGCGGCAAGGAAGGGAATCCATGGACGGACACGGACGCACCTGAGTGAAAGCCTTGACACCTCCTGGTTGAGCTTGACCTCAAGACTGGGGTTGTTAGCGATCTGCATCAGCACGTTGACCATGTCCTTGGCCACGAAGCTCTCCCCCTCTCGCGGCTGTTAATGTTAAGCTCATTGTAGAGTCCAAATTTGATTAAAGTAAAATTAGAAGTTTAGTTGGTTTCCTTTACCTAGTAATCTAAGAAGTTCATAAACCTAGTGGACGAGCTTCGGTCTTTTGGTGGAAGAATCAGTAAAACCAAGGTTGTTCAAAAGTTATTCGGGTCGGTCACGGCAAAGTTCACCGACATCATTGGCACGATCGAATAATTTGGAGATGTCTCAACAATGACAGTGTCCGAAGCTATTGTTCTTCTACATTTGATTTAGATCTATAATCATCGGTAAACTATTAGATCATACTCTTGTTTACATTGGTGAGACTATCGATAATCAAGTATATACCTTTTTGTTCATCTTTAATTATGCATCTCAATTATGCTCGCATCTTCGGTATGAGTGAGTAGATTTATTAGGCAGAAGAGATGTAAGTGATTGGTGATGTGGTAGAGCCATGCTAGATTAAATTTTTATTCTTAAGTGCTTTGATTATTTGGTATGAAATTATTATTTCTAGGAGTGCCTAATTCTTATTGTCTAGGACCCAGGCAACATGATCTTTGTGTAGGAAATATTAAAACTAATACATGTTTTGCAGTGAACCGACGACCTACAAGGTGATAGGTGTAGATATCAAAGAGGAGTCATACTTTGCATGAGGAAAACAGAAAGCCATCAATCTTAAAGCATTGATATGAGCTATCAATCTTAAATACGTTACTGACCACTCGGGATATAGGATAACAGGAGAAGAACAATAAAGTCGTACAATACCGGTGTAGGACGAGTACAATGATTCAAGGGTGACTCGCTTACCAAGTTCCAAAGAGGATAAGTGTATCGGAATCTTATTTCAATCGTCACTCTATCTACCACTAACCATGATCTATCATCTCCCACGACTAACCATTATTATTGCAGGAACCACACTTTACTTTTCAACATTTCATTTTTCATCTTACTTTGTAGTATATTAATCTTAGCACCGATTTGTAAACTTGCATTTATTACTATTAATAAAAATTTAAAAAACCTTTTCTAGGACAAGCATGCTTGTGACTTATAACACCACAAGTGTGAGGAAGAAGTGACCATCACCAAGGCTCATCGTGGGAATTGACATAAAAACTAGGAGAATACTTCCAACAAACTGTTGCAACTAAATCTATGCACTTGTGGGACATTAGCCATCTAGCACCGCTCTAAATTGTACAACGCCGACGAGGAGCTGTGTGCTAGGTGGCCATAGCAGGAAGAGGCCGTGGCGGCCAGTGGCGCGCTAGGTACGGACATGTTGGTACCGACTATGGCCGTGAAGGCGACATGGATGGCCGATGCCTCCCAATGGCTCGGCACCTGGCTCGATAGCACGCCAAACCACGCCAACATCATTTAGGTTCTATTGAATTAATTGGATTCTTAGTTGATTAACTGATTTGCAAAAGGGAAAATAGTGATGAATCTTTGCCTGCCTAATTGCTGGACACAGGTGATACTGGCGCCGTCGTCGTTGGAAAATGTACTAGTTTACTGGTACGTGCTATGTAGTAGCTTCTTTTAGATGTGGATTTTCATGGGCACCATATTTTCCATGTAGAAGTTAAGTGGATAGCCGTAGTTGCCTACTTAAAATCTAGTGGCAGTTGTAGGGCAATTGCAGCCAACCTGCAACTTGCCCACTTAGGGTGCCTTGGTTGGTGGGATAAACTTGGATAAGTTGGGCCATCCATGTTTTTGAGGTCCACCCACCTGATTGGTAGGGTGCATTGGGCGGATGCGGTAGCCCACTAGAGAGAATATTCCACCGAGATGCTGGCTAAGAGGAGCCACGAAAATTAGTTGGACAAATCTGCTCGCGGCCTCCCAAAAGGAATCCCACGTCCCTGTGACACATCTCTTACGAGCTCTCTCACCACCTTCGTGTCCCTCCTCAACACAACACAACGGTGGCGGCAAGGGTGCACTCATTTCCCTTCCTCTCGCCATCCCGCTGCCGTGGTTCGTGGCGACGCGGTTAGGGCGACAAGGGAGACAATGCTAGATGGCTCAGCTATTGCAAAGAGCAAGGGGCAAGCAGCGATAATGCTAGGGCAAAGGGGGCAATGGTGAGAAGGTGCTCAGGCTTGGAGGGTCAACGACTTGGGAGCAAGACGAGAAGGTGCTTCGGATTGGAGCTGCAACAACAATTTATCTCTCTTCTTGGGACCAATTCCTCCTCTAATCCTAAGGTATGAACCTAATTTCATAGATCTGAACATGGTGTTGAATGTTTATATGATTTTCTTGATGGTTGCATGTATATATATGCATAAAAACTGCTGGTCAAAGGCTTATCATTGCTATATAGACAGCCGGTAAGGCTGATGAAGCCTGAGGGTCTTTGGGACAACATGAAAAAGATTCTAGGTTTCAATAAGGCACACCTTTTCTCATTAATATGCATTCTTAGTTGAGAATGTTCAGATTGCGATGGCTTTTAGCTCGTTGGATTTTGGTAACAAGTTGATTTGGGTTGCTAGGTATTGTAGCAACTACTTTCATGGATGAAGGGATGAAATCTTGTGTATGAGTTGTATCACTTCTTTTTCTTGCCACAGAAACAATGGACCATGGCTTGTATGGACTTGTGTGCTTTTGCTACCAACCAAAAAAAATTGAAGTATGGGTTGCATGTCTTAACTCCGCTGTGGCCGGTCCCAAGCCCGAGTAAAGGAGGAGGGTTGTGATAGGCTTGGCTAGCCAACATAAAACCCAACCATTCTTATGGATATGAAACCCAATGGAAATTCGTTGAGGCGTAACCCTCTTAGCGACACACCATATCGGAACTCGGGTGTGGTGTTAAATGAGCAAGGGCCGGGTTGTCACTCTCTTAGTGGCGTGCTACATTAGCACCCAGATGCAGTGATAAGTGTGCAAGGGTTTTCGCATCTTATTCGATGGATGCGAAGGGTAAGGAAGCTAGTCAATGCAAATAGGTTCGTGTGGGCAGTTAGAATGTAGGGTTCTTAACTGGAAAGCTACGAGAGTTAGTTGATGCTGCGATTAGGAGACGTGTAAATATCCTTTGTGTCCAGGAGAGTAAATGGACGGGCCAGAAAGTGAGGGAGGTGGAGAATACTAGTTTCAAGCTATGGTACTCAGGGTTACTTGGGAATAGGAATGGTGTAGGCATTCTGATTGATAAGAACCTCAAGAATGGAGTAGTGGACATCCAGAGCCAGGGGGATAGGATTATCCTAGTCAAGCTAGTCATTGGGGATTTGTCCTAATGTTATTAGTGCTTATGCCCCACAAGGAGGTCTCGATGTGAGCATAAAGAGGCAATTCTGGGAAGACTTAGATAACATGGTTAGAAGTGTACCTACTAATGAGAAACTCTTCATAGGAGGGGATCTCAATGGCCATGTGGGTACATCAAATGTGGGGTTTGAGGGGGTGCATGGGGGCTTTGGGTATGGCGATAGGAACCAAGAGTGCAAGGACATCTTAGATTTTGCTCTAGCTTATGACCTAATGGTAGCTAACACCTTTTTTAGAAAAAGACAATCCCATTTAGTGACCTTTAGTAGTGCTCAGCACTCCAGCCAGATCGATATTGTCCTTACCAGGAGAGTGGATAAACGGCCTTATGTAGATTGCAAGGTGATACCTGGGAGTGCGTTGTCCCACAATATAAGCTAGTGGTGGCTGATTTTCGCTTTCATTTACGTGTCCTCGGAACAAAGGTGCCATAATCACGAGAACAAAGTGGTGAAAGCTCAAAGGGGAAGCGCAACAGATCTTTAAGGATAGGATGATTGTAGAAGGACCATGGAACGAAGAGGAAGACACGAATAGCATGTGGGTGAAGATGACAACTTGCATTCGAAGGATGACTAGGGAGGTGCTTGAGTGACCAAAGGAAAAAAATACAAACCTAAAAACACCTGGTGGTGGAATGAGGATGTCTAAAAGGCTATCAAGGAGAAGAAAGAATGCTACAATCGTTGGCATCATAACAGAAGCACTAACAGAAGCACAAACAACATGGAGAAGTACAAAGATGCCAAGAAGAAAGCAAGGCGAGCTGTGAGTGAAGCAAGGGGGTGGGCTTATGATGAGCTATACCAGCGGTTAGGCACAAAGGAAGGTGAAAGTGATGTCTTCAAGATGGCTAAAATTCACAGAGAAAGACAAGGGACTTCAACCAAGTTAAATGCATTAAAAATGAGCAAATCGACTTCTAGTGAAAGACGAGGAGATCAATAATAGATGGAGAGATTATTTTGACGAACTGTTCAACGGTAGGAATGAGAGTACTGTGCTTGAGTTAGACTACTCCTTTGATGATACCAACAGGCGCTTCGTGTAGAGGATCCAGGAGTTTGAGGTTAAGGAGGCCCTAAAAAGGATGAAAAGAGGCAAGGCGTTGGGACCTAATCATATCCCTATTGAGGTGTGGAGATGCCTTGGAAACATGGCAGTAGTATGGCTAACTAAGCTATTCAACCGCATCTTTCAGTCAAACAAGATGTCCGAAGAGTGGAGAATAAGTATATTAGTACCTATCTTCAAGAATAAAGGAGATATTCAAAGCTGTACTAATTACCGAGGGATAAGCTTATGAGTCATACGATGAAGCTATGAGAGAGAGTTATTGAGCATCGACTAAGAACATTGACAAATGTCACAAAAAATCGATTTGGTTTTATGCTCGGGAGATCGACCATGGAGGTGATTTTCTTGCTACGTCAGCTTATGGAGAGATATAGGGAGCAGAAGAAAGATTTACATATGGTATTCATTGACTTAGAGAAGACACATGACAAAATACTAAGAGCAATCTTGTGGTAGGTGCTAGAAAAATATAAAGTTCCAATAAAGTGCGTTACCCTCATCAAGGATATGTATGATAACGTTATGACTAGTGTTCAAACTTGTGGCAGTGAGATCGATGCCTTTCCAATTAAGATAGGACTACATCAAGGGTTAGCCTTGAGCCCATACCTTTTTGCCTTAGTGATGAATGAGGTCACGAGGGATATACAAGAAGATATTCCTTGGTGTATGCTCTTTGCTAATGATGTGGTGCTAGTAGACGAGAGTAGGATGGGCGTCAATAGGAAATTAGAGCTGTGGAGACATATTTTAGAATCGAAAAGGTTTAGACTTAGTAGAACCAAAACCGAGTATATGAGGTGCGATTTTAGTGGTGTTAGGAGTGAGGAGGGAGATGTTAGTCTAGAAGGACAAATAATGCCTAAGAAAGATATTTTTCGATACTTGGGATCAATGCTACAGAGCAATGGTGGTTCGATGAGGATGTTAGTCATAGAATCAAGATAGGGTGGATGAAATGGTGGCAAGCATTTGGCATCCTTTGTGACAAAAAGGTCCTGCGGAAGTTAAAAGGTAAGTTCTATAGGACGACGATTAGACCTGCGATGTTGTATGGAGCAGAATGTTGGCCCATTAAAAGATAACACATCCAGCAGATAAGTGTCACAGAGATGCATATGCTACGGTGGATCTGTGGGCATACAAGAAGGGATTGAATTCGGAATGAGGTTATATATGATAGGGTAAGGGTAGCACCGATTGAAGAGAAGCTTGTCCAACATCGACTAAGATGGTTTGGACATATCTAACGGAGGCCTCTAGAAGCACCGGTGCATAGCGGTATTCTAATATCCATCGACAATACTAGGAGGGGTAGGGGGCGACCAAAGTTGACATGGGAGGAAGCAGTAAAAAGAGACTTAAAAGATTAGAATGTATCAAGAATTTGTCTCTAAATAGAACCACGTGGAAATTAGCGATTCACGTGCCCAAACCATAATATTCTTTTTAAGCCTTTTTTCTTTTACCTTTTGGCTCATGTAATTTTTATTGGGTTTCATCTCTGGCCCACCCCAACTTGCTTGGGACAAAAGGCTTAGTTGTTGTTGTTACTGTTTGGATTACATGTCTTAAATTTGCTTCCATACTATGGCAGTTTGGATACTCTAATGCGAAGTAGTAGTGTTGAAATTATTTAGCTTTGTCTTGCTAAAATTTTGAGTGCACGATTAATAGGTTATCTTTTGATCTATTACCGAAATATGAACTCTATGTGTTTTTGAAAATTTTCCATGTTTGAGATGTTGATGAAGTTTTTTTTATTGTACGAGATGTTGATGAGATTTGTCATGTCTTACTGCAATTTTACCTAACATAGTATTTGTGAAAATCTCCATATATGTTGCAAGTTGGGAGAAAACCATGCAATTTCATACTTATAATTTTTAAGCAACCTATGATTATATGAGTAAGCTCATCATATTTTTACCATTTCTCACAAGAGGTCATTACAACATTTACATTCATGTCGATCTACCTAACCAAATAAAAATTCAACTCATCCAACTTATTCAACCAAACATTAAAACTGACTTTCTAATCGTTAAAAATCCGAGATGATCCTCAATCGATGTATCTTTGGCCTTGAACCAAGAGGACCTTAGAGCAACTCCAACCCACCTCCCTAATTTCACTACCCAAATTCCTATTTGGGAAGTCATCCCAAAAGATTCTCTCCCTAAATTTCTTCCTCCTCCGACCCACCTCCCTAATCTCACTCCCTATATTCCCTCTCCTATATTAAATTAATATCCTCCAACTAACATATTATTTGCAAATGTTATATTCGTAATGGGTATACTTCTAACGGCTATATTTGTAACGGGTATATTTATAACGGATATATTTGTAACGGCTATAATCCTAACGGCTATATTTTTAACGGGTATAATTCGAACGTTATATTTGTAACAGTTGTATTTATAACGGCTATATTTGAAACGGTCAAATTTCTAACGGCTCTATCCCTAACAACTATATTTTGAACAGTCATATTTACAACGGCTATTTCTGTAACGGCTATATTTGTACTCCATATATACCTAGCCAAATGGCTGTTCCTGGCACTCACTCTTTCCTGCAGTTCTTCTCCTCCACCTCTACCATATCACAATGAGTCATCCCAGCTCAGGCATGAACCCTCTCTTTGATTCTTCATCGTCAGATGATGACGATGAACTCTTCATTGCTACAGCACTAGTCATACACACGCACCACCAGCTTAGGAATGCTCCACGCCATGGCGGTTCAATGACTGGACGTGCGGTAATCCATCGCAATAGAGAAGCCGGCCATTTTAGGCTTTACCAGGACTACTTTTCGGATTCTCCTACATATGGCCCAACTATTTTTCCCCGCAGGTTTGCAACCGTTCTCGTATGTTCTTATTCACCTTCCTTGTTGTTCTTCCCGTGCACGACTCATTCCTATTTTTCTCCAGGTTTAGAATGGCTCGTCCTCTGTTTCTTCGCATAGTAGATGTCGTAGTATGCCATGATAACTATTTTGTGCAGAAAAGAGATAACGTTAGACGTCTTGGGTTATCACCTCTGCAGAAGATTACAGCAGCATTTCGGATGCTAACTTATGGAGTACCTGCGGATGCTACGGATGATTATATCCGGATTGGAGAAAGTACTGTAATAGAGAGTCTTAGAAGATTAGTGAAAGCTATTGTTGAAGTCTTCGGAGATGAATATTTGAGGTCTCCAAATAGTAATGACACTGCTAGGTTACTTGCCATCAGGGAGGAAAGAGGTTTTCCTGGAATGTTGGGTAGCATAGATTGCATGCATTGGCCGTGGAAGAATTGTCCTGCCGCATGGCAAGGTATGTACACTGGCCATGTGCGTGAGCCCACGATCATTCTAGAAGCCGTTGCCTCACAAGATCTTTGGATTTGGCATTCGTTTTTTGGGTTACCAGGGTCTCACCGTTCCCCTCTCTTTGCAAGGCTAGCCGAAGGGCAAGCTCCAGAAGTTAATTATACCGTCAATGGACATAATTATACTATGGGATACTACCTTGCAGATGGCATATATCCTCCATGGGCGACATTTGTGAAGACAATACCTTCTCCACAAGGGAATAAGAAGAAACTCTTTGCTCAAGCTCAGGAAGCAGTTAGGAAGGACGTTGAACGAGCCTTCGGAGTCCTTCAAGCTCGTTTTGCCATTGTACGCGGACCAGCTAGATTTTGGGACCAAGAAACACTAGGAGAAATCATGACAGCATGTGTCACCATGCATAACATGATCGTCGAAGACGAGCGGGATGGAGGGCCAGAAGACTTCAATTACGAAGGAGCAGGAGAGAGTGTGACTATTTCTCATGAGCATACGCCAGAAAATTTTGAGTTTATTCAAACTCATCATTCCATTAGAAGCAGGGAAACTCACTCTCAGCTACAAGCAGATCTAGTTGAGCACACGTGGGAACGTTACGGAGCCATGTAGGTTTCTAATTGTATGGGGCTACGGAGTTATTTTATGTATGTTACTGTATCATTCGTGAAATAACAATTAGTTTTAGTACTGTACTGTTCGTGCCTAAATATTTTGTTGAGCTGAATAATTAGTTCGAGAGTACTTCGAAAGACATAGAGTTCACATAGTAGTGCGTACAACATAACGACAGATACAAGAATAACTCGTCCAACTCATCGGTGTCGCCTAGCAATGATATCGTTCTGCAGACTAATGTAGTACTCTTGCTGTGCCGCTGACATAGCACTAATGTTCAGGTTCATAATCCTCTCCTCTTCCAGCATTCTCTTGAAATCTAACTCTCTTTCCCTTACCTCAATCGCTTTCTTCTCATTCTCAATTTTCTTGTCATCTTGCGCAATTCTCAATTTCTCATTCTCAATCTGTTCTTCTTCCAGTGCATAATGCCGTGCGTACCGCTCTTCTTTCTTTAGCTCTTTCTAGGAGTCTGTCTCAGTCTTGATTGACCAAAGAGACTGTAACACATTCTTGTAGACCTCGCTATCTTGAGAGGAAGAACTTTTACCTCGGCGAAGTTATTCTTTCTCCGCCTTCCTACCAATTGGCCTGCCGAGTACCTCCGTTTCTGGAGTACCACCTCCCACCTCAGCTTCGCATTGACTTGAGTTCGTGCTAGGCGTAGAAGAACCTGGACTGGCATGTACGGTTGTCTTCTGTTTCTTAGAGGATAACCTATCCGTCCATTTCGGATGGTGCCGTAATACATTCCAACAGTGCAAGAAGGCAAAAGCTTTCTTCTCTTCCGCCGCGAACACACTACAAGCCTGAACAATCTGTGCATAATAACAAGTCTTATTAGCTATGCATAAGTACGAGACTACAACTGAAATGAAAGATAGTAGACTAGTACCTTATCATTTTCTGTCATCCCGCTCTGCCTTCACGCTCAATACGGTCATAGCATCCACAAAACTTGTTAACGTTCTCTTGAATAGTACATCAACGTTTTAGCAGAGAGTTCTGATTGTGGTCCGAATCGAAATCCTTGTTCTCCAGAAAGTAATGGTGGATCCTACTCCAATAGGTAGAGCGAGACTGCTCATTACCCTGTGCTGCATCCATACTAATGTTAAGCCATGCCGACACTAGCAACAAGTCTTTCTTCTCGTTGAAATTCTTAGTTCTCTTGTTGGATCGATTAGTAGAGGGAATTTCTTGTGCGCTTGGGAACTACTGCTCCTCAATAGGTGTAAAATGTTGGGTATCATCCCAAGCGATGCTGTCATTTCCCTCACTCAGCAAGTTTATGTACCCATCCATCTCTTTTCTGTTAACACAAGTACTTATCATATTAAGAACAAGTCAGACATCATTATGTATCATACAAGAACAAAACACATCGATTAATGCCAATACTACAATTCATAAGTTTTAAAGGTACAATAACAGTAGTGCAGTAATGAAGGTTACACATTACATATAGTTTCTACAGTACAACACTAATGGTTCCACATTTACAGACATAACCAAAGTACTACACAATACGGCTACTACTTGTACAAGGACTCGAGATCAATATCCTCGTCGTAGCAGTACTGGTAGTAGTCACGTTTACCGCTATCATCAGATTCGTAGTCAGCCGCTTTAACATCAGCAGGGTCTACAAGTTGTAGTTCGACGTCGTCTTTCCATTCTGGTGGACAAATGCTTTCAAGCCTATCCGTAGACTGCGTCGCAACGTGATCAAGCCCATCAGCTAAGACTTCAACTTGTTGCAGCAGAATATTCAGTTCAGCTGCTAATGGACACGACAGAGGTTCATAGTTATCTAGGGCTAATTTCTTTAAAGACCTCGCTATCCCTTCTACTTCATTAATTGTGCAAGCCCATCCTTCCTTAAGTTTCTTCGCATCTGGGTCCATGCCTGTTGATCAAAGAGCTATAATTTAAGTGCATGAACTCCTACAATCTGGTTGCATATTTCTAATCACTTATGAAGACAACAACTTAAGTAGTCGTACCACGGTACTTACAAGTCACATAGAAATCTAGATCTTTCATGTACCAAAAGCCATGTACGGATAAAAGAATTATGTATGGCATCTAGTACTTGCAAGGTAAGTTGATGTCCCTTTTGAATGTTCTCACCCAATTCAGAAGGACAGATACTTCATGAAGTGCAAATAAAATTTGATAAGAACACTCCAATTGGCAGTATCAATTTTGTTCTAAAGGTTCAAACTTTACATGTTTGCATTACCCTCTCAGCTAATGAAACTTGTCAAATAGAATAATCTGAACATAAGCATGGATTGATCAACTCAATAGCCTGAGTATTACTTGTTGGGACAACTCGATGAGATTTTTACTTTTGGACAAAGGGAAAGGCAATATTGGAGCACACTGCATGCATGTGCCAGAGCATCAGTACAGATTTTAGCCAGATATTCTGAGTGATGATCAAAGTGCAGGCTACAAAAATAAAACTATTTGCACGCATAACACGCCAGCCTTAGACCACTCTTTTCAAAAGAAACTAAGAGCCAACGGGTGGTAATGGTAACTTGAAACAGCTTTCTACAGTTTACTCCTACAGTTTTTTTTGAAGTCACTCTGTTTCAGATTATATGGCACACTTTCAGTAGGAACAACTGTACAAGGAGCAAGGCGCTTAAAAGATCAAGAAAATGGCAAGATTATGTAATAACATCGACTAGCTACACTTGCATGTTGTAGCTCTAGATATCTACTAATGTAGCAGAAGAGACGCACAAAAACTAGACAAAAAAAGGGAACCTATCGGCACCAGGTGCAATGTGAACTTTTCAAGTCTCGCGTGGTATTGAATTTCCAGATATGATTGGTCAGTCATGTCTAAGAAGATTTACTATATATGGCATCATTTTTTGCCTTCAAAGAAGTACCCTGAATATGGTTCCTAAAGATTAGATCATCACATAGAACAGAGCAGTTCTGCTCCTAAAGATTTCGATCAATTCTACCATGAGTATCACGTGTACATCATCAGTTCAATCATTCCTGAGCATACAAGACCATCCATTCAGAGGAGCAACACATCACGACGGGAAGGAATGTAGAGGACAAACGAATTACCTTCCAAATGCGCTGCTCCGGGCTTGGTTCGCGGTGGTCGACGGTGTGGCCGAGTGGACCGATGCTGTAGCAGGTGTAGATCCCGTGCTTGGTGGCGAGGACTTCACGCTTGGAGCTCCGGCGACTTCAGCGGCGTGCTGGTCTTCACGAAGCAGGCGCTCACGCTTGAGTCCAGTGGGGAATGGCCAGCGGGGAAGGGAGGAAGGGCAGAACAAACAGTAGAAGAACCTCAGATCAGCCGCACGCATAGAACCAAATCCCCCACGCCACCCTGCTCCAAACCCTAGAACGCCCCGCCCCAACCCGCCCCCATCCAGATCTACGCCCAAATCCACGAAAGGGACACAGCAAATCCGCGAAAACAACAATGAAATGGTGAACACATCGCGTACCTGGCCGGAATTAGCGGGTCGGGAACGAATCGGCTGCCGTCGGGTTGACCGTAGAAGGAAGCCTTCGCCTGAGCTGACGCCGCCGAAGCCCAACGGAGATGGATTTCCCGGGGACGGAACCCTCTGAGCGCCAGCGCGAACGGGGAACGCGACGCGCGACCTTGGCGGTTAGGATTTGGGCACTCCGATCTCGGTCCCGATAGATGGGGACTCGGGGAGGCCGGAAGGGAAGTGCTACAGGGTTGGGAACTCGGAATGAAGGCGGGCTAGAGGCCGTTTTCAGGGGGAAATACCCTAATTTAAGGATAGGGAGTGGGAAGGGATACGGGTTGGAGTTGCTCTTACATCCTAAGCCCCCCGTGCGTCAACCCTTTTTTATACGCCGCTCAGATTAGGCAGATTCAAACTGACGATCGCATTTCTTTCTCGGAGATCGCAAGCGATGCCAGGTGGCCCAGGTTACATGTGTAGACGGGAAACATGAGCTGCTTTGCGGGGTCTGGGGTTCTTCCAGGGGATTTTCGGCAAAAGCGCCAGAGATATTTCCGCTCTCTACAGAAGGGGAAAACAAAAAGACAGAAACGAACGTCATCGACCGCCTGAACGCCAGGTAGCACTTTGGAGGGACGATCGCTCATACTTCTCGTCAGAGATACGTTCTACCGACCCAAACACCTGACACGGCCCAGTCCAATAAGATGTGACATCCGACGCCCCTCCTCCCCTCTCGCTCTTAACCCTAGAACCTGCCCTTTCCCAGCGCCGAGCGCCTCCCTGTGCCCCTCTCCCCCAGACAGACGCCTCCTTCCCCCTCTCGCGCTCGCGTTCCCCTCTCCAGCGACGGCGACCTCTCTTCGGCGGCGACCGGCAGCCACCCATCCTCGCCCCCCGCGACCAGATCGACGGCCATCCCAATCCTCCTCGCTCTCCCTCTCGGGCCTCGGCGGATCTGCGCGGGCGGCGGCCCTCTCGGTCGGCGGTCCACCCTACCCGACGGACGGTCATCCATAGCATGGTGAGTTCCTTGTCCTCTCCTCCGTTGCACACCGTCTCAGCCGAATTCGGGCAACACGGAGTCTGTGGCTAGGTTAAAATGAAATTAAAAAATCCCTTCTACGCTAGGTTTCTGTTGTAGATTGGAGAAGTTTGCAGCAGATTGTAGATTGGAGAAGTTGGTGGATTTTAGACTCTGAGTCTCCTTTCGAACGCTAGGTTTTTCATTATCACACTCCTTACTGCCGGTGGTCATATTTAAGGTACATCATCCACGTTTCCGGTTTATATTATTTTTCACTTTAGCATTAACATATAGAAAAATAGATTATACATTACATATATTATATTTCAAATACATATAGCTGTATCCCCTTGTTGCCGTTTTCTTTTCTGAGTCTCCTTTCGAACGATAGGTTTTTCATTATCACACTCCTTACTGCCAGCGATCATATTTAAGGTACATCTTCCATGTTTCCGGTTTATATTATTTTTTATTTTAGCATTAACATATAGAAAAATAGATTATACGTTACATATCTTATATTTTAAATATATATAGCCGTGTCCCCTTGTTGCCTGGAAAACAGTGTATCCTTGCGTTTCTGTGACCATGAAACATAGACCTTAACCATAATTTTTGAAATATATTGAAGTGATGAATCAAAGGGTAAGGCTGTAGTCTATTGATTACCAATCATGGTTAAGAGTTAAGACCACCTAATGTTCTGTAGGTGCATGTTGAGAACATCAATTCAATATTATGAGATGAAAAATTAATTAGTAGGCAGGAATATGGAAGGTCGCATGGCATATGTAGTATAATAAATTTACGTGCTCGTTGCTTTGGAGTCAAGTAGGTGCTGCAGTATGTAATTTCTGAATATTTGTTCAGTCAGTAAAAACAGCCATTTAAATCTGATGTTTCTATGGAAGTGTGCACTACACGCTATCAACTGTAGTGGTTTTTGTGGCCTTCCTATAGCTCCATACCTCAGTAGCTGTCCATAATTCAATTCTCAATATCATAATATGGCATTGATGTTGTGTTATGTGCATAGTTCTGCAAACCTACCATTTTTCACATCATTGTATTATAACCTAGGAATCGCTACATATTGTGAGAGAAATTAGGCTTGTATCAACATGATCGTTGTGATAACATTAACATATGTAGCTATATTTTGTGCTCTTTATTGTTGCAATAGTTTAGCCTTCATCATTATTTATTAGTTCTTGTAAATTTGTGAAAGCTAATTAGACAGTCCAATGAAAAAGCCTTGATTTCAACTAGCATGAATCCATTGTACTATCATTACTTTAAATCTTTAATACTGTTGATTAGTTGATTTATTATGCATTATGATGAATTCTTTCCTTGAAGTATGGCAACATTATCCATGTGAAGATTTTGAAGATCCAAACTTACTTGACTATCATAGATGATTTTCTTTGACCTCAGTTTGGAATTGTGCAAAAGATTTAATTGTATTTATTTCTATAGATAAGATGACTGATGAGATGATAATTTGGTTTTGAAAACCCAAATCTATGTAACTAATATGTGTTCAACATTGCAAGAATTCGTTATGGAAATATATGTCTTGTTTTGCATTAAAAGAAATTATCTTGCTATGTTAACCAATGTGGCAGTGTTGTTTTGAGTGTTACAAGACCATGATTTCTTGTCTTGACAGTATCTAATCTAGAATAATTGAATCAGTTTGCATGCTTTGTTCCCAGGAAAAAAATTGTGATAAGCATTGACGTTCTGGGTTATAACTCCACCTGTTCTTTGAGGTATTTGTCTTGGCTTGGAAGTATCTTTTTTATATCCATTGCATTACCTTTTGATAGGGTAAACTAGAAATTGTCACATGATTGCACTAGCTAACTGTGAATCAATTTTTTCTGCAGTTGGCTTGATTAATGTGAGCTTCCTGGTAAAGATGGCAGATAATGGTAAAGTAAAGTCAGGCACTGGAGCCTATACAATCAATCTAGAGAACTTCAGTAAGCGGCTGAAGGTGTTCTATGACCATTGGAACGAAAACAAGTCTGATCTTTGGGGTTCTTCTGATGCCATCACAATTGCAACTCCACCTCCTTCTGAAGATCTTCGTTATTTGAAATCCTCAGCTCTGAATGTTTGGTTACTTGGATACGAATTTCCAGAAACCATAATTGTCTTCATGCACAAGCAGATACATTTCTTATGCAGCCAGAAGAAAGCAAATCTCATTGGAACCCTCAAGCATGCTGCTAATGAGGCTGTTGGTGTTGATATTGTCTTGCATGTGAAGGGCAAGAATGGGGATGGCATTGACTTGATGGATGACATACTGCGTGCTGTTTGTGCTCAGTCGAAATCTGACATTCCAGTTCTTGGTCACATTGCGAAAGAGGCACCCGAGGGTAAGCTCCTTGAAACATGGGCAGACAAGTTATCTGGGAAATCTGTACAACTTACAGATGTAACAAATGGCTTTTCTGAGCTTTTTGCTGTGAAGGATGCGACAGAGATCATATGTGTGAAAAAGGCTGCTTACCTAACTTCATCTGTAATGAAAAACTTTGTGGTTCCAAACATGGAGAAGGTTATTGATGAGGAGAGGAAAGTCACACACTCCTCATTGATGGATGACACGGAGAAGATTATTCTTGATCCTTTGAAGGCCAAGGTGAAGTTGAAGGCTGAAAATATTGATATATGCTATCCTCCTGTCTTTCAAAGTGGAGGGAAGTTTGATCTCAAGCCAGGTGCCTCCAGCAATGATGATTATCTCTACTATGATTCAGCAAGTGTTATCATCTGTGCAATTGGGTCCAGGTACAGTAACTATTGTTCCAATGTCGCCAGAACCTTTCTGATAGATGCTACCCCTACACAGAGTAAGGCGTATGAGACCCTTTTGAAAGCCCAGGAAGCTGCTTTAGCAGCATGTAAACCAGGCAATCAGATGTGCGCAGTTTATCAGGCTGCAGTTGCAGTGTTCGAAAAGAATGCCCCTGAATTACTTCCTAATCTGACAAAGTCAGCTGGAACTGGAATGGGCCTCGAGTTCCGGGAATCTGGCTTAAATTTGAACCCCAAGAATGACCGTCTGATAAAAGAGGGGATGGTTTTCAATGTCTGCCTTGGTTTGAATAATGTCCAGGCAGAAACACAGAATGAGAAGACAAAGCAGTTCTCTTTGTTATTAGCTGATACAGCTTTAGTTAATGACATGTCTGTAGAGATCTTAACAAATTGCTCCAAGGCTGTTAAAGATGTTGCATATTCGTTTAATGAAGATGAGGAAGATGTTCCTAGGCCAAAACGGCCGAAAGTTGAGCCGAATGGCCTGGAAGCAGTACCATCCAAGGCGACTCTTCGGTCAGACAACCAGGAGATGTCCAAGGAAGAGCTCCGGAGACAGCACCAGGCTGAACTTGCTCGTCAAAAGAATGAAGAGACTGCTAGAAGGCTTGCTGGGGGTGGTTCTGGTTCTGGCGATGGACGCGGTCCTGCAAGGGCTTCAAATGAGCTTGTTGCATACAAGAATGTTAATGATGTACCTTATTCAAGGGAGTTGGTGATACAAGTAGATCAGAGGAATGAAGCTGTCCTCTTACCTATTTATGGCAGTATGGTCCCTTTCCATGTTTCTACTGTTAAGAGTGTGACCAGCCACCAGGACAACCGCACCTGCACTATCCGCATTTTCTTCAATGTACCAGGCATGCCATTCTCAAATGATAATAACCTGAAGTCTCAAGGAGCTATCTACTTGAAAGAGATTACATTCCGCTCGAAAGATCCACGGCATAGCAGTGAAGTTGTTCAGCAGATCAAAACATTGAGGAGGCAAGTTGCTTCAAGGGAGTCAGAGAGAGCTGAAAGGGCCACCCTTGTTACTCAGGAGAAACTACAGCAGGCAAGCACCAAGACGAAGCAAATGAGACTTAATGATGTGTGGATACGGCCTGCATTTGGTGGTCGTGGGAGAAAGTTGACAGGGACTCTTGAGGCCCATGTTAATGGTTTCAGATATTCTACTTCAAGGGCTGATGAGCGTGTGGATATCATGTACGGGAATATAAAACATGCTTTCTTCCAGCCAGCAGAAAAAGAAATGATTACCCTCCTTCATTTCCATTTGCACAATCATATCATGGTTGGAAACAAGAAGACAAAGGATGTCCAATTTTACGTTGAAGTGATGGATGTTGTTCAAACTCTTGGTGGCAGTAGGAGATCGGCGCTTGATCCTGATGAGATTGAAGAAGAGCAACGTGAGAGGGATCGGAAGAACAGAATTAACATGGAGTTCCAGAACTATGTGAACAAGGTTAATGACCACTGGTCGCAGCCACAGTTCAAGGGGCTTGATCTGGAGTTTGATATCCCTCTTAGAGAGCTTGGGTTCCATGGGGTTCCGTATAAAGCTTCAGCTTTCATCATTCCAACTTCAACTTGTTTGGTTGAGCTAATTGAGACTCCCTTCCTGGTGGTGACCCTGGGTGAGATAGAGATTGTTAATCTAGAGAGGGTGGGCTTTGGAACGAAGAACTTTGACATGGCTATTGTCTTTAAGGACTTCAAGAAGGATGTTCTTCGCATCGATTCCATTCCGTCAACATCACTTGATGCAATAAAGGAGTGGCTTGACACCACTGATCTCAAGTACTATGAGAGCAGGCTGAACTTGAATTGGCGTCCTATTCTGAAAACTATCATTGATGATCCTCAAAAGTTTGTTGATGACGGTGGCTGGGAATTCTTGAATATGGAGGCAAGTGATTCTGAGACAGAGGAAACAGAGGAATCAGATCAGGGGTACGAGCCTTCTGATGCTGAGCCCGAATCTGAATCAGAAGAAGATGATTCTGATAGTGCATCCTTGGTGGAATCAGATGAGGATGAGGAGGAGGATTCTGATGAAGACTCTGAGGAAGAGAAGGGTAAAACCTGGGATGAGCTGGAACGGGAGGCGAGCAATGCAGACCGGGAGCATGGTGCAGAATCAGACAGCGAGGAAGAGAGGAGGCGCCGCAAGGTCAAGACCTTCAGCAAGTCCCGTCCATCATCAGAACGTAGTAGCCTGACTGGCATCATCAAGCCTCGTCCACCGCCAGAGCGTGGCAGTGGTAGCGGCAGCAAACCTCGTCCACCGCCAGAGCGTGGTAGTGGCAGCAAGTCTCGTCCACTGCCAGAGCGTGGTAGCTCCAAAGGAGGGCCCTCAAAGAAGCCGAAGTTCAAGTGATTGTACCGCGCTCGCCAATCTTGGTTGCGTCCTGAATCTGCCCTTTTGGGAGGCATGATAGGGTTGGTTGTAGCAGAAGCCTTGTTGGCTATTTCTCTAGATTATTGTTATACTTCTTTCTGTGGTAGCTTACTCCTATTAGGCAGTTGAACTTTGGTGAATTACAGTGTGTGCAACGACTCTTCAGACTTTTGTCATTGGGTAAATTCAAGTTGATTCATCGGTTGTACCCTCGTTCATGTAATGTTTTCTGCTAGAATGTTTGACTTCCAGATTGTATAATACATTTCTGAATGCCTGTTCATCTGTTTTTGTGGCGTTTCCGGGTTCAGTAGAAGCATTGAGCTAGGCCTCGTTCGTTTCCAATGCTCTTTTTATGCATCTCCTTGTCCAGTGCCGTTCTGAACTTCTGATCAAATATGGGAAATGTAAACGGGTGAGCCTACCCAATTCTTTAACTATCAGTAGGTACTCTTTCCAACGCATAAAGTTAGGAGCTTTAGATGAGAGTAAAATAGTCTATGCAGAAAGATATCAGAGCCTTGGATTCTTTATTGGATTTGACGCTGTTTTGACAACGGAACAAAGTATAGACTTCATCAAAATATGCAAAAGATTCGGTGAGTGAAAAAGAGACTTGTCCGAAAAATCGATGGTTTAGTATGCTCTATCCGGATTAACTTAGATCTTTTCTCCAGACAGCCAGTGGGTGTAGAACGCCAGCGTCTCCTTGGGCTTGTACTCAGGAACAGTGTGTCCAGCTCCCTGAAACGTGGTCACTGTGTTAGAAAGCCTCAGCCAAATTACAAGAAAAAATGCAGTGAAAAGTGGGTATACTTTTATCAATTTGTTGAGATCCTCATTCATCTAAGAGAATTCCAAATGATTCAAATTTTGGTTCAAAGATGGCAGCATAGTTATTGTAGCCAGTGGCTGCTCCGGTTCACCAGTTCAAGTTGTTGAAGCAGGAAAAATATAATCTAATATGCTAGTTGTGTTTCCAGAATGATCTCTTGCCACAGAGTGGTACTTCTCAATGTGATTAGAGGTGACGCAGCTGGAGTTAAATGTTTGGTTGCATACCTTTATAGTCAAGGTGAGATTGTGATCATAACCTTGTGTATATCTGCAGCCACACGGAAAACAGATTTCTAGAATCAGTTCTCAGATATATCTTTTGGTTTTATATCTCCTAATCCTACTGAAAGTCTGAAACAACTCAAGGACAGTATATATTAGTACAACTCTAGTGCATGAATACTAGAAAAGGAATACACTGGCTAGTCTTCGCTCGACTTCTCAAACTTCGTGAATTGAAACATTGGAGTAGCTAAAGGAAAATTCAACTAAGACCCTGTTAGTAGCAGTGCTCGTCAGTCATTTCATCCCCTACGATATCGACAAGTCCACAAGCTTTTAATATTATGTCCGTGATCCATCGTTACGTGCGACTATCTCCACTATAGAAAGAAAAAGAAAGAAAGGATCAAATTCTCTAGTAAATACTAGAAGAAAGAGCTTTCTACATAGCGATGTCAAAACAACGATTTTTTGCTTCTGGCTAAGCATCTTTCAGCGGAGGAAAGGAGGCAACTAGTCACTTCTGACGAGGCAGCGAGCAAAGCATGAGGTGGAATGTTGAGTTCAGCTGATCTCGGTCGCAAGAATCATTTTTGAGATCCATGATGGCAGGATCCTGGCCTAACCCGAAGCTTGAAGGTCCAACAAAGAACACAAAGTGGCTAATCAAAACGTGGAGTGGCCAATCTATTCTTTGTTCTTTCAAAAAACATATCCTTTTTTTTCTTATTTCCTTCGATAAAGCATTTCTCTCTTCTATAGAAATCAATTATGAGCGATTGATTTTGATAGACTTTAATTTGAAAGAGTTCATCCAGGCAGGGTTTGTTCTTTTCTTCAAAGTTTGTTTGATAGCTGCCATTGTCTTAGTCGCTCATCAAAGAAAAGGCACTGGGTTGAGCAACCCAGCCCAATCCTTGCTTTCATAGATAAAGTGAATTTACTCTAATATTCATTCAGTGACTCAATATTTAGCACCGGTCTCTCATATATGTACTCTAGTTTATCCAAAGTATCCCAATGGTGAAACTTTTTATCATAGTACCTTACTAAATTAAGCAGGTGAGGGACCGGAATCAAACCGTATCTTCTCCTTAACAAGGAGATGTTTTACCGATCAGGCACAACCTCAAGTCTCATAGCAGATTTTAGCACAAGCAAGTCTTAAACCAAATTATAAGTTCATTCCATACCGGACCAGACCGTGCAACATAGTGCAGCAGCAGACATCCAGAAGGGGCTTGACTTCATTAGAAAACATGCTGAAAGCAACAAAGTGACAGATATTTAATAAAAATTCTCTCCCACCCTCACCTATGAAATGGATAACCTTGCTGTCATAGCCATAGGATAAATTGGAACACATTAACTCCGTTTGTTCCCGCCCTTCGCTTCAGGCTATAGTGCTTCTGAATTATTTGGCAGGTATTGTAGGTGAGGCTACTTTAAGGATTACCGTTCGGGAAGCTCTTGCTGAGCCTTATCCCACCTCATATGCGTCTGTCGAGCATAGGGTGGGGGAATTTTTTTCCCATTTTGGCGGCAGTCGAAACCCCAACAAGTCTTTTTCTCAATTCCAGTTTGGAGGAGATCAAACTGTTTGATTCTTCCATGGAAACAAGAGCATAGATCTTAGTTCTAATCGCATAAATAAAATAGCAACATGGTGAGGGTGCCCTTACTAGTGGTCAAGCCAAGGATCTATTGGTTCTTAAGCTTGATAAATGGCGGACTTTTGAGGGAAAATGAGGCCTCTCTTCTCTTTCTCCAGCACCTGCTAGCGTCAGAGGCTGTCAAGTCATCTCGTGTGTACTGATGAATATGACCCTAATCATCTCTCCTCAATGCCCATGCTATCAAAATAGGACGAATGAACAGGCCTTCGCGGATATCTTTGCTTCGGAACAAAAACCCTGCAATCAAATAGATTGTCCCATGGGCGCCATATTCTAGTAGCCCAAGTTATTATGCTATTGAAAATTCGTTCATGCTAAGTTTTCTCCCTATTGCTAGTAGGTTGATGGGTTGCACAATCCAATAATTTGATCAACACGACCTATTCTTTTTTCTTCAATTGTGGAAACCCCGGGATGAGAAATAGTAGGGTTGTGACTAATGTCATAGTCAAAGATGGTTAAAACCTCTAGGAAAAAATTCTGAATTGGGAGGGCTCTCTCTTTACTCAGGATTTCTTTATCTTTGAAGCATATTCATTTGTTAAAGAAGGGGGAAGTGTCTCCATTTATGCTCATAGAACCCAGAAGAGGAGAGGACAGGGCTACTGCTGGTCCACGCATGAGAGCTCCTCTGTGTCTTTCTAGAAATTACTTCGACACGCAAAGGTGAAACCAGAGGAGATTCAGAGGCCCAGCTGAGATCAACAAGACGAGTTTATCAGTACCGATACCCCCACGCGTCGTGGCCGGTCCCCTCGGGGGTAGAAACTTACCTTGGAGAAATATCCCATTGATCTTCTTTTTTTTTCAAATCTTAATTATTCTTGATTATGGATTGAAAAGGGATGTTATGGATTTTGTGTGTAAAAGAAGCAGTAGAAGTGCGTAGTATGCTTCTTACCCACTTTATCTGATAGGTCTAGGATTGGTTTTGTTTGTTAAATAGCGATCTTTTCTTGGTCGTTTACACCTCTTCCATTTAGAGAGAATGCTAAAGTGATTGGTAATGTCTTCTTGAGAATTCAAAATTCCATCTGCTACAACCTTCTTTTTCCTTGCTTACTTACTAACCACTGTCCTTTATTGGTAATATAAACTTATATTCTTTTGACATATATTGCTTTGCGGTAACAGCTTGAATACTCTTCTTGACAGGAGCACCTATGCTTAGTTTCATCCAAGCTTCATCCTGGTCATGAAAGATCAACTAGGTTCGGGTCCAGGGTTTGATTCTGCAAGTGGTTCGATACGGACGAAGGAATTTCGAACAAAAGGATCAAAACTTGCTATTAGGAAGGAGAGAAAAACATCGTGTCTTCCGGTATAGGGTTGCGTTGGTTGCTATCGCAGGATCTATGGTGGGATCTAGTGGACTCAAGTAGCTAGCATATACTCGATCTATCCACAACCAATGCCTTCTTGTTTTCCGGATGTTCTACATTCATCCCTGAATGTCGTGGGTACACTTCACTTCCCCACCATTCTAGTAACCGTCACATGTAATCCGTGCAGATGTGTCCACACCCCCTGGAGTGGACGAGAAAGAAAGGATTTTTTTCAGCCATTCTTGTACTTCTAGAAGGGGGTTTAAGGGGGAAACCTTTTGTTCTCTGCTCGAACTGAGCTATTTTTCATGATTTCAAAATTCAAGGAAAGTTCTATACCTAGTGTCTTCCGGTATAGCACCTGCACTTGCAAGAGGAAGAAAGCAACAAAGAAAAAGAGGTCTATCTACTGTGGTACTAGAGTCTGATTCCTTCTCCTTGACTTCTTTGCATGCAGTACTTCGACTCTAGTACTAGCTTCAAGCGCTTACTATCAGGGCTGCGTTGCGCATACAGAGCAGAGCAAACGAAAGTTCCATTCTCGTATAGATAGAGCCACAGTAAGGGAAGAATCCAGGAACATGTAGTCCTACCCATGTGAAAGCTGTCAACACACCCCGCTCACTATGACGGTTTAAAAATTCTACTATCACTAGCCAAATACCTGTGCGTTGCTACGAATAAAAAAGTAGATTACTTAGCATCTCAAATTATTGATGTCATGCTCTATGCCACTTCCTTTGCTTCGTCTCAACTCTTAATTCTAGCCAAATATTGAGGTTTCGACACGGTTATATAGTTTTTCCTAAAATTTCAAGATGGTCCCATAGTAAGGAGGGAAAAAAGAAAGTATGCGAACCACCGTCACCGATTGACATCTTTATAGGGGTAAAGATTCTAGTAAGATGAGCGGGCTTCATGTAAGGTGGCCCTCTTCTATTTTGATAACGTAGATTTGAAGCTAACTTATCCAATAAGTCCTAATAAATGGGGCGAGCATGGAAGAGAGCTGCACCAGGACCATCTATATGTTTAACACAAGCGGTTAAGTCGATAGCTTTCTTTGATGATGAAAGTGAGGTGAGCTGCACAACCATCTTGGAGGATTCCCTAAGCGTGGGGGAGCAATGCCCTGAAACTAGAATTGAACTGAACCCACGAAGAAAAATTCTGAAGCAGATCCTCCTATAAAAGGAGCAGAATCCGAGGACATCTCACAGGCGTTCCATTTTCAATGAGATTGTTCTATAGGACTGAGTTGTTATTTAACAATGGCACATCAGATGGCCAGACATATAATTCAACTAAGAAAACATGTAAATGACAAATACTTAAGGCGAACGATGTAAAAAAGGAAAGGTAGAACTCATAACCAGCAATTTGCTCTCCAAAGTACCATGGTCACCATGAATCAACAACTCGGTAGCCTAATGATCTAACCCATGCCTCTATTCTGGTGAAAGGGATACACAGATCATGATCTCTACTACACAATTACACAGCTAGAAGTTGTTAGATGTCTTATTCTGTTTAAGAAGTGATTAGATATCTTGCTTTTTAACATCTCGTCCTATGTAGTTCAAGCGTTAGTTAATCAATGCGTTAATTTTCTCCATCGATTGTGTTTCCATGGATTGTGTTTCCACCGTTCGCTTTAAGCACTCTAAAAGGATAAGCATTACGCCTTTACCTCTGGACAAACGATTACTGTAGACTCAAGCACAATATGTACATCAATGTAAACTTATGTGGATATGACTTTATTTTATTGTAAGGCATATGGATATGAATAATGAACAAACAACCAGATATGGTCACATTTGAAGAGTTGAATTAAAGCCCTTCTTATTGAAAAAAGCTAAGTATTCTTCTAGGTACTAGGAGTCTAGGACTACTATCTGAACCGGACCTGGGGTAACTTAGTAGGATTAAACTTTGAGAGGATTGTTTTTCCCTAAGTGTTAGATTCATGTCCTTCATTTTGAATTGAAAATTCAAAGTAAATTGATATGATGTAAAACTTGTGCTTCTCTATTCTATCCAATGTGAAATTTTCTCTCTTATATTAGATTATGCAATAATTCTTTGCTAAAAGTTATGTTATGGATAACCGATCTATCAATTTTTTAATAAAACAGGATCTAAAACTATTCTCTAGTAACTGAACCTGTTGCTTATCCATTACATTAAATTGTACTTCATAAATTACTCGGTGTTAACATTGTGAAATGATCAAGTTGCAGGTTTGTCACATACCTGTAAATAAGTACGCGATATGCCATAGCTGTGAACTTCTTGTGATACTTTACCATGCTGACTCCAACATCACTTGTGTAGTCTATTCTTGTAGTATACAATTCCCATGATCCAATTAGGCTTTTCTAATGTGCCATTTTGACCGAGATTGTTCCCGACAAACAAGATGAAGTTAGTGCTGATTTTAGGAGTAAATTCACATGAAATTTTTTGATTCTTTACCCATAAACCATCATACCGGTTTGGCATGAATGGCAGCTCTTACATCTTCATCATCCAGCCATATGGTAGCAAGTTCATCACTCTGAAAGTACATGAAACTGTTAAACGGAAGAAGTGAGAGGACCAACCATACATGCCAAAAGTTGTATGTGTGTGGAAAATGAGAACAATAATTCTATCTTCGGAATCCACATCAATAAAATTTGCGATCAAGATGTTGACGTATAACTAGAGGGGTATTGCTCCAATTTGCATACCGTGCATGGAAGTGATCTACCACCAAGCTCAGGCCACATAGGAACGTGTCCATTGCTTACAGCAACATGGAGAGGCCAAGAGCGCCCTGCCATTCTCTTTCTCACTGGGAATGGCCTCTCTGTCTCACCTAGCTTTCTGAAACTTGATGGCAAGCTGCTGTTCATGAACACTATCTCTTGGATTTTAGGGTGATGGTAGCAAAGTGCAAGGATGTTATACTTGTTCAGGTCTTTCAGTTCCTGCAGATGCCAAAAGATAGAGCCTTACAGAATTTGCAAGGTTGCATATTCGCTACCGGTATACATGTTATGCCACAGAGACATTACCCAACGAACTTTGTCTATCTTCTCCTGGCACGCATCATCAACTTTGCCCCAGAATGTGCCACGGCAAGCCGCACTGACATCCTAAAACAGAGTAAATAATCAGGTTATTTTTACTAGCTTGCTAATTGTGCATAAAGAGCTGAAGTACAGACCTCAAACAAGTCGGTTGAGATGAGGCTCATCCCATGTGAAAATGGCACAAAGGAATTAAAATCATAGTCCTTGTCAGTTGCTCCATTACCAATTAGATAGCCTTGGATGAAATTTTTAACTTCAGATTGTAAACTCACACACAGCTTGGTCATGTACAATTGTATTACAACATAAACTAGTCTTAATGGGAATGACCTTCAGATTGATTCTTGGCTCCAGAGCCTTTTGTGTCCCTGTAACGACATAAACATGAGGTATGAAAAACTTCTGATGATCTCAATTATGAACAGTTTACTCATTGTGAGTCACAAAATCCACCTTTAACAACTTCATCGGCTAGTGTGGGAATGTAGATCCCTGCATATGACTCCCCGGAAATGTAGAAGGGGTTCGACTGAAACTCTGGGTATAACTCGAACCACTGCAACAACGCGTAAAATCAGCATTGTAGTTCTTCTATAATGTACTATACATTAACGCATCTGAAGCATATATTACCTTCAGAAGGAAGGTATGCGCATCCACTGTTGTTTTCATGTCACTTGTTGTGTAATCCGATTTGTTCAGCGAGTATGACATCCCAACACCAGCAGGGGAGTCCACGTACATGATGTTTGAAACCTAATTAATGACACATCTAATCAATCTCTCCTGACTTACGCAAAATGACTAGCTGAGGAAAGAGGTACCGAGATCGACACCCACAACATACTAGACATGTGAATAGATGTGAGAAGATCACGATATGTAGCAACTAATGGCATGCATGTGCAAACCAATTTCGGCTTTGACACCTTGGACATTGGTCGAATGAAATTTGGTTGTGTGTGAGGCTGGGAGGATGATCCTTTCATTGTAAAAAAAAATACATGTGTAAGCAAACATGTGAAACCATTCCGTTACTTGTTTCTAATTAGCAAGTGCATACGTGCAACACATGTCTCTACACTATGTATATCATGAAAACATAATCTATATTGCATCTTGTCAAAGGAGGCAATGGTGGTGGCGCATGGACACGACCAGAGCGCGGCAGGGCATAGCAGCCACACATGGAGCGGATTCAGGAGAGAGGGGGCGCTGGAGGGTATCTATCAACTTTAAGTGAATAGCAATTGTGGGTAATTATCTATCAATTTTTAGGTGACAAATCATCAAACCAATATGAATTGTTGGATGCAAATGATCGGACGGTATTGATTAATCTAGGTAAAATTTATGAGGTTGAGTTAGAAAAGAAATAGTTAGCATAGATATAGATAAAGTTAGGCTCGAGACCTAAAAAAATCTAAAACAAAGAAAAGAAAAACGTGCACCTAGTCCCTAGTCCCTAGATACAGTTACTCCTCCATAAAGCTGACTATGCACAAGACAAAGGGTGCACCTAGTCCCTAGATAATTATCATCAATCATGACGCCGTCCACAAACTAGGAAGTAGCACTGAATTATATGGAACCCAAAATTCTTCAAGAATTCGCATAAACTTGGCTACCTGAATAAAATTAAGTAGCACATCAGAACAGACACACTGAGAGTGCAAAACTTTTGGATTAATTACCTTTGACCAACTGTACGGATTGAGCTACAGTTTGGGTAGCCCTCGCGGAGTGCTTCCACCTTGAAATTGAAGGGACCTGATTCAGAATAGAGCATCGCAAAATCACAATTGATCTAACAATGCCAAGTATCATTCTTATATCCTGGTAATTAAGACCCAGACCGTTCTCATAGATGAATCCATCGAAGCTGGAGCATCCCGGGCCACCGTTGAGCCAGAGCACGATGGGGTCAGCGGCCGGGTCGCGCTCCGACAGCACGATGTTGTAGAATAGCCTCCTGCCATTGGTCTCGTCCACGGTTATGTACCTGCCACACAACGGAACTGCACGAAATCAAGGAACAAACTTGCATGTGCTTACTACAATGAGAGAGAGAGAGAGAGAGAGAGTACCCGGAGTAGTGCTTGGATGCGAAGGCGCCATGAAAGCCAGAGAGGTGGGTGACGAGGTGGTTCTCGGGAGCTGCAGTGGCGATGGAGAGAAGCAACAGAAGAGCGAGGAGGAGGAGAAAGGGTGAGGCCATTGGGACCCAAGCTGTGACCGCGAGACATCACATTTCATATGTAATTATAGGGGGCACAGCTAATTCGTGGTCGACTACAAGGATGATGGATTCCAACAGCTTATTCTTATGATCGGAGATCTCAACACTTCTTTTTTTCTTGCTTTCTTTCCCATCTGGATAGCAAGGCCATTCTCATCATTCCTCACCGTTCATAACAACTACTTTTATTTTCAGCGACAGCGGCACCATCGGCACCGGAAATGTAAAGAAACAGAAACTTCAAACTATTTTTTGAGAGGGTATTCCAAATTTGATGAACTTCAACTTACCTTAAACTTCTAAGTATTTTTTTGAGGCTTTCAACTAAATTTAAGAAACTTTCAACTAAAAATAACAAACTTTCAACTAGTTTTTGAAAGACTTTCAACTAAATTTGATGAACTTTCAACCAAAACCCATAATCTTTCAACTAATCTGAGAGACTTTCAACTAAATTTGAGCAAATTTTAACTAATTTAAGAGAAATTTAAATAAATTTTAGGATCTCTCAACTAAAATCATGAAAACTTTCCAACTAAATCCATCAAAAATTACAACCAAAAAATCAACTTCCAAATCTGCCTTCCCCTACCTCCTCCAGCGAGCAGTGGCTGTGCCCGTAGCAACACGAGCAGTGGCGAGACCGCTGGTGGGCTCCCTCAGCGGAGGGACAGTGGCATGGGCCAGTGCCTCCTCAATGATGAATGTGCGTGGGTTACGACGTGGTGGCAGGATGGTGGCGTGGTGATGGCACTTTTGCGATGGGATGGCGGCGCAATGTCCAGATAACAGCGTGGCACCTGGCACAGTGGCAGGAATGGAGAAAGAGAGATGAAGTGGTGGTGTGATAGAGATAAAGGAGAGAGATACGCAAATATATTAAAAAGGAAAAGTAAGTGGGCCCTGCTTCGCATGTTGTTATGATGGAAATTGACTGGACAGTCGTTTGCGAAAGAGTTATTTTGTATTATAGGAACAACGGAGTTGATGAGGCAGACACCCAATAGGGAAGCCATGTGTCAGGTATATCTGATCTCGACCCTGTGCATCCATTAACTTTGCCCTGTTTGGAACGTGTGAAGCTCATGCAAAATTTCTATCAAATCTGTACGCAAATATTTATCTTTACTCACATAAATATTTGAGTTAGTAGTGATAGTCCATCTGTTATCCCATCTCTCCTCTATCAAAGATAACTTCTTAACTGATGGGGCCATCTTTTCATGATCTCTATTATTTTATCTTAGAGTTTGTAAAATATGTCATATGATTATTTTTACAGTTTGGTTATTTGTAGTTGTCTTGTTCTTTCAACTCAAAATATGTTTCTTTAGCTGTGAATTTATATAGAGACTGATATATAGCACAGTTAGATTTTTATTTCTTTAGGAACTCACGACATTCGGCTAATAATCAGTAAGTTGGACGCACAATTAGTTCTTCTGGTCATAGCTCTTCTTTTAAGAATCAGGCACTCGTTAAGATTTTGATTCATTATTACTCAAAGAACCAGTACATATTTGAACCAGAAAAATCTGGTGTTCTGTTAATCCACACTGCGATGAGAACTCCATGTTGCCTGCGTCGCTCCAAGATGTGCAGGTGCAGCATTGTTGGCGCTAGTCAAGCTAGGTGAAGTCATGGGTTGGCAAATTGAGAAGTGGTTGGCTCAATCATTTGCTACATCCTCCTTGCATCGTCACAAATTTTTTAACGGATTTTGTGATATAAGCATCATCTTCATGTAGCACGTGTGGCAATAAGTTATTGTTTGGTTGATTGGAGAAAAATATTGCATGATTTTTTTTGTGATTTTATATACCTTGAGCTGGAAAAGAATTACAATATTAGGTCGTGGAGAAGGAGCAACTCCCAGCTAATTTATATTATTTCCATCACAGCAGATTTAAACACTTAGCTTTGATTTTTATGCTCATTTTCGATCTTCAGTAGGTTATTTGTCACAGCTGTGAAGATAAAGAAGGGGAAGACACAAAAAGAAGCCGGGATGCGTTGAAGCGGGACAAGCCAGATCCGATCGTTCAAATGAATCAATGACGTTTCGGGGTCCAGTAAGCAGTGTGAGCGGTGTGAGTATATGTTAGGTGCAAGCGAATAACATGTTCCGAGTTGTGGGTAAGATCAGAATGAGAATGTTGGAGATAAAATGACGCAGGAGGTGTCTGTATGAGTTTTCGTTAAAACATACACTTATTACAGAATCTACGGTTCACAAACCACATGAAAAGCAGTTTTTTACACCGTTTGAGATCTTAGTTCTGTGACGATCATGCCTTACCGCGGACGGTTTTTGAACCATCTGTGATGCTTGTAAAAAGTGGACATAAAGCCGATTGTGATTGTTTTTTCCATAAATCCATAAAAAAAATATAGTTACTAAATTTCAGATGAAACCATATGGAATCACCAAAAACAAGCACACAATCAAGAAGATGTTCATTGGATCCCCCAGAATCACCCAAACAATCACGGCAATAAGAAATCAATCATCCATCCATTAGCTTATACACGACACAAAACTCAATGTACAAAACAACTGCGATCCAGTGGAGGAGGACGCGTCATGATACGGAGGGCTCCCGATCTTCACGATTTGGACAAGGGGATAACTAGAAGGGCCTAGATGAAATCCCAAACCAACAACAAAACCCCAACGGGCAAGCCTTTGGAACTAGGACTCAAATCAACTCCTCCTCTCAATGAATGCCTCGATTACCATCCGGGGGCACACGCCGGTCCTTACAATCCAAAGAGATTACAAGGCCTAAGATGGAACTCCTAATCTAGAGGGATTAACCCTAGATGAGGAGCAAAGCTCTCTTAAGTTCTTAATATCAAGTCTAAAACCCTAATTAGGGAGGGGTACGGGGTATTTATAGTCTAACCCGCCACTTAGGGATTACATGGGCCGTGGCCCGTTCTCCTGCGCGCAGGCAGATCCGGACTGTCCGGATTGGGGCCGGACTGTCCGGGTGGCCGGAGTGTCCGGGCTGACCTCCGGGCTGAACTCCGGGTTTTCCAGAGAAGATCCGGACCCTCAGCCGGAGTGTCCGGGTTGAGGTCCGGGATTTCCAGAGGAGATCCAGACACTCAGCCGGAGTGTCCGGGTTGAGGTCCGGGATTTCCAGAGGAGATCCGGACACCCACCCGGAGGGTCCG